>CAVLJG010000005.1:10903873-12103873 GCA_963669975.1 Acanthoscelides obtectus
AAAATAGAAAAAACTACATAGGTAATATGATATTTGAAAACCAGTGGCGTAGACGTTCAACATTTCTCTGGGTACAGGAAAATTGTCCGTTGGTGTGGCATGGATTGGAATCAGCAACAAAGTTTCCAGTAGCACACGGTGTACCATCATACTTGCAAACATCAATAATGTTGGGAAAAACACCAAAAATGTGACATTTCTTGAGTAAAAAGTTTGCTTTCTGTTCTCCACGAACGTAGACATAGTCAGCCGCATATATCACCTTATTTTTAATTATTTCATTTAACTTGGAATATTTAACGTCGCCGGAAGAATATTTAAGCCCATGGAAATTCTTCTCCAAGTAAGCGACAGTTTTCTTGTCTTTAGTATTTAATGTAGAAAAAGGTTGCGGAGGTGTAAAGATGTAATGACTTTTCTTGAAACCAATTTCGATACATAGTTCTTTAGGTACGAATAATCCGTCAACTGTAAAGCCTTGAATGTCAACAAACGCGATCCTCATGATGTCTGATGCGGAACTGAGAGTCCTTCGTTGCTTACGAGATGGTTTTAATAACTTCGGTGAGGGGGAAGTACTCGATTAAGCAGTCATGTATAATGATGCAGTAGGCCTTGGTGTTGGTTGGAAAGCCAGTATCGGCTTCGATATCCAATCTAACATCAACAGTTGATGATTTCATGGTTTCCTCTTGTTTGGAACAGTCAATAACAAACAAAGCGCGATTTTTAAAAGCGGTATAATCTAAAAGACATCTCTTCAGAGGAGAAGACGAAGTTGTATAGCTGGTTTGAAAGTCGCTATAGTTGAAATGAGCTTCAGTAAGTGATTGTTTGCAAAGTCCAATTGCATACGTTCGTTGGGATAGTATTCACCATTTAAAGATACTCGAATACTAGCAGCATTCACGTGATCAAACAGGGTAGGGTCTGAGGTTGCGACGTCACGTTTACCGGTTTGGAAACATACTATAATGAAACGTGGTCTTTCGATTGCGGTGCTAGTTTTAACTGACCATATTTCTATTCTCGCATCTGCGGTAATTGCAGGCAGTTCATTCAGATCCCATTTTCTAAATGGTATAAGTATCGGCTTATCAGTTTGAATAGCTTTCAAAAGTTGTTCTTTCACATCATCACTCGGGTAAATATGTTTGATTTTCAGTTCCATGCTTTCAATAGTTATTTTCGCTGTCGTCGTCGTTCCAGTTTTTTCCTTGATAATGATACAATCGTTATCGTTTCTAGCTCTCACAAATCTGAGAGGTTTGTCTGCCACACGTAATCATAGGATAATCATTGAAAATGTTGAAAATATGTTTAAGCGGCATTAGCAAGCTAAAAGACTTGTTATGTGTTGACGCCATTATAGGTGTTGAAGGATAGTTCCATCCAGCTATAGCCATATGATTTGAGTCTTCCTCACTGTAACATACGTAAGCTCGGACAGTACTTACAATACCAGGATCACGTACTGTTTCAACTTCTCTAGCGGATTCACTGTAAGTGCAAGAGTCAAATAGGAAGGCACCAAAGTTTGGAGCTAAAGATACATCTCCTGCTCCTCCTCCTCCAGTTATTTCAACTTTTCCTTTGATAGATAGAAGGGAAGCGTTCATTGCAAAGAACGAATCTACTTGATTGATGCTAAATTCCACAACATCATTACAATTAAATGACTTGATGAACGGCGTATAAGATCTATACTCAGCCTTGCGAATAGATTCATCGAATGCTGGAGATCGATATAGATCAACATCGGAGAAGTATGTGATGCTGCTGCTGCTGCCTCCTCAGTTTTTCTCTTTTTGTACATGATTCTTGTTGTTGTTGACATGATATCCAAGTGAGCGTAGAAACAGGATATTTGATGTAGTTAGTAGTAGATGTCGTCGCTTAGGTGCTTGGGTAATACTGAAGTTGCCTGGAAGCACCAACTATGTCTTATAATCACTAATCCCATCTGCGCTTCGCTCTCAACTCCAACACAAGAGTACTAGTTTTCACCTTGAAAGTTTACAGGACGACCGTCTTGATCTAAAGCCAACACTGTGATGTTGGTTATTTCTTGTTTCGGTATAACAGGTAGATATAGTAAATTTACAGGTGTTTCGACTATAGCGTATCCAGGATCGGCTGTCACAGCAAATTCGTAGATCGTGTGTGCAGGCGTGTCTCCGTCAAAGGCTCCCGACGTAATGTTAGCATCAAAGTGTATGGTTGATACTTTTATTATGTTTACAGGTAAATCAGAAGAATGCTTTTGACCAGGATTAAGAACTTTTTCGAGAATCCCAATAGATGTCCAAGATTATTCGGTTCTGTAAAAACTATTTTATAATACTTGCTAAAGATTTCACATTGCAGTGTATTATTGTTAGGTTTTAGAGAAAAATAATCATCCGGAGGAGCAACTTCATTTTCAAGATTCATTTGCGTTCGTATAAATGTTTCTATGTCGGTAATTTCATAACAACCTGTCGGAAACTCGATGACTTTTAATTGACCACCACCACCACCACCTATCCGGTCGATATAATAAAATTTATCTCCTTTTTCAATATTCGGTATGGAATTGTATGAAGTAAAGACCTAAGCGCCAATTCATAATCTTTTTTCGGATCCAACACTATCGGTGTTGAAGGACGAAATGAAAATATATGAGTAGTGCTATTGACTCTCAACAACTGCGACATGATGAATGAAAAAATATAGCTGTGTACTAAGCATTTATTCAAGTTTTTTTTTTTTTTGTTTATTTTCGAATGGATAATTTACAGAAATAACAATTTGCTTGAGCAGTAGCCGGTCCATCCCAATGTGTTGCCAATCAGGTCTGTTGTAGTGAACATAGCATGGAAGTCGTATTTGAAGATCAAAATTGGATGTGTATTCTGCAGGCAGTTTGTGCCATATACTCAATAATTCTGCAGGTCTCACATTGCTTATTAAATATTCCAGCGGCGGAATATTCTTCTCAAACTCTTCTAATGTAAATTCCGATAATGTTTTATTATCCATCGTTGTTGTTGTTGTTATTGTTTAGAAATTTCAAACACAATTGTCCGCAATTAACTTGATTATAAGTTTGGTAAGGATCGTTGTTGTAGAAAATTTTAGCGTTTTTCAGATATCGAACAAGTTCCTGTGGAGGCTTCAGGTTACCAAATGAATCGAAATACTCAACGTTGTTGTTTATCTTTTTATAAGCTACCCAATGAGTTCCGTTGTTTTGTGAAATATCTAAGTTCACGACGGCCGCATTCTCTTTTACGTGGACCGTCTCGTGGTAAAGTGTCACGCATGAAGACACCTCGGAAATGAGGTATGTTCAAGAGCTTCGCATATTGCTTTATTTCATAATCATAAAGCGCTTTCTTGGGTAGCTTGATGTTTAGTTTTTTTGACTTTTTTTTTTGAGGTACAACCCATAACCACCTTTAGCATTTTTTCTCAAATACAATCCTTTGCCCAAAGACTCCATAGCTTTGTTATGGCGATGGTCTTCCTCCAATTTCTTTTGTGCATTCTTGGCATCAACGACCGTTTTGGCCACACCTGCAGCTCCCCCTGCGAGCGCCCCCAAGGCACTTAATCCGGCGAAAAGGGGGATCAAGGGTAGGAATCCCCCAGATTTTCCTTCGATCGGAATTATTCTCGGTAGTCGAACTTTATGTTTTCCACCTGCACTCTTCACCGCTAATCTTGCCGCTTTAGAGCAACCAATGCAGACTTTTTAATGTCGTGGTGGTGGGAGCATTTTTCTTCAAGGACTTTGTGATTTTCGTGAGAACACCTCGTCGAAAAGATGATTTCTTCTGCCCCATACCCAATTTTCGCTTAACTTTCATTGCGGTAGTTGTTAGCCAAGCTGCAGTCTTTTCTCCTAGTGAAGCGTCAGGTGCTTTTACACGTTCCCAGGCTCGGTTCTCAAGAATCCAATCAGCTTTGTGCCTGTCTTTCAAATTTTTGTATAAGGCGTATGCAATATCGTGGTCTCTTGCAGCACGATCCAATGGGTTCTTTCCAGGATCTCCTCGTGCTAACCTCTTCTTTAATTTAGTCCCCGCTGAAAATATACATATACATGTGTGAGAATGAAAAAAAAAATATCCTAATCTGTCGCACACTTACGTCCCAGGAACTGATACGAAGGTACGTGGAGTTCTATCGGAAGATTATTTATCAGAGAGTTTACAACACCTTCACCCTTGTACGTTAACATGAGAACTGTTGATGATGCGTTAGCAATATCTACATATATACTTTTACACATTCCTTATTCGAACGCCACACGATGAAGGTTGTTCAACAAGAGCAGTCATTACCCATTGATAACTTGGATTTACAGCAAAAACTCAACATAGTAAACATGGTAAATTGTTACCGAATTCGTTTCGCGCTATCATCTGCGGACCAAGCGGATGTGGAAAAACGAACGTAATGCTGGCGCTGCTTTTCCATCCAAACGGTGCTAAGTTTAAAAATGTTTACGTTTATTCAAAATCGTTGTATCAACCAAAGTATCAACTGCTTCAAGAAGTGATTTCCGCTGCTAAGGGTGTTGGCTATTTCCCATTTAAGGATAACGAGGAAATTATAAGTCCAAGTAAGGCTAAAAATAGCTCTATATTTATATTTGACGACGTGTCGTGTGACGGTCAGCAGAAAATTCGAGAGTATTACTCCATGTGTCGTCATAAAGATATCGATGCTGCATATCTCTGCCAAACATACTCTAAAATTCCAAAACAGCTCATACGAGACAACTGTAACATTATAGTACTATTTAAGCAGGATGAAATTAATCTAAAACATATATTTGATGAGCATGTATCTCCAGATGTTACTTTTGATGAATTCAAAAAGATGTGTTCGGAATGTTGGGCAGAAAAGTACGGTACGTTAGTTATTGTTAAAGACTTTCCTCTTAATTATGGTCGATACAGAGTAGGATTTGATAAGTACATAAAATTGTAGGCTTATCATGTACGCCATCATTCAGTAACATGATGTCAAAGGACCAAGTTGCCGTTGCTAGTCATAAAAGAAAGATCGCAGAACTTGCTCGAGCTATACGTAAAAAGTATCTTACTTTAAAGTTAGGTCGAACTGCAGAAGATGAATCTATTAGAAAACTTTTCAAACCAATATCTGAACCTCTTAAGCAAATAGCTAAGACTCAGCAGCATCCTTCATTTATTATTAAAAAGAGGAAAAATTGAAACAGGATGATGATGATGATGATGATGATGTATTCACACAGAACCCAAACTATCTCAATTTAGAAGACGTGGCTTCAACTGATGAACAAGGTAATATACCGCCGAGACCTGAAACACCACCACTACCTGAAGAAATGCGTCCTGCTGATTTTCACAAGAAGCAATAGAAGAATACTTAGATCAATATCCCCAATAAGCCATAATTATTTACAAGATTTTTGGACACAAAACGATAAAATTGATAAAAATTATGG
Organism: Acanthoscelides obtectus; assembly: GCA_963669975.1. Taxonomy (NCBI): domain Eukaryota; kingdom Metazoa; phylum Arthropoda; class Insecta; order Coleoptera; family Chrysomelidae; genus Acanthoscelides; species Acanthoscelides obtectus. Next base: position 10,909,353 of record CAVLJG010000005.1, read on the forward strand.
ACCTATATATACCGACAACATTGGTTGGATGTTAGGTAAACGCCGAATTAAATTTGATAGAGCGACTGGCCAAATACAGATATTACCTGAGGGGACAAACTTAGCAGGTACATGGTTTCGTGGCACACCTGGGCTGTATCAACTTTTATTCTATAATGACCCAAACTATGCAGATGCAGATTTACAACCCTATAAAAATCTATTGCAAAGTACCGGTGTTCATTTAGATTCGCTTGGACGCCTAAAAGGTTCGACAGGATTTAAATATAATCACATTATTAAGCCTCTCTTTAAAGATGTGCAGAAAAATAAAGGTACAATTGTCACACGATCAACATCTACAAAAATACGTAGTCCACTTAGTCGATCATTAACAAGATCCACTCCCTCAACAACAACAACAACAACATCATCAACATCAAAACCGCCAACAGGAAAAGGTATCGGTGATTACTTGACATACAACGAGGAACCAATCGAATACGTGTACTGGGATGATCCCAATGAATTAATCGATCGACTTAAACTCCTTATGGCATCTCAGGAATCTGGCAATACGTCGCATGATAATGAAATAGTAGCCATCCTCAACGAGCTAAAAGAAGCTAATATAATACAGTAATCTAGTTCCTTGGTCTTTCATTTACACGATGAGTCTTGATAAATTCGGACGTCGCTTTGATAAACAAAAGACACTTCCGTATATGCGTACACCGCCAAAGTTAACACTACCCCATACTTCTGATGGAAATGTTGACTTCAAGAACGTAAAGTTGTGTAATATAAAAGATCCCACAGATAATTCAGATGCGGCAACTAAAAAATACGTAGATACTTCAGTGATTGATTTAAAAAAAATAACAGCAAAACAGATCAAATAACAGAGTTTATTTCGAGAAATCCGCCTACTTCTGGTAAACATATGGCAACAAAAAAATATGTAGATGACTCTATTGCAAATATAACAACAAGAATAGAACAGGAGTTGGCTACAATTAAGTCTCATACCGATTTGACTCCAATAAGGAAAAATATCATTGAATGAATTACAACTTTTGCAAGGACGCACATCATATATATCATTGAAAACATTCGATCTTGCTAAGCGTATAAAGCCGATGGAACAACAATTTAAAGCGTTAAAACATGATGACGTACGCCAAGGAGAAGCTACAACTAGTTAACGAGCTGCACAAGCCTGCTCGAAAAAATTATCTAAGACGACGTACCATCATTAAAGGCTTAGACGATTTATGGCAGACGGACTTGGCTGAAATGCGACCTTATGCTCATCAAAATAAAAATTTCAAATTAATTCTCGTCGTAATCGATTCTTTTTCCAAGTTTATGTGGACTAGACCGTTAAAGACAAAGACGGGTGAGGAGATAACTCGTGCGTTTTCGGATATCCTCGCACATACGGAACGTACGCCGAAAAATCTACAATCTGATCAAGGTAAAGAATTTTACAATAGTAAATTTCAAACTTTAATGAAGAAGCATGATATTAATCATTATAGTACATATAGCATCAAGAAAGCGGCCATTGCTGAAAGAGCCATAAGGACGTTGAAAAATAAACTTTACAAATACTTTAGCTTAATGGGATCGTATAAATGGATTGATATATTACAAAGCATTACCAATGAATACAATGGAACACGTCATCAAACCATCGGATGTAAACCATCACAAATTAATAAATCCAACGAAAAATGTATCTTAAATCGAAAATATACTCATTTAAAAATCGCGGGCCCGCGTAAGTTTAAAGTTGGTGACATTGTACGCATCAGCAAAACCAAAATGCTATTCGACAAGGGATACGTTCCAAGCTGGACAACGGAATTATTTAAAGTTACTAAAATTAATATTACCAACCCTGCAACGTACATGCTCGAAGATATGCAAGGTGCACCGATCAAAGGAGCCTTTTATGACGAAGAATTACAGAAAACAGCCAATCCAGATGTTTATTTAGTTGAAAAAGTTTTACGTCGTAAAGGTAAAAAAATGTACGTCAAATGGCTTGGCCTTGATGCAAAACATAATAGTTGGATTGACAATGATGCGATCGTCTAGGTGTATGGGGTGGGGGGGTTTCTGCTAAAAGTGAGTTCTCAGTCGGTTGCAGTCAGTCAGTCAGTCAGTCAGGCAGCTAGTAAAAAAAAAAATGGATACCAGTGGTAGTGGTTCAAGTTGCAGCGAGTTTGACCTCACCACCAGCAGCTCACACGAATCATCTGTAAACTACGACCGTGAGCTGGATGCTATTCTGGAAAGGTACGAAGAAGCGGCCAAGAACGAGGACCATTATCTGCTGTACACGCAGTTTCCAAATGGATCATACCAAATTGGATGCGGTCTAAGCCCAGCGAGATCATTTACTCCTGCTGTAATTGTGTGGAACTCATCACGGTTGAAACTATCTTTCAGTTCCTATGAGTGGGAACAATTAATCACCCAGCTCAATGTGGTAACGGTGAAGGAGACGGAGGAGCAGGAGGAGGAGAAGAACCTTCCTGACAAGTATGATCCTGTCGAAATCGAGTGCGGTGACTATTGCAGAATTCGACGACTAATCTATGATAGTACGAAAATTCTCGAAATAACCAAGCACAACATTAGTTTCTACCTCTCAGAAATGGACGTGAACGCTCTTTTAGAAGCAAATAATGAACTTTTAGTACCGTATATGTCTATGCTAGAAACTGTTGAATTTCCAAGCTATTATTATAATGCGCTTAAGATTGTTCGAGCTAGTTTTAATGATCAAAATTATACGTTTTCAGATGCTATTCAAAAATTGTATACATTTAAGCTCGTAGGCTGTACTTTACAACATATAGCGTTAGGACAACATATATTTTTCTATAGACATAGGATCGCTAATGATCTTGAACGATTTTAATAAAGTTTTTGTAAAAATGCATATCTGTCGTTTCATTATGATATACGTCACGTAACGTGACACGTGACGTGACGTGACACGTGACGTACGTGACGTGACACGTGACGCACGTGACGTGACACGTGACGCACGTGACGTGATACGTGACGCACGTGACGTGATACGTGACGCACGTGACGTGATACGTGACGCACGTGACGTGCACACTTTGTTCAAAAATACCAAAAAGATGTCTTGATAGCCCGAAGAACCGCGCCACAACATCAGAAGTAATGTTAGTATTATGTGTGTGCGTGTTTTTTTTTTGTTTTTGAACACGCTAAGTTTTGAACTCCAACCACGCACTAACATTGCTTCTGATGTTGCACACCTCTGACGACTCAAGCTATCAGGACATCTTGTTGTTGTTGTTGTTGTGAACTCTTCTTACTAGAAAAATCTAACGAAATCAATAAAACATCTTTTTATAAATATTCATTTATTAAATCTAATTACATACATGTTTGAAAAAATATATATATATATAAATGTTAGTACTACATACATGTTTGAAAAAAAATATATATATAAATGTTAGTACAATAGATAGAGAGAAACTGGAGGACGGATGAACGCTTTTTATATATTTTTTTGTAATTTGTTTGCTGTGATGTTTTTTTTTTAAAACTCAATATCGCTGTCTACATCAGATTCATCAAATCGGATTCGGATGTTATTTCTAGACCTATCATGTAAGGCATCTCTGCAAGATTCCTGGTCTTTTAGTTCAAACACTACGCTTTTAAAGCAGCTGTGACACCAATTATACTTTTTTGGTATACGTTCAAAATAATGTCATGTGCATCGTGAACCTCGTGAGAATGGTCATAGCAGGCAAATAAACGTTTATTTAAAGTTTTATGTATTTCTTTAAATTTAGATAAACAATTTTTACATACGTGTAGGTAATATTGGTCCAGCCAATATCCACTTGTCCATAGACAGTAACTAGAATAATCTTCAAAAACATAACCCCAATCTGATTTTCCTAATATAGTGTGAATTAAATTTGGATCTATTTCTTTGTGACATCTAATAAAGTTAATTCCTGTATATGAAGAATCAAGATCATTTTTGGCTTCTTTAATCATAGCGTGCCATTTATATAAAGGAAATTGTTTCACAATTTCCGTAGTTAATTTCCATGGTAGTGGAGACTGCTCCATGAATTCTACTGCTGATGATGTTATTGATTCGCAAATTTTTCTAACAGCTAACTCTGATAATGTTGGGGCATTCATCTATAACAAAAAAAAAAACGCTATTATAAGATACTGTAATGCCCCCACGGAAGTGTGTCAAAACTGTTCGGAATTAAATAACGTTTGTCGTCATACGGACTTAAACTAATTTTTGACTGTTCAACAGAATATACGTTGTGTGCATACGACCTGATACAGCGTTGTGTAGCTGTTTTTTCCTTAAATTCTTTCAAACATTCAACATAATCCTCAAATGCAATTTTATTTTTAACAACATTGTACTTAACCCCTTTAGATTTTTTAACCACCTTCCCACCCTGCACCTTGTAACTATACATTTTGCTTCGAAGTCCAACAAAATGTGTCATAATTTTACCGTTATTTTCATCTTTCATTAGACCCGGCACCTTTTTGTTCTTACGCAGTATTTTATATATGTTATTTTCAGGATAATCCGAAGTATCAAATTTACTGGAATCAGCTTTAATGATCTCCTCATATGCATCCTCACATTGCAATTCGTAGATAAAACTGTCTGTGTCCATGTACATGAGCTTACACCTTTCTGCACCCATTTTTGGTAGCATATAGGTGTAATGAAAATCGTACATGACTAGTTTCGATAGGTCTAGAATTGCCTGCCCTACATACAGAGGTTTGTTAAACGTTATTTCAGCCTTGTTCAATTCGATAACCACCAGATTTTCCTCTAAAATTGTGCGACTGTGGAACCGAAAACTCGAAATCAAGTTTGCTGCCCCATAGCGACCACCCCAAGATTTAACGATTTTACATACGCGGTGCTTACGTATATTTTCCATGGTCTTACCGAATACTGCATTATTCATTAATTTAAAAAGATTTTTTTCGAAATCATTCCGGGCTGCAGCTCTACATCGAGTATTCAACTCGATGTAGGGTTTCAGCCAGGCTGCTTGTTTAAATTGTAAAATTTTATGGATTTTCGTTAACTTTAACCCATTAGCTAGCATTTGTTTTAAATTTTTATAGTGAACCGTGTACTCTTTTTTATCCGTAAGTGTTGCCATTAATTTCGGCAATTTTACCCCGCCGTCGCTGGGTGGTACGCTACGTTCTGCCGCAAACGGAAAATCTTTGTGTTTATCGTGCAGTTCTTGTGGGTACGATAGATCGACTTGTAGCACGTACCCTACGTCAGAGTCGTCGGGTATTGACATCACATCAAACGATGTTACATCATCTACCCATTTGAACCCTCCGTAGGGTAAGGGTTGCTGCATAGCCTTCCCATATAAGCTATTCACATCCAGGTACATAAGGTACTTGGACGGCTTTTCAGGATCATATTCGGGCATATATTTATTGTTGGCCTCCGAAAATCGGTTGCTACACACCGAAATTCCACCTCTTATAGCATTTTCGTAAAACATCACCATATCTAGATCCTTTAGTAGTTCTAACTTACACCCAGTGTATTTGAGCATACAGTCCCACGTATATCCGGGCATTGTATAGTACCACGCAGGATCCAGACCATAGGTGGAGAAACATTTTTTACGCAATTGCTCAAAAACGTCGGCAAGAAGCAGAATATCTGTTTTTAAATATATATCAGAATACTCTCCTAATGTTTTAATGTTAAACTGTTGCCAAACAGATTGCGCATGAGCATACTTCTCGTCACTTACACTTTCATCGTTTAATTTATTGTAAAATTTTTCAATTGGGGGCAAAGTCGTTTCATTTAATTTTTTCAACGAATCAATGTAATCGTAACAGAAAACTCCTTTCTGTGTTAATAATTTGAATTTATCTTCATCTAAATTTTGAAATTCCCTTTGTAAAATTTTCTTTTCTGATACTGCTAAAATTGAAGCTAATTCATCAAGAGACGCCCCCATAAATCGAAAAGAGTCTATAAACCGCAATTTAATGTTATTTTCATCTGAGTGCAGCGTAAAGGAGATGTATTTATCTTTGTTGATGGGAAGTAGACTTAAGCGACCTTTTTTACATAAATTCGAAATCATAAAGTGACTATCGTACCCACTTAAATTATGGAATATAACCGGCACAACAAACAATTTTCTAAAGTTCAGATTGCATGCTTGGTGTGCGTAACCTCTGAACTCTCCACTGAAATGGTTGTGATCTCTAACGATTATGTCTTTTTTTGTTTTTGAAAATCTCTTACCGCAAATATGACATGATGTTGCCTTACATGTGTCTAATTTTTCAATCATAGGTACGCTTGTTTTTATTTTTGAGTTTACAAATTGCGCAACACCAGCCATACGATTTGCAAACCAATCCATACAATCTGCACCTCGAAAGCTCTCGAAATAAGAAAGGCTATCATCATAGCTGCATTTTACATAGAAACCAGCACTATACGGAACGTGTTTTTGATATTTTATGGTTTTAGTTAAATTTACGACGCTACTTTCTTTATGATTTTCTAATTGACATTCAAAATCTGCATAAACAACAAAAGGAGTATTTTGTTGGTATGTAAAGTTTTTAAATTCAACGCAGCTCTCTTTAGGAAGGTTAATTTTATATTTATTAAATTTAGAACACAGTTTTTCATGTTCAACTAATTTATTTTGCTGATGGAAATAGTTCAGACATCTATCGCAAATAAATTTTTTCTCACGATGTTTATTTAACTGGCTACTAATAAGACGCGAAAGATTTTTAATCCAACAATAGTGATATTTAATTTCATCGATTGAATCATTATCTTCATTTGCTGGCGCTGGTGGAGGAGCATCATAATCATTTAAACGCGGATAATATTTATTTTGAGCTAAAAGTAAATTAACATGCGTATCCCGTTTATTTTCCGTTAATCTTGCTGGTACTACTATGTAAAATGATTTTTTTTCTGTTTCGATCAATTCTAAAGCGTAAACATTGACTGAAATGTTATTCATCTTTTCAAATTTTGAAATTTTTGTTAGCAGCATAGCACTATCTAAATTTTCTGTTTGTAAAACGTCAGTAAAGTGTGGATATGAGGAGGTTAGTTCTGCATGTCTTTTATTGCTAGGAGTCCGAAGAGCGCTTACAATGGCCCAGTAAAAGCAATTTTGATCTATATTTTTAATGTTTATACAAGCATTTTTCCTTATAATCGGTTCTGGTAGTCTAATATAAGATGAACCGTTTCCCAATTGATATTTACTGATATTAACAACTAAGGAAATAATTTTATTTAACGCAAATCCCGAATCTTTTTCAGCAAATTCCGATAATTCGTTTAAAAGTTTATCTTTCACATATATCTTAAACCACTCGTCTATTTGAGTTGATGTATCAATAATATGATTTTTAGTATTAATATATTTAATTCCCAAAATTTCATTATCCCCCGATTTCCTAATAAACTCCCCGCAAAATGTTGTATTTACTTTGAGCGCACAATGGGTGTTCAAAATATTCCTAATTTTCCTTTTAAAAACAACTACACAATCTGCTAAAAATTGATTCAAGTCCTTATGACGCAAATTAGCTATGGAACCGGTTTTTATTCTACTTTGAAAGCTCGATTCTACATTTTCCCATCTAACCCTCTGACCCAATGTTAAGTGAAGTCCTGCCCCAATATGTCTAGTTAAAATCAACTTTCTAAAATGTTTAAAATGCCCCAAATTTGTTTCTACTTTTCTACAGGTCCCTACAGATAATTTATTTTGCCTTCTACTACGAATTACCCGTTTACATAATCTAATTTGTTTTTCTATTCGTTTCAGCCACACTTCCGCGTCTCTGATTGTAAAATTATCAAATAAAATTTTCCGTAGACTAACAATTGATAGTAGAACACCGTCTGTTTGTTTGATGATCTTTTTAACCTTATTTGAAGACATTTGAAAAGACGACATTTTTTTTTTCAAGCAAACACATTACTCAAAAATATATAAAAATGCTCACCCTGTCCTCCTCCTCCTGTTCTCTGCTTTGTTAATTTTCCACTATTTTGAATGATGCTAGCGGTCGGCTTTTCCCTACGTCCACTTCCCCTTGGAAGATGATCGAGTATTTTCCGTGAAAAAGTTCGTCGATGACCGGCTGGTACGTTTCCGTCACCCGCTGTGGTAGAAATAGCACTTCCGGTCCTAAATCTAGTAGCACGGCTTCCCCAAATTTCGACTTGACCACTTTAGCTGCTTGGATTGCAAATGGTGTCCCGACTGGTAGGTCCTTTAATTTTCTGATAGGTTTGCGGTCTACAATCGAAGACGCAGCATTAATTTTTGATAAATCCATCTATAAAAAAAATTGAGTCGTCTAACTATTTTGAAGCATAACACGAAAAAACAGTTGCACTTAGAGACATAAAAAAGAAAAATATTAAATAAAATAGCACTTACTTTTTTTAAAATTTTCGCTATCTCGTCTCTCTCGAAGCACTATTGTACTGCGGCCGTTGTTCCAGCTTGCAGCGTTGTGCGTTAAGTGTGAAACAATGATGACTATTGCATGCGCTCGCTAAATATAAATACGTGGTTGAGATAACACACGCGTGCATGAGATAATTGTATCGTAAATATGCATATTATATGCATCATATTCTCAGTACCATTTTTATCGAGAAAACAACATTCATTGCGGTTGCAGTATTTTTTATATAATTTCTTAGTAATACATGAATGTATCGTTTGTCCGGCGGAAATTCCAATTACAAGTTGCACATGAGAGTAGAAATTTAGAAATATAGTAAATTCGTGTATGATTATTGTATATTTGCTGCCTAATTTTTTTTCAGTCAAGATTTTGATTGGGGGGTAAACGAATTTATATTTGCTATCTGAGATTTTTGACATCATTCTCTATCAGGTGTTGGTTCATGAAATTGGACATGCTCTCGGCATAGCACATAGTGCTTCTCCGAATGCTATTATGTTTGCCTTCTATCAGCATGAGATTCGTGGTCTAGATGTTGATGATATAAATGCAGTACAATATCTATATGGAAGAAAAAACAAATATGATTCAATCCCAACGTCTACCACCGCATCAGCAATACCAAAAACAACAACAACTATAAGATCTACAACTCGTAAGCAGCCGATCCTCAAAAATTTGTGTGATATTATTCCAGATTTTATGTTTTTAGCTATTGCTCCAGAGTTTTCAAATTACCGATTATATATTGCACATGATATGTTTATATGGAAACTAGACTTAAACGAAATGATTATCCCATCTCAGCCTGAACTTCTTGTCGATTATGTTCCTACAGAATTACGTCAATACACTTTACAACATATTTTCCAATCAACAAACGGTGACTTGATTACCATTGTGTCTCCAAACAACTATTTCTCAGCATCATTCCCTACCATTAAATTTCTTGATAATTTTTCAATTGATATACCCGATAGGGCTCGAATCAATGCTATTTTTCAATCAAACGCAGGACGGTCCTATACCTTTTATAATAATATGTCATATATAGAATTTTCTAACGATTTTACTGATGTGTTGAACAGAGGACGGATAAGAGACATATTTCCTGGGTTACCTGAAGTTTAGGGAAAAAATTAAAAAACAACCAGAACTGAACCGTGAAATACATAATTTGATTCTTGTCTGTCATGAACCAAATCAGTTGTCGAACAATGATTTGAGTCGATTAGTATCAACATCTAAAGTACTCCCTGATATGTAGTTTTATTGAAAATACCTCTGGTTTGCGAAATAATATTGTCGGAATTTCTTGTTGCAAGTTGTTCAAGCGCGGGTATTCAAAACATGGCACACACACACACACCAATCAACCTTATTGTTATATATACTATATGTTTCAATAAAATATCCATTATACTATTTTCATTTTGAACGGTATCATCCTGTATAATAATAACAGTACATCGTATACAGGTTATGAGACATTCTGACCGACCGACCGACCGACCAGAGGAGCCCACCACGCTATTTAGGTCACGCCTTGCTATATACGATTTAACGATATACCGTCGGTCCATCGATCCGCTATTTTTCGATGCACCCCTGTATACACGTTGCCCCCCGTAATCCACGCCAACACCAGACAGGTGCGACATCGGCGCATTCTATGCGCGAGATGCCCAACCCATCAATGGCAGCTGTCCAATGACACATAGATTCCGTTAGGTTTGTACACCGCCAAACAAATCTACGCCATTTATGCGCGAGATGCTCAACCCATCAATGACAGGTGTCCAATGACGTATGACAGATGACGTGTAACGCCATCTATGCGTGAGATGCCCAATGACGCATGACAGGTGTCCAATGACACACAGATTCCGTTTGGTTTGACAGCGCCATCTAGCGGCGGAATCCCCAACTCATGAATACAGATTCCGTCCAACAACCTGTCAATGGCGCGCGACGCCAGCGCCTCTGGTGGCGGATTTTGGAAGTTTTGAGACCGAATCCCCATAAGACATCTACTGACCGGCGTTCAAAAAACTATTCGAGATGAAATGAGTTGCCGTGGCGCCATCTATGAGAACTTTTCATAGCTATGTTTCTTTTCTCCACAATAATTAGAAATCTATTTGGAAAAGGTAAGTGTCTCATAGACGCCGCTGTAACCAACTGTATGAGCCTATATGATCATTCATCACTGTGTATCATTTATATTAGTTGTTTAAAATTTGGAACACATTTCAACACTGTAGTAATACACTAAAAACTAAAGAGTAAAATTAATAAGCAAACAGAAAATATAGTGTTCGAAAAATAGACGGAAATATTTTAGAGGGTGGTTCCTTGTTAGAATATAAAAAAAAATTGTATAAAGATGGGTCCGGAAATGCGTTTTCGAGATACAGGTGATAAGTTGAAAAAAAAATAATTTTTATAGAAATTTAGCAAATAAAATTACGCGAGTAATTCTTTTCTAGAGGAACTGACTCGCATATGCCAAACCTGTATGCAGAAATGATTTTTTGTGCAAAAATTAATATAAAAATAAATGCAATAGAACGGTTTTTATTTTTTTTCTCGAAAACGAAGTGAGGTACGAAAAAATACGAGAGGCAAAGAAGTAGTATTTTCAGATGCTTAATCAAAAAAGTTATAAAAAATGTTGCGTACATTTGTTTGCCAATAATATGCGCTGCGGTACCCCCGGGACGCCACTGGACCCAACAATTTTAATCTATATAGAGCTAAATTAGCCTCTAAATACAACAAATTCCAACAGAATGGAGTAAATATATTTCAGGATATCATTAAAAAATGCAAAAAACTCATCACCCTGCATTTTGAACACATTTTCGGACCCATGTTTATGTAAACTTTTTTTATATGTATTCTTTAACAAGGAATCATCCTCTAAAATATCTCCGTCTATTTTCCGAACATCCTGTATAATGGCTATGAACATGGCTGCGATTTTACCAAATTACACTCAATCTTCATTGTTTGTTAATTTTTTTGTACACTAAAAATGCAGACTCATAAATGCAATACGTTTAAACGTCATCATCATTTTATTTCAAATTCGTATAGAAGAAGCGTTATCTGTGAATGAATGAAATGTAATTATTATAACGTCAAGTGTGAAGTGTACGAAAAGCTTTAAGTACATTATTCCATCAATATCAACAATCTCAAAAACAAATACCATCAAACAATAAAAAAGTAGCAACCCTGTCTTTTATCACTCCTAAGAACAATCTTATTGTCTAAATGTCTTCGATATAGTGGCACTATCCAAAAAACGAGAAAAATCAATGAAAACTGCAGAAATGTTGACTATTTTATCAGGAATAAAGACATTTGCAATTGTTTCGATGTTTTCGCCAGAGATGGCGCTAGTGTCGTTAATATTGAATGTTTTGGGGTTCTGTCATGAATAATATCATTATTGCAGTTGCGGCTTGACTTTCAAAGCGTATACCTATATTTTTCTCAAGAATAACGTCATATTAGAGCTAATAACCGATCGTGTTAATCCAGAATAGTGACATACAGTGCATTCTCACTATATTCCTACAACATAAAAATTCGGAAAGTGAGTCATTCAAACTATCCGATGTTAAAATAATAAGGGTGGAATCTCAACATTCTGGAACATTTTCTACAAAAACTCCTACAGTGAGACTGACTTTCGTAAAATTGAGGTAGATAAAAAATCTTATAGAAGATCTAAGAAAAACGAAGCAATAAAAAGAGGCCCTACAGTTACTCTGAATAAAGCATACAAACGTAAGATTCCCATTTCCGGGAAAAAGAAAAGCGTCTTACTTAATTTAGTAAAAAGAATATAATACGCTCATACTATGAGGAATTTTACAATAATTTGTAACCAATTTTTGTATTGTACTTATTTTCTTTCTGTACTTACCTTCGATTTATTTAGTACCTCGTAGCCTTTAAAATGTTGTTAGTTGTGTATCATTGGTAGTAATACTAAAATAAACTTTCCCCTCTTTGTTCTGTAACCACGAATTGTTTGTCATATATTTTTTAGAAATGTATTATTTTTCTTAGGAATGAAGTCACATTCCTGTAAAGTTGCAAAGAAAGTAACAAAATGGGATATTTTTGAAAACATACTGATCTATAATTCAATTAATCTGAAAGTTCAATAATAATTTTTCAAAATCCCATTTATTAACTTTATCTTCAATTATCCAAAATTGTTCTTCAAAAACTATAGAAAATGTCTCTCCTGAAAAAAAAGCTTTTTTTGAATAGTGTCACTATTCTTGTACAAATTCTACGTACAAATAAACGCACAAACTTGATAAATGACGTTTGAATATCAAACATCACAAATACAACAACGGTCGCATTCGGAAGACATACCTCTTGTGAACAGTAGCTGATTGGCGGAACACTTTTTTTCCACATACAATTTCCATCGTCATATACTCCATTTCCCTTTTAAAGATGCCAGTACGTAGTGGCGATCAGTGCTTCAGAGGGCACCATTCCCGCGAAAATAGTAACCAAGTATAAATATTATATTTCTCTTTACTTTTTTTGCTAAAATATATTATTAAACCCAAAATTACCTATTTGGAACATTTCCTTTTTTCTTTCATTATTTCATCTCTCATTTATTTAACTTCAATTTTTTATCAATTTTCATCCTAAACTTTGTTGAAATTTAGGCGTGCCCTATGACGTAACTGTAATCACAGAAGGCTCTGACCTATTAAGTTCAATAATATTTGACGTTTGGAAAAACAACTGAATTTGAAAGGAATGTTGACAGTTGCTTTGCACTGTTGTCGCATATTTTTTAGTAAATCCGTGCAAGTTTGACACTAATATGTTCCGATAAAAACGTGCAGGTATTTCCATGTTTTAAAAACAAGTTCAAAATGTGCGACTGAAATATTGGCAACTTTTGTAGATAACTTTTTTGAGTTTAGTGCGCGACAGAAACCAACCAAAATGAAAAATATAAACTTATTGAACGAGTATATTTGAACAGAAATAAAAGCAGAGTTCAACTGTCAAAAACGCTCAAGTTATATTTTTACACCACAAACATTGGACACACATATATGACGAATTTTATAAAAAATGTCGAAATTAGATGGAAACCCTGTCATAGAAGTTTTTGATAAAGAAAAATGAGGATTGGTTGAACTAAGAATTTCCGCCTTCCAAGAAAACCGCACTGTTACTGCAGAGCAAGAATCAACAAGAACTTTTGGAAGACCAGTGAAGAATTTTCAGAGCCTTGGTAACAGGGGTAAACAATTGGGGATTCGTTCATTAGTTTCTAGCCATTCAACAAGCGACATTTTTATTTATTTAATTACACCTTAAACGTTTATTTGCTGTTTATTTTCACTTTTAATAGATTGGGTTTTGATTTGTAAAAACTAATCTTAGACTTTCTGCAAAAATTATATTGTATTTAAACCTCATCTGGTAATGATTTTTTTAATATATTAATTTTATTCATATTAGGTCCTAGAAGTTCGCTGTCAAAAGAGTTAGGTCAAATTAAAATTAAACATTGTTTTTTCTATAAAGATGCAGCGAAAAATGATTAAATTCTCGAGATACAGGGTCTTGAGTGTTTAAAAAAAATATCATTTCTTCGTCATAAGTTCTTTGAGACTACAGCTATTTTTACTAAATTTGATTCACATTCTCATTATAGGATAAAACTGTTCATTATCACATATTCAGTTTTTGTAAACTTCTGAGCATTTTTGTTTTAGTGTCCCCACAACCTGACAATTTGACAATTTCCCAAAAACTGCTCACCATACCCTATTTTAGCGAGAATGCCTTTTTTGCTTAAAACTATCCAGGAAATTGTTTTTTTTTAGTAAAAAACCTCACTGAGAAAAAAGTGATGGCCATTTAAAACGATCTGAAGTGCAGTGTGAAGCGCCCTCTAGCGGCCACGATGTCCATATTCGGGTTTCGCATCCCAAAACACCCCCGGATACCAATTTCTGAAGTAATATCTACGTTAAGAAATTTCCATGAATTAAAAGGACTTTTATTTTCTAACTTTACCATCCTGTATCTCGGAATCAGAGCAATTTTGGACAAAGGTAAGTTACTTCAAATCGGCTTGTTCTGAACTCAGGAATATAATTATGCTAACATTTTGTAAAGACCGTTAAGGTATAGTACCACCATCTTCAATTTTTGACACTTGTCAATTTTTGATGCAATTTTTTAAAGAGAATTTCTTTAGCTTTCTAATGAGGTATGGCTCATAAAAATCGGTCAACCAGTAACATAATAAGAAATCTTCATACTTTTTTCGCGCAAATGGTGCCCTCTGAACCACTGGTCCGCCTAGGGGGGGGCATGGCCTCGTCGATCCTTGTATTCAGGTGAATAGAATAGAAGATGAATTAACATCTACCAATCACGGTCCGCCAAATGGAAGCAATCACAACACAATATCAAGTCACAAGTCTCTATCATCTTCAGCAGGTACACAAAGGAACAGCTTGGCACAACAACTGTTGAAATTATTGAACATTCTTTGTAACCATCTTGGCTTGTTCGTCCAGCCGATTGTCAGGTAGTAGACTGGAATGCCACAGGATATGAAGACCAGCCCTACTGTTACTTCTACTGGGCTGACGTAGCAAGGAAATGTTACCAGGAAGGTGCAGATCAGAAGGAAGATTATTGGTAACGCCAAGTTTACCTGGAAATTAAAAAAATGATCAGTGCATTATTGTGAGGTGAAGAAACCTCTGCTCTTGGTTAAAGTCATTCAGGTAGTAGTAGTTTGTTTGTTTAAGATTTATTTAGCATGATTGCTACAATTACATTCTTTTAAAAAACTAAACAATTATGTAACATACAGATATTTAGAAAAAACAAAATTTGCATCACTGTCCATGAAATGTTCCTTTAATTTCCTTTTAAAGATCTTTAAATTACAAGTAGACTTTATAACGGGTGATTTTTTAAGAGGTACAGGATTTGATTTTCAAAAAAAAAAACACAAAAAATTTGAAAAAACGATTAAATCTTTATTTGAGTCGATAGAACGGTTGATATAATTTAATGTTTAAAGATTATTTCATGTAAATGTTGGCCGCGGCTAGGCTTTACTGGCACACTCTCTCCAACATATCGGCCGGTATCTCACGAATAAATGCTTCAATATTGGCTTCCAGTGCGTCAATCGTTGCTGGTTTATCCCTGTAGACATTAGCCTTAACTTGGCCCCGCGAGAAATAGTCCAACGGCGTTAAATCACACGATCTAGGCGGCCAATTGACAGGCCCCTAACGTGAGATAAACTGCTCACCGAACTCGCCTCTCAACAGGGCCATTGTTTCGTGTGCGGTCTGGCATGTGGTACCATCTTGTTGAAACCACATGTCAGCCAAGTCCAGCTCTTCCATTTTGGGCAAAAAAAAGTTTGTTATCATCGCACGGTAGCGCTCGCCATTCACAGTTACGTTCCGGCCATTGTCGTCTTTGAAAAAGTACGGCCCGATGATGCCACCGGCCCATAATCCACACCAAACAGTGATTTTTCGGGATGCATTGGTAGCTCTTGCAATGCTTCTGGTTGGTCTTCACTCCAGATGCGTCAATTTTGCTTGTTAACGTACCCATTCAACCAGAAATGAGCTTCGTCGCTGAACACAATTTTTCGATAAAAATGTGGATCTTCCTCCAACTTTGCCAGCGCCCGTTCACCAAATTGGAAACGTTATGGGAGGTAGTGTGGTTTCTTTTCTTGCACCAGCTGTATCTATCTCTAGGTTTTACACCCAAATCCTGTCGCAAAATTTTCCACGTAGTGGAGTAACAGAGGCCCAATTGCTGCGAACGGCGGCGAATCGACATTTCACGGTCATCACTAACACTGGCGGATACAGCCGCAATATTTTCTTCAGTCCTCGCTCTACGTCTGCGTGTTGGTGGTTTAATGTCCAATAATGTAAACTGGGTTCGAAATTTAGTCACAAGCTTCCGAATAGCTCCCTCAGTAGGCCGACCAAATTGCCCATAAATTGGAAGCAGTGCTCGATGCACTCTCTTAACCGAACATGAATTTTGATAGTAAAATTCAATAATAAGCGTTGTTCGTTCGTAAGTCGATTCATGGTTAAATTATAGACCAAACTTAACAAGTTTGACAATGACACAAGACATGATTCACGCGTCATCTGTCAAAAACAGTGTTGCCAAAAAGATACTAGCAGAAAAATCACCCATTATATTCCTAAAGTGCTCAGGTGCACAGCTTAAAAATTAGCATGATATTTCTCTCGAAAGGGTCAGTCTCACCCATTAATCACCCATTATCATTATTCATTTCCTCTTGTATAATAATTATGGTAATGATTATTCAATTCTAAATGTTGTGACAAAAACAATTTTTTTATTTTAAACATAAAAATAAGAACCAAATACCTAGCTACCTTGTGTGGCACCCGGTGCGGTGGTGTCACCCCAAGTCGAAAGCAATAAATTTTATATGATATATAAACATCATGGATAATTTAATATTTACATTTTATTTTTACTAAACTAAGGCAGAAAAAATATTTTTATCTTAGATTTAAAATCTTTTCTATCTTTGACAGCTGCACACTCAGAAATAACTTCATCACAGGCAGCAGCGGTAGCCGCAGTAGTAGACTCTTCGGTCTCCTGATCAGTTGCCGTGCGCTGTGCGGGTTCGAGTCCCGTCCCAGGAGAAATTTTTCTCTTGGCTATGGATGTTGTGATTGTCCGTAGGTGGTAGACGGTTTCTGACTGTCGAACGTGGAGGTACCACCCGGCGGATCTCGTAGGCGGAGCCAGAATGTGTGCATGTTGCATGCACACGTGTTCCCTCGCCAGAGTCCGTGTGGCGTTCCCCCTTTCCCCTGTATCCCCTATAGCCCCACGGTACCCAATGGGTGTTTAGGCCTTAGGCCTTCGTGGTAGTTGGAATAAAAAAAAACAAAATGTATTTTTTGTATTGCCTCGTGTTCGATGGCTATATACCAAAACTTCTAATCCGCGATTGGGTCATTGTTGTCGCAAATTGTTTTTATTAATTTTACTTTACTGAAACTCCTTTCACATGACGCTACTGACACGCAAACCGTCATGAACAATTTTAGTGGTCATAAGATTTGGAAAAGATTCTGTAAAATCCCATTCTAGAACAAACTTTAAAAAATCTAGAGATACCCAATCAGAACCTGTGACATTAGCGGCTTTTAAGTGTCTTCACAGTCTTGGTATCTCCAAAAGTAATTCTGTTTCTGAGACCTCATCATAAAAATCAGTAAGTTTGGATGTCCTAGCTAATTCCAATTCTTCAGTATCTGCCAAAAGCAAAATATTTGTTTGTACGATCTCAAACAATGAAGCTAAATCTTGAAGAAACTTCGATCTTGTCTGGAGTTCAACTCTGAAAAAGTTGAGTCACCGGGTAGGTGTCACCCGGTGCGGACCGCTCCCCCTTTGCTACGCCAATGACCAAATATATGAAATTTTTCATATTCAACCACTGCAATTCTTGTAACACAGATTTTATTTTGGTGTACTTATTTTTATTCAGTATTATTCTCATAGCTTTTTTGCAGGACTTGTAATTTTGAGAATACAGCCTCATTAGCAGTGAACAAGATAGTTGAACAACAATTATAAACTATTTTTTTTTGTATACGTATATATACCAAGACTATAGGAATTTTTTAAACAATGTACTCATAGTGATCCGCAAACATTAGTTTACTATCAATATACAGGGTTATCCAAATTAAGTGTCCACCATTAGTAACTTTGTTATTAGTGAAAGTACAAAGTTGTTTGAATTAGCAAACTAGTAGCATTTTTAACGCTGGTAAAAATGAGAAATAAAAAAAACAATTGAGAGTCGTTATTTTGATTTTTTTCAGTAAAATAACATTTTTTTAAATGGAAACCCCTGTATATTATATTTTTTTCTGTTAAAGCATCAAATTTTAAACAAAAAAGCTTACAATAACTTTTCTCCTAGGTTACAAATTGTTGAAGTTATGGCCTCCAATCTGAAACAATTAAATTGTATCGACAAACTTTATTTTCAACATCAACTTATAATCTTACAAAATACAATAACAATTTTTTTTAAAGAAGATGCTCGAAAACACCACCTTGTTCTTCAATACATTTTTGGGCACGTTTTTCAACTGCTCGAACTGTCTTAAGTATGGTCCTACCATCTATCTGGGTTATCTTTTCCCTAACTGCAGTCTTTAACGCGTCAAGGTTATCGTACCTTCGCTTGTAAATTTGGTTCTTTAAGTAACCCCACAAGAAGTAATCAAGTGGGTTTAGATCTGGTGATCTGGGAGGCCACTGTATTGGGCCATTTGTTCCTATCCACTGATCATTATAAGTAGTACTTAGAAAATGATAAGTACCTCTGGAGTTGTGGGCAGGTGCGCCATCTCGCTGAAAATGCAGATGATGTCTACTTATAAGATCCAATTCGTCTAAGAAATTAGTCAGAATTTCTGACATAAATTCCACATATCTTTCACCAGTTAGGGTTCCCTCATAAAAGAACGGGCCAACAATTTTTCAACCAATTATACCGCACCAAACGTTGAAACTGAAACGGACTTGTGGGCCTCTTGGATGTACTAACAAAAGATTTTCTCTTGACCAATAATGGTGGTTTTTTCTATTAAACATTCCAGAATTTGAAAAATTTGATTCATCTGTCCATAAAAGGTAACGAAAGTTATTTACATTTTGGCGACAGAAGCTAAGATACCAATGGCAAAAAACAAGTCTTCTCTCTGGATCCCCTGCCAAAAGCGTTTGAACTGGTCGGTACTTATACGGAATAAATTTGTATTTTTTTAAAATCCTTTGAACAGTACCATAACTGAAATTAGAGTCCTTGAGAATATCTGCTATTGAATTCTCACGATAAGCTTCAAAATATCCAATAACTGCAATTTCCGTGGCCTCGCTTATTATGAATTCTTTTTTTGCCCTTGTTTTAGCAAAAACATTTTCGTTGCCCCTAAATTTTCGATAAAGTCTCAGAAAATATCGTTCATACGGTTGAATGCGAGCGGGATATAATTCTCTTGCTCTCAAGGAGGATTTTCTGCACACTAAATAGCATTCTAACATATCACACTTTTCTTCATGGGAGAACATTTTTCTTTAAATTAATGACACAATAAAGCTTATAAACAAGTATTTACACTAATGTTTGACATTATTTGATTTTATCATTGTTTTCCAAAGCCTTCTAGTTGCGAGTATGTCCAGTTTAACAATTTGTCGCTTATCTTAATGCTGTCAAATCGCGAACGCCATGTTGTTTTCATAGCCGTCTTAATATTATAATACTGCAAATAATTAAAAATATTTATCGTTATTTTGACTTTATTTTTGACTTTAGCGGAAAAGTCATTATGAACTTTTTTGTTTAAAATTTGATGCTTTAACAGAAAAAAATATAATATACAGGGGTTTCCATTTAAAAAAATGTTATTTTACTGAAAAAAATCAAAATTACGACTCTCAATTGTTTTTTTTTATTTCTCTTTTTTACCAGCGTTAAAAATGCTACTAGTTTGCTAATTCAAACAACTTTGTATTTTCACTAATAACAAAGTTACTAATGGTGGACACTTAATTTGGATAACCCTGTATATACCTAAATATTTAAATGATTCGATATTTTCAATTATTTCGCCATTTATCCTAACAGTGATAGTATTTTCATTATATTAGCATACATTTTGTTTTAGAAGTATATTCAATTTTAGTTTATTTACATTTAACCATTTTATGATTTTAGTCACGACAGAATTTAGAATTTTTAAAGCATTGCAAATATCTGAATTTTACAGTAGTCTAAAATATTACAAATTTCATTAATGTATAAAATAAATAGTAATGGACCTAGTTTACTACCTTGTGGTACACCAACAGAAACATTTTTTGAGTTTGATAATGGAGATCCAATTTTGGTTTTTTGACATCTGTCTTATATAAATGAAGACTTGAAACTTGTCTCAAAATGGTTAGCATCTAACAGACTAAAATTAAATGCAAGTAAAACGAAAACCTTGTTAATCGGAAAAAACAATGTACAAATGTTCAACTGAATATTGATGGTGAAGATATTGAATTCGTAGAAAATTTTAAATACCCGGGGGTTTTTCAAGATTAGTAGTAAAGTGGGATATTTATCGAGAGTTTCTGGATGTAGGAGTTCATATAGGAGAAAAATTATCTATAATACCATCATTCTTCCAAATTTCTTGTACTGTTCGACTATTCTATATTTAGCAAATAATTCCATTTTTGAAAGACTGCAAATTTTACAAAATATGTGTATGAGAATAATACTAAATAAAGATAAATATACTCCAATTAGGCAAATGCTTAGCAAATTAAAATGGCTCAATGTAAAATTTTTTATCAAATATCTTGTAATGATATTCATTTATAAAGTAAAAAATAACATATTTCCATCAAGTCTAACTAATTTAACATCATCAAATGTCGACCATCATTTACGTAATACTAGAAATAAAGATGACTTCCATTTAATGACCAAAAAGTATAACATATGCTACAAATCTGTATTCCATCAAGGGTTGATTGAATATAATAAATTATACTCAGAGATAAAAGACCAGAAAACTTTGACAAATTTTAAAGTAAAATTGAGAAATCACTTGTTAAATCTACAATTATAGATTGTCCAGCATTTACATCATACACCATATGGCTTGAATTTACTAGTTCTAAGTTTACAATTATTCTGTTTATGTAGCCAAATGTGCTAAATAAATCTTTCTACTACTACTATTTAGTGATTTTGTAGAATTTTGGATAGATCCTTTAAATCCGTAGTGATGTAATTTTGGTAGTAATTTATCCCTGTCAATTGATCTAGAAAATTAATTTTGAAATGCTTTGGAACGACTCTGGTGAATGTTAGAGATGACAAAATCTACTTACCTTTATCGGTCGTACGGCATTAGGCCGTGTTCTGCGCATGTAGAGTAGACCTGTTACACTTAATGTGATGAAAAGAGCCTCCACGAACGATACATAGTTGATCAAGACGTAGACATCTTCTATCACCACTAAAGCGAGCGTTATAATACACTGAAATAAAAAAATGAAAATGGAGTATTGCAGTTCCTTCTAGGAAAGCATAGACTTTCTAAATAACGAATTTCCAACTCTAGTTTCACGGGCTACAGCTCTAAATTTGTCTAGACAATGTAAGTGACACGTAGTATATTGAAATTGTAATCGATTTTTTGAATTTTGTAGAAATGTACGTGTTAGTATACGAGTTTCTAGACCATGTATATTTAATAAGTCGATTTCATATCTCTTGATGTTAATCCAGGTCCTAGATATTTTTGAGGTAGTAAGATTAGACCATCTCATTTGAAAGTGCAAAACGAAATTATGTGCTATAAAAACAGTTGAATATCATACGTAATTATATACAGCGTGAATTATATCTATCTAATTACAGAATCTTACCATAAAAACCAATGAAGGCACAGGAGTCAGTCTTTTAATATCGATAAGGCAAATGGCCAAGGGCAGATGTCCAGCCCTAGCTCCTACAAAAAACAGTCTGGAAGATGCAAAAATGGCACCGTTCAATGACCCAAACGTTGAACAAGCGACGAATATGGGCATTACAAACGAAAAGGCACCCAGCATTTTTCGGCTAAAGGTCACAGCTACGGCTTCTGATGAAAGAATGTCTTCTTGACTCAGAACCACGAAGTAGGCTATATTCGTGATAACGTAGACCAAGGTCACTACTGGCATGGAGATGCAGATGGCACGAGGTAGATTTCTGGAAAATACGATAAAAAACACTAATTTGCTAACATCTAAATATGTGCATAGTTAAAATTTTATTACCGTTATTCGAAATTCGCACTACAACAGAACATCATTATTTTGCATCCATCTACAGGATGTTCGGTAAATAGTACGACAAAAAATGGGAAAGATAGGCGAAAGGCGGATCTACAACGTACCAAAAAATGACCCTAGTAAAAGTTCCACTGTTGCTGATTAAGCAGGTAATTTATCGCAGTGCTTTGCAGTAGCAGTCTAGTACATTTTTATTTCATTGCTGAATACCAAGTTCAGTAAAATAGTTTTCTAAAATAAAAATTACGAAGAAGAAATTAGTTTGTCAAGTTTACCTACTTGTATATATTGAAAATGATATTTCAAATGGCAGACCAACTATTTGAAAATATTTTGCAAAAAAAACAAACGCATATCCTGTTATTTATAAGTACAGCAACAAAAGATATATTAAAGAAAGAGAGACAAAAAATTAATAATAGGGACGCAGGAAAGTAAACGTCAATTTGACATAGACGCCATCTTTGTTTTCTGCCACCGACATGTCATTTTGTTAGTTGAATGTTTACCATTGATCGCTATGGAGTCGTATTCGATTGAAGACCGCATTAAAGTTATTCAAGAGCACTATAAAAATGGTTCAAACATAAAAAACACGTTTCGCGCGCTTCGTGAACATTTCGGTCGCAACAACCGCCCAAACGAAACAACCATCGGTCGTCTGGTGCGTAAATTCGAGGCAACAGGTTCTGTGGCAAATCTGCCAGGCTCTGGCCGGCCAAGGAGCGTTCGCACACCGGAAAATATTGCTGTTGTGAAGGAGAGTGTGAGAGACGATCCGAACAACGCGTCGATCCCAAAAATTGGGCATTTCGAGAACCAGTTTGCTCCGCATTCTCCACAAGGATTTGAATGTACACGCCTACAAGATCCAATTGACGCAAGAGCTGCGTCGGGCCGACCATTTTTCGCGCCGAACGTTCTCAGATTGTCTCCTTGAACACCGCCAAATTGATGCCAATTTTTCATCAAAAATCATGTTCAGCGACGAAGCGCATTTCACTTTGAATGGGACGGTAAACAAGCAAAACTGCCGCATCTGGGCGAACGAAAATTCCCGTGAGTATCAAGAGCAGCCGATGCATCCTCAAAAAGTGACTGTGTGGTGTGCATTGTGGTCAAAAGGCATCATCGGACCTTACTTTTTCGAAACTGCGGCCGGGGACGCCGTTACCGTCAATTCTGAGCGATATCACGTGATGATAGAGGACTATTTTTTGCCGCAACTTGAAGGAATGGATATGGACGATATTTATTTCCAACAAGACGGTGCAACATGCCACACAACCAACGTCAATATCCATCGATTGCAGTCCTTCTTCGGTGATCGCGTGATTTCGCGCAGAGGAAATGTGCCATGGCCACCAAGATCGTGCGATTTGACTCCCTTGGACTTCTTTTTATGGGGATATTTGAAAAGCAAAGTCTACGTCAACAAACCAGCCACCCTCCAAGAACTCAAAAACAACATCATTGCCGAGATAAATGCCATAGAACCGACCATGTTCATACATAAATGGTATAAATGAACCTTCAAAATAAAGTACCCAACTTGATTTGAATATCAATCTTTCTTGCTTTAATATGCGTTTACTTTCCTGCGTCCGTTTTGGACAACCCCATATAATAATTGTGGCAATATAATAATTGTGGTAATATAATATATTGTGACAAAAAATGATTTTTTATTTTAAACATAAAAATAAGAACCAAATACCTAGCTACCTTCTGTGGCACCCGGTGCGGTGGTGTCACCCCAAGTCGAAAGCAATAAATTTGGACAACCCCATATTTCAAAAACAGTAAAACTTTTATTTGTGTCATTTTTTGGTATCTTGTAGAACTGGCCTTCGCCTATCGTCCCTATTTTTTTGTTATACTATTTACGGGAACAATGGTAAAACTTGCAGTCAAAAATAAAAACGTAACAAATTTTATCAAGACATAATTTAGCTACGCCCAATCCTTCGAATTGGAGACTGCTTCTGCCAAAGCGTCTTATATTCTGACACTGTCAGTTTGACGTAAGGTGTACGGTTTATTGACTGATACCTTCGTTGAGATTCAAATTAACTATACTAAGTGACATATAAATCCGAACACTCAGTTTAAATGGTTTTATTTTAATAAAAGTTGGTGAATGTATTTATCTTACTGTAAATAACAAGTGAAAAAAATTTCAGCCTTATCAGTTGGACATTCCGGTTTATATACTGCTTTTTTTTAATTCACTAACGCTCTAAAACTGAATATTTCAGCCGCAGTAAAGAATCAACGTTGGCAGATTTTGGTTCTTGACATCCTTTACGATCGGTTACGATGCCTAGAGTACGGAGACCTGTACGATTTCGTCAACTTAGTGAGTTTGATAGGGGCCGTACAGTGGGACTTCGGGAAGCTGGACTTTCTTTTCGGGCAATTGCAGTTAGAGTGCAAAGAAGTGGAGACACTGTGATTAGGTGTTGTCAGGCATGGCTTCGAGAAGGCCGTACGCAAAGAGCAAGGGGCACTGGACGCCGCCGTAGAACAACAGACCGTGAAGATCGCCGCCTAAGATTATTGGCCTTAAGGGACCGTCTCCACTACCAGGTCCATTGCAAATGAATGGTTTGCAGAACACGGAAGACCTATTGGCATGCGAAGTGTTTACCGACGAATGAGAAGTTTTGGCTTGTTTTCATACCGGCCACACTGGGTCCTCCCTTTAACTCGAGAACACCGACGTCATCGTCTTGAGTGGTGCAGACAACGGTCACTCTGGGATCAGGAATGGAACAGTATTGTCTTTAGTGACGAGTCTCGATTTTGTTTAGGCATACACGATGGTCGTGCCAAGGTTAGAAGGCGACGTGGTGAAAGGAGGAATCCACAGTTTTTTATTGAAAGACATGTTCATCACACTGTTGGAGTTATGGTTTGGGGTGCTATAGCTTATGGTTCCAGGTCACCTTTAATCTTCATCAGAGGTAACATGAACGCGCAGCGTTATATTCACGAAGATCTAGAACTCCATCCTTTACCCTATCTTGACACCCTGGCAGATCCAACTTTCCAACAAGATAATTCCCGACCACATGTTGCAAGAGTCACAATAGACTTCTTTCAACATAATGATGTCACATTGTTACCATGGCCACCAAGATCTCCCGACTTATCCCCAATTGAGCACGTGTGGGATATGATGGGTAGGAGATTGCTCAATTTGCAACGTCCTCCTCAGACTCTAGAAGCACTTCGAGAGGAGTTGGTGGTTGCCTGGAATGAGATACCACAGGAGGACATTGACCACCTGATCAGAAGCATGCCTAGGCGCGTTGGAGAATGCGTAGCACATCAGGGTGCATCCACACATTATTAAAGGTCAAAGGGCTTTAAAGCAGTGCAATCATTTTGAAATTTTTATCATTTACTTATTATGCTTCACTAAGTACTTATACAAAATTTTATTAAAATAAAACTTAGTATATCTTCTAGTGTACGAATTCAACCTACGTGTTTTTTTCGACAGACTAATGAAACATGGTTATAAAATGCCTTATGCTTGAAAAATGACGACAAACAATACATTTCGGTCAATAAAAATGCAACTTTGTTTAGATAAAGAAAAAATATCCCATTGTTTGAGGATCTCTCAAAGCAGGGAAAACAGTAAGATTATGACTTGATATTAAAAAAAATTGAAATTAACATAAGCTTGAGAAATGTGTACGAATATTTAAAAAAATGTCGTCAAGTAGGTTGACTCTGCACTTCCCACGCTACGCCGTTATCAGTTCACAAAGAATTATGTTCAGCACAAAGAGCCTCTGGGAAAAAACTAACTCAAACAGATTCTTACAATTTCTTTCCCTAGTAGTACATCCGGATACGTCCCCGATACATAACCCGGTTAGACGTGACAACGCGGTCACAGCATAGGAAACACTATGCCGGGAGCAGCAGCCGCGGCCGGTAGATACGCGATGCGTCTGCTGAGAACAGTTTTAAGGGCTAATCAAGCCTATGTATGTACTAACATCAAAAAATTGAGGTAAACTTTCATCATCCCTCAACAACATCTCCCAAGATTTATATCTCAATTTCCTCTGCCGCCTCTAGAACGATTTTCAAAAACTACAAGGCCTTTGCATGCTTGGCATAGTTTAAAAATCTCAACGAAATCACAACGGTACTTCTCAAGTTATATGAGGTTATAAGATTAGCGGACAGACCGACAGACAGACTGACGTGTTTTTGTAATTTCTACAGGGTGTCCGCAAAGTTGGGGTTTTCCTTTACACGTCGTGTAGATCTTGAAAACATAAGCAATTTTTCTTAGTACCATATACACCAATGTCTTAAGGGAACCGAGATAAAGGGCTCTGCAACATCAAAAATATCTGAATACCGTCCTGTAGCCGCGACCCGCCGCGATATCCCAGACTGGTACCGGCTACTAGCTGAACCCGACGACAGAACTGGGTCGGGTTCGGGGTCAGTGTGTCAGGTCAGTATGCAACCTTCAACCGACGGTAAAGGGTCACGCGTATAGAGGTAACGAACCCGTATAATCGATTGCATTTCAAAAAAAAAAATAATAATGGCACACTCATACACCAATAATGAACTGATATGTTGTTAATTTATGGCGAATGTCTTCAAAATGCTACAGAATC
The DNA here is from genome assembly GCA_963669975.1 of Acanthoscelides obtectus. NCBI lineage: Eukaryota > Metazoa > Arthropoda > Insecta > Coleoptera > Chrysomelidae > Acanthoscelides > Acanthoscelides obtectus. The sequence goes on from CAVLJG010000005.1 coordinate 10,936,520, forward strand.
GTCGCGAGTGTATGCAGATCGTTTCCCTAGACGACATCATCCAAGGCCCCGCAGATTTGTGTACCTGGTCCAGAGAGTCAGGCATACGGGCCATTTGGAGGAATTTCGAGGTGGGAGCAGTGGGAGGCCTAGACAACCACGAATGGTGCAAGTTGAGGAAGAACTACTGAATCGCGTAGACGAGAATCCCTCAACAAGCACTAGAGACGTGGCTAGAGAAGTGCAAGTATCAAGAACTAAAGTGTGGCAAACGTCCAACGTGTACAAGCCCTTCAACCTGACGATTTTCCAGCAAGACTGCGGTTTTGTGAGTAGCTGTTGCATCAACATGACAATAATCCCGACTTTTTGAAGTGCATATTGGTGATAGACGAATCTACGTTCACGCGTAATGGGGTGAATAACTTTCGATTTCAGGCAGAGACGTACTTAGCCCTTGTCGTCAACTGGAGAGTGAGCACTTTTTCCTTTATTTTTTTTTACTTGGTCGCCCTCGTTCCACTACACATTACCTTTGTTATTTCAAGGGTAGTTGTTTCTGAAAAGGAAAACCCCAACTTTGCGGACACCCTGTATATCATATATCATCCAAACAACCTCACTTTTCAAAAAATTTTCGGGATTACAAAAAAATTGCTTTCCTGATCGAAAAATTATAAAGAACCTTCTAAATCAAATATAATAAAAAGCTTGAGAATCTTTTGATAATTTGAAATAAACATGTCAACAGGAGTAGAATTTTGTTTAGTAGCCAATTCCTCTTAATGTAATTTATGCATATTCATTTTTTAGTAGGGTATTGTTTACTAATCTAGTTACCGTTAGTTAATCTGCCCTGAGATAGCTTATCAATATTTTTTTTTGTGTAAAGCAACACTAGATAAAGCCAATGCAAATACAAACAGAGTTTTATTACGCAAGATATGACGTATACCGACATAATTTGAAACTTTCTGGATACAACGTTAGCGTTTACTCTCACTCACACAAGTAAAAAAAGCTCAACTCGTCAATAATTAAAATGACCCTTGTAAGGTGGAGCTTACCTATAAGGATCCTTCAGCTCTTCTGTAACATAATTCAAATAATTCCATCCAGAGTACGAGAACAAGCCAGAGTAGAAAGCAAGAGCTATATATCCAGGTTGCCACCTAGTCCCTTCCATAGGATTCTTGAAGTTTTCCACGTGGCCCGTACAAAGGTAGTACACTCCAGCTGCTACGATGATTAAAAGTGCGAATATTTTTGTTGCTGTGAAGATATCCTGGACTCTTGTTACCCATTTTACGTTGTAGCAATTTATGACCTGCAAGGCAGTTTTGACGTGTATGAGCTGCTTCCTAAATATGGAACAAACATTTGAGATTTGTACCTCACAGCCAGACTAGGATAAGTCCGTTTTTGCTTAGAATGAGTTTTATATGTTAAGTTGATGATGGTGTTATGAACGTTTATAACCTAACTGTAACTAACGATAAGGAAGTAACGACTTTATAAAGTAAGGGCCGGTTGTCAGAGCAGATTGATGTAGATAATGGATATAGACTAGTTAGGACTGTGGAGGTTACACCAATTTTTAGTTAGAAGGTGTTCAACTTTCTCCAGAATATAATTTAATGTTTCATGATTCTTTCTGGTTTATTGAAAAAAGCGGTCGGGGTTATTTTTCAACGGCTTGAACAAATGATGATATTACCATAATGTCCCTCTTACAATTTGTGGGTTGAATACCAACTTTCTTTCTAGTGATTATTTTAGTTACAGACCTGTCCAATGCAATAAAGTTATCTTCAGATGAGCTAAACCCCACGTTGACGCGAAGACTACGCTGGAACTGGCAACAAGCCGGTTTTATTTGCTTTTTTCTCGTCACCACTGTGTAAATGACCAGCGCCGAAATTCGGTACCGATCGGCGCTGGTTGTTTTCGCTCTAAGGCAGCACCAAGTGCCATCTGTACATCTGCTACCAGAATCGACCGCTACGAAAGAGAAAACACCAAGAGCTGTCTGTTGGAACTGTATGCCAGTTTGTAAATTTTATGAGTCACACACAGCACAAGATATATTTCAAAAATTATTTGGTCTTAACCTAGTCTCAAATTCAAATTCGAAAAAAATATATTTTCTAGATCCGTCTCTAACATTTTTCTCTTGCCTTGTTCTGAATGTACAGGGCGATCAAAATTTGGCATTGCTAATCTTCAAAAATCATTCAAAATGACTAGGTATCTCAAGTTACAGTACAAGGCTACAATTCCCTGTCAAACTGTTTCAGGGTCATTTGAACATTTTTTGTGGATTAAGTCGCTTCAACGAAGAACTATAATGTTCGAAAGTTTTTGTTCACCCTGTGACTTTTAAGAATCAATAAAGAATCACTGCTTGAATTTTATAAACATCTTGTCTATTTCAAAATGATCTTTAGGGTCGATAGAATTTAAACAAAAAATAAGCCTGTAGTGGCACGAATGATAAAACGTTTTTACAATTTACAATTTAAATTTAAATTCAATGTCAGAACATTAGAATAATATATCCATTACTTTATTGACCTGGTTCAGCAAGTGTGAGTGTAAGTTCCAAGGTACCCTAGTATCAGATTCTTAGTTATGCTTTTTTGCTGGAAAGTGGAAAATCACTCAAGTATTCGGTTCAAAACTCATAGAAAGTTTTTATTTTTGAAGCAAATGTAATTAAATATGCAATACAACCTTACTATAGAAAACTTGTTTCAAAGCTATGAGCTATAGGGAGGTATAGTCATAATGAGAAGACTTATGGACAAATCTTTTGTTTAGTGTAGGATGCTGATAAACATTAACAATGGACGATTAAGATGTTTTCTAAGTTGAAACATGTGCTGTATTTTCTTTCTGATAACACAACAATGTTGATGGAATCGCCCCATGCCTTTATAAACTTTTTTCATCGGTAAAGTGCAAGCTAACAGTCTATAAACATAAAACTTCTGAAGTTATTGTTGTACACAACTAATTTATTAATTTTTTTTGTTTGTTAAATATTTATAGCATTAATGCTTAAATATCAAGTTTGTATAATTATTCTTTCACGCATTTTTTGAATGAATTTTCTGTAATTCTACATTCTTGTCTATTAAAATTACATCGCTAAGTATTCAAAAAGTGATTTTTTTATTTCACCTTTAACATTTTTAAATTCGAACATTGTTCACTATTCAATTTATTAAGCTCAAATACTCCCTTTTGAAATACAGATGCTGGTTATGCTATTATTACAATTCTGCAGATGAAAATCTATACTTTCTCTCATAGTTATGATAATGACTAATTTTGTTAAGTTTTCTAAATGTGGCGGTAATCAATGAATTTTCAACTTGAATATGAAAATGATAACTATTAAATGACATATAAAGTTTTGTACAGTTAACCACCGCAGTTCTGCTAACATAGACTTAATCTTAGTATATTTGTTTTTAGTTAAAATGGTCGGCATATATAATTTTGAAAATATGTTTGTTTTTCTGTAAAGAACATAGTCGAACAATATAAAAAATGGGGAAGATTTATGGTTTTATACACATTTTTTTTTAATACATACTGAAATTATGGGAAGCTCTATATAAGTAATTTATCTTTTTTTATATTTCTGAAATAATATATTCATAATGCTCTTGAAACAGTACTTTACTATCCACATATACAGGGTGACTTTGAAGTTGAGTCATTAATTTTCAGATAATGATTGTAGAAGGAAGATAAACCAGAATATGTGTGTAAAAATAAAAAAAAAATAAAAAAAAAATGTTACCTTGTTTTATAAAGTATCCTCCCGACAAGTATTTCAGTGCGGACCTGTATTTGATCGTGCGGTCTTGGAGCACCGGCATGCCCTCCCCTGTGAGGTCTTAAGTCACCTGATTCACGAGCCCTTTGTACTACATTTAGCATTTTCGTAAACATATGCCATTTTTTATTTCGTTTGAGCCACGCAACAAACACCACTATTCACTCACGCGTTACCGACTGACACATCTATTGAATACAACTGAATAAAATTGTACATTGTAGTAAAAACATCGTTTCAAATTCTTTCGCTTTTTTGTTTCCGATGCGATGAACGGATAAGGCGGATTATATCCGTTGTTGCCAAACACGAGCACATAATATTATTATTGAGACAGGGCGGTACTCAAACTTCTAAAGGGCTATAACTTTGTTACTTTAATTTTACCAGAAAAATGTTAAAGGAAAAAAACATTTCTTTTGATCAGATCTACTCACTATTAAAATAAATGACTCAACTTCGAAGTCACCCTGTATACCCAAATATTTGAATGATTCGACTACTCCAATTTCTTCATTATTAATTCTTTGAGAACATTCGTGGTTATTCGATTATTTTTATGATATAATAAAAATTATAGTAGTTGACCAGTTGAATGCATATTTTTGATTTCACTTTCAATAAAATTTACCAATCTTTAATTATGCGTTTTTAGTAACTGAGATTTAGTCCAAAAACAGAAATATAATCATGAGACTGCGTCGTAGTTTGTAGAATTACAACATTACCATTCATTCCTCAAAATTGTGTAGGATATTAACGTGTTTTTTCCAAATTCCTACATTTTCTTAAAATGAATACCGGTGCCAGTGTGTATGTATAAGTGTTTATTATGTAATTTAAGTCACAAATGAACCATGAACACGGAGAAAGAAGCTTTTCAAAATTACATCACAGAACCGAAAGATATGAGCGACGGGAAGCACTTTGACAGTCTTTGACAAAGCGGTGTTGCCAGACATTTCCATTATTCTGCCATGCTATGACAATCATTTTAAACATTATTGTTACATTAGGTTTTAGCATACGCCAAACATAAACCAAAACCCAAACCAAAATCCGAAAACTAAACAGAAACAGAAGACGACCCAAAGCAGTCTAAACCAAAGCTTAAACTAAAACCAAAACCCAAACTGTTTGGGTTTCGGTTTGGGTTGTTTGTTGGGTGTTGAAATAGAAATTTTATTCAAAGCATTGTCCGGTGATTTCAGATCAAATCAAAGATCCATCGTGGAAACGGACCAATCTGGCAACGCCGCTGAGATTATCTGGTAAAATCCAGTTTTGTTAATTATTTTCTTTGTTGTGTGAAAATAGGGCTTTAACCTCACCAAGTCACACAGATAGTCTTCTGCATACCTAAAAAAATGAAAACATCACAATTTCTTTGGAATTTCTCAAGATTTCCGGCACTTCAATACCTACCGTGAGAATGCAGGTGGTAGCAGCAGCAAGCAACCTAACAGCCTCGTATGGTGCTGGACAGTCGCCCCAAACAGGCTGAAGTATATACTGGGCGAACGTGATGGCTGTGATTGCGTTTCCAGTTGGAACTAGGATGAACAAGGCGATCCAAAGATAGAGAAAGGCTGGTAGTGGTCCGAACGCTTCCATTATGTAAGCGTAGTCGCCTCCTGATTTGGGAATCATCGTGCCTGGAAAGGACAGTAAGCCTAAATGATCTCTTTTTTCAACGCCGCCTGTGCGTTATTAGTGCTGTTATTTTGCGTAGTGGCGATACAATCCTCCATTATCCGTTATCGAAATAAGTACGTTAGTTACGAAGAATCTTATTTCGTAAGGTTGTATCTTCCTTATTTAGCGCTGTTGCCGGAATTTGTAAACAAATATATTTGTTGAAATATTATAGAAATATGAGTTTTCGATCAGCGATAAAAATAATTGCAGGGAATAGGATGTGCTCTAAATAAATTGAATTGTCCTGAAGAGGTGCCAATATTTACAGGGTAGAACACCCTGTATACGCAATGTGGCAAGATAGCCTTTTATTGTAGTTCTGCTGGTTTTGTCGAAACTTTTCCTTCTGTGGTTCTATGATTCTAAAGCTATTCATTTCTTGTACTGTTCGGACACAGATGTTACCGAGACATCTCTATGAAAAATTTAACAAAATCTTGAAATTTGGGGGTTAGCTTCACGTCAAAGACGAAGAAAAAAATAGAAAACCTGACATGGTCAGTGGTCATAAAAACTCTTTTTTCGTCGAAATTGCTGTCAAAAATAGTGTAACGGGAGGCTTAACGATTCGTTATTTTTGTTGTGCTAAGAACTGTCTATTATCATGAAGTTAAAATACCTTTTCCATAAAAATACATCTGCGTTTACAACAATAATAACACGTTTCTCTTCAAACGTTTTGAAAAAGCAAAAAAAACAACAAATAAGGTGTTTTTCTTTGACATGTTCGGAGCTAAGAAGGGGAAGTCTCATTTAGGATCTTATTTTCACTATAAATGTTGATCTTCCAAAAAAACCTGTCATAACTTTCTAAATAAGGCATATCGCCATAATATTTATTATCGCATCCAGACAGGCATATCTTTAAAAATCCATTAACATCGCTATTTAGGAGCATTTATACAGGGTGTTCGTTAATGATATGCGAATATTTAAGGGTGTGAATCTTCATGAAAAATTAATGTTAGTTTGCTTGATAAACTATGGTCCAAAAATGTTTCCTTACAAAAACTGGAAAATGGAAATTAATTAATATTTTCAAAACCGCTTCAAATATTTCACTGATATTTAATACGTAGTGAAAGTTAATAATGTTGGATATTTTTCAATGCAAAAATAATTTTTATCTTTAACAGTGGCGTGCGTACCGGTATTGACTTCGATATTTTTTAAGAAAAAAATGGTACGCCAATGGGTGTTTGCCAAATAAAAATTATTTTTGAATTCCCCGTTCAATTTAAAACAATTTATGTCTCTTGAATTGTTTTCTTTCGATGCGCCGTTTTTGAGTAAAAAAATAAAAACCGTTGCAAAATTATTATTAATTTAATTGGAAACATTAAACACATTAGGGCTAGTGAACAAAACAACTGATAGCATAAACATAACACTAAACCAACGAAATGATCACAAAAATTATTGAAAATGACCCCCTTCACTTAGTATGCATGCTTCCGCCCTCCTCATGGAATTGCGTACTCGTTGAAATATCCCTGGAGTGTTTTTTATTCCATCACAAGCTGCAACTATTATTTCTCTTAATTCCTCTACAGTGTTAATGGGACTTGTGTACACTAGTGTCTAAAGATAGCCCCACAAAAAGAAATCTAAACTGTTGAGGTCTGGGGACCTTGGTGGCCATTCTTGGTGCCCACCGCGGCCAATCCAACGATTTGGATAAACAGTTTGTAAATAATTACGAACCGCTACACTGAAATGCGCTGGTGTATACTTTATCTGAAGTCACTTGAAATAGCATAAAAACCTTTGGTCGGCGCGTCCTTTGTAATTTCATGACGTATCATAGGCGTGCGGTCATTTATTTAGAACGATAATAATAATGTTTTTATATCACAATAAATGGATTTTACTATCTTCTTATTTTTTTGATTTGGGATAAAAAATACTTATATTGGGAGTTTAATTTATGTTGACTGAAAGTTAAGAAATGGAAAAATTACAGAATTCCAACGTTTGACATAGGCAAATATTTACATAGCAGGTAGGTATATAAAAAGGTATATAAAGACTTACATTATAGGTATATTTATATATCATCCTCGCCTTCGGAGCTGTCGCTAGAGTCATCTTGTAGAGGAATTACAACGGGATTTACAGGAGGCAAAACACAATATTCGTTTTCTTTTTCAATAATATGCCTAGAACACTGCTTCCATAGGTCTGTGGCAGCAATATGAGATACTGCATCTCTTATTGTGGCCAATAGCGATTCACTTAATTGAGGGGTCTGATTATGTTTTCTTACTTTTTTTTTAAAGCAGCCCAGACCAACGCAATCGGGTTAAAAATGCAGTAATAGGGAGGTAGACGTAATACTTCATGGCCATTTTGCTGAAGCAGATTGTCAACAACATACTCTTTTTCAAATTTTTGTCTTTTAATAAGATCCAATAATATGGCTTTGGTTGATTTTTGTGGTATTTCCATTCCCTTATCCTTCATAAAATCAATAATGTCTTGTTTTTTGTGCCTGTATTCGGAATTTTGTTTTTCTGTCGGGAATGGTATGGCGCATTGTCCATAATAATCACTGAATTTGGCGAAATGTTTGGTATTAACTGCTGCTCTATCCACTTTTCAAATAAGTCGGAGGTCATGTCTTCATGGTAGTCGGCACATGATTCTTTGATATTTTTGGCAGATAACAGCAAGGCATTAGGTATAAATCCATTTTCACTGCCAGCATGGAGAATAATGATTCGTTTTCCACGGTTGCATGGTGCATTTAAAATGCACTTGTTGCTGTCGTCAACCCAGCCGTACTGCACAACATCATGGGTATCATACCACATTTCATCCAGGTAAATCAGATTTCTTTTCTGCTCTCTATAGATTTTAACTTTGTGCAAAAATTCTTGGCGCAATTCAACGATTCGAGACGACTCCATAATCACCATTCTTTTAACTAATTTTTTGTATTGAAAACCACACAGTTTTAATTTATCCCGTATCATTTCCAACGTGGGCACTAAATTTTCTTTATTAAATCCGTATATTATACGACGAATATCTTCCTGAAAATCCACGTCTATTCTTTTTAATTTTTGCCCTATGCGCTTTCTGTGGAAGGAATGGTTGACTACATCTCCCCTTTTTATAACCCGATAAATGGTAGACCGACTGATTTTTGTCAGGATACAAATTCTGTTTAAAATTTGATTTTGCGAGGAATCTGGATTTTCGTTTTTCAGACAATCATACATATTTAGGATTACTCTTTGGGTCTGTTCCTCTAAATCTTTATGAAAGAATTCTGCCTGCACAGGTTCATCAACCATCTCCTCGTGGCTTGGAGCATTTTCCCAAGGTCTCCAAAGAGCCATATTTAGGACACACAAGAACAATCAACACAACAATTAAATCAACTAGTAAACTGAGTATTCAAAAGTCAAAAACACACAAACTAATAAAATCTATGAAAAAACACGGACAGACTAAAGAAAACATGTTTATTCACCGCTACACGGCACTGGCTAAACTGTTTCAATTTTCAGTAGCCACCTGCACTTGTTCGGAGCTCTGAAATACACGCTTTCTCATTGGCTATGTCCACGCATAGGCGTGCTTCACTCCACGTGGACCGATGAAACTGCCTTTGATCTTATACAGGGGATATTTGCTGCGAAATTTGGCGATTTTTGCAGCAACAAGAGCGTGTTAAATATAGATATATAAAACGCACCCGGTATTTCACAGTGTTTCAAGTGACTTCAGATAAAGTATACCATCATGCATGTACCACATATTGTTTCTTATTACTAACCGAACATCATCAAGCAGCAAAGGCAACTGTTGTTGAAGAAAATTGAGGTAAGTCTGTCCGAAAATTGGTGTTGGAAATGGGTTTCGGTTTCAGTATAGCGATTTTCTTCTGAATACAAATGATTATTGTGAAAATTCTGAAGAGCATTTCGAGAAAAATTAGCTTCGTCCGTGAACAGAATCATTGATTCAAATTGCGGATTTTGTGTAATTTTTTGAAGCTACCACTGACAAAAGGTCACACGCCTTGGAAAATCAATAGGAAGTGATGCCTGTACTTTTACAATATGGTAAGGATATAACAAAAAAACCTCTAAAATTCTCCAAACAATTTGATGGCAAATATTTAAGTGTCTAGCGATCTTCCTCGTACTCGTTCCAGGATGTTCTTCGACTTCGTGCAGCACTGCTTCCACTGCTTTCTCACACTCAGAGGTCTACCTTCAGATGTTCCTGTTCTGACAGAACCAGTTTCAACAAGACGACGATGGATATTAGGAAAGGTTCGACAATCTGGCAAAGCACGATCGGGATATCTCTGGTGATAAATCCGTCTGGCTTGCTCACCATTACCGTCGGCAAGGCCATATACGTAATGCATTTCCGCCATTTCTGCATTTGAATAATTCACCATTATTCACAAGATTGTAAAAACTAAATAATGAAAAAGATGCCACCGCGAACAGATTTGAATAACAGTGACTTTTCAGATGTCAAAAGCCAGTGACATATTCCAGAGCAACTAGATATTTATTGCTAAATTTCATTCTTCAATTATTACATTAATTTTCTCGGACAATAGAACGGTTTTTATTTTTTTACTCAAAAATGGCGCATCGAAGGAAAACGATTCAAGAGAGATCATTTGTTTTAAATTGAACGGGGAAGTCAAAAATAATCTTTGTTTGGCAAAAACCACTGGCGTATAATTTTTTTCTTAAAAAATATCGAAGTCAACACCCGTACGTACGCCACTGTTAAAGCTAAAAATTATTTTTGCATTGAAAAATATGCAACTTTATTAGCTTTCACTACGTGCGAAATATCAGTGAAATATCTGAAGCGGTTCTAAAAATATTAATTAATTTCCATTTTTTTCCTGACTTCAACTCCCTGAGTTTTTGTAAGGAAATATTTTTGCACCATATTTTATAAAGCAAACTAACATTAGTCTTTCATCTAGATTCACACCCTTAAATATTCGCATATCATTAAGGAACACCCTGTATAATCCTTAAATACACCCTAAAATATTAATCGAGTTGCGAGTTGTGTATGAAAACATTTACAGTTCATTATACCTACTCTATAATTACCTACGCACAAACAGATAAGTTAATCGGTTTATTTTAGACTATAGCAATTACAACAAAATGTTTACTCCCCTCGTATGTGAACAGGCTTTACGAGGAACCCAGTTGCAATAAAACAGAGGCTCCATCGAAAATTATCTGATGCAATCTTCAGGCAAGTTACCTTGATAGCGTACGAGGGGTGTGAATATAGTTCAACAGGCTAACCATTCATCATTTCGTCATCTCGGAAGTTTTTGTCTGAAGTCGTCCGAAAAAACTCAAAATCATTTGATAATAATCGCTTTGACCATTTTTCCGATGGGTAATTTCAGAACAATTTGCCCGGTATGACAATTTTTTTAGCGATGCGTAGTGGGAAGTCTGTTGATTTGTATGTATTTATACACATTTAGAAGTATGTTTTCTCAGCTGTTTCATCAATGAAAACCACATTCTTTTTCAAGATTTGTGAAGTTGTGAACACTGTTTAATATTTCAGCAGAAACCGGAATTCTGCATGATATGGGAGGTTGGGAGGTAAGATAGTAGTGTATCTCCAAGAAAAAATAAAGTCTTTATCAATTACTAATAATAATAGCAGTATATTAAAGAAAAAAACAAACTCTATGTAATAATCAGTCTTTATCAAATAATATCAAGAAAGTAAAGAAAACTAAAACAGCACTACATTTGCCTCCTAAAACACAAAATGAATAATGTCTTTTTGTTTCCAACATTTTGTAAAAAAAAACAGACAACAAAACAAAAATAACTCATTGCCTTTTGCATCAATACTATTTAATAGTAGTTTAGACGGAAAACTAGTTTAACTCCCCAATAATTTGTGATTTATCTACCATCTCAATTACATCAAAAAGTCTCTAGATTTCTGTATGCTTACAAAACTCAAATTCAATGTTGGTACAACAGGCCATTAAAACGTAATTTAATAAACATAATTGTTCAGTCTGATATTATATATGACATTAATTTTTCGTTCGTTGAAACTAAACCGAAACTTTGACTTTGGACCAAAACTGGCCAAAGCCGAAATCAAAAGTTCGATCGAGCACTACTTGTAAACAAGTACTATGACATTTCTTTAGAAGCATTTAAATAAGGAGGTTCAAATTTTGTTTGTCGTAATTAGTTTGAAATTCTCTAACTATTGAATCCTCGGAAAAATAGGTGTACTAAATGTCAAATCCACTGTTTGTCTAATAAAGTTAATGAACTATCACCAGAACTATATTATGTTTCCTAGAAAATCTCATAGCCATACAATTATTTGTTCAAATATTTGCTGAGGGGGATATAAGCAATTTATGTTCAATAGATATTTCATCCCTTTGCATAGGATAACGATATCGTATAATTAGATTTTAACGACTAAAGGCATTAACCTTATCGAAAGCAAGGAAAACAAATTTTGAATAAAATTACTTTCAGTCTCCACATAAGCCGTGTATGCAGGGTGTTTCAGTTTATTGTTGTATAACTTTAAGATTCGATAGAACTTTTAAAATTAATGCATAAAGTCTATATAAACATGGGTCCAAAAATGCGTGGCTTCCGAAATACTTTCTAAAATAGTTTTTTTTAAGTATTTCGAACAATACTTAATCTATAACAGTGAAAATTGGTATACAAAATACAAAACAAACCATGGGCATAGTTTTACTGTAGCCGCTAGAGGGCGCTCTCTACTGTACCTGTAGTATATTAAAATGACCGAAAAATTTTTCTTAGAGCAATTTTTTGCTTTTTGAATAAAAAAACTGATTCTTCGCACTTTTCAACATAAAAAAGCTCTCTTGTGAATTTTCGTTATAGTTAGCCGTTTTTGAGATATTTTGATTTTTAAGGTTCGATGGATTTTTAATTATCCATGATAAAATAACGTTAAAAAGTCAGTATCTCGATAGTTTTTAGAAGTAGGCTGTGCCTGCAAATACTTTTGAAATTGAAAGCAGAATAAGGTTAAACGTCAATTAGTTGACAGTTAGTTTTGTTGTCTGTTGAAACCTGAAACGTTTGTTTGCAATTGTGAATGCACGAAATTTAGTTTCTTTTACCTGTTTTTTTTTGTAAGTTTTATACCATTTGCAACCTGTGCAAGGACTACAGCCAGGGGACGGAGAACGAAGAATCACATTTTGTCAGTGGATTCTTGATAGAACTGATAATAATAGGGAGTTTTTAAGTAATGTTTTATGGACCGATGAAACATGCTTCACTAGACGTGGAGTGGTAAATTTTCATAATCAACATATTTGGTCGCATGAAAATCCGCATGCAGTTCGGGAAAGAAATTTTCAGCATGAATTTAGTGTGAACGTGTGGATTGGTATCTACCGTAATCGACTATTTGGACCCTACCTTTTGCCTGCAAGATTAAATGCTGCGACCTTCTTGGAAGTTTTAATGGCTGAACATGCAAATATGTGGGATGATGTTATGTTAGATTTAAGAAGATTGGCCTGGTTCCAGCTTGATGGTTGTCCAGCTCATTATTCGAGAATAGTTAGAAACTGGCTGGACGAAAATTATCCAGAAAGATGGATCGGCCGTGGAGGACCAGTCGCCTGGCCTCCACGATCCCCTGACCTAAATCCATTAGATTTCTTTGTGTGGGGATTGCTAAAAGAAAAAGTATACCAGACTCCCGTAACCACAAGAGATATGCTAATAGACAGAATCAGGAATGCATGTGATGAAATAAGGCCTTATTTGAATAATGCTATACCACGTTCGATCATTCGTAGATGTGAATTGTGTATTGAACAATTGGGTTTACATTTCGAGCAACTACTTTAGATTTTGTATGTTTGCCGTAACTATCCAATAGAATTTTAGTTGTAAATAATTAAATTAATTTTTTAAAAATAATATTGGAAAATTAAACAAATTAATATTCTGTTTTTTTGTGTTTATTTGGAGTTAGGAATTATTGATGAGTTTAAAAACACAATCTAAACGATCATCTTAATTACTTGTAATGCCCAAATCGAAAATGTAAAAAAATATTATTTTCCCATAAATAATTAAAAATGCATCGAACCTTAAAAATCGAAATGTCTCAAAAACGGTTAACTATAACGAAAACTCACAGGAGAGCTTTTTTATGCAGAAAAGTGCAAAGAATCAGTTTTTTTATTCAAAAAGCAAGAAATTTCACTAAGAAAAAATTTTCGGTCATTTTAATACACTACAGGTACAGTAGAGATCGCCCTCTAGCGGATACAGTAAAACTATGCCCATGGTTCGGTTTTTCGTACCAAAAAACCCTTGTATACCAATTTTCACTGTTATACATCAAATATTGTTCGAAATATTTAAAAAAAAACTATTTTAAAAAGTAAATTTAAACACCCTGTATTGCGGAAGCCACGCATTTTTCGACCCATGTTTATATATACTTTATGCATTAATGTTAAAAGTTCTATCGAATCTTAAAGTTATGCAACAATAAACTGAAACACCCTGTATACCAAAACATCAAATGAAAATAATCAGAAATGTATTCTAAGTTCATTGACTCTTCATTTTTGCGCCCCCCGGTATAAGACCGGCAGACGCTTTGCACGGAAGGCCAGAGCCAGGTATTCTACCGAAAAGTCTGATGTAATCTTTTCGTGCGTTGCCCTGCCATTGAAAACTGGCGAGGCTCGTTTAAAACATGCACTTTTACTTTTTTTTCTTGCAGAATTCAGAGAACGCTACAGCATATTGGGCTGCAGAAGGGGTCTTGATATACAACGATAGGTACATACAAAAAAATCAAAATAATAAGCAGATTGAATCTCACTTGACAGTGGCGCTACAGAATATGTAGCAAAATAATGTACTCCAAAAGTGGTAGCATAGTATTTCATTTATCTTTTCGTATGTCTTACAAACATGGAAACATTTAGGACTATCGTCAGATGAAGAGTTTTTGTCAATTTTTCCACTGTAAAAGCATAACAAGTCAATGATTAAAACATTTTTGACAATAGCTTAGAGTACGTTATTTCAAATTTCAATACTTGGGTATGACGTAAAAAAATCAGAATATGTATATAACATAGGTGAAGTCTTTGGCTCTGAAAATAACTCCAGTTGATAGTATCTATGAAATGTTTGCGTTCAAATATTTTACAACGTATGTATTTTAAACTTTTATCGATTTTTTTATTTTAGTACCTGATTGTTTTTGAAAGTATAAAGTTCGCAATTAAATTGAATATTTGACTTTTAACTATTTTTATGAGCTCATGATGCATGCCTGCCCTCACAATAAAAATAATAGTTGAAACAAATCAATTTAATATCAACACAATAATGTGACTTAATTTTTGTTTTCATTGTGACCGCAGTGGAACATTTTTATTTGTATGTTAATGTTTTGTTTTTCGTGTGTTTTATTGTAGATTTGAAATAGAAAATGTTGCGCTCATATAAAAATAGTAATTTAAATGTTCGAAAATTGATGAATTTTGGATGAAAACGTTAAATTGTCGAAATGATGAAGAAAGTTTAAAATTTATATGTTCTAGCAAAAATCTCATAGATGCCGTCAACCTAGTTTAATGACACTGGTGCTTTTAATGTGTAAAAAATAGGCGTGTAGTTATTTTACTTTTCAATGCATTGCGATCATGATATCTAGTGTACTTTCATTTATTAACATTTACATTACGTTTGTTACTGTTTGCAGTGTTGATACAATGCATAGTTCAGGCGCTCTAAATCGCGGTTATTATCCATTTGTCCTTAAACTTGTAGTACATAAAATTGTGACTAATTTTCATTAGCCCACGCAGCACAAAACTTACAGCAATCATATTCTATAGTTGTAGTCACAGTTCTTGGCGGGTCAAAGTAAGACTGCCAGTATCAGTCATCCATACACATGCAACCTCAAACTTCAAAACAGAAATTATGAATACTTTCTACGATATGAGAAGTAAAGGTCAACATATCACGACTTTTGCGCTCTAGATCCACCCGTGGTACAGAGACTCGATCTGTTTACTTATTTCATATGGCGTTGATGACGTAACCGCCAAGAACGGTGACTACAACTCTACTAATATTTGTCTTCCTTTCAGCTTCAAAATACTGCCCATAAAGAAAGTCGTAGATATATTTTCATCTAGAATAAATTGCTTTTTGAAAAGCCCATTCTATTTCTCCGTCCTAGAGGTTCTACAAGGGTGTTATTCAGGTTGAATAGTTCAAAGGTAGAGATAGATATTCAAAAGCAGCACAAAGTATATTATCATTATCTTGCTAGAAGGTCAGATCGCGGATCTCAAAAAGAATGTTTGAATTAGACGCATAAAAAGAGGTATCGGCATCCTAACCAGTTTCTCGTATCAGAAAAGTCACTCAACCCTCGATCCATATCCTATTCAGATCCCGTACTTTTTCGGTGTCGAATAAGGAAGGGTGGTTTTTTATTTGAAGACAATAGACGTTTTGTCACGTTTTAAGAAGAGCTTGTATCTTACGACCAATGGTGTGTACATGGTGTGTACCGATGTTGCGACATTTCAATACGTACTATATACGTATATACTTCTATTTGGATGCACATAGAATAAGAAAAAATAATGTCACAAGCAAGCGCGGATCCAGGGGGGTCGCCCCTGGCGAATCTCATCTGATCACTAATATTTATGACTTTCGAATCTCTTTGAAAAAATGCAGGTTTTTTGGAAATATGTAATTGATGTAAACGGGTAAAAAATATCCAGTTTTGGTGAAAAATCACCATACCTGGCAATCTTGATCAATCTGTATGCGCATCGATGATGACGTGGAAATAAGAGGGTTGCTTGACGCAAATATAAATAAAATTGTGATTCTGCGTTTTTCGTGTGTGATTAAGGTAGTTCGTTAAAAATTCAGACATTCGGATAGGAATATAATAAAAAAACCTTTTCGCGCGTGCCATTAACGCTGTAAGCAAATTTTATAAAAATAATTTTTGTCGTAAAAATTAAGATAAAAGCGGTTTCTATTTGATTGAAAGGAGGACGTACCTGCTCAGTCGCCGGAAGAGTATCATCCCGGTCTAATCAATGTATCACTGACTATCCCCAGAGATACAATTTATTCAAGTCACTTAAGCTAGTGAAGATGTAGAAACCGTTAAGCAACTGGCAGTGGAGTGTCAACTGCTCGTGCACAACATTACTCCAGGTTCAAATATTTTGAATGAATATCGGCTGTGGATGGCAAAATGGCAGCCGGTGCAGAATATTCCGAGGTCAATTCATACTCTTATTGAAAATTAGGATGCCGAAAAGTATCCCAACATCAAAAATATCTTATCCTTACTACATTATCAGTTAGTGGAGCGGCAACAGAGAGGTCCATTTCTACGCTCAGGAGGCTCAAAACGTTGCGAGTATCTATGGCAGAAGATCCTGACAAAACTGGCACTTCTATATGTCAATAAAGACGTAAATTTCGTTACGGAAGAAGTCATATACCGATGAACCCAAGAAGGCAAAAAAGAAAAATTAAACTTTGTTATTTGTATTTAACGATAAAAACTTTCCTTTTAAATTAGATTTATTGCTTAAATCACATTTAGATTACACCGTATGAGTACATATTATACCTGGATATATTGAAATTGCTCGAACAAATTTATCTGGCGGAAAAATATATTTCAAAGTGGGCAAACAATTTTTTGGAGTTCAATGATATTTTAGACCATAAACCTGTTCAAAGTCATAGCGAAAAACTCTTATAGATTTTTATTATTTTTATTTTCCATTGGTTGTACTGAAAAGCAAACTTATCTTCTTTCTAGACAAGAAAATATCGCACAACGAAGTTTTCAAGTCATTATTTTCAAGCAGACAGTACTTAACCTAATCTTGAAGAGAAGTAAGTATAAAACCTCGATAAAAACAGCATCACAAGTTGACAGTCTACTTCATTAGAGGTACTTAGCAGTTTTTCTTGACACGTGTTATTTAAGTAAAATTTATATTTGATGGACAAGTAAAAAAAAAATGAAAATATTTTTGTAAAAACTGCAAAACTTTTCCCATTGTGACAAGTTTCGTGTGATATTTCGACAATATATTTTTACTTAATAATAGTTTCTGAAAATATTGTGCCTACTCAGATTGTATGTGTGGCATAGGTAAAAATAAAACGAATAAGCGAAGGCGTAGAAAAAACATCGGGATTGGGGTAAAAAACGATCCCCTTGATAATGCACCCCGGAATATAATTAACTGAAAGCTGTCTATCTTAAAGAAGACAACCTCACATTACCTAATTCCATGCAGAATTTTTGGAAGGTTTTGGGAAAATTGTTTGTTCCCTTACCGGGTTATTCCTATACGTGAGGGATATGGATGTATGAAAGTAATTCCTCTAGTCAGACTGTTACACTCCAAAAGCCTTGAAAAGACCTTTAGGTAGGTATACATGTTCATTGAAAAAGAATGAGTTATAAGGAATTGAAGGTCAAACTCACCTAACTCTGCATAGCACAATGCTCCGATCATAGACAGTACCCCTGACATGATCCACACAATGATCGCCTGTCCCACAGATCCAGAGAACATCAGAACCCCTTTAGGGCTGACGAAAATCCCAGATCCTATGATTACACCTACTATAATCGCGACTCCATCCATCATCGACAGCTCTTTCTTCATTTTGACTCCCGAGGATGAGTCAGCCTTACCGTCTGCGATGGCATCCCCGGAAATGTCCAGGTAGTCAGCTTTTTCTGGAGTTTTCTTCGCCATTTTGATTGGAGAATCACACACTGAAAGAAACACGTTCTTTTTCGTACACTCGCGGTACTTGAATTCAAAATGGCGAATGCTACAAAATGGCGATTTATGATTTTCATAGCAACCCCTATGATATAGGTATCAAATGAAAGGTCTTGACGAGAGAAATACAATAAGTGAAGTGAGGTCATTCTGAATCCAAAATGGCGGCCACGGCAAAATGTCGATTTATCATTTCCATAGTCACCCCCATGACATGGATATTAAATGAAAGAGCTCGATGAGAAAAACATAACACGCAAATGACGTCACTCTTTATCTAATACGGCAATGCGATATTATTATGATATGGTGCCGGGAGGTGACCGCGGAAACTTCGTAATAAATCGATGCAAACCCATCAAATTGGGATTCGTTGGATTCTTACTGACAAATACTAATAATTCATTTCTCTGATCAATTGAGCAAGGATGATACTTATAGAAATAAGTACCCCTCGCGTGTTTACTTAATAGATGATTTAAATCTATCGAAATCTTATAAATAAATTAAAAAGCCTTATGTACTTATTATAGTACCTAGTTATTTGACATATATTTCAAAAAGTAACCATTAAATTAAAATATATATATATATATATATATATATTTAAGAGCTAGCTTTCATGTTGCTGTTTGAAACGTAATTTGAAAAATTCAGATTTTTTTTATCTATTGCAAATGCCTTCTCAAACTTTAAACGGAGTAAAGCTCATATTCGACTCAAGTTTTCAATTGAAAGCGTTTTACGTATTAACAGCAAGAGGGAAACACGGTGTAAAACGCTTTTATTTGAACTTCAGAGAAATAAGCTTAAATATAGTATCGTTTAAAGAAGTATAAAACAGCGTGTTTCCAATCTAAACAATCATTTCTGAATGTTAGTTCGTTTTATCAGCTATATAAAAGCTTTTGAATGCATTCTTCTTTTATTCATTAGTGATAACGTATCCATTATTTAAAATACAACAGGTACAAATTATTGTAATATAAATATACTGCCATAACACAGTTATTTCGTTTTGGTGCTAAGTATCTAAATATGTTCTCATAATCTCATATAACATTTTTAATAATTTTACCTTTTAATAGATTTACGCTAGTGGAAAATTAACAAATCATAATCACACCGTAAAAGTAAAGTTCACACAATAGTCACCCGCGCACATTCGGCTATAACCTAGTTTCGTATTTAGGCCACATGTCTCGTACTAACGCCCCTCCGCACTAAGGACTAACGATACCGAGCTGCAACCAGCACATGTTTCTGTCGAAGTGGCATTTCATTTTCATTCACCGGTAGAGGCCGTCTTTTGGTCGTTTGTCAGTTTATCTTTAGGTCTTACACTATTAGTAGGAGCAGACCGGCACGGTCGTAGCGCGGTTACTGTTGTTTTCCTTCCCCCACGACTTTCGCGTTCACGTTTTGAATTCAATTTGGGACCGCGCACCTGCGCACTGCGATCACGTGCGGTGCGTACCACTGGCGTAGCTACAGGTAGTACGAGCCCCTTTCCACTTCAGTTGGCCCAACTATTGAAATCTTAGTTTTCTTCTTATCAAACACAAATAATAAAAATGTAGCAGGGTGTTATAGGTTTAAAATATTAACAATGAATATTTTGATAATATATAGTAGAAAACACCAACTTTATCCCTCCCTAATCAAATTTGCAGCATAAAAATAACACATGTTGCAATTACAGCATATCACCTATTTTCATTTCAATGCAAAATAAGTCTATAACTCAAAGGTGGATGTGAAAAATAAAAGCCATGACAATTGTTTTTATTAATCACAGCTGCGAGAATACGTTTAAAATAGTTTTGGGTAGTTAAGGTTTTCAAAATGGGTAGAGGAAAGGTTATTAGTGAGAAAATTCGGTTACTGATAATTATTTTTTTTAATTCTGGGAAATCAAACTCAGAAATTGCAACTTCGTTAGACTTATCGCGGTACAGTGTGAGAAATATTGTTAGAAGATATAACGTAACTGGTTCAGTTAATAGTAAGCCACGATATGTGAAAAAAAGTAATATCACAAATGCCGACCGAAGAGCATTAAGAAGAATAATCGTGAAAAACAGGCGTGCCAATTATTTACAATTAAGTGCTCTGTGGAGTGACGCTGTTGGAAGGAGAATTTCAAGGTCTCATAGAGAGGCCCACAAACTGGGATTTAGCACTTGCAAGGTAAGTTTTCTTACAAAAAAAAGTGAAGTAAAAACCCTAAAGTTGCACAACTTGTTTATAGGCCAAAGAAAAGCCACTATTAACTCCACTGCAAAAGAAAAATCGGCTTAGATGGGCTAAAGAACATAGACAATGGACACCTCAACAATGGTGTGCAATACAATGGAGTGATCAGCCCCGATTCGTAGTTTGTGTTGGTGACAGTCACAGTAGAGTTATTCGCAAAAAAAATGAAGCATTCCATGTTGGCTGTCTGAAAAGAAAGTAATGTACCACTTTTGAAATGGGTTTCTAGCAGTCCAGATCTGTCACCTATTGAAACATTGTGGCACGAGATAAAAAAGGTTCTACGACAACATCCTGCTCGTACAGTCACCGAACTGAGACAAAAGCTTCAAGAAATATGGGATTGTTTTACACCCAATTTTTGCCAAAACTTGGTTAACACTATCCCCCAAAGAATTTCAGGCGTAATAAAAAATAAAGGTGATGTTACCCAATGGTAATCTTTGAATTGTTGCTTTGTTAACTTCGCGCATTTATTCGCACATTGTTTATTTGTTCAGATGTTCTATTAGTTATAGGTCTAAGTGATTTCAAATATGTATTTTTTACGACTAGAGTGTATCTAAAATGTTTTTGAGAAAATAAATTGCTTTAGAAGTAAATCGTTTCGTCATGTTTAGTTTATAAAGGCATATTTTGGTACAAATCTTGAAGTGGGCCAACTGAAGTGGGAAGGGGCTCGTACATACAACACGAGGGCCACGATACTAGAGTAGTAGTAGTACTGTTTTGAAAGAATTTACTCATTGCGACGAAATACTACAAGAAATAGCGATGATATGGCTGTCGTCACGTGAAGTGCGTTACATGTATTCATTCATATGAAGAAGAAAGTTTGTTGAGGAATGCAGGGGGATGTCCAGGGGGTCCAGACAAGTATATAATAATAATAAATTCCATCACTAATAAATCTAAATTTTGTGAACATTGTCACTTAACCCTTTTACAAATCCGGCTTCCATAATGGTACGAACTCAATAGTTACCAACTAGAAACCACGTGGCCGAACGCACAGGTGTGTCTTATGAATTGTCTATAGACTAATTACTAAACGCACAGACCTTGTCGGTACTAGTGACGTATATTGCGCCAAATTTAAGTATTAGTTTCTGTCATTTATTGAACGATTTAAATAATTTTTCACTGGTTGCGTATATCTCATCTATATTTTGCTGGTATGTCATTACTTATGCGATTCTGAACATCACAAAACTTCTCCAATTCAAGGCCTGCCTACCTAGGAATTTCTGTTTTTTGAAATAACTAAGGTTTGGCAATGTCAATAATCAAATTCAAGCGGATAACCAAATGGAAATGGTATTTACCATTTTGGGTTGGTATTTACCGATCCGTTCAAGCGAGTGTAGTTATCAGTTTGGTTATAAGATCCGTGACGTCACGAATCAGATGTTATATGTCATAGTTATCACCGCAAAATTGTGATATTTACCCAACTCACGAGTAGTTTTATATTTCTGGTTATTATTTGAAATGTGACAAGTTAGAATTTTGGCGGGTATTGGATGTTGTTATTGTACTTCAGCTTCATTTTTGAGAAAATTGATACAGGCTGACTTCCATAAAGTGGAGCACCTTATTAGTTATACTCATTACGGTTGTTGGGACATTTTAAATGTAGTTCCTATGCTTAACAAAGTATCCTGTGTAGCCATATACCACAAGAATATGGCCATATGAACTCACTAGATGATATCCACCTGTATACGGTTAGGCTAATTTCTTTTTTCATCATTTCTGCTGAATCAATGTTTTCTTTGACATGCAGAAAAATTTAGAGAATCGAAAGTTATCATAGCTACAAAGCCATGGTTCCATCATTAAAAAAAAAATCTGAAAAAAAAACATGTCTCCCATGAATATTATGAAAGGTTTCTTATTTAAACTTTCCATATACAGTTGTAGACGAAAAAGCACCGATTATTAAGTGATAATAAAAATAATCAGATATTATATACGCGCTTTTCTAAAATAAACAACTTGCAACAAAACCGCGGTTAAAACCAACGCGTTCAAGCGATTCGTGTAACTGACGTCATCAAGCCGTGTGTCATCTTGAACCATATTATAACCGCGGCACATATAGTCAACGCCAAACAAAGTGGCGTGCACGTCATCAAGGTGGGTGTGTTGAAAAATTTACATTGTTGCCAAACTTTTTGTAAAATAATTAAATTTATTATTTACATATCTAGGTTTATAAGCAATATTAACCTCAAATGAGAACAAAAATAATAGTATAATAAAATTATAGATCTGTACTTGCATAATCATTAAGTATGACAATTATTGATCAGATGACACTATGAAACTACCATATTTAATTGATAGCTTAAAGGTACTGAATAAAAATCCAAATGGGGTCCTCCAAATTTTATGCATGGTATTTATTTTACAGAATTCATACAGAAAAATGCATTCTAAAATTAGGTAAGCTACTGGTGTAAGCTTTTTCTGTACAATAAAGTTAGTCGGAGTTTCTTTCTTCAGCGCTGTCTGAATCTGAATCTTCATCACTCTCAAAGTTGATTATTAAAGGTTCGATGTCTGGTCGATCAAAAATTCGTTCTCTTTCATACCATTTAAAAATTTCTTGCTCAGTATGTCGAACACTATTTTTCCACATGTCTGGGGTAACCGTTTGTAGAGCCTCGTTCCACATATCCAAACAGTCTTTTTCACTGTTACCATCTCTACCAATATGTCTGTTATAGTAACCTTTTGCTATGCCCCAAATTAACTCAATAGGGTTAAATATACAATGGTAAGGAGGCAGACGAAGAACTTTGTGCCCATGTTGTTCCGCCAATTCATCAATCACGTATATTTTAGGTGGTTTGTTTCTAAAAAAGCAGTTATTTTAAGAATAGGAATAAACAAAAGAAATATAAACTGTCGACCAAAATATATATAATTAAGAAGCATTATGTACCGAGCAACAATACTCAATAGCTCTGTTTTAAACATTGTGTTTAAAAATGGTATGTTTTGATTTGTCAACCAGTCTTGGATATTTTTTTTTGTCCATGCATTGTTGTTCAATATCATGCTGTGATAAGGGGCGTTATCCAGTATAATCATAGATAGACTCTCCAATTTTTCTAATAACTGATGTTGAAACCATTTCAAAAAATTGTCCTGGTTCATCTCTCCATGGTAATCGCTCAATTTTGTTTTCGAAGAAAATATCGCTTCACTACCCTCAATAAACCCATTTTCATTTCCAGCATGTAATATAATGTATCTAAAATATATTAGTTTTAAATTTTATAGTGCAAATTGTGTGAAGGTACATACCTTTTACCATCTGCTTTAATAGCTTTCACGCTTTTTTGGTTTCCATTTTGCCAAGAGCGACCTATGGTCCCATTTTGAAATATCCAAGTTTCATCGAGGAAGACAAACTGGTATAAGGCCTCAACCTTGGCTTGATTGTATTGCCTTAGAAATTCCACCCTTTTCAAAGCTATACTTGGTAGTTCCATGAGCCCTCGTCGCGGATTGTCCTTAAGCCACTTAAATCCAAGATCTCTAAGCAACCGCCTTAAAGACGTGGCACTACCATCAAATAATGCCCTATCTCTTAATCGAGACCATAAAGTTTGTATCGTAACTTGTTCTTCTGAAACCATGTGTAATATGACATTATAATTTAGTTAACAAATTAATGCAAATTTCTGATAAGTTATTATAATAAGATCTTACTTTTGTGATACATATTATAGATCACTTCTCGAATGGCACTTGTATCCAATGTCGCTGTGTTGGTTACACGTTTAATATAACTCCGCTTTTTCTTGGGCGATTCTAAATTTGCATCACTTTTCACACCCTCGGAAATACGACTAACTGTCCTTAAACTAATTTTTAAAGCAGCAGCAACACGCTACAAAAAATGAAATAAAATTTCACTATTATTAATATACATTACATATAATTATTAGTAACCTACCTCTTGAACAGCATTTAAAGGCAACAAAGGCCCGTTGTTGTCCCTTTCTTGCTCAAAGTAGTGCATTAACGAGGCCACGAGTTCCTTACACCGACTATTTAACTGTTTGGGCATCTTTATATACCAAAATTGCCTTTATCTACTCGTAAAATGAATAATTTTGTTTTGAAACAAACAGTTGTTGATTTACAGTATGCGGGGCCAAAGGATTTATAAAGATTTGAAATGCCACAAATTGATTCAGTGTCAAAATTAATACAAATGTCAGTTCCCAGTTTAAATAAGTTTCAAGGTGACAATGTGTCAGCGCTGCGAAATCGGTTTAGTGCGTTTACATGTCGATAAGTGATTGGAGCGTTTGCAAAACATTTTATTTCGCATAATGCGTCTAAATTTATCAGAAAGCAACTTATGTGATATTTTAATAACAATGTTTATATGACTATTAACCATAATAAGAGAGTAATGACCATTTTACAATTTATATATCACATTAATATGAAACTGCAATAGAGCAATTGTTTGTGATAGAAACCTAGGCATTAGGTCGGGGAATTTTTATCGTGATGACGTGCACGCCACTTTGTTTGGCGTTGACTATAACACAGAAATTTTTGTTATTCGCTTGGATTTGATTAATGTATGACATGTTATACATTTTTGGATTCGGAATTAAAAACTCTACCCACATGTGCAAAAATCCAATATGGTGTCCATAGGAAAAAATGAAGTTGATACTGGAACGCAATAATGTCTTATTGAAAGTCTAATTATGCTATCCTGTAGAGGAGAAAAAGTAGCAGTATCAATATGCAATTTATTTTGAAATCCCAATACAAATAGTCAGGAAAAACTAAAACGATTTTAGTAAAATGCGTTTTTTCCTGTCTCTCAGTGCGCTGTCCTGTACGTCGCGTTTTAAGGGTGAATCTTGGGAACAAAATTTTACCGATCATGACGAAATAAAAGAACCTTAAACGATGAAAGAAGATGTCAAAATGATAGCGTATGACTATAATAACGTTAACACTGAAGCAAGTCGAAAGTGCCCTCTAGTAGGTTGAATCTGCACTTCCCACAGCTGAAAAAATGAAATGTATCGTCACCAAACAAGCCCATACAATTAGTCCATGTAGAAGAAACTCATACGCTTACGCTTTATATAATGTAATTTTTGTACTTTTAAAAAAGTAGGCGACACCTACTTTTGGAATTGCCCTCGTAGTAGCGAGGTTTACTCGCCTTCATTAACGTACCTAGCAAGACCCAAATAATATAACCCGAAATTGATGAAGACGCCCATTTTTAGCGTCGATTACAAAATGCAAACAAAGCCTGCAAGCCAATGCACTCGGTGGTCTCCCTCTATGTGTAACATCCTGTTTGGAAATTACTGAAATTGATTTAACGACTGCTTTTCAAACGTGTTAACAAGACCAAATACATCACTCAAGTAGCATATTGTTGCTCAATGAATGAAATATGTTTCTGAACAATTCTTGTTTGATCTTGACATACCTATAAAGCAATAGCTTGCTATTCAGAAGTGTACTCAAGTAGCATTCACAAAAGGGGCATGTAATCAGGCACGTCAGTGGCGTCCCAAGTCATGTTTCCTGTCTGCTTATGGAATTAGGTTTATGTGCCGTTACAAAGACGGGCTTAGCTAATACCACCATCTACTTTAGGAGTCCGCATTGCGACATCTCGGACCGTTGCCGCCTACTAGGATTTTTTTCTTCGTCGCTGAGGCATCCTGAGAATATGTAATCTTAGGAATAATTATGGGGGGGTGGAATTTACTCGTAAGGTTGATGTTTTTACAAGAATACACAATTTTCTGTAAAATGCGTAAGGAGACAACTTTATTACATCTAAGGGGATTACTGCCATTCTACTTGGCAACATGGCTGTGATCATGGAATTTGTATGTGAACATCTGAATACAGCATAATGTTGGGCATCTTCTTGGAGAATAAGGCCCGTATCGTCAGTCATCCCTACAATTGTAGGGCGCCTTTATGGCCTCCTTGCTTGTCATAGTTTTCTACTTCTCCGTGTCAGAACTCTATTTTGAGGTTATGTCACAAACATCTATTTGCACCAAATTGTGCTTGCTTTTGAGTTATATCATGTTTTATCAGCCTGAAATTTCCTACAATTTAAAACGAAAACATATCTTCACAATAGGAAAGCGCTGACGCTGACACGGGACAAGTGTAATCTAGAAATTTTTGAAGGAGAGAAAGGAGTATGACAATCAAGGAGGCCATAAACGCGCCCTACAATTGTAGGGCGTCTTAGGTAGGCTTGATTGCAAATAATACTCCACGGATTTAGTGAAAAAACGAACATTTGAGAAGTTTCATTTATAAACCTTATTAACATAACATCATGTTGTTTTCATGCCCTGTCTGGCCCATCAAACCAGATATGTTTAAATTTATTTATTGTATATGTTTCGGTCCACCGGTGACCTTCAGTCAATCATAATACAACTGACACTTTTTGACAAGATAGTCATGACATTTAGGTTTTTCGGGCTGTTGAGCCGTGCTCGGGTTGGATTTGATCCAGAGCTTTCGGCTACATCTGCGGTGGCCATCTTAAGTGGCGCTGTCGGCGAGAGCGAAGTGCTCGGCTTGGCGGGTCGACTTAAACTGATCGGTCAACTGGATGGGCGTGCGGTTTTATAGGCAATCGGCGGACTGAGCTGACTGGTGGGGGTACTCTGGATCCCTTGAGTGACGTGTTTTTTGCGTTATATTTTTTAGAATTGGGAACCACGTTTTGTTTAAAGCAAAGCCTTCTTCTTTTCTATTGAAATTATATGTTTGTAGCTTTCAATTGCCTCTCTGTAAATTCGGGCTGAGTAGTTTGTCGATGTTGATAGGACTTCAGTTTGGTCGAACAGAACATTGTGGCCGTATTGCAGTGCGTGTTCGGCCACCCCTGATTTATCAGTTTGTCCCAGTCGACAGTTTTTTTCATGCTCCTTGATGCGTGTTTGGAAGCTACGTTTAGTGGTGCCTACGTATACTTTATCACAGGAACACGGTATTCTGTATACGCCGGCACAGCTCAGGGGGTCCCTAGAGGCCTTTACTGATGTTAGGAGTTGCTGAATTTATTTGTAGGCTTATAGATGGTCTTGACGTTGTGTTTCTGCAGCAACCTTCCTATTCTATCCGTAATGTCTTTAATGTATAGTAGGAAGGAGACTACCGCAGGTGGTTCCTTGTCTCCTGCTGGCGGTGAAACCTGTTCTAGTTTTAAACACATGTGGTTGAATTAGCCAAATTAGGAGGATTAAAGGCTTTTTGCTAAATACTATCGGCAAGTAGAACTAGATCAATAAAACTTGAAATTCACAAGAACGTTTTGACTAGAATTTTTATAGCTTATTAGAACCCGCAGAATGGCGCCAAAAATCAAACAAAAAGGTTGAAAATGCTCAACTTTTTTGAGACTTTTGTACAATGGGGATTTTTTATGACATTGAGATTCCCAGCTAAGATCTTTGTAGTAGTCTCTTTGACTTTATTAAATACTGTTGATGGTGTGGATGGACTCCTCGTTCAAGGATTTTTTAATTTCTTTATTACTCGTAAGTCTGGTTAACCTTCATAAAGGGAATGAAAAAAAATAATTATTTTACTAAAAAATATTTATTTGAAAAATAATACATGGTATCAAGCAGTCTTCCAAAAACATAACCTAAAGTCATCTCCCAAACAAACTAGTGGATATCTATAATGCCACGTCACGTTCGTGGGCAGCGTGACGTTAGCTGTCAGCTTGACAGTTTGGCTTTTGACGTGAATGACCTTCATGGAGCTATCCAGGCTGTTGACAGCAGCTACCAGTTCTCCTTGGGGCGAAAACCTGATGTTGCCGCCATTTTCGTTGAAAAAGGCATTGTGTTGTTGTGGAAGACTGAAAAAAATGCCGAAATTGTTATGGTCATAGTATATCCTGGATATATCAGCTATGTCTCGACAATATTGTCTGGAATATGCAGACACACACCAGGACAGGATTTCTCATCAGAAGAACAAAATTAGGCAAGAATGACTAACAAAGCCAGAGCTTAATTTACTTATGTTACATTAATGAGGATTCCAGTAATTTGGCAATCTGATTAAAAGCAACATTATGATATCACAACCTATATACCTTAAGAAATATAGGGAGTATAAATGACAACTCTACCTAGGTTACGCTCACCCAGAGGTATTGTTTTTGTCGAGTAGAGGAGAGAGGATCAAATATGAAATAAAATATTAATCCAGTGTTTCCATTCCAACTTCATATGAGATTACTAAGCCAATATAGACTTACCATGGTTTGGTAAGTTCCCAAATGAGAAGTTCTCCACAATGCAGAGATGCTACCAGATCTCTGTCAGATGGGGCCCAATGAGCACTGCATAACGGTTTTGTATAATCTAATGACAATATTGGTGATTCTGATTCCACATTGAAAAATCTTATAATGCCTAATTTTTCAGCTACCAAAAGTTCACATGTGTCTTCTCTTTGCCAGCAAACATTTATACCTACAAAGAATGAAGGATGTTTTTGTCAACAGATTGCTATCACATGGCTTAAGTTTTTTACAACATTTGTGTGTGATACAAAGAATGAATATTTACCAGGTGATGTTAAATCAAATGTGGCTTTATATGCACCATCTACAAACCATATTTTGACTGTATGGTCATCACTAGTTGAAGCAAAATATTTGTTATCTGGATCAAAGCTAACATCATTTATATAGCTAGAATGGCCAGTAAGAACCTAAAACAGAGATAAAACACTTAACGTTAACTCTTATAAAGTGTCAAACCACTAGATTTTCCTTCACAAAACTTCTGCATTCAAATTTTAGATTTTGAAATACCTATACAAATGTATTTACTCTCATTTATTATTTTTTTTTTATGAAGAATCGTAATACCTTGCATGTGTTCTCATCATTCAGATTGCTGTCATATAAGCGAAGTTTGAAATCGTTACCTGCAGCAGCAAATAGGAGCTTATGAGGTATATTGAATAAAGATGTTTGGGGTGAAAATGCTAAAGCTGTACATCTATTTGGGTGTGCAAATTCTGTGAGGATTTCTACTTGTAATGTTTCCTGTAAAAAAGGTGTTTTGTTAACAGACATGATTTGCTCTGGTATGTATAAAACTTTACCAGTGCTTTTACTGCAGTACTCTGATAAATAATAGATTTGAGGATACATCTGCTAGAAGCTATCTAAATTTGACATCCCTTTATAATCAAGTCACAGCTAAGCAACTGTATACTGTATCTGTAAACATTTGACTTAAATTAAATACTGTACCGTCAGTTTTAGCTGAGCAAGAAGTATCTTTTCTTGAAACGCTATGAGGAGCAAGTCCTGGCACCATTCGAAAGGGGCAAATTGTACAGAGAGTATTTGACCATATTCTGAAACATCTTTTATGAAGGTTGGCTCGTTGAAAATATTTCTTGTCGTTTCTAACACCATTGCGATACAGATTTTATCCAAGAAACGAATACAGATCTAAATATTTAAACAAATTAAAAAATTAACCAAACCGCCTATTGACGGCGAATGACACCTAACCTAAGAAATCAGATGTCAGGCAAGGTGGATCGGTAGCTAGTGCCACCACTCTCGTCCAAAGTTGATTGTGTAGCTATTGCCTAATAGATGGCGCGGAGAAAGTTGCCGAAAGAGACTTCCGATGAATGTGTATAGCAAAACTCACAACCAAACAACGCCAAGCGAGTACAGGATGAGCAAAATAAAGGTTATAGTTTTAGTTATTTATAGTGCGTTAATTTAAAAGAAATGATCTCTTGGGGTGTAATAGAAAAGACGAAGCAACGAATTATGATGGTCGTAGATATTTTATTATTAAAATGCGCGCGGGTCGGTCATTCTATCTCATGTTCATGTCATCACTACAAAGAACAGTATTGAGCCTTCATAGTGCTGGAAGATGAGTGGTAATGGGTGGAACTATCAAACGTTTACAAGATAGTTTACAAGAAACGGAGAGAGACTGCATTCCGATTGTTTCCCTAAAATGTCTTCTCATGTTTAATAATTTTTAATATGTTCGCGTGTATTGATATTTTTAACATGTAACGAAGGTATCGGTCGTTATCAACAAGCCCAATGTCTCCGTCCTTTTGTTTTTATACTTATTACAAGTTCTATCTTCTCTACGTTCGTTTTGAAATACCTTGTGGCTGCAACCTCAACGACGAAATCCTGATGAAGGCTCCATAGAGAATGCCGAAAGCTTGATTTTATCGTCAAAATTTGCCAATTTCCCAATTAACTATATATATATATTAATGTATCATCAGTAAATAGTTGAATTTTGTAGTGTTGTAAAATATCAGGGATATCGTTAATATATAAAATAAATAGTAATGGACCTAATTTGCTACCCTGTGGCACACCTACCGAAATGTTTTTAATGTTTGATAATGTATTGCTAATTTTAGTTCTTTGACTTCTATTGATTAAATAAATAATTTTGTAATAAGTTGAATACTGAACCTTGAAATCCATAAAAATGCAATTTCGTTAACAATTTTTCCCTGTCAATAGTCTCAAATGCTCTCTTGAAATCTAAGAACAATGATACTGTAAACTTTTTTTCATCCATATTTAGTAGTGAACCCTGTTGTAGAAAAAATTGTATAGAAGGATTTGACAAAGGAATTATATATTCTTCAGCATACAGAAGAATTGTAGGAGATAAATAGACCTTCAAAATGAGAACTGATAGACTTCTACAACGGTAAATTAGTTATTGC
This sequence comes from Acanthoscelides obtectus, assembly GCA_963669975.1. Taxonomy (NCBI): domain Eukaryota; kingdom Metazoa; phylum Arthropoda; class Insecta; order Coleoptera; family Chrysomelidae; genus Acanthoscelides; species Acanthoscelides obtectus. The sequence goes on from CAVLJG010000005.1 coordinate 10,967,965, forward strand.
AAAAATCGTTTATTTTTTGCCGAAAAGTGCATAAGAGTAAATATGAAATATGTAGTAGTTAAAAAACTTAAGCCTGTGTAGTGACTAACTTCAAAAAAAAAATCGTCAATAGTGTTCTATCCACTGACGTAACTTTTATCAACAAATTAGACATGCAGGGTGAGTTCTTAGTACGTAATTTGTCCTCCATTATCACAACAGGTAATCAAAAAATTTATTTACAAAAATAATTGTGGATGATAACTATACTTCCTACTTGGAAAATATACCGCTCCCTACAAGGTGATATTATACTAATTCCCGAAATATATAGTTTCACTTTGTTGATCTTTATTCGTTGTTTATCCACTATTACTTGAAATTTGAATATGCAGAAGAATATTTACCTAGTTTCTTCTAGAGTGATTTGAAAAACAAATCTGTAATATTTTCACCATTGTGATCTCCGAGTCGGTTTAATGGTAGCAAATTTGCGTAATTATATATTTTAGAAAATTTATTTGAAAAGCTTGGACGCTCCGAGTATCTCCGGGGATATTCGGAAAAGGAAACGAATTTTTCCAAATTTAAAATTCTGATTTCAAGTATTACAGCATTAGTATTGTAAAACTATAATTATTAAAAAACACGAATTTTCCTGAGTAAGCCTTGAAATTGTCGTATAGTCATTACTCCATAAGATATCAAATATGTTAACATCTTATGGATTTCAACTAATCCTAATAATTTCCCATCTAATAGATCTTGGTTCAGCTTGTGGAGAACCCTGTACAAGATCGATTTAATTTGTATAAAAAAACTATTCTCATTTTCATGTTCATTTTTATTGACACTTGATCGCACAGTTAACGTTAACATCGAAGAAACTGATAACACATGCCTCTTTCTTCAACTGAAGTATCCATGCCTCGTTCTAACAACAACCTCCACATCCGCCCTCAGGCCTCTTTCCAGTATTTCCACAGCACCCTCCTCCCTTCTTCTTTCCTCCGCTGTGAGAATCTTGACCTTGAACACTAGCCCTTCTTTGGCTTCCCCCTTGGATGCTTGTCCTTCTAGGTTGCGGTAGTGAGAGACTTGGCCTCCTTGGACCGGCTTGCTGTTGGGGTTGCTGCTGGAAGGTCAATTCCCACTGGGCTGGTACCCCTCCTCCACAGGAACCTCTTGAGAGTAAAATGGTCTCATTTTTTTTAAAGATATACATTTACTATTTGTAAGCAGGGTGCAAAAGATACTTAGAGCTTCAATAAAGTAGGAAGAAGTATATTGGAGACATATATTTAAAAAAAACATTAGATCTTATAATAGTAAAATACAGGGTGGCGCATCGAAAACGAAACAGACGCATTTACTGGCAGCTCAGTTTTTTTTTTGAAGACCCGTCGATTTTGTTTTCGAGGGGGCCACAAGTTTGGCAAAGAATCACGATTGCACGTGCAGCCCCCTAAGCGGGGGTGACACCACCCCCAAAATCTTAAATGGAAAGAGTGGTCGAGTGATACCTTATTTTAAAGGTCTTTCAATTCCCTTTATAATGATATGAAATTTATGTACTTCTGTTCAGTAGTTTTGAAGATTTATTGATCTAAAGCTTAAATAAAACTAATACATCATCATTAGTGGAGATCAATACATTTGGCAGCAAAGTAATTTAAAAATGAAGAATGAACTGACCCGTTAGGCAAGTAAATGTTGAAAATGGCCACCATGACTCTCCATGCAATAATAAAGATTTTGCTCAAAACGTTGCCCCACATTTTGCAATATTTGAGGAGTTATTTGAAGGCACTCATTCACAATTCTTTGTCGCAGGTCTTCTAATGATGTTGGCTGAGTAGCATAGCTTTTGCTTTCTAAATGACCCCACATAAAGAAATCCAAAGGTAATAAATCTGGCGATCTTGGGGGCCATTCAATGGCACCTCTTCTACCAATCCATCGATCTGGAAACGTCTGATCTAAATAATGTCTAACACGTAATGCGTAATGTGTTGGGGCACCATCCTGTTGGACATCAACCTATTCGCAATGTACCGCCGATCATTCTGATTTTAAATTATGGCTGTTAATGCAGGATCTATGGCGTCTTCCAGTAATTCCAAATACATTTTACCGGTCAAATTTCCAGGTAAGAAAAAAGGACCAACTAAATGATCGCCAAAAATACCAGCCCAAACATTTAATTTATGTGGTTGCTGTGTATGAACCTCATGATAAATTCTGGGATTAGAATCGGACCAATATCGGCAGTTATGACGATTTACTACGCCATTTAAGAACAAGGAACATTCGTCGAAAAAGCACGTGTTGAATAGAAAATGTTCATCGTTTATAATTCGTTCACTCATATCTTCACAAAATTGTAATCGCCGATCAAAATCGTCTTCATTAAGTTCTTGTACCAGGTGAATTTTATACGGATGAAAACTATGAGCCTTTAGAATCCGTTTTACAGTACGTCGACAAACACCACACACAGTCTCCAATTTGCGGGTACTTAACGTAGGATCTACATAAACTTGCCCTAAAACCCCCACTTCTATTGCTTCGTTCCTTATGGGATTTTCAATGTTGTTTTTTATTGGCGACTGACCCAGTTTCCCGAAATTTAGCTACGAGTTCTAGAAATATTTTCCAGGCTCGTTACTGTTTTCATGTCGCTCATTGAATATTTCTGCTGTTCTATTAGCGCACTGATTATTTCCGAAAAAAGTTATTTTACCAACAAAGTTTGGTCAAATCAATCACAAACTATGTACTAAATTCCTATTTAAAATAAGTACGAGATATTTCCTTATCCTTCTTCAAGAAATAACTTTTTTGCCACAAAAAAACGCTCCAATATCTATTTTCAACAACAAAATGATAAACAAACCATGGGCGTAGTGAAGAAAAGCATTTACATATTGAGTAAATTCTTTTAGTCAAATTTCTTCTGAAAGTAGTACAAACTAATCTGATGTACCTATTAAAGTCTACTTTAAGCTTTAAATCAATAAATCCTCAGAACTACAGAACTGAAGCTCATGTATTTTGCATCATTATAAAGGGAATTGGAAGACCTTTAAAATAAGGTATCACTCGACCCCTCTTTCCATTTAAGATTTTAGGGTTTGTGTCACCCCCGCCCAGGAGGCTGCACTTGTTAACGTGATTTTTTGCCAAACTTGTGTCCCCTTCGAAAACAAAATCGACCAGTCTGAGCGTTTTTCCAAAAAAAAACTGAGCTGCCAGTAAATGCGTCTGTTTCGTTTTCGATGCGCCACCCTGTATATAGAAGCATTGTCTACTGACACAACCAACGTGTCGCCTTTCCAATGACGATAAAGTGAACCAACGAACAAAGCGACCGCTAGAGTGAGCAGAGGATATGAGGGTGACATCGACAAGTAAAAAATGAATTTCCGAATATCAAAAATTTCGCCTATGGGTGGAAACCAAAATCCGAGGAGGAGGTCTTAAAATATCTGAGGTCCGAAGCATAAGCATCCTACATGGAGCCCCCGAGAATCTGGCCTACGGCTGAAGACGCTATGTAGTAACGCGGACTTTCAGACTACTATAATTGAAGACCTGTGGCTTAGAACTGTCAGAAGCGTAATGATTGTCAAGTCATGATTCCCAAAACACAACTTTTCACTTCTGTGGATCCCCTGGATCCGCGTTTTGGGATGTGCAGCTCCAAGAGCCGATGCGAGGTCTTCTATTCCAGTGTGAGATGATACAAGATAATCCAAAGAGCTCAGAGGTAGTTCAAGGAGATTCACGGTTATCCAAGGAGATCCCGTAGATAGATCATCATCTCTAAGCAATTCAAGGAAATCCAAGACAATCCAAGGATATTGAAGATTATCCAAGGAGATCCTTCAATTGGGCACACACAGGCGGCACGTTTATCTCGCCATTGTAGCTGATACAATCTGATGCAAGAAGATCTAAAAGATCCAGGGCTTTCCAAAGAGACTGAGTGGTGGTCAGTCTCTCGGCAAAAATTTGCGGGTCTCACCTAGGTGTCATCGCGTGAGCTCCAGACATTCTGGGAGGTGCAGGCATACTGGACGTTTGCTGGATCTGCTGGGGTGGGCATGGTGTTCCGGGGAAGCCTTGCTGGAAATGGAAAAGACAAAAAATACATTTTTCAGAGGGAAAGCATTATTGGGACGAGCTGGTATTTCTCGATACTTAAAACTTCACACGATTGTGGTACTTACGCTGTACATGTCTGTGTTGAAGTCTTGAGGACAATTTGGAACGCGTTGACCAGTATTAGTTGGAGGAGCCATCATTTGCTGCTGGTTTTCATCACATGGTGGACAACATTCGTCTCCCTAAAATTCATAATTGTTGTCGTATCAACCAGAATTGGGAAGATGATGAATTACAATGACTCGAATATTCCTTCATCATTTGACAGTGTTCCGTTAAGTGTCATTTTCAAAATATCAATTTGTGCACTGGTTGCGAAAAAGGGCGGAACATTTTTTTGGAAAAGCCTGATTTACCTGTGGTGGTCGCCGATTACATTCTCCTCCACAGGTTGGCTTACAAGGCTCAGGTTCTGGTTCTGAAAAATTCAACCAAGAGAGTTAGCTCAAAAATTCGACTCGCAACTGTGGACGAGCTTGTTTGTTTTTTCTTTTCTTCGCTACTATACGAGTACAATGTGTAGCGACAACAGCTTGAACTGTTCTGTACCAGAGATCGCGCGAAGACATCATTACAATTTTCAGCATTTGAAAAATAAGGCCTTTTAAGTAAATTGGAAACATATTGTGTAGCTGGAAAAGTATTGAAATGGTTTTCAGATTACCAATCAGGATGCAAGTAACTAAGATAAATAGCATTATTTCATCGAAGGGGGTAAATGATTTAGAAGTCGCTCAAGATAGTATCCTGGGACCACTTCTTTTCAGCTTGCATATAAATGATTTGCCCGGTGTAAATTTTTGATGCACTAACTACTGAACATTTTTAATCAGGTATCTCATCAATAGCGATTTAAAACTTGTATCAGAATGACTAATTATATCTCACGTCCATTCCGAAGATGTATTTAACTAAGGTAGTACGCTCATGCGTACTGCGCGCCACACATTTTTAAGATGAATAGTAGCGCGAGCGCGGATATGTTCTTCCCGCTCGCCGCCGTCCGCTGTAACTGCCTCCCCGTTTCATTCGCTTTTATGTGTGCGTCGCGTCCACACGTGTAGTTTCAGTGTCCGGCTCCGCAACAGACGAAAAACCAATAGTACAGGTACGATAGTATTATTTTGCTATTCACGACATTCATAGAATGTTCTGTTACATCAGGATAATACGAAATAATGATATTTTTATTGGCACAGTCCCAGATTTTTCTTTTGCATTTTCTCAATTTCACGAACAAGGCTTCCTAGTTTATTTGCTGTGCATTTAATGTTAATTCGAGAAAGTGAACTATTATATACTAATCACGTTAAAATCGTTCTGGTGAGCAACTATTTCTCCACAGGGCTTGTTTTACAGCATGGGGAAACGCAAGAGAAGCCGATCCAGCGACAAACTATCGCGTAGAGACTTACAAAAAACAATTAATGAGCTTCGCGATAGACTAAACAGGCAGGAGCGAGATCGTAGGTCCCATTCACGTCGGCACAGTCGAAGCATTTCTCCAAGGAGGCCCCGCTCTAGTTCGCGCAGTCGATCCTTAGTACAGGACCGTACTTCGATAAAAAGAAGGGGGGTGCCAGATTCGGAGGATCGTAACCACAATTATACGACTCGGAAACGTCGAACTTTGGACAAACCGACTTCCGAATATCAATACTCTAGGAATTCATCGAGAGAACGTCGGGTTTCGCACAGCCCAACTTCCAATCGATACCAAAATCCTAGAAATACATCGAGAGAGCGTCGGGTTTTGAACAGCCCGACTTCTTCACGATTTTCAAAAGAAAAAATAGACCGACGTAGCATGAGCCGAGCCTCCTACGACTCGGCGAGTGTCACCAGTGGTAGAAGCCCGGCATCGAACTGTCCGGCTATAAACCAAGACCATCCGGAACTGGATGACCTAGATACACTCGTACTCCAAGACGACATAAATTTACAAGCTGAAAACACTGAGAATGAGGCGGAGCAACTTCCAGAGTGCATTAAAGAGGTATTAGGCATTGACACTGACACAGAAACAAAACAGTCCTATCATCTCAATGATGCTATAAGACAAGTTTGGTCACAAACAATAGCCCAAGGCATAGGAAAGGAAAATATGGATCAAATTTTGGATCGCCATAGGCCTCCCAATAATTTTCCTACTCTTGATCCTCCAAAAGTCAACCCGGAAGTTGCTCACATTCTTTCTCAAGCATATGTTAAGAGGGACCAATGCCATGCAAGATATCAGCTATTGGTGGGAAAAAGTACAAGTGCGCTTGGCAAATGCATGAATTATGTCATCAATGAAATCAAGAATAATGTTGATTCTGATCTAAAAATGCACTTGCTACCACATCTAGCAGATGTGGGCACATTCATGACCCAGCTATTCCATGAGATCTCGACGACCCGTAGGGAATATATTTCACAACTTCTCTCCAAATCGGTGAAAGATACCATCAAAGAGACTATTCCGGGGGAATATCTATACGGCACCGATTTGGCAGAAAAGATTAAAATGGCAAAAATTGCAGAAAAAGCTGGGAACGACTTAAGACAAGACGGTTATAGCAACAAGGCAGGGCCATCCGGCATCAGAAGAGGGGGGGGGGCACACCTCTCAGCGCCAGCATGGTACCTCCAAAACTGCATACAATGCTCGTACTCCATATAAAGCGACTAGCTACCGCCCGTCTTTAAACAGGCAACGCCCGCCTCGCCAGTCAGGGAGGGACTCGGGGCCGAGGAAAGGGCAAACCTCCAAGCAAAGTCGCCCCCCAGGGAGCAGATACCAATAAAGGTAAGTCATTCTAAGCTAGCGGGCAGACTATCCCATTTTGTCGAGTCTTGGAAATGTATAACGAACAATTCCACAGTTCTATCCTGGATTAAGGGATATAAGATCCCTCTCTTAGCAACACCTGTTCAGAAACAGAATCAAACTGCCCACACTCAGTGCGACCCTTTGATTGCCTTGGCTATCAGGGAGCTACTAGATATCGGAGCAGTATCATCATGTACGGAGAGGAAAGACCAGTACGTTTCAACTTACTTCCTAACTGAAAAATCCAACGGAAAGAAACGGTTCATTTTAAATTTGAAAAAATTTAATGAATTCGTGAAATACGAGCATTTCAAAATGGAAGATTTTCGGACAGTACTAAAACTATTGCAAAAGCAATACTGGATGGCAACCATCGATCTAAAAGACGCATACTTCCTAATATCAATAGACAAATCATTTAGGAAGTATTTGAGGTTCAGGTTTAATTCTAATACATTTGAATTCAATTGCTTACCATTTGGTCTCTCGTCAGCACCGTACTGTTTCACAAAAATAATGCGACCCGTCCTGGAAAACCTGCGTACTCAAGGGATTCTGTTGGTCAACTATTTAGACGATTTCCTAGTCATCAGTGACTCGTCTGAAAAATGTAGGGAACACACAAAAATTGTGGTAAACACATTACAGTCCATAGGTTTCATCATAAACTTTGAAAAAAGTTCGTTGACCCCAGAACAGAGGAAAATATTTTTAGGATTTCAATACGACACCAAAAATATGAAAATATCCCTACCGTCGGAAAAGAAAACGTCCATTAAAAACATGTCAACGTCTTTCCGAAAAAGGGATACATGCAGTATAAGAGAACTTGCACAGTTCATAGGCACCTTAACCGCAGCCTGCCCTGCGGTTAAGTACGGCTGGTTGTACACCAAGCGTTTGGAACAACTAAAGTGCTCAGCTCTAGAAGCGAACAACTACAACTATAATTGTAACATAACTTTATAGATAATGACCTAATCTGGTGGGAGCGAAACATCTTAAATACGGAAGCCGATATTAAACAGACAGGCTATAGTATGACAATATTCACAGATGCCTCACTGACTGGGTGGGGTGCATGAAGAGGACACGACAAAACCCATGGGTTTTGGTCCAATCCAGAAAAAGATAATCATATAAATTACTTAGAACTTACAGCTATTCTTTATGGCTTAAAATGTTTCGCCCGGGATGCAAGGAACTGCAGTATTCTGATTAGATCAGATAACACGACGGCAATATCTTGCATCAACCGTTTGGGCAGTATACAATCTACCAAGCTCAACAACAGAACGCGAGACATCTGGGAATGGTGTCAAGCCAGAAATATTTGGGTATTCGCTTCATACGTCAACACAAAGGACAATCTGGACGCAGACAGGGAGTCCAGAGTAGTCTCAACCGAAACAGAATGGTCTCTGGCAGATTCAGCATTCGATGTTTTAAAACACGAATTCGGATCTCCTGACGTTGACCTTTTTGCCTCAAAAATAAATCACAAATGTCGACGATATGTATCATGGAGGAAAGATCCGGATTCGGTCGCAGTTGATGCATTTACTATTAGCTGGACCGATATTTATTTTTATGCATTCCCCCCATTTTGCTTAATATTGAAGGTGTTACAAAAAATTATCCAGGATAAAGCTGAGGGAATTGTAGTAGTACCAGACTGGCGTGCCCAGGCATGGTATCCGCTTGTAGAGAAACTACAAGTTGGAAGATCTGTTACTTTTGGACCTGACGATAATCTTCTGACTTCTCCTTTCAGTTCAACCCACCCTCTGGCCAACAGATTAACATTAGTGGCCGCGAAATTATCCGGCAGGGGTTTCAACTGAGAGGAATATCGGATGAGGCGGTAGAGACCATAATCGATTCAATATCGACAGCTACGATCAGCCAGTATGCGTGTACTTACCGTCTATGGTATAAGTACTGTGAAGAGAAGCAGATACCAGTATTTCAGGCAAACGTCCTGCAGGTAATAGAATTCCTTCAGAACATTATCAATACAACTGAACTAAATTATGGAAGTTTAAACAGCCACAGATCTGCGATCTCCCTTATATCCTCCGATAGCCTAGGTTCACACCCCCTGATAAAACGGTTCATGAAAGGGGTAGCCAGAAGACGACCAATGAACCCCAGGTATAGGTTCACGTGGGATCCTCAACCAGTTCTTACAGCATTAGGAAATCTCCCTAACAACCAACTTAAAAGCCTCACCCACAAACTGGTGACCCTACTTTCACTGGAAACAGGTGGCCGCCTTCAAACGATCTCTTTAATCCGGGTATCAAACATTCACAGAGACGAAACCAGATTACAAATAATGATTACGGACCCAGTAAAGACGTCACTTAGCCTCAATGATCAGCCTTTTCTGAGTCTCCCGTTCTTCACACCAAATCCCAACATATGCCCAGCCTCAACAGTGCTGCAGTACTTAGAGTCAACGAAAGAAATCCGAAATAATGAAGATTTCTTATTTTTAACTTATGTAAAAGCCCATAAAAAAGCAACAAAGCAAACCCTTGCCCGTTGGGTAAAACAGACACTTATGTCATCGGGAGTAAATACGACTGTATTTAAACCTCATTCAACTAGGCACGCAGCAACGTCAGCAGTCCGTAGGGCAGGGCTGTCGGTAGACACTATTTGTAAAACTGCAGGCTGGTCTCAGAAGACGGCAACCTTTGCAAGGTTCTACGACCGACCACTACAAGCGGATGATGACTTTGCAAACACGATACTCTCAACGAGTATAAATTAGAATATTTTCACCTTATTTTACTTTTGCTATGATAGCAGTTTTGTTCAACTTATTTCGTATATAAAACATCAATGCATATGTTTGTGGTTTGTATCTTTGAACATCTACCTTAGTTAAATACATCTTCGGAATGGACGTGAGATATAATTTAACGATCAAACGAACTTACCTGAAGTTCGATCGTAATTATATCGATCGTCCATTCCGAAGATGTAGAAACCCCCCCTCCCTGAAATGCAGTGGCTTTTCACCCTGCTCATATGCATTGAAAAACAATCTTTGAAGGAATGAAACGGGGAGGCAGTTACAGCGGGCGGCGGCGAGCGGGAAGAACATATCCGCGCTCGCGCTACTATTCATCTTAAAAATGTGTGGCGCGCAGTACGCATGAGCGTACTACCTTAGTTAAATACATCTTCGGAATGGACGATCGATATAATTACGATCGAACTTCAGGTAAGTTCGTTTGATCGTTAAATACCTGACAAATTAAAAGTGATTACAGACAAAAACTATGATCATTGGAAAACTGATACTATAAATTTATACGTAAATATTAGAGGCAAAAACTTTGATTTTTGTAGATTTTTTGAAATATTTGGGCATATATTGTTGACAATAAGTTGAACTACATTATGGAAAAATATCACTAGAGTAAAGTAGAATATTTATTACATATTTTCAAGTTGGTTAAGCTATATATAGGAAAATCATTTATAATACAATTGTACTGCCAAATTTTTTGTATATTGCAAATGTTTTACATCTGGAATGATTCCGCTTTATGAATATTGCTGATCTTACAAAATAAATGTATGACAATAATACTAAATAAAAGTAAATACAGGGTGGTCCATCCATGTGTGGACTGAATAAAAAAAGTAACAACTAAGATATTAAAGCTGAGGTGTGTAAGTTTTTTTTTGATACAACGGGTGATTTTTTAAGAGGTATAAGGATTTGATTTAAAAAAAAATTTGAAAAAACAATTAAATCTTAATTTGAGTCGATAGAACGGTCGATATAATTTAATGTTTAAAGATTATTTCATGTAAATGTTGGCCGCGGTTCCGCTTTAGATGGCCCATGCGCAAGGTCCAATTTTGGCACACGCTCTCCAACATATCGGCCGGTATCTCACGAATAAATGCTTCAATATCGGCTTCCAGTGCGTCACTTGTTGCTGGCTTGTCCCTGTAGACATTAGCCTTAACATGGCCCCACAAGAAATAGTCCAACGGCGTTAAATCACACGATCTAGGCGGCCAATTGACGGGCCCCAAACGTGAGATAAACTGTTCACCGAACTCGCCTCTCAATAGGGCTATTGTTTCGTGTGCGGTGTGGCATGTGGCACCGTCTTGTTGAAACCACATGAGAGCCAAGTCCAGCTCTTCCATTTTGGGCAAAAAAAAGTTTGTTATCATCGCACGGTAGCGCTCGCCATTCACAGTTACGTTCCGGCCATTGTCGTCTTTGAAGAAGTACGGCCCGATGATGCCACCGGCCTATAATCCACACCAAACAATGATTTTTTCGGGATGCATTGGTAGCTCTTGCAATGCTTCTGGCTGGTCTTCACTCCAGATGCGCCAATTTTGCTTGTTAACGTAGCCATTCAACCAGAAATGAGCTTCGTCGCTGAACACAATTTTTCGATAAAAATGTGGATCTTCCTCCAATTTTGCCAGGGCCCATTCACCAAATTGGAAACGTTGTGGGAGGTCGTGTGGCTTCAATTCTTGCACCAGCTGTATCTTATAAGGTTTTACACCCAAATCCTGTCGCAAAATTTTCCACGTAGTGGAGTAACAGAGGCCCAATTGCTGCGAACGGCGGCGAATCGACATTTCACGGTCATCACTAACACTGGCGGATACAGCTGCAATATTTTCTTCAGTCCTCACTCTGCGTCTGCGTGTTGGTGGTTTAATGTCCAATAATGTAAACTGGGTTCGAAATTTAGTCACAAGTTTCCGAATAGCTCCCTCAGTAGGCCGACCAAATTGCCCATAAATTGGAAGCAGTGCTCGGTGCACTCTCTTAACCGAGCATGAATTTTGATAGTAAAATTTAATAATTTGCATGCGTTGTTCGTTCGTAAGTCGATTCATGGTTAAATTATAGACCAAACTGAACAAGTTTGACAATGACACAAGACACGATTCACGCGTCATCTGTCAAAAACAGTGTTGACAAAAAGATACTAGCAAAAAAAATCACACATTAAAATTCAGCATTCCAAATTTCAAAATGGCGGACTTAAAGGAGGTTTTTCTAGACAAAACACCTCATATCTCAGTTGATAATTACCAAAACCCCATAGCATGTAATATCAATTTTCTTCTTTTGAATTGGTTTATCCAGAAATGCAATAAAATTTGAGGCATTCCATTTAAAAAATCACAACTTTGATATGTAGGTCGGAATTGGGACACCCTGTATAATGGCCAATATTTCAGAAATGTGCAAATATCAGGTATAACATGCGATAAATAGATTTTCCCAAAATGTATTTGTTTATGAGTAATATTCCGTCCACATATGGGTGCGAGTCATGATTTTTACTCGTAAAATAAAAAATAATTTGTCATATACCAGACATAAGCATGCCTTCCATTTAAATTTAAAAACCCTGCATATGTTTAAAATCCGTTTTCCATTAAGGCCTGATGAGTTTCGAAAATTATATTCAGGCCAAAAAAATTAAGAAACCCTATTTGCAAAGATGACGATGCGCCTTTCGGTTTGGATTTATATTATTGTTATGTATTAATTTAAATCGTTCTGCAGTACAATTGATACCTTTGATGACAATCTCGGCAAGTTACAGCACCTTTCAGAGTAGTGTAGTAACACACTGTATAGGAATGTGACAAGGAAAAAAACAAATAAAGTGTGACCTGGAAGACAAATAAATAAAATACATTGTCATAAGAGTTTCAATTGTACTGAAGAAGGACACCGTCGGGACCGAAACGTATACACTAAGGAAGAATTTTGAAGTTCAATGTACCAGGTTCATCACAAGGAGGACACCCATTTTGTTCTGGAGGCGACATATTGGCCTCATCACAAGGTGGACACCCATATTGTTCTGGAGGAGGCAGATTCGCTTCGTCACAAGGCGGACACCAATATTGTTCTGGAGGCAGCATATTGGCCTCATCACAAGGTGGACACTCATATTGTTCTGGAGGCGGCAAATTGGCTTCGTCACAAGGCAGACACCCATACTGTTCTGGAGGCGACATATTGACCTCATCACAAGACGGATGCCCATATTGTTCAGGAGGCGGCACAATGGCTTCGTCATAAGGTGTGACATACTGTTCCTGTTGTGGAGGCATGGGGGGTGGACAAATACACTGCTTCTGTTGATAGAATGTTAAACTGATAGTGATTAAAGTTTGAACAGTAAATTCGTTCTAGTTCAAAAAATGCAGATTGAATTTTTCGAGCGACAGTAAAGTAAATGGAGGCCATGATGTTGAACCATAGCGTCTTCGTATTCGTTACTTAAACATCGTGTCCGTAGCAACCATCTTTATAAGCTCCAACACGCACTTAGAGTCCTATAACCATGTCACTAAGGGAGACTTGAGGCAGAACCCGAAAATTAATACAGGCTCCAACTACTCCTAGTAATGATGATGAACTTAGCTTAGCTTGTACTTGTGCTGCAAACTGATCCAAAGAGACATACTTGCTGCTGAGGAGATGATTCCCCTTCGTATGGACAGCCGCATTGCTTAAGTTGTGGTCCACCTTTTGAGGGGCAAGAAAACTGAACTTGATGTGTTGGAGGAGGCAATGCTACCTCATCGCGTGGAGGACCGTCTCCGCCAATTTTCAAAAACTACAAAGTTCTTACGTTCTTGACATAGTACCAGCGACAGATAGACCGACGGAAATGGTTTTTCGTGATATATGCATCCAAAAAACATATCTCATTTTTGAAAATTTTCGCCAGTAGGCGTGGAAGTAAACGTTATTCACGATAACTCAAAGGCTTATAAAACAAAAGAAAAAAATCATGTTCGTGTAACAAAATTGCTCCCGTAAAAAAAATATTTTCGAAAAAACACGTTTTTGAGATTATTTGTATTGATCATAATTTGGAAACTTTTGGAGCACTTTTCATATGTAGTTTCGCCTGAAGCCAATTTTAGGAGAAACTGACTATATTTAACATATTAGATCATTAACTTAAATCCGCGGATCAATTCACTATTCACATGCAGATCAAACAATAGTAAAATTGAGCCTAGATGTAATTTTTTTCTAGTTCATAAGTATCAGGTAACTAAATAAGTTCGTGCGGTTGCTGTATATCGCACATTGCCATGGCCTTTGTTGATCGATAGCGATTGTTTGTTACCTGTTGTCACTTTAGTATAAATCCTTCTTTTATCACACACATAAAACGTTTCTGAAAATTGTTACATAGCTAGTTTTAATAATTGAAAATGGCGACGAATAAAACAGTAATTCGAAGTTGTTTACTTTATGAGTACAAACTTGGTACAAAAGCTGCAGCGGCGGCGCGAAAAGTATGCCCTGCATTCGGAGATGATGTCGTTAGTGATCGAACAGCACAAAAGTGGTTCAAAAAATTTTCTTCGCGAGATCTCTCAGCGATGAACCGCGCTCAGGGAGACCAAAAATCATGGACAACGAGGATCTTCGACAGGTTGTGAACGCAAATTCCAGGACAACGTGCCAAGAACTCGCAGAAATGTTCAGAGTGAGTCCTGAAACTATTCGTTTGCATCTTCATCAGCTAGGAAAGACGTGGAAGTTAAGTAAATGGGTCCTACATGAACTGACAAATGATAACAAATTAAGTCGTCTTAACCATTTGTTCAGCAAACATTTCACGCAACGCTAATGAACCATTTCTTAATCGTTTATTAACCTGCGACGAAAAATGGATCTTATATTCGAATTCTAAGCGTTCGTATCATTGGTTGTCGCCTACTAATTCGGTACCACACACGCACAAGGCTTTCTTGCACCCAAACAAGGTTTTGTTGTGTGTTTGGTGCACAGCAACTGGAATTGTCCATTATGAGTATACTGGTAACTTGTATTGAGAGCAGCTTCAACGAGTTTAAGCAGCACTCATCCAGAAACAGCCTTCTTTGATCAATCGGAAGAAAGTGATATTCTTGCAGCATAACCCCAAGCCTCATACCGCAAAAGTGACCTGAGAAAAAATTTCTGAACCTGGTGGGAAACGTTACCGCAACCACCATATTCTCCCGACATTTCGCCCAATGATTATCACCTTTTTTTGTCTCTTGACAACTGTATGAGGAACCGACAGTTCAGAACTCGAGATGGTGTAATAAATGCAGTCTGCCAATTTGTTTACTCCAAATCCAGGGAGTTCTACAATACCGGCATACAAAAATTGGTTCCACGTTGGCAAAAGGTCATTGAATGTGATGGTAATTACTTCGACGAATAAATAGTGTAATGATTTCTCAATAAAATTTTATATTTTTCTACTGAAAACCGCACGAACTTATACTAAGTGACATATAAATCCGAACACCCAGTTTAAATGGTTTTATTTTAATAAAAGTTGGTGAATGTATTTATCTTACTGTAAATAACAAGTGAAAAAATTTCCAGCCTTATCAGTTGGACATTCCGGTTTTTATATTGCTTTTTTTTAATTCACTAACACTCTAAAAATGAATATTTCAGCCACAGTAAAGAATCAACGTTGGCGGATTTTGGTTCTTGACATCCTTTACGATCGGTTACGATGCCTAGAGTACGGAGACCTGTACGATTTCGTCAACTTAGTGAGTTTGATAGGGGCCGTATAGTGGGACTTCGGGAAGCTGGACTTTCTTTTCGGGCAATTGCAGTTAGAGTGCAAAGAAGTGTAGACACTGTGGTTAGGTGTTGTTAGGCATGGCTTCGAGAAGGACGTACGCAAAGAGCAAGGGGCACTGGACGCCGCCGTAGAACAACAGACCGTGAAGATCGCCGCCTAAGATTATTGGCCTTAAGGGACCGTTTGTCCACTACCAGGTCCATTGCAAATGAATGGTTTGCAGAACACGGAAGACCTATTGGCATACGAAGTGTTTACCGACGAATGAGAAGTTTTGGCTTGTTTTCATACCGGCCACACTGGGTCTTCCTTTAACTCGAGAACACCGACGTAATCGCCTTAAGTGGTGCAGACAACGGTCACTCTGGGATCAGGAATGGAACAGTATTGTCTTTAGTGACGAGTCTCGATTTTGTTTAGGCATGCACGATGGTCGTTCCAGGGTTAGAAGGCGACGAGGTGAAACGAGGAATCCACAGTTTTTTGTTGAAAGACATGTTCATCACACTGTTGGAGTTATGGTTTGGGGTGCTATAGCTTATGGTTCCAGGTCACCTTTAATCTTCATCAGAGGTAACATGAACGCGCAGCGTTATATCCACGAAGTTCTAGAACCCCATCTTTTACCCTATCTTGACACCCTGGCAGATCCAACTTTCCAACAAGATAATGCCCGACCACATGTTGCAAGAGTCACAATAGACTTCTTTCAACATAATGATGTCACATTGTTACCATGGCCACCAAGATCTCCCGACTTATCCCCAATTGAGCACGTGTGGGATATGATGGGTAGGAGATTGCTCAATTTGCAACGTCCTCCTCAGACTCTAGAAGCACTTCGAGAGGAGTTGGTGGTTGCCTGGAATGAGATACCACAGGAGGACATTGACCACCTGATCAGAAGCATGCCTAGGCGCGTTGGAGAATGCGTAGCACATCAGGATGCATCCACACATTATTAAAGGTCAAAGGACTTTAAAGCAGTGCAATCATTTTGAAATTTTTATCATTTACTTATTATGCTTCATTAAGTACTTATACAAAATTTTATTAAAACAAAACCATTTAAACTGGGTGTTCGGATTTATATGTCACTTAGTATATTTGGTTACATGATAGTTTGGTAAATATATGGTTATCTACCTGTTGCTGTGACATCATCACAGACTGCTGGGTCAAATCGAAACATGGCACACAACTATCTGGAGGCTGGGGAGTGTCATCACCTGGAAGACTGCAATCTCCTCCACATTCTGGATTGCATGGTGGTTTTGGAGGAGGCGGATTGGTAGCTGCCAGGAAACCTCTACAGGAAGCCTACGATACAAAAGATCAGGATAAAATAGAACAGAATGGATGTTTATTTAGCTATAAGATATAATATTACAAAAAAATGAACCTAACAGAAAACACACATCACTTGCCCTTAGTTTCTTAATCCTTCAAGAAAAAAAATACTTCCAATGTCTTGGTCTTGAACTTGAGCTGTAGAACATCATGTAACAATCCTTTAACAATTATTATTTCCATCTAATTGCTATTTTCATTAGAGTGTTCTTTCTTTGACTTTTTGGATCTCGTTTAAGCATAGTAACAATTACCGCAGGTATACATTCAAGCCTTACATGCTTTCTTTATATTATTTTGACTGCAATATGGACACATTGCAACAGAATCACACTTCTCTGCACGATGTCTAAGTTGCCACACTAAGAAATTGTAAGATTTATGACTATTTATTTTCAAATATATTGACATTTTTTTCCAGCAGCTTAATTATACAGCTCTATTATTAGACTACATGCTTAGCTTCTACTTTGACTATTCGTTTTTTTATGAATTATTTTAACTTTACTACTTCTTAGTTCCTCAGGAACACTTTGCTTTGAAATTTAGACCCAAACACTTCATCATTCAGTTCATCCTCACAAACAATAGTAATTTTTATTTTCGGTTTAACTGTACTGCCAGTTTTAATTTCATAATCTTCGCCTAATGTTAGTTCCGCTTGATTAACAGCTATATCTAACATACGTCTCAAGGATTCAATAAGGATTTTTTCGCGAGTCCACGGTGTATCACAGTGCACTACCGGGAACCGATACTCAAATTTTCGGGAAGAACGGGAATAGGGGAAGACGGATGTGACGTAGTCCGAATGTCAAAAAATCACGTGGTACGGGTACCCGCCTAACGTCTGTGAGGTACTAGCGGGTGACAGGTCTTATGTCAATTTCATTTAAAAAACAGGCATCTCATTTGAAAATTTGTCTTCGCAGTGCCGAAAATTGAGTTAAATTATTAAATCATAAATGGAGGAACACGTCCACCTGATCTTAAATGACGAGGGAGAAGGTCATTGCAGATATATGAACCGCACTTGTCATATCAGATGATTGATTTTATTGATATATATATATATACAGGGTGTTCCATAATTATTGCGACAAAATGATAGGGGTTGTAGAGGGCATAAAAATATGCAATTTTGCCTTATAAACTCCTGTTCGTAAATATGCCGTTTGAGCACTACCGCTAATTTTACCTTAAGAGCTCATAGGAGAAACAAAAAATGCACCAGCTGCAAAATGTTCGTCTAGCACATTTCATGGTCTCGCCGGTTTGTAAAAAAAAGCCTGCTGTGTTTACATTTTTGTTATTGTAAATTCTCCACACCGATTCATTTAATTTATCTGAGTGGTGCGTCAAACTAGATAGTAAATAACAGTACCTTAGTGTTAAAATACAGCGTTATTCGTATGCAGAACTTGCGGATATGCATTTAATTTACGGAGGAGCTGGTGGTAACGGAAGGCGAGCCTCGCGAATCTACGCCCAACGGTTTCCAGAACGTCCTCATCCGCATCACGCCATTTTTGCAAGGATTCATGGACGTCTTCGTGTCAGTGGCAGCATCAGACACCTCGCGGGAGCAGGGCGGCCGTTCACGAGGCGCACAGTGGAATTTGAGGAAGCGATTCTGCATCATGTAGAGGCCAATCCGCGTACAAGCGTGCGTGCTATTTGCACATGATATGGGAGCGTCTCAAACTACTGTTTGGAGGGTTCTCCATAACCAGCAACTACACCCATACCACCTTTTAAAAGTCCAAGCCATGGGTCCCGAAGACTATCTGCCGCGTCGACGTTTTTGTCGTTGGTGGCTGCAGCAGGAGTTGAGGCAACCAAACTTTGGTCGCTACGTTTTGTTCACTGACGAGTCCTGTTTTACAAAGGACGGTTATTTTAATAGCCGTAACAGTCACATTTGGGATGAAGAAAACCCTCATGCCATAGCCATCCATAGAGACCAACATCAGTTTTCAATTAATATCTGATGCGGCATTGTGGACGAGCATATCATCGGGCCATATTTGCTTCCACCACGTTTGGATGGGCATGTTTATGGTCGATTCTTACAGCATGTGCTACCGGAACTATTAGAAAAAGTGCCACTGAACATAAGAGCCAACATGTGGTTTCAACACGATGGCGCTCCAGCCCACTTTTCTTTACAAGTGAGGCTGTATTTGGACGACAAATTTCCAAATAGGTGAATAAGCCGAGGTGGCACTGTGCCTTGGCCTGCGCGGTCACCCGACCTGACCCCACTGGATTATTTTCTCTGGGGCCATCTGAAAGCTTTAGTGTACGAAACTCCTGTTCCCAACCAACAAGAGCTACTGGGAAGAGTGATGGCCGCGTCCGCACATGTTCAGGACATACCAGGGGTATGCCACAGAGTTCGCCGATCATTGAACAATCGTGCACAGCTGTGTATTGAGCAAGGTGGAGGACACTTTGAGCAATTACTGTAGGTAAGCTGTTTCAAGAAACTGATCTTTTTTTTTGCTGCAGCCCAAACGGCATATTTCCGAACAGGGGTTTATAAGGCAAAATTGTTCATTTTGATGCCCTCTACAACCCCTATCATTTTGTCGCAATAATTTTGGAACACCCTGTATATATACATTGCATAAAAAACGATCGATCTTTTTATTTTTATTTCAGAGTCAAAAATGGCAACTTAGTTTATGAAGGAGCTTAAAACAAACATTTTGCGCAACATGCGCCATCTAACCACTCCCGGTGTAACTTAAAACTGTCAAAACTTTGAAAGGAAGGGGAAATTCCATCTGTTCCCGCTCCGGTTCACTACGGGATCTCGCGAAAAAATCTCTCATGTTTGAGTTAGTACATTTTTTGTGTCAGTGATACTTTTGTTTTTGTGTTTTGGTTTAACTACCAATGGCTTAACTTTATCGTTTCATACCACATTTGACCTCAACATGTTATCTTCTACAGATTTTTAACTTTCCGATAATTCTATCAATTTTGGAGGTTTCGCTAGAAATTGATCAGTTTTATCTTCATTTTCGACAATTTGATTGGACAACAAAGTTATGTTTTTCTTTTTGTCTGGAGTGTTCATTTACTGGTCGGTCTATGAGTTTTCTTTTCGCTAGTAAATTATTTTTCTTTTCAATTATAAATCAAATTTTCATTCCTTCTTTCCTTTTCCCTCTATTTTTTTTCTACTGCGGATATTAGATAACCATATAATGGACGTACAAACTTCTTTTTAGCTACTAGAATGCTTCTATCATCGTTAAGCTATATTGTTCAATTCATTAGGTGAAATTACGTGATTGGTTCTATAGCTACTCTATTACTACTTAATTAGTATATTACTTACTGGGATTACAGGTGGCGGAGTGATGTTCTGAGCAGCTTCGTACATCGTGGAGATATCCTGTAACAATATAGTAATTTTTATTTCTCTTTATGATAAATGTGAGATATAACATGAACAAATACATACAGGCAATTTATATGTTACGTTGTTCCTTTTTGAAGTGGATGGGGCAGCTGGAGGAGGTTGAGGAAAGAAATCGCTCTGATGACTCATTTGAGCAGTTTGGTATATAATGCTATTACCGTTATCTGAAAGAGAAAATGTGCGTAGGTAGATTGGTTATTTCAGGTTATTTTGAGCTCCAACAAAACTGTTCTTCCATTTATACTGACTCCAAAATGTTGTTGTGTTTTATAGTATCTATGAGTAATGAAGATTCCTACTAAGCTATAGAAAACGAAAGACTTACAGTTACATTTGGATGGGTCAATTGTTGACGACACTCCGGAATCAGGCCAGATAGGGCTGGGCGTGGGCTGATTTAGCATAAAACTGGAAGAAATATTTATACATAGTATCAGTTTCAAAATTGTACCAATATCAAAAGTGTGACATGACTGGACTTCTAATGTGTACCGTGCCGAAATGAAGCACCGGCACGAAATCTAATAGTTGTACTGAAAATATGTGCCACGGAGCTCGCTTTTCTCGTCTCTTCCAGATCTTTAACGAACTCGGCGCTTTCCCAGAAAACTGGAAATTCGCTCTTATCGAGCTCATCCTCAAAAAGGATCTAAGACCGGTCCTTACCTACATGCATGTACCTCTGTTTTTTGTTATAAGTAAGGTGATGAGACGGTGCCTAAATCGAGAGCTTCTGATTGTTTTGAAATTCCTTGATCTTCTGTTGAGCATGCTACTATCACTCTCCGTTAGAGTTTAGTAATAATAATAAACGTCTTTATTCGCCAAACATCTACCAATAAACATACATTTGTATAAAAAAAGAGTTTGGCGAAGGGTGAAGATCAGATGGCCTCCACTGATGTGACACATCTGTTCTTCCACTTAACCCTGAATATACAGGGTGTTCCTTAATGATATGCGAATATTGATATGATATTTGAAAGACTTGGGAGTAGTGTTCGATAACAAACGCACTTTTAACGATCACATATCAGATATTAAGAATATTGTATTTTTTATTTATCAGGACTAAGAGTATGCATCCTTAGTATGGTCCCCTATATCCGAATGCAATCGGAAACTGGAGGCTGTACAACGTAAAGCTCTAAAGTATTGGTATTTTAAGTGCAGTGGTAGATACCCATTGAATCACTAAGGAATCGTCGTGACGGTCAAGCTCTCACTTTCCTTTATAAGTTAATGAATAATGATATTGATTGTGGGTTCCTACAGAGTAAGATTAATTTTCATGCTCCCAGATTAGCTGGTCGGCATAATCACATATTTTACTGTGATACACCATGGACGAATATTTTATGCAGATCCCCAGTAATGGTAATGTGTACCTTATTCAATTCAATCTGTAACAGAGCTGATGTATGTCATGACAACATTAATTTTTCATGTAGATTCACGCCCTTAAATACTCGCATATTATTAAGGAACACCCTGTATATAATTTATATAAAGGCATGAGCTCCCTTATAGCAAAATTATTCCAACGAAGAAGGATTGCAAGACCTCTCGAAGCATCCATCTTCGACGAAGATATCCAGTGGACCGACAAAGTCAAATATCTGGGGATCGTATTTGACAAGTCCCTCACCTGGAAAGACCACATAGAAGCTGTCATCGCAAAGACTAGAGCAGCCATGGCTCAACTCTACCCATTACTGGGTAGACACAGCCGGATGCCGCTAGCGACCAAGCTACGGCTGATCAAGGCGATCGCCAAACCTCAGCTCGCTTACGCGTCCGCGATCTGGGGGTACGCTGCTCCCAGCTACCGCAAGCGACTTGCTGCTCTAGAGATGAAGCTACTCCGGATCGCCACCAATGCACCATCCTACGTAAGGAACTCAACCTTGCGTAGAGAAATGCATTGGGATACCATTCACGAGTACATGAGGAAAAAAGCGGAGAAGACCTTTCAGAAAGCTCAGGACCACCCGAATGAGCAGCTACGATTCCTCATGGACTACGATCCGGACGAGAGGCCTCGCAACCGCAGAACCAGGTACCCTAGACCAACGTCCCAGTTGGCACCCGCTAACTGGAACCTTGACTAGGAGACTAGGAGAACCCGCGGTTGCTCCTCCCCCCCCCCCGCGGCGTGGATGCAGAGGACCAGGAACCACCGGGACCAGGACCCACCGGGACCAGGACCAACCAGGACCAGGACCCGCCACGACCAGGACCCACCAGGACCAGGACCAGGAACAATATATAGGTAAGAGGACTTGAAACTCTTGATTTTTCGAAAACAAGAGTTTCAAGAGAACCTAGCAGACCCTCTATCGATGATCGCTTAGCGACATCGATAGAATGTGCGAGGTAAAGGGAACCAACCCGGCGTTCCCAGAGACTGAAACACATGAGGAGACGTTGTAGCAGACCGCAGGTCATGCACAACACATGGTCTACCGAGACGCTGATGAGTCGGGCCACGCGGAGGTTAGGGTTTAGTGGGTATTAGGTGGTCTCCTCAAGACAACCTGGAGTCCCACACACGCCGTAGCTCGGGCTATGGTATGGTGCGTAAACGCATTCCCCCCTCACCAAAAAAAAAAACAAAATTAAAGGTCGGGCATATTGGCGGTTCCATAACTTATGTTTCCGTCTCAGGAGGGGGGGGTATGGTGCCGGCAATTGAAAATTGAATGTTATTCAATTTAACAAAAAAATACCTTGAAGTTCCTATTTCACAGCTTGATGGTTTTTGGCACTAGATTTTTATTGACAGTGCGAGTAACTCTGGGTAAACTAAAATTTTATAAAATAAAAAATCGCGGATCTTAAACGCAAAAATCAAACTTGAGATTTATATTTCATGAGATACAGTCTAACAGCTTGATGGATTCTGAAATTTGAGGTGTCTTTACAGACGTCTTGATAGCACAATTGTTTCCTCATTTCTTCATTTTTTCCCGTTATTGCAGCCTTATTGTAATTTTTTAAAATGTACATGTCCCTTTCTTCATGGCCTTGGGGGAGGCGGTTGTGACACATCTCTCAAATTCAGATCCAGCAAAGTAATGTTCGCGCTTCTTCTCAAGAGGAAGCTAGGGGGAAACGCCCCTCCTTGCCCCCTAATGGGTGCCCATGTAGGCGAGGCGATTCGTTATTCAGGTACATCCTAGCATGTGTACCACTTGAAATGCAGCTAAAAAAATAGGTATGCCGAGCTTAACAAGTCTCACACATCAGGTGGTGATGGCTACAAATTGATACTATCATCAGGTTTTTCCTTCTAGCTGAGCTGTTGGACTGTTATTCAGGCTAAATCTAACGATGAAAACTATAAGCTGCTTACTTTAGATCTAGACGATCCTGCTGTGGTATGCTGCTGGAACCTGGTTGGAAACCATCGTTGTTCCAGTTTTGCTGGAACTGCTGAGGCGCTACAAAAATAAAAATTGTTCAGATACAGATTATAATATGCATAATATGAGATACATTAAAAATAGCTGTCTTCGGGTTGAACTGCATTCTCCGACTCGTATTTTTCTTATGCATCTTCAAACTGTAAATATCTGAGATCCAAAATCTGGTACTGGGTATTAGTAACTTACAGTACTCGCGGGTAATGTCAAACATCGTGCTCGACCTAAAGCTTTACCAAAAGTTCACGAGCAAGTCACCATCAAAGGGGAGGCCTAATGTTTAAATAATATTAATAATAATAATAATAATAATAAAATCAGACAACGGTAAGGGATGGAAAGGCAGGCTAAAAGCTAGCATCCAGAACTTAAGGAAGGACCTGTCTCGGTTTTCGGAACTGCGATGTGTAACAAATGTCCGTAATCGCAAAATGAACAGTTTGGTCAGAGCTTACAAAATCCAGAGCATAGAAGACCTGGAGACAAGGAAAGAGGAGCTCAAACAAAAGATCTCGGCAAAGGCACAAAGACTGCGAAGATACACAGAACGGCAACAGCAGTATTCCGAAAATATGAGGTTTGAAACGGATACTAAGGGTTTCTACAGAAATCTAACACAAGAAAAAATAGAGCTGGTACAGCTTCCATCAAAGGACCGTGTCCAGCATTTCTGGAAAGCTCTGTGGGAACAGCAACCATCACATTACGAAACAGCAGAATGGATAGGCAGGTTTGAAAGCGAAAACAACTACAGCATGACATGGTGCGAAATAGACCAAATAGAAGTCACAGAAAGTTTTCGATCAGCTGCCAACTGGAAAGCTCCTGGTCATGATATGGTGCCCAATTTTTGGTACAAATCCCTGAAAGCAACGCATCGACATTTAGCTCGAATATACAATGAATTGATCAACTCAGAATACTTTCCTAGCTGGCTAGCCACAGGAAAAACCACTCTGATACCCAAAAACCAAGACACAGCTGTGCCTGCCATCAATCTATAAGAATTTTACTTCAATTCTCTACCAAAGAATCTATGCCCACATCGAGCAAAACAACATTCTGCCGCCGGAACAGAAGGGATGCTGTAAAGGATCCAAGGGATGTAAAGACCAACTCATGCTTTCGAAGTATATCTTAGACGACTGCAGAAGACGTAAACGAAATCTAACTTTAGCCTGGATTGACTACAAGAAAGCTTTTGATTCAGTTCCCCACTCATGGATTCTAAAAAGTCTGCAACTTGTCGGTGTGAACGACAAAATCATTGAGCTTTGCAAACGAATGATGACTTCTTGGAGTACCACGGTTCATCTAAAAGGTCCAAATACTGAGATCGTCACATCAAAAATTAATATCAGAAGAGACATCTTCCAAGGGGACGCCCTGTCACCTCTTCTTTTCTGTATCTCACTCATTCCTTTGTCTGCTGAACTGAATAGAATGAGAGCTGGCTACATTTTAAATGGTTCCAAAGTCAACCACCTTCTCTATATGGATGATCTGAAACTGATTGGAAAAAATGAGACAGATCTAGAAGAACAAATCAATACAGTTAGACGATTCAGCGATGATATCCATATGGAGTTTGGGCTGGATAAGTGCGCGCAGGCTATTTTCAGAAAAGGAAAGGTGCAAAGGAAGAACCACATGGAAGAGACACAGTTCTATCAAATTGAAGATGCTGATACTTATAAATATTTAGGTATTGACGAAGGAGAACGGATAAATCATAACCTAATCAAACAGAAGGTCAAGAAGGAATACGTTAGAAGACTCAGGCTGCGACTCAATAGTCATCTGTACAGCAGAAATAAGATCCGCGCGCTAGGTCAATTTGCATTGCCAGTCCTTGTTTATAGTTTTGGCGTAATCGATTGGCAATTGGAAGAAATAAAATCAATCGACCGAAAAACGCGTAAACTGCTAACATTATATGGTATGCTACATCCTCGCGCCGACACCGACAAGCTTTACGTTTCCAGGAAAGAGGGAGGCAGGGGACTGCAGCAAGTGGACGCAGCCTACAAGTCAGCAATACTCAGTATAAGCCACTACTGTGAAAACAGCCCAGGCAGAATGATGATGATTGCCCGAAATTACGATCTCTCTTTGCCAGTAACTAAGTCCCTTATACAAACTGCAACAAAATTCCGTCGCCAGTTATCTATACGGGAATCCTTAGGGCCAGACTTGCAGAAAAGAAAGGTGACGTGCAAAATATCTATCCAGTCGGCACTGAGGGAGAAATGGCAAGGGAAGGCCCTGCATGGACAATATGTTACCCGAGTACTTCAAAACCATAACCTCAGCAAAGAAGACACAGTGAGATGGCTCACAAGAGCAAACGTGAAGGGTGAAACAGAAAGTCCCATAACAGCGGCACAAGATCAAGCCTTAAATACCAACTACCATTCAAACCGGATACTGGGAAGAAACAACGATCCCAAATGTAGGATATGCAAAGAGAAGGATGAAACCATATCTCACGTAATGTCTTCATGCCCTATCCTCGCTCAGCGCGAATACGTTACACGACACGACAGAGTTGCCAAGATCTTGCACCACTCAATCTGCAAACATTTCGATATTGACGTTAAACAGCGTTGGTATGATCATGAACCACAGCAGGTTGTAACTGCAACTAATGTCACCATTCTTTGGAATCAGCCTATAATAACAGACCGAACAATTGCTGCCAACAAACCGGATATCGTTATCAAAGACCATAAAAGTAAGTTATGCACTATAATTGATGTTGCAGTACCATCAGATTACAACGTGAAAGACAAAGAGGCTGAAAAGTTTCTAAAGTACCGGGATTTGTCTACTGAGATAAACAGAATGTGGCAAATGCGTACGCACATAGTACCAATTATAATAGGTTCCACAGGTGCCGTGTCTAAGAATTTTGACGCATATGTAAAGGCAATCTCAGGTACCTTAAACCCTTACCAACCTCAAACTGTAGCTATATTCGGTACAGCCCACATTATAAGAAAGGTCATAACGTAACGTCTAACCTAAGGGGTAAGGCATACCCCCGGTTTTGACGAAGAAAGTAATCCAGCCACCAACAATCAAGAGCTGAGAAATTTGAAAGAAATAATAATAATAATAATTCGATTAAAATCTGAAGTTTACTCATTTACCTAGTTTAGGAATTCTGACATTTACCCATTTACACATGTGATTATATATTTACATGTACGAGTATACTTTAAATTTATGTATTTTTACTTATACTTACAATGATACATTATATTATTAAATGCGGCTAGTAACCATAGAAGTTGATGCCGTTAATAAATAATAATAATAATAATAATAATATGTCTTTATTGCATCATTAACATCACAAAACGACACTACTCAACCAATATTTGGAAATATCAAAAAGTCCAAATTAAGTATATGTAATATGTACAATAAAACTATAAAAACGTCAGTTACTGTATACGTGATAAATTGCTTATAAAATTTTAATGTGACTGTGTTACTATGCGCTGAAAATACAGGGTGGCGCATCGAAAACGAATCAGACGCATTAACTGGCAGCTCAGTTTTTTTTGGAAAAACGCTCAGACCTGTCGATTTTGTTTTCGAGGTGGACACAAGTATAGCAAAAAAACACGTTAGCACGTAAGCGGGGGTGACACCACCCTCAAAATATTAAATGGAAAGGAGGGGTCGAGTGATACCTTATTTTAAAGGTCTCTCAATTCCCTTTATAATGATATAAAATTAATGTACTTCAGTTCAGTAATTTTGAAGATTTATTGATTTAAAGCTTAAATAAAACTAACACATCATCATTAGTGGAGATTCAATACGTTTGGCAGCAAAGTAATTTAAAAACGAAAAATGAACTGACCCGTTAGGCAAGTAAATGTTGAAAATGGCCACCATGACTCTCCATGCAATAATAAAGATTTTGCTCAAAACGTTGCCCCACATTTTGCAATATTTGAGGAGTAATTTGAAGGCACTCATTTACAATTCTTTGTCGCAGGTCTTCTAATGATGTTGGCTGAGTAGCATAGATTTTGCTTTTTAAATGACCCCACATAAAGAAATCCAAAGGTGATAAATCTGGCGATCTTGGGGGCCATTCAATGGCATCTCTTCTACCAATCCATCGATCTGGAAACGTCTGATCTAAATATTGTCGAACACGTAATGCGTAATGTGGTGGGGCACCATCCTGTTGGAACATCAACCTATTCGCAATGTACCGCCGATCATTCTGATTTTCAATTATGGCTGTTAATGCAGGATCTATGGCGTCTTCCAGTAATTCCAAATACATTTCACCGGTCAAATTTCCAGGTAAGAAAAAAGGACCAACTAAATGATCCCCAAAAATACCAACCCAAACATTTAATTTTTGTGGCTGCTGTGTATGAACCTCATGATAAATTCTAGGATTAGAATTCGACCAATATCGGCAGTTATGACGATTTACTACGGCATTTAAGAAAAAGGAACATTCGTCGGAAAAGCAAGTGTTGAATAGAAAATGTTCATCGTTTATAATTCGTTCACTCATATCTTCACAAAATTGTAATCGCCGATCAAAATCGTCTTCCTTAAGTTCTTGTACCAGGTGAATTTTATACGGTTGAAAACTGTGGGCGTTTAGAATCCGTTGGACAGTACGTCGACTAACACCACATACAGTCTCCAATTTGCGAGTACTTAACGTAGGATTTACATAAACTTGCCCTAGTTCTATTGCTTCGGTCCTTATGGGATTTTCAATGTTGCGTTTTTTATTGGTGACTGACCCAGTTTCCCGAAATTTAACTACAAGTTCTAGAACATATTTTCGATGCACGTTACTGTTATCATGTCGCTCATTAAATATTTCTGCTATTCTAATAGCGCACTGATTATTTCCGAAAAGTATTTCGATAATTTCAACTCTTTCTGCTGTGGAATATACCATGGTTAATTTATATAATAAAGCATTACAAGTTATTTTAGCAACAAATTTTGGTCAAATCAATCGCAAACTATGTACTAAATTCCTATTTAAAATAAGTACGAGATATTTCCTTATCTTTCTTCAAGAAATAACTTTTTTGCCACAAAAAAGCTATTTTCAACAACAAAATGATAAACAAACCATAGGCGTAGTGAAGAACAGCATTTACTTATTAAGTAAATTCTTTAGTCAAATTTCTTCTGAAAGTAGTACAAACTAATCTGATGTACCTATTAAAGTCTACTTTAAGCTTTAAATCAATAAATCTTCAAAACTACTGAACTGAAGTACATTAATTTTATATCATTATAAAGTGAATTGAAAGACCTTTAAAATAAGGTATCAGTCGACCCCCCTTTCCATTTAAGATTTTGGGGGTGGTGTCACCCCCGCTTAGGGGGCTGCACGTACTAACGTGATTTTTTGCCAAACTTGTATCCCCCTCGAAAACAAAATCGACGGGTCTGAGCGTTTTTCAAAAAAAAAAACTGAGCTGCCAGTAAATGCGTATGTTTCGTTTCGATGCGCCACCCTGTACATTTTTTTAATAGTAACTTAAATTTATGGTGATTTGCTGTATTCCTAATATTGATGTCTAATGAATTATAATATTTAGCGGGGTTATATGAGTAAGAGCGCTGAAACTTTGCTGTGCGATGTCTTGGTATGGATAATTAAATTTAAATCATGAATGCTTGTTCTAAATGTTAGCTTCTTTCATAAACGCAGTGGTGAATAAATATTGGAACAGGTATATTACTCTGTTTAAACCTATGTCATTTGGTGTAAGTTATATACCTCTTAAGGTCCCATCTATAACGGAATAGTCATATCCAGGTTGGTTCGATTCCCAGATGATCCTATCCATGGCTTGTTCACTTATTCCCTCTGGAGCTTCCATGGAGAACACCTGTGTCTGTACCGGTCCACCTGTCTGCTGTTTCCTGGAGAAACTCTTGATGCTTTTGATGTTTTGTTCACCTTTGAAGAATCATGCAATATTATAATATACATTATTTCAATCGTAGAAGTTTAACAAAGACGAAGTACTCCTAAAAATGGTGAAGGAGTATTATTCTTTTATAAATGAACCATCACAAACCCATGGGTACAGTGGGGGCGATGGGGGATACAAAGGAAAGGGGCACACACATTGTGGTCCCTCCTTCGAGATTCGTTAGGTGGTACCTCCTCTTTCGACAGTCTGAGACGGTCGACAACCTACGGACAAACAGCACTCAGACTGGGTGTGGAATAACACAACTTTCGGCTTGTTACTTCAAAGCTTTGGCACGAAATATGTTTAAACTTTGAAAGACACATTTTGTCACTTCTTGGTCAAACTGAATTCCCGTTGAAAAAAATTCCGAAAATATTATATCTGATCTTACCAACGCCACTACAAATTCTTCTGGTATCTTCCGTGACAGATGGTGGTTCAGGATCTGGGAACCTTTCTGGGGGCCCAGTTACTGCTATAGCTTTAGAGTTCTGTTCTATTTTTTTGCCCGTTTTTCTTTTTGCGCGCTCGCTGGGGCAAAGTTTGGGTTCCGTTCCTGTACGGGCAGCACGATCGCCATTTGTCTCTCCAGGCCGGGATAGCCTGAGCATGAAAAGTCAAGAAACTGTGTCAAAGTGTCAAAGATTTTTTTTAGATTAGTGTCTCTTTATTGAATCGTAAAGAACAAAGTAGACGCCGAAACCGCCCATATCAATTTTGCTTAACTGCTGAAGTGGCTGCTGACTTTTTTCAGCCTGAATTTGATAATATTGATGCTATAGCTGACACTTTTCTCCAAAACATGCATGATTCCCAAGTTTTTGAGGTGTTTGGGTACTTTTCAGATATTACAGTAGGTCATGCTTATGACAACTTGACCACATGTGCAAATATAATTTATTGTATAGAATCTCGAGCTCGCCTGTCAAAAATGGTGGTTGTCATTTGAATTCTCAAAGTTGACCTCCAAATGACCTTTGAGGTCACTGTCTAGATCATGTTTGAGGTCATCGACAATTTTTTTTAAACTATTCTGAAAACCTTTTCTCCAGGAGATGCGGATGTCCAGGTATTTAATAGACACCCTAAATAAATACAGTAGTTACAATGCCTGTTATAATGGATTGATGAGGACTAGAAAAAATGATTCAACATTAATGAAATACAGTAATACTGTATTATAGATCAGTAATGCGGAAACAATTGAAATTTATATGTTAGAATTTTCATAAATTACATCATATTTATATCTGTATTCAATAGCCGCACATGCAGATCTCTTTTAAAGAATGATATTCAGTTTTTTCTTATATACTAAGTGACATATAAATCCGAACACCCAGTTTAAATGGTTTTATTTTAATAAAAGTTGGTGAATGTATTTATCTTACTGTAAATAACAAGTGACAAAATGTTCAGTCTTATCAGTTGGACATTTCGGTTTTTATACTGCTTTTTTTTAATTCACTAACGCTCTAAAAATGAATATTTCAGCCGCAGTAAAGAATCAACGTTGGCGGATTTTGGTTCTTGACATCCTTTACGATCGGTTACGATGCCTAGAGTACGGAGACCTGTACGATTTCGTCAACTTAGTGAGTTTGATAGGGGCCGTATAGTGGGACTTCGGGAAGCTGGACTTTCTTTTCGGGCAATTGCAGTTAGAGTGCAAAGAAGTGTAGACACTGTGGTTAGATGTTGTCAGGCATGGCTTCGAGAAGGCCGTACGCAAAGAGCAAGGGGCACTGGACGCCGCCGTAGAACAACAGACCGTGAAGATCGCCGCCTAAGATTATTGTTCTTAAGGGACCGTTTTTCCACTACCAGGTCCATTGCAAATGAATGGTTTGCAGAACACGGAAGACCTATTGGCATGCGAAGTGTTTACCGATGAATGAGAAGTTTTGGCTTGTTTTCATACCGGCCACACTGGGTCCTCCCTTTAACTCGAGAACACCGACGTAATCGCCTTGAGTGGTGCAGACAACGGTCACTCTGGAATCAGGAATGGAACAGTATTGTCTTTAGTGACGAGTCTCGATTTTGTTTAGGCATGCACGATGGTCGTGCCAGGGTTAGAAGGCGACGTGGTGAAAGGAGGAATCCACTGTTTTTTGTTGAAAGACATGTTCATCACACTGTTGGAGTTATGGTTTGGGGTGCTATAGCTTATGGTTCCAGGTCACCTTTAATCTTCATCAGAGGTAACATGAACGCGCAGCGTTATATCCACGAAGTTCTAGAACCCCATCTTTTACCCTATCTTGACACCCTGGCAGATCCAACTTTCCAACAAGATAGTGCCCGACCACATGTTGCTCAATTTGCAACGTTCTCCTCAGACTCTAGAAGCGCTTCGAGAGGAGTTGGTGGTTGCCTGGAATGAGATACCACAGGAGGACATTGACCACCTGATCAGAAGCATGCCTAGGCGCGTTGGAGAATGCGTAGCACATCAGGGTGCATCCACACATTATTAAAGGTCAAAGGGCTTTAAAGCAGTGCAATCATTTTGAAATTTTTATCATTTACTTATTATGCTTCATTGAGTACTTATACAAAATTTTATTAAAATAAAACCATTTAAACTGGGTGTTCGGATTTATATGACACTTAGTATACATGTTGGTGAGTTATGGTATAATTTTGAACCCAAGTATATAAATGAATTCAACATTACTTCCTTTTTTGGTGTTGCAAATATTATTTGTTTATTTTTGTTTCTGGTACCATATTCATAATTTTTATCAATAGTTTCTTATATTCATAAGTTATGACTCTATAAAAAGCGATTTGGAGGGACGTGATGAAGGTTTGTTATGCATTGTTTTCAATAATTTTTGTATACGAATCAAATGTTTGCATAGGGTCTGATAAAAATTCCTTTTTTTTTCTATTGTCTGGTCAAATTGCTCTCAAAAATACAGGATACTGACCTGTCCTGAAAATCTGGCAGCAACTGCACGCTAAGAGGTCCGCCTTCTATCCGTGGCGGCGTGACCAAAAGCGGTGCACTATTGTCCAAGTTCCTTGGTATGTGAATGACGGTGTTCTGTTTGGGATCGATTGTACCTTGAGGAATGATGATGATTCTGTTAGTGCAGGGGGTACCTGCTGCTCGATTGCTGCCTGCCATCCAGCTGTCTCTGGTTTGGCGGAATCACTAGAAATTTTGATGAGGTTTGACCCAAAACGAGTATGTGTGACATTTAATTGAAATATGTGTCCACGGCTTTCTTGAATCCGCTGGTGGGTCATTCTCAGAATGACTGACATTCAGCCTTCTTCTATTCGTCGTTGTCTGTCAGAGCGGTCCGTAGGACCTTTGCTCTTAGTTGAAGTCTTGTAAGTCAGTATTTCCGTCAGGTCTGGTTGCCCAGATACCAAACAAAGTCAGGGAGAAAGAAGGGAAGAAGAAAGGAAGGAAGGAGGGGACATTCAGCCTTTGATTGTAAGGACTTACAGTCCTTTCCACGGTTTTTGACACCCTCTGTTGCGCGAGTCAGTGGACTATACGAAGCTCCTGAAAATTGCACACTGAGTAAACTGATCTTAAACCCAGCTGTTCACTCACGGATTGGCCAATAAAGGCCGATTGCATACATTTTGGCAAAAACGATCGATATTGTCCGTTGTTGTATTTTCCGGTATTGCTATGTTTTACACTAGGAATATCAATAAAAGGTAAACTCAAAATGCTACGTCCATGTCAAGCATAGATTAAAAAAACGTATACATTGGCAAAGAATTCTAGAGGCGGCGAGATTAAACCGCAGAATGTATGTCTGACCTGACACCAACACAGTGTTGTCAGGTGGAGTCGACGTTATTTCGGTAGAATTGTACGGAATTTTACGGCAGTTTTTCGGTAGATTGAATACCGAAGAGTAAATGAAAGCATTTACTTAAAACAATTTTATTTAACTCAAAATATACTCTAAAACAGAAAGACAAAACAAAAATAAATGTAATTTAATTTTTATAACTCACTTTAGCTAACTAAAAATAAAATATTCTTAATACAAAACAGAAAAAGTGTATTAAATAAAAAATGTGTAAGCTATATTGGATAATCATTCTTCCGATTCAGTTTTGTATAAGTTTTTATCAAAATTATGCTCGGAAAAAAATACGCTCAAACGAATTTCTCCTGGAAATAATAAAATAATATATACTTATAATCTCAAATCTTCTCAAATAGATTAATTAATTTTACCTTCTTTAATATCATTTTCTAATTTCTTTGATGCACCTGCAACCACAAATGACAACAGTTTTGGCTGTTTTGCTATGGTTTGCACTTTTTTATGAAATTGCCCATTTGCGTGTTTTATGAGTGCATCTCTTCCACTTTTGATATTAATATCTTTATCACAGACCATGCATTTCACATAATCGCGCCCTTTATTACTTTTTTAAGCCAGCCTTGGAAATCTGGCAATTCTTCCCAGTCTTCCTTATAATGTTGGTCACACGCATGCGAAAAAAAAATGTCTGCAAGACAGGCAATACTAATTCTGGCCGAATTCGGAATTACTAAGTGCACGAAATTATTCAAATCGTACAATACAGGCATGGACGTGTCACGAGCCGCTAGGCCTAGGCGATGTAGCCAAATCATCGACTATCTTCGGTGATTCCCCAGATGCGAAGAATCAGCGTATGTGGCACACCAATGTCAGGCAAAGAGAATAAAAATATATCTGGTCTAGAACGAATAATAATAGTACTTTTGACATTCCTTTTATGGCTATGCATCAGAAATATTTCTCTTATATAGGGAACAAAAGTTATTCAATTGAAAGAAAAGTCCACTTTTCGGTAGATTTTGCTTTAAAATCGGTAGTTCGGTAGACCAGGACCAAAATCGGTAGACCTACCAAAGAATCGGTAGATCTGGTAACACTGCGCCACACAGACTGCGCACAGAGACAGATTGCATATATATGTGTGTGAGGGAGATGGATATACAGGGTGTCGTGAAAGTTAAGACTTTCCTTTTCAAAAACAACTGCGTTCGAAACAACAAATCTAATTTACGGTAAAAAAGCACCAAAATCGTTAAGTTAACGGCTCATTTTTCGCGCGCTTGGCAGTGGCGTCACCGTCTCTGGCATGTCATTTGTTGTTTCTTTTATGGTTAGGTTACTATCGAGTTTCTGACATTCGATCTGTTTAGAACTTACAGGTTATGTTTGTTACTAAAAATTGAAGAAAAGCTGAGACATCAAACTGACAGGTTGATAATCAATGACAGTGAGAACAAACGGCTGCAATTTTAAATCGGTCACAAGTCGCAAGTTGTAACATCACGACAATAGCATCGCGTTCCGACATTTCAAATTTTCGGCGTGTTTTTCCAATTGTTATTAATTAGTACTCGTATTTTATTATGTTCAAGTATAAAACAACATTGAATGCGTCATTTTGTAGCAGTTTAAGAGTGTAAATAAAAATGATTAAGCGATATCTCAGAAGTCGACGTTAAGTCGATAACAGTTATCAGAAGAATATAAAAAAAAAGTCGTGTACTTTTCAAATTATAGTCTTTAAATACTCGAGTAAGTTGTGTAGATTTTTGCTTTCTTCTATTTGACGTACTGAAGTACTCCAGTCTTCTTCGACTGCTTGTAGTGGGACATCCTCGTAAGGAAAAAAATTCTTCCTGCATCATGTGCTTGATTTGGAAATTGTCCCTCTGAGTAAACGGTGCACATTCACAAAAACTCGGTAATCGGGATGACGAGCAGCATTCTCACGATAAAGCCTAGCTGCAGCACTATCATTGCATCTATACTAAGTGACATATAAACCCAGTTTAAATGATTGCACTGCTTTAAAGCCCTTTGACCTTTAATAATGTGTGGATGCACCCTGATGTGCTACGCATTCTCCAACGCGCCTAGGCATGCTTCTGATCAGGTGGTCAATGTCCTCCTGTGGTATCTCATTCCAGGCAACCACCAACTCCTCTCGAAGTGCTTCTAGAGTCTGAGGAGGACGTTGCAAATTGAGCAATCTCCTACCAATCATATCCCACACGTGCTCAATTGGGGATAAGTCGGAAGATCTTGGTGGCCATGGTAACAATGTGACATCATTATGTTGAAAGAAGTCTACTGTGACTCTTGCAACATGTGGTCGGGCATTATCTTGTTGGAAAGTTGGATATGCCAGGGTGTGAAGATAGGGTAAAAGATGGGGTTCTAGAACTTCGTGGATATAACGCTGCGGGCTCATATTACCTCTGATGAAGATTAAAGGTGACCTGGAACCATAAGCTATAGCACCCCAAACCATAACTCCAACAGTGTGATGAACATGTCTTTCAACGAAAAACTGTGGATTCCTCCTTTCACCACGTCGCCTTCTAACCCTGGCACGACCATCGTGCATGCCTAAACAAAATCGAGACTCGTCACTAAAGACAATACTGTTCCATTCCTGATCCCAGAGTGACTGTTGTCTGCACCACTCAAGGCGATTACGTCGGTGTTCTCGAGTTAAAGGGAGGACCCAGTGTGGCCGGTATGAAAACAAGCCAAAACTTCTCATTCGTCGGTAAACACTTCGCATGCCAATAGGTCTTCCGTGTTCTGCAAACCATTCATTTGCAATGGACCTGGTAGTGGAGAAACGGTCCCTTAAGGCCAATAATCTTAGGCGGCGATCTTCACGGTCTGTTGTTCTACGGCGGCGTCCAGTGTCCCTTGCTCTTTGCGTACGGCCTTCTCGAAGCCATGCCTGACAACACCTAACCACAGTGTCTACACTTCTTTGCACTCTAACTGCAATTGCCCGAAGAGAAAGTCCAGCTTCCCGGAATCCCACTATACGGCCCCTATCAAACTCACTAAGTTGACGAAATCGTACAGGTCTCCGTACTCTAGGCATCGTAACCGATCGTAAAGGATGTCAAGAACCAAAATCCGCCAACGTTGATTCTTTACTGCGGCTAAAATATTCATTTTTAGAGCGTTAGTGAATTAAAAAAAATCAGTATAAAAACCGGAATGTCCAACTGATAAGGCTGAACATTTTTTCACATGTTATTTACAGTAAGATAAATACATTCACCAACTTTTATTAAAATAAAACCATTTAAACTGGGTGTTCGGATTTATATGTCACTTAGTATACATTCCCCATAAATGAGGTGCATATTGGCGTAATTAATAAAAGTGACGTAGACACCCTTTTCAGATTCTCATTGAGTTCAATTTAAGTAGCTTTCCATTTATGAAGCAGACTGCACATGCATCTAGATTGCTTTAATGCCAGCTGGATTGCTGGATACCTTACATCGACAGATACGTGAAATCAAACGTCAAAGTCCGTTTGCAATTTTAGACAAAACATTTCCAAATCCTTAGTGAACCAATACCTACAGAATCAGTTAATATGGTGGTATATTCGGCACATCAGCACCATGAACGTCTTGGCGAACACGATGAAGACAGGCCGATGCCGGTATTTGCCGACACTAGCAAGCTTCCAGTGGTGGAAAGTCTTGAGGCTATGCGTATGTAAAAGCTGCCTAGATAAGTACTTAGGGATTTCGTTTTACTTCCCACGCAAACCGGCAAAAGGCATGTAAATCACGAAAACCCATGTCGCCCATTTCCATCGGTCTGTCCGTCTGTCCGCTAATCCTTGACTCTGCTATAACTTGGAAGTACCGCTAGGATTTTGATGAAATTTTCACACAAGGTTACTATTATGCCAAGGAGGAACGAGTCTTGCTTTCAATTTAAACTGTTCTGCCTGATGCAAAAGATACAAAGATGGGAAGTGGTAGAAGTAAGATTAGATAGTAAGCATTTCGAGTCTACCTTCAAAGCGTTAAGGGGCCGTTCAAGTATTACGTAAGCCGATTTATTACAATTATTTACCTCCCCATTCCCCATGCCAGCAAAAGTAAGCAAAGCTCTTACCCCTCCCCCCATGCTTACGTAAACAATTGTCAATTAATGAATTGTTTTTTTTTAATATTATAATTATAACGTTATAATTATAATTTGAAAAATAAGAAAATAGATTTAGGATAGAGATTATATTTTACTGATACGGTATTAATCATAGAGTAAAGGACAAAAATATTATATCTTACTAACATAACAAACTTATTTTAAATTTTTGGTACATATATTAAATTCAAATTAACAGTCTTCAGTCCATGAAACCCGAATCCATGATTCTATGTTTTCGATGACATTGGATTGCTTCGATTGCTGCTCAGTGTTGTGAGTTTGCTCGCTTTCATCGGATTTTTTAATGTCTACGTCGTTCTCCTCGAGCCATTCAACATCATGGTGCTCTAAATTTTGAATGCACATCAGTTCATCATAAGCACGACGAGCAGCGACTCTTACAGGTCTAACTTTCCTATCAGTGTGCGTGTTTACTTACAAAAATAATCGTAGGGCATTTGCAGGAAATCTTTGAGTGAAGCACTTAAGCGTAGAGCTAAATTGACTGGAAGATTAAGAGATTGCCCTTCTACATCCAAAACCAAGTCATCAACTGTTTGTTTTACTTTTACAGGTGGTGGAAGAAACCTATTGTCTAATAATGTAAATAGGCCACTTCTTGGACGACAGCATTCTGTATTTCTACATTTTATAATTTAAAGCAAGTATTGGCTCTCACGCACATGTTCTGAATACCATTTAATGTCTGGAAAATCAGGAAGATCTTGTTCACCTGCCCCAACATATTTTGCATTAACATTATAGCCATCAATTTCCATTGAACTCCATACTTCAGCTAATACATTTCCTGCAAATTCGAAATTAGATCTTTCTAAATGTTCATCAATTGTAACGCCACGTTCATCCAAATGAGACCCAAAATGGTCATGAGTCAATATTAAACCAGCCACTTCCTGACTAAGAGGAGCCATTCTGCGCTCTACTCTGTTATACGCACTTCTTCCAGGAGCATTGGTAGCTAAAAACAATGCATCGAGATCATGTCGCTGAAAGTGTTGTATAGCAAACCCTATGACTTTTTGATAACGTGGATTTTCATCTGGCCCTCCATCAACCGTCATGATTACTACTGGTTTTACTAGTCCATGGTCAGTTTTAGCTAATGGTCGAAACTCTTCAAGTTCGAGAAGCGTCTCGAAATCCTGAGCATGAGTATTAGCAGTAGATGAACTATGCTTTCCACTTCGAAAAGCGATGTACATATATGTTGGTCCAGAATATCCAACGGCTTGCGGTTGTCCTAGCATATTGGAAGTGATTTTGATACCAGCATAAACAGATGGTATTAATTTATGACGCTCGGCGATTATCAATCGTGAAAAGGCAATTTGATTCTATATTCCATGTGCATTAGAAGAGGTGCTTGCTTATTTGCCGCAGTTACGCGAATAGGGACTCGAGCTTTATCATCTTGAGATATGAAAAATACTTGATCTGGTCCAAGTATGCATGCTATGTTCTCTAAATAATGGATTGATGTTTCAGCGAACTTGCTATCTAAGTGGCTCTTGTGGTGATCAGTTTGAGCCCGAATGAGCTTAACAGGGTCTGTCGATACATGTCTTCGTCCCTCAGCAGAATTAGATTTTCTGGGAATCAAACGAAGATATGTCCCACTGCGACTACTGTCAAATCCTATTTTACGTAATTCTTGTGTGAGTTCATCAAGAGTTTTTACGCTGCGAATTGATTCCGTTCGTCTTCTATCATCTGCTGCACTCCCAAATAAAGCGATATCCGCGATTGTTTTCAATAGTGAATGTTCATTGCTTTCAAGATTAGGACGTTCCACTGAATCCCTCAGAGATAGTCTTTTTTTTATTTCTGGATTTTCAGGACAAATATCTTCTAACTTTCTTTTCATACCATCCCTGTGTTTCTTCTGGGCAACTGCGTTTTGAACCTTCCTTTAAAGACTGTTTTGCTGTTTTTATTTCCTCGCGCAACTCAATGATCTGTTTATCAACTTCAGCACGGCTTGGCATAGTATCTCTGGCAGAATACAAAGCATTCAGATTTTTTTCGAGTAGAGCAATCTTATTTTTCATAGCTTCCTGAGAAGGTTTTGCTCTCTGTTTATCTGTATTTTCGTTAATTTCGCATTGCTGTTGTGATTCATTACCGGGTTTTATTTTATCTTTTTCGCCTTTTTTAATATTTGAAGCTGACTGTATAATTTGTGTTTTTTCTACAGGTTTACAGGTTGCCTAAAAATAAAAACTTTCTATGGCTTCTGCTAAAGATTCTTTTATTAAGCTACATAAATACAAAATATGGCAATATATATGGTAAATACAAAACCCTATGGCTTTAAATCTAATATGTTTAAACGAGCAATGCGTTCCGGTCACAAAATAGTTTTCTGTATATATATATGTATAAAACTAACATCCTGTACTTTGTGACCAATTGACGGAATCAATCATAAGAAATAAATCTATAATATAATTAATATTACCTCTATACTTTGTGATAGGCCATAATATTTTCTAATCAGTAAAGAGAAACTTTTTGGAGATTTCTAATATTTCTAGTACTCATAGGCACCTAAAATGATGCCGTCACTCACCTTAGAAAAAAAATTTAGTAGATTGTATTTATTCTTAGTCGCCGCTTGCAATTCTTCTTCGATTCTCTTAGATACAGTAATATCTAGTTTTCAATAATGGTGCCAAAATTGAATCTTAAAGCGACTATTGTATATTTCGAGATCTAAGCAATAACTCTACATCATTCCATTTCGCAGGTGCCCTAAGCCGAAGCAACTTGCTGGAAGATAAAAGCGATTGCAGATATGATCCCAATAGACATATACTGTTGGATGGATCTCGTCTCATCAACGAGATGAAATCATTGGCTGAAATCCAGGAAGAGTTGAAAACGATGTGTACTTGTGACGGACAAGATCAGGAAGTTGACGAAATGGGTATGTAATTGAGAAAGAGATGAGATAAGATGAGAAAGTTCCTATTCAAAATGACTACAAGATCATTCATCTCCTGTGTGTTCACAGCCGCCGCTGCCCAAAAAGAACCCTCGATGTCAGTGTACGATCCCGAAGTTCTCAACACCACTATGGCACCCAGAATCAACAGTTTTATGGTAAAAGCACCTTTTGTATGCATTATCCTCAACTTTATTTTCAGTACGGGTAGATTCGGTTAGTTGACATTCGGGATGGTGAATTAGATGCATGAGTACTATATTTTAGGGTAAAATTGATGATTGGAACAATGGCGGCTGGACGCCATCATGGACAATTTTTTTAAATAATTGTGGTTCATGTGATACCTCTTTTTAAAGCTTCTTATGAGTTCTTCATTGCCCTAAAGTATAAATTCACTTTTTCTGAAAATGACGGACTGTCAAAGTTGAGCGTTACTGTATACATATACATTTAATTTCTTGTAACTCGACAAGCAATGATCAAAATATACAGGGTGACTTCGAAGTTGAGTCATTTATTTTAACAGTGAGTAGATCTGATCAAAAGAAATGTTTTTTTCCTTTACCATTTTTCTGGTAAAATTAAAGTAACAAAGTTATAGCCCTTTGGAAGTTTGAGTACCGCCCTGTCTCAATAATGATATTATGTTCTCGTGTTTGGCAACAACAGATATAATCCGCCTTATCCGTTCATCGCATCGGAAACAAAAAAGCGAAAGAATTTGGAACGATCTTTTTACAATTATTTTCTTCAGTTGTATACAGTCAGTATCAGTCGGTAGTCGGTAACGCGTAAGTGAATAATCGTGTCTGTTGCGAGGCTCAAATCAAAAATGGCACATGTTTACGAAAATGCTGAACTTGTGGACATGGTTCTTATTTACGGGGAGTCTTTACAAAATGCTGCCGCGGCATCACGGATCTATGCGGATCGGTTTCCCAATCGAGTGCAACCAACCCCTCGTGCCTTTGTTAATGTAGTGCAAAGAGCTCGTGAATCAGGTGACTTAAGACCTCACAGAGGAGATCATGCCGGTGCTCCAAGACCACACGATCAAATAGAACTAGAAGAACAAATTTTATAATTAGTAAGTGATGATCCAACAGTAAGCACCCGACAAATTTCAACTCAATTGGCGATTAGTCAGTATAAAACTTGGAAAACTCTACGTGAAAATCAGTTCTATCCGTTTCACATACAAAAAGTGCAGGCCTTACAACCGGAAGATCATGAACAAAGGGTTGACTTTTGCAATTGGCTTTTAAATAAACATCAAAATGATGACAATTTTCGAATCAAATTTTAGTGAGTGATGAAGCCCTTTTTACTAGAAACGGAATTATTAATTCACGTAATTCTCACGTTTGGGCTATTGAAAATCCCCATGAAATAAGGGAAACCAATTTTCAACAGCGATTTGAACCAATCAACCTGTGGGCGGGAATTGTTAATGGAATTTTAGTGGGGCCTTTTGAATTACCAAATCGCTTAACTGGTGAAAATTATTTTGATTTCTTGCAACACAATTTGCCTGGTTTACTGGAAGATGTGCCTTTAAATATTAGACAAAACATGTGGTTTTTACAAGATGGGGCACCACCCCATTATGCAAGAAATGTGCGTGAATTTTTAAATAGACAATTTAATAATCGTTGGATCGGCCGTGGCGGTTTTGTACCTTGGCCGCCAAGGTCTCTGGACTTAAATCCTTTAGACTTTTGTTTGTGGGGTTGGCTAAAAACTCTAGTGTATAAAACACCGGTTAATACACGCGAAGAATTACGTGCTCGAATTGAGGAAATGAGTACAGTGATCAGAAATCAACCAGTGATTTTATTGCGTGCTTGTAAAGAGACATGGCTAAGACGCGCCCAGCTGTGCGTCGAGAAAAACGGAAATCATTTCGAACAGTTTTTGTGACATGCTTTTGGGCGCACAGGTCCGCACTGAAATACTTGTCGGGAGGATACTTTATAAAACAAGGTAACATTTTTTTTTTTAATTTTTTTTTATTTTTACACACATATTTTGGTTTATCTTCCTTCTACAATCATTATCTGAAAATTAATGACTCAACTTCAAAGTCACCCTGTATATTATATCAATCTTATTTCATGGAAGGATCTGTCCAGGAATATAATAAAACATGACATGGTAGTAGAAGAATGGAGGCAAAATTTGGATGAACAAAAGTTTACCTTAACATTGTTCTTAGATTTCAAGAGAGTATTTTAGACTATTTACAGGGAGAAATTGTTAACGAAATTGTATTGCTATGGATTTCAAGGTTCAGTATTCAACTTACTACAAAATTATTATTTAATCAATAGAAGTCAAAGAACTAAAATTGGCAAAACATGATCAAACATTAAAAACATTTCGGTAGGTGTGCCACAGGGTAGCAAATTACGTCCATTACTTTTTATTTTATATATTAACGATATTCCTG
Source organism: Acanthoscelides obtectus (assembly GCA_963669975.1). Classification (NCBI taxonomy): domain Eukaryota; kingdom Metazoa; phylum Arthropoda; class Insecta; order Coleoptera; family Chrysomelidae; genus Acanthoscelides; species Acanthoscelides obtectus. The sequence continues at coordinate 11,011,138 of CAVLJG010000005.1, forward strand.
ATATTTCACAACACTGCAAAATTCAACTATTCGCTGATGATACAGTCATATATATATATATATTAAATGAAGGCAGTGAAACTCCAATAGAGCAGTTTATGATATAAAAAACGTAATAAATTGGTTAAATGCCAATAAACTTAAACTAAACACAAACAAAACTTAGATAATCAGAATCATTTTGTATCCAAAAGAAATTCGATTTTCAGAAATTTTGTGTCACTGAATTATTTGAAATATATTTTGGAGCAGATTTTCATATGTCAAGGTCCATGGTTTCTTAAGTTATTAATTTTGCTACACGATTGAACAGGAACAGGTCAAACTGAGTTTGTCTGGTTGATCTCAACTCCATTTGAATACCTTCTCACCAAACATATCAGCATCTAAAATTCTATATACAAACATTTTTACATCTCTATTCGATTTTTAAAATTTGAGTCCAAGCAAAAAATTGAATAGAGTACCAGAATAACATCATTATCAGAGACCTTGTTAGATCTTGTTATTGTAAATTTCGAATGTGCAGGGATTAAAGCTGTACATACACCTAAAGCTAGCGATCACAGTTGGACAATGCTGCCCTTGGTAGGGTATTTTTCTGATACAAAAATTAAGAAAATCCTAAAAACTATTAAGTACGAAAAACTTGAACGAGAACTTGCTGGCTGCTATTGGAATTTTGGTGAGAATATGGAAAAAATGTATGACAACATAATAGGAAATATAAAAACTTGTTTAGATCTTGCAACTGATAAAAAAGTGATTTGCTCGACAAAAAATACGCCCTGGTATAACAAGAATATTAAGGCAGCTCAAAATTTGAGAGACAAACAATACAATAAATGTATATTCACAAAATCAAATGATGATTGGGAGGTATATAAAACTCTTAGGAATAAATGTGTATATAGTCAACGCCAAACAAAGTGGCGTGCACGTCATCAAGGTGGGTGTGTTGAAAAATTTACATTGTTGCCAAACTTTTTGTAAAATAATAAAATTTATTATTTACATATCTAGGTTTATAAGCAATATTAACCTCAAATGAGAACAAAAATAATAGTATAATAAAATTATAGATCTGTACTTGCATAATCATTAAGTATGACAATTATTGATCAGATGACACTATGAAACTACCATATTTAATTGATAGCTTAAAGGTACTGAATAAAAATCCAAATGGGGTCCTCCAAATTTTATGCATGGAATTTATTTTACAGAATTCATACAGAAAAATGCATTCTAAAATTAGGTAAGCTACTGGTGTAAGCTTTTTCTGTACAATAAAGTTAGTCGGAGTTTCTTTCTTCAGCGCTGTCTGAATCTGAATCTTCATCACTCTCAAAGTTGATTATTAAAGGTTCGATGTCTGGTCGATCAAAAATTCGTTCTCTTTCATACCATTTAAAAATTTCTTGCTCAGTATGTCGAACACTATTTTTCCACATGTCTGGGGTAACCGTTTGTAGAGCCTCGTTCCACATATCCAAACAGTCTTTTTCACTGTTACCATCTCTACCAATATGTCTGTTATAGTAACCTTTTGCTATGCCCCAAATTAACTCAATAGGGTTAAATATACAATGGTAAGGAGGCAGACGAAGAACTTTGTGCCCATGTTGTTCCGCCAATTCATCAATCACGTATATTTTAGGTGGTTTGTTTCTAAAAAAGCAGTTATTTTAAGAATAGGAATAAACAAAAGAAATATAAACTGTCGACCAAAATATATATAATTAAGAAGCATTATGTACCGAGCAACAATACTCAATAGCTCTGTTTTAAACATTGTGTTTAAAAATGGTATGTTTTGATTTGTCAACCAGTCTTGGATATTTTTTTTTGTCCATGCATTGTTGGGCACTTTGTTCAATATCATGCTGTGATAAGGGGCGTTATCCAGTATAATCATAGATGGACTCTCCAATTTTTCTAATAACTGATGTTGAAACCATTTCAAAAAATTGTCCTGGTTCATCTCTGCATGGTAATCGCTCAATTTTGTTTTCGAAGAAAATATCGCTTCACTACCCTCAATAAACCCATTTTCATTTCCAGCATGTAATATAATGTATCTAAAATAGTATATTAGTTTTAAATTTTATAGTGCAAATTGTGTAAAAGTACATACCTTTTACCATCTGTTTTAATAGCTTTCACGCTTTTTTGGTTTCCATTTTGCCAAGAGCGACCTATGGTCCCATTTTGAAATATCCAAGTTTCATCGAGGAAGACAAACTGGTATAAGGCCTCAACCTTGGCTTGATTGTATTGCCTTAGAAATTCCACCCTTTTCAAAGCTATACTTGGTAGTTCCATGAGCCCTCGTCGCGGATTGTCCTTAAGCCACTTAAATCCAAGACCTCTAAGCAACCGCCTTAAAGACGTGGCACTACCATCAAATAATGCCCTATCTCTTAATCGAGACCATAAAGTTTGTATCGTAACTTGTTCTTCTGAAACCATGTGTAATATGACATTATAATTTAGTTAACAAATTAATGCAAATTTCTGATAAGTTATTATAATAAGATCTTACTTTTGTGATACATATTATAGATCACTTCTCGAATGGCACTTGTATCCAATGTCGCTGTGTTGGTTACACGTTTAATATAACTCCGCTTTTTCTTGGGCGATTCTAAATTTGCCTCACTTTTCACACCCTCGGAAATACGACTAACTGTCCTTAAACTAATTTTTTAAAGCAGCAGCAACACGCTACAAAAAATGAAATAAAATTTCACTATTATTAATATACATTACATATAATTATTAGTAACCTACCTCTTGAACAGCATTTAAAGGCAACAAAGGCCCGTTGTTGTCCCTTTCTTGCTCAAAGTAGTGCATTAACGAGGCCACGAGTTCCTTACACCGACTATTTAACTGTTTGGGCATCTTTATATACCAAAATTGCCTTTATCTACTCGTAAAATGAATAATTTTGTTTTGAAACAAACAGTTGTTGATTTACAGTATGCGGGGCCAAAGGATTTATAAAGATTTGAAATGCCACAAATTGATTCAGTGTCAAAATTAATACAAATGTCAGTTCCCAGTTTAAATAAGTTTCAAGGTGACAATGTGTCAACGCTGCGAAATCGGTTTAGTGCGTTTACATGTCGATAAGTGATTGGAGCGTTTGCAAAACATTTTATTTCGCATAATGCGTCTAAATTTATCAGAAAGCAACTTATGTGATATTTTAATAACAATGTTTATATGACTATTAACCATAATAAGAGAGTAATGACCATTTTACAATTTATATATTACATTAATATGAAACTGCAATAGAGCAATTGTTTGTGATAGAAACCTAGGCATTAGGTCGGGGAATTTTTATCGTGATGACGTGCACGTCACTTTGTTTGGCGTTGACTATATGTAATTAGAGAAGAAAAAAGGAAATTCTATGATAAACAAATCGATAATAACAAGTGCGACAGTGTAGAGATGTGGAAGACTTTAAAAAGACTGATCAATTTGAAGCCGCATGATTGTGTAAATCAAGTTCAATTCGAAACAAATTCTTTGGTGATTGCAAACAAACTAAATGAATATTTTGTGGAAAGTATTGTTGATATTGTGGGTACTGCCAATGCTACACCTGACTATATAAAAATCAGTTTCCAGGGGGAAATGTTGCATACACTTTCAAAATTTCACAGCGTATCATTGAATTATCTAAGAAAAAAAGTAAACAGTTTAAAATCAAATAACAACTGTGCCGAAATCACTACTTAAAACGTGCTGGAAAACTGTTTCGAAATTTTGGGATATCCTGTATTAAATTGGATCAATTGTTCACTGAGAAGCAGTTCTTTTCTTGAAAATTTGAAATGCTCTACAATAACACCAGTTCCCAAAATAAAAAATTCTAAAAGATGCAGCGATATGAGACCAGTAAATGTGTTACCAGACATTGAAAAATTATTAGAGTCCATAGTGCATGACCAATTAATGCAGCTTATAGAAGAAAACAAAATTTTAGTGGAGGCGCAAGCAGGCTTTCGAAAAAAATATTCCACAGAAACAGCTTTCCAGTTGGTAACTGAGAATTGGAGAAGAGCCATAGACTCAGAAGAAGTTGTCATAGCAGTATTTTTGGATTTGAAGAGGGCATTTGAAACGATTGATAGAGATATTTTGTTAGGTAAATTGAAGGCATATGGTATAACAGGAAGTGTTTTAGATTGGTTTAGAAATTATTTGTCTAAAAGGATGCAAGTTACAAAAGTTAATGACACTATTTCATCAAAAATTGAAAATACGTTGGGTGTTCCACAGGGCAGTATCCTGGGATCACTTATTTTTATTTTATACATAAGTGATTTACCTGCCATAGTCAAAAAATGCAAAATTCAGATTTTCGCCGATGACACTATGATTTATATAAGTACTAAAAATATTCAGTCTGGTGTCTCTTATATAAATGAAGACATGAAGCTTGTCTCAAAATGGTTAGCATCTAACAGACTAAAATTAAATGCAAGTAAAACGAAAGCCTTGTTAATCGGAAAAAAACAATGTACAAATGTCCAACTGAATATTGATGGTGAAGATATTGAATTCGTAGAAAATTTTAAATACCTGGGGTTTTTTGTTGACTCTCGATTAATTTTTGATATTCATTATGAAAAAGTTATAAATAAGATTAGTAGTAAAGTGGGATATTTATCGAGAGTTTCTGGATGTCTGAGTTCATATAGCAGAAAAATTATCTATAATACCATCATTCTTCCAAATTTCTTGTACTGTTCGACTATTCTATATTTAGCAAATAATTCCATTTTTGAAAGACTGCAAATTTTACAAAATAAGTGCATGAGAATAATACTAAATAAAGATAAATATACTCCAATTAGGCAAATGCTTAGCAAATTAAAATGGCTCATTGTAAAAAATTTTATCAAATATCTTGTAATGATATTCATTTATAAAGTAAAAAATAATATATTTCCATCAAGTCTAACTAATTTAACATCATCAAATGTCGACCATCATTTACATAATACCAGAAATAAAGATGACTTCCATTTAATGACCAAAAAGTATAACATATGCTACAAAGCTGTATTCCATCAAGGGTTGATTGAATATAATAAATTATACTCGGAGATAAAAGACCAGAAAACTTTGACAAAATTTAAAGTAAAATTGAGAAATCACTTGTTAAATCTACAATTATAGGTTGCCCAGCATTTACATCATACACCATATGGCTTGAATTTACTAGTTCTAAATTGTTTACAATTATTCTGTTTATGTAGCCAAATATGCTAAATAAATCTTTCTACTACTACTACTACATTCGAATCATTTTGATGATCAGGAATTCAACCGATTTTTATTCATTTATTTGTTTTTTATCAGACGCCTTTTTAATGATGAATCCTATTATTAATTTTATCGCGAAGATGCATATTAAAAATTTGATACTTATTAGTGTAATAAGTTGAGTTAAGCGTGAATTGTCAAACGAATTGTTGTTCGGATTGGTGTTTCCAGTCCAGTCAGATACCACAACGTCAATAGTATCTTGTCAGATCATGCCCATTAGGTAAAAAGTACAAATTGACAATTTTTATTCAAATTAAACTTATTGGAATAACGAGATACATAGAGCGTTTTTTCTGCAGGTAAGAAGACGTCTGCTGTGGAGTTCATTTCTCAGAGATCTCGAAACATATGAAAGGAATGAACTGGTGGAGTATGAAGAAAAAATTCGAAAGTTCCATGAATCAAGAAGGCAACGCATGCTTGGAGGTCAGGGAAATGACTGTGTTGAAGAAAGTCGTAGACCATGCAGTCCCTAGTTTCCTTTTATGGATGTAACTATTATGCTAATCTTGATCTATCAACAAGATTGTACGTTCGTATATAGGCTAGTGATTTAGTAACTGGGAATTGATGAAAATACACAATTGTTTGATATTACAGTATTTTGCTTTTTCTTAGGTTATGTTTCAGCAGAAATTAGTTACTAAGGCAAGTTCTTTATTGATAAAACTCGGCAAACCTAGTTTTAGGTTTGTGCATTCTTCAGTCTATCTTGTCAACAGTGATACCAAGATTTTTTTTTGTGACTTGTGAGCTAACTTCACGTAGGTTTATCAAAGTTTAGTTTTTAGTTTCCAGTATCGAACTTTGAGGGGTATCATACCCACTACATAACTTAAAGTCACCTCGATTTACATTATGCAGGGTTTTCCGAAAAAATGTCACCTTGTCATTTATTTGTAGTGGCTGTGGGTGTTGCATAAACTTGAGCTGTATAGTTGGGCTTTGATGTGATGAAGCATCCATGTGAAATTGGGAACTCTTCGGAGAAATTTATTGAATTTAAAAGTATTACATTGAGATATTAAAGAAACATTTATTAATTCTTCAATTTAAGATGTCGTTTGAAATTCAAATAATTGATGGGTGAATCCTATACAGTGCCCTAACAGGGCAAAATGAGTACAATAGAAATTGGGTGTTTGTGAATATGTGTAGACCTGCATTTTCTTTTAGATTCAGAGACGGAAATTTTCAAAAAGCATCACTATGGCTGGTATAGCAGTCCGGACATGATCGGTCAGATCCATTGTGCGTATGTTAATTGAAAAGAAAGGTACAGGAAGCACAGAGAACGTAAAACTCGATAACGTTCATATGGTTAATAAGCTGTCATTGTTATCAAAATTATTACTCGTCGTTGCTTGTCAAGGCGGTCCGGAGGACCTTAGGCTTCAGGTACACTGTAGGCCACTGTAATTATTATTATTATTATTATTATTATTATTATTATTATTATTATTATTATGATAATTGAGATGAGCAGAGTACACATAAGCTCATGCAATAAATATAGTGTACGGACACGTAACACAAATACATCAAATAGAAAAAAATAAAAAAAGACAGTTCATAGCTATAAAGTTTGTACACTCCTCCAGCTATCATGCTGCACTTTGAAGCTATTAACTGAAGTAGCACCAACCACACTTTCAGGTAAACTATTCCAGGTGTTGAATATGCGGTTGGGAAGAAACCACTGTCGGACTGTTGTTTTAAATGGCTCCTTATGCAGTTTGAAGCTGTGTCCGCGTAGATTGCTGCGCGACAGACGCATGAGGTTGGTGCCCATCAAACCATGAAGTATCCTGAACGTAACTATAAGATCGCCACGAAGTCTTCGCTCAGAGAATGAGGTCAGGTTGGATAATTCAAGGCGATCTTCATAGCTTGGTCTTCGTGCTCCAAAAGGGATACGAGTAGCCCGACGCTGTACTGATTCGACGAGATTTCTATCGCGCAGAAGCACAGTGTCCCATACCGGGCCAGCGAATTCAAGAATTGGCCTCACGAATGCCTTGTAAATGTAGGCGCAAGTGTTGACATCGCATCCTTTGAAAGACCTCTCCAGCATGTATAGAAGTTTCTTGGCTTTTGATGTAACGTGATGAATATGCTCTGACCAGGAAAGACGATCGTTGGCTACAACGCCCAGATCAGTGTGGCTGGAAACTGCTTCGATGTTGTGGTCAGAGATCTTGTATGTAAATCGCGGATTTGTCTTCCCGAGGTGAAGGACACAACACTTAGTTAGATTTAAGGGTAAAAGCCAACTGACTGACCATTGACAAACAATATCAAGATCTCGTTGAAGTATAGCAGAATTTACGACAGTATTGTAAATCTTGGTGTCGTCGGCATAAGCTGAACATGTGGAGGAAATCAATGCGGGCAGGTCACTTGTATACAGAAGGAAAAGCACTGGCCCCAAGACAGAGCCTTGAGGAACTCCACTTGCTACATGATGAAGGTGAGACTGGCTATCACTGACGCGTACAGAGAAAGTCCTCCCGGTGAGAAAAGCCTTAATCCACAGTAACAACACGCCTCTTATTCCCATACATTCCAACTTAAACAGAAGCCTTCTATGTGGTACGCGATCGAAAGCCCTAGAAAAATCTAAGTAGATTATATCAACAGGAGTCTTTGTGTACAGATACTGAGTCCAATCGTTGAGAGAGTGGAGAAGGTTGGTCATTATTTGATCGACCAGGGAGAAATCCATGCTGATTCTTAGGGATAAGGTCATTTTCGAAAGCAAATGACAGGAGCTTATCTAATATGATTCTTTCAGCTATTTTGGCGGCGATAGGAACGATACTTATTGGTCGATAATTTTTAGCGGAGGATTTGTCGCCCTTTTTGAATACAGGGGTAACAGAAGCACTAAGCCAGCATGAGGGTAGGGTATGAGAACTAAAAAACGATGTGAATATCAAGCTTAATGGAAAGGGCCAGTGCTGAAGCGCAGTTTTTAAGTACAGCAGCCGTCATCCCATCTTTACCAGGGGAGGAAGAGGTCTTCAGGTTTCGCAAGTGCATTAATACATCTTCAGGCAGGAACTCAACTTCGCAAAGGCTGTTGGGACACCTATGGCAGATAGTGGTCGGTAGAAGGTCTCCATTAGGCTCATCGACGAAGTCATCACTAAAGGACTCTGCCAGTAAGTTGGCAGATTCGGTGGCATCCATGTGGAGATGACCGTCAGCGTCGCGGATCTGAGGTGATGAAACTTTGGAATTCAGGTTTGTTCTTAGATACCGAAACAGATTCTTCTTATTTTTGGAGGTAACGAGTTTTCGTTCATAAGCATGTTTGGCATTATGTAACGTTCTAGATAGGAGGTTAGAAAAGGATCGATGAGACATGTAATCTTGTGAATGGCCACTCCTCTTAAATCGTTGCCACAAAGATCTCTTGTGACGAAGCATCCTCGATATGTTAGAGTTGATCCAGGGCTTTGAGGGGTCACAGTATACCTTCTTTTCAACAGTATTGTCAGCCGTTTCGCTTAGAACTCGTTGAGCGAAAGTTTCCCACATATCTTGGGTGCTACGGTTGTTAAGCAAAGCAGGCCAGTTGACTTCAGACAGGTCTTGGTTATGAGCATCGTGGTTTATAATTTCGATGGTTTTAAACTTATCGGTTGTAGAACGACTATTTATATTGAACTGGAGAGAAGATAAAAGTGAACAGTGGTCAGACTTGCCAAAAGGTGGCAAATAATCTAAATTAGAAACAAAGTCGGTGTCGTTAACGAATATCAAATCCAGAGCCCTAGGCGTCTGTCCTTCCCTGAATCTCGTTGGACGATCAACAAGTTGAGATATGCTAGAGTTGCGTAGCAAGTCGATGTAAGCAGCAGAAGAATTGCATTCAGGAATGGTTGACATAGGCCAGGTAATGTCACGTAGATTGAAGTCACCAGCTATGAAAAGGTTGGTGTTTTTATTTAAGAGAACTGAAATGAGACTGCACAGGTGTGTGTCTCCCAAACAGGGCTGTGTCCGATATATGCAGCCTATCGTGAAGCTGAAATTTGGGCACCTCAATGTCAGGTCTGGTGGCCCACAATGAAGACAAGCAGGGAGAGGGAGAAAGAAAGGAAGGAAGTAGGAGCGAGAAGAGAAAAAAGTAATTGCTTGATGTACATATTTGAGGTGAGATAGATCTAGAGACAGTTACCTTGTACTACATAAACGCTGACTTGTCCTGAACTAAATTTTGGATGTTTGGTTTTACTTTTTTATATATAATCCACTGTTTAGATCCCGTCGTGAAAAAATACTACTTTTCCTGTTCCGATATACTTTATTCCATATCTTTTAACAAAATGTGAGAATATTAAGCTTAACCCTCTTCTCCGGCTCACTCCTCTGCAGGTGCTTCGTCTTCTTCAGCGGGCGCTTCTTCAGTGGGAGGCTCTGGTTCTGGTTCTGGTTCTGTTCCCGCTAAGACGTCTCCACCAGATCCATCTCCCGCTGTCTCAGCGCCTTCGTTGTATGACACCAACTTGTCGTCTATTAGCTTTATATTGTTTATTATACCTGGAATTTGGAAATAAAAAAATCGGAGAAGTGTCTCAATAATTCTAAGGTTGAACTGATTAGTAAGATTATTGTTATGTGTCAATCTGACATCCTAAAATAGTTCCAACAATATCACAATGTTAAACGTTAATTTTGACTGCAAGTCTTTCTTGCACTGTGATAGCAGCTCTCCAATCAACGTGAGATGATATTCAAAATCCGTCGGAGACATCATCGCAAGATTTTTGTATTGTCCACTTACTTGTTGAAATTTCAATTTTGCTACCAAATTGATGCAACCGTGTGCTGATTGATCTATTGGTATATAACTGCGTTTGTTACCATCGCCTCGGACGTCGTCGTCGCTTGTTTTTAGATAATTAGTACCTAGTGAATGTCAACATAGGCAGCTGCTGCCACTGCTATAAGCATTTCCGCTAGTATTCGTCTTTCACTGAACGACAAACATCAAAATTGGATTGTCATTTTGTTGCGCGATGTGGTTGCACGACTTCGTTCGGTTTGTGGTGATGTTCGTTGCAATGTTGTTCGTCAAAATGCGAGCGCTGCGGTTCGTCGCGTGGTTCGGTTCGCGATGTTGTTACATATCTGCACATAGCTTAAGAAAATGTCTGGCTGCTAAGTGAAACCACGTATGCTTGCTATACTCCTTACTTTTTCAAGTACAATTGACAATTTATTTTGCTTATCTGCCTTCTTGGTGACACTTCGTTTGTTTTTTTCACACATGTCTACACAGTTTGTTACTACGATAGTCTGAATGGCCTATAACATGCTGAGGCTGCGCGAAGACATCGGCAAGCCCTCCAAAACGACCAGCGATTTTGAGATTGTCTGTCATTTTTTAATGTACTAGATGCGTCAGCCTCGTCCATCGTCCCGAAAACGTCAAAAGTCCACCCACCCAGAACTGTTGTAACACAGAGGACAATTGTACTTGGAAAAGGTACTGGTCGAAACATCGTACAATAAACAGAAATTTAAACATGTATGTCGTTTGATTTAGTAAGTTTCAGGGGTTTCAGCATCCTTAATATCTTTTACCTATTTATTTACGCGATGTAACAGCATTCAGCCCTATTCAACTAATTATCACTGTACAACAAATTTTACTTTTTTAATTGTATCTTGTGGGAAAAGTGCACTTCTTTGTTAATTTTGGGGCGCTGAATCCAAAAATTACAATGAAATAAAAAAATTAGTTGCGGTTTAGAAAAAAAAAATATTTTTAAGGATATATTAAAAAAAGTAACAAGATTCATATACTTATAAGAATCACTATATGCGCTGTCTTTTTGCTGTTCTTTTATGGATCGTTTCTGGAGCATCTCTACCAAGAGTCCAACAGTAGTCTGCAAGCATGGAAGGATTCCACTTTCCCTGGTACCTTTTTTCCATTGTTGAAATATCCTGATGAAAACGTTCGCCGTGCTCATCACTTACGGCTCCGCAATTGTCAGGAAAAAAGTCCAGGTGTGAGTGTAGGAAATGTATCTTAAGAGACATATTACAGCCCATCTTTTGATACGATGACAGCATATTTTTGGCAAGGGTTTTATAGTTGTCAGCTTTTCTATTTCCCAAGAAATTAGTGACCACCAGACGGAAATCATTCCAAGCAGTTTTTTCAATACCTGTTAAAGTGTTTTCAAACCGTGTATCTTTCAAAATATTTCGAATCTGTGGCCCAACAAAAATACTTCTTTAACCTTTGCCTCACTTAGTCTTGGAAATTTCTGACGCAGGTATTGAAAAGCTGACCCATCTCTATCTAATGCCTTGACAACGTTCATTAGGTCCAACTTGATATGCAGGCTCTAGGAATTGACGAACAGGCCAGTTTTGCCTGGTGTAATGAAGTGCCTTTGTCCGACTGTCCCATTCACACATAAAACAGCAAAACTTTGTGTAGCCTAGCTGCAGCCCAAGTAAAAGTGCAACAACTTTCAAATCGCCACAAATATGCCATTGGTGCTCATCGTATTTTATGCATGTCAATAGGTACTTCATATTGTCATATGATTCTTTCATGTGAACTGCATACCCTACAGGAAGAGATGGTAAAATATTTCCAATATGCAATAACACTGCCTTTAAACTCAATGTTGAACTGTCTATAAACAATCTCCATTCTTCTGGGTTATAGTTTATATTTAAAGCCGCCAGTAAGCCGTTAATGTTACTGCAGAAAACCAGGTTATTCTCCATATTGAAAAATGGTTCTAAGTCTTTGTGACGTTTACGAAAAACACATACCGAAACATCGACTTCTAACAAGTTCCACTGCTGCAGTCTTGATCCAAGTAACTCTGCCTTACATTTTGGAAGTTCTAAATCTCTTACAAGATCATTTAATTCTGACTGTATTATTTTGTGCGGTTGGTGGCATGACGTACTCGGTATAAAATCAGGATCTCTTGACGTTGATGGCATATCTTCTTCCTGACGAATCACTCGATCGCCATGATCTGATTCGTTTTCTGATTCGCAAGTGTAGGATTCTGGGGGTTTTGGAATAGGATTTTCGTCACTGTGAGGCACAGGTCTCATCGCAGATGGTATGTTTGGGTAGTTAATAACCGATTTTTTTTTCTTGGACATACCTGTGGCTTGTCAAACACAAGGTACCATGCAAAAGTAACAATCATTAATATGATTTGTAGGCTCTCTCCAAACCATTGGGACAGCAAAGCGCATAGACCGTTTTTTGTCATTTAACCAGCTCCTTAGACTTGAAGCACATGTATTACAGCAGATGTGGGGTGCCCACTGTTTGTCTTGATCACCTAGTTTACAACCGAAATAAAGCTGATATGCCTTTGTTATTAGCGGAGTAATAGACCGTCTCTGAGACGCAAAAGTCACATCACCACACACGTAACAAAACTGATCTGGATTGTTTACACACTTTCGAGACATCTTGCATGAACGCTGTCAGCCAACTGAGGAAAAAATGGCTAATATAAAACAATATAATGAACACGTATGTATCACGTAACACAATCATGCCGATTACATCATCTTTCCTTGCCGAATATAAAAATGTAGCACATGCATTCTTGTGAATTACAGTATATTAACACTGTCACAGCAGGAACACATATAATTACCGTATCTCTAAAACTTGAACTAATATTGAGAAAATAAGTTTCATTCCGGTTTTAGCACATTAAAAATAGTAATATTTTGTTGATTTTATTTAGGATATTTTTTGGCTGTTGATCAGTGTTATGGATCCTAGTTGGTGAATTTTATGAATTGTAAAAGTGCCTAGACGAATTTTCTCCTCACCCTGAACGTTTGGAGGTGCGTTCCCAAACTCGTCCTTGACATTTTCCAGGAAGCTGAGAGCCCATCGCAGGTGGTTCCTGGGGATATCTCCACCTTTTCCGTTCGCCATCACCATTACAACGCTGAAGGTGGCCGCCAGCAAATCGACGATGTCCTGGGAAGGATCAGGAGCAGCACGCTGGTCGTCGTCCCCTGTGTCCATGTCGGAAAAAAGCACCCAGGGGGCCGTTTGCATCGCATTGCGGATGCGATAATCGCGGCTGACGTAGCCCGGGCTGGCCATGAAACTAAGAACAGGATTAGTTGTAATGACAAAGATAAATCTCAAAAGCTATAATATTCAGGATTGGTGGTAGTTCCCCGTATTCTGGGAAATCAATCTCTCAAAGTATCGTTGGAACTTAACCAGTATCAGCTTCGAATTATTGACATTTTTTGGAATTTCTGAATAAAATGGCGTAAGTAGGTGTATGATGAATCTTCGACCTCTACATATCAGACTATATAAAATAATTCTATAGAAAACGTGTATGACTCATTATTCAGCTGTGTAATATACTATGTGACATATAAATCCGAACACCCAGTTTAAATGGTTTTATTTTAATAAAAGTTGGTGAATGTATTTATCTTACTGTAAATAACAAGTGAAAAAATTTTCAGCCTTATCAGTTGGACATTCCGGTTTTTATACTGCTTTTTTTTAATTCACTAACGCTCTAAAAATGAATATTTCAGCCGCAGTAAAGAATCAACGTTGGCGGATTTTGGTTCTTGACATCCTTTACGATCGGTTACGATGCCTAGAGTACGGAGACCTGTACGATTTCGTCAACTTAGTGAGTTTGATAGGAGCCGTATAGTGGGACTTCGGGAAGCTGGACTTTCTTTTCGGGCAATTGCAGTTAGAGTGCAAAGAAGTGTAGACACTGTGGTTAAGTGTTGTCAGGCATGGCTTCGAGAAGGCCGTACGCAAAGAGCAAGGGGCTCTGGACGCCGCCGTAGAACAACAGACCGTGAAGATCGCCGCCTAAGATTATTGGCCTTAAGGGACCGTTTCTCCACTACCAGGTCCATTGCAAATGAATGGTTTGCAGAACACGGAAGACCTATTGGCATGCGAAGTGTTTACCGACGAATAAGAAGTTTTGGCTTGTTTTCATACCGGCCACACTGGGTCCTCCCTTTAACTCGAGAACACCGACGTAATCGCCTTGAGTGGTGCAGACAACGGTCACTCTGGGATCAGGAATGGAACAGTATTGTCTTTAGTGACGAGTCTCGATTTTGTTTAGGCATGCACGATGGTCGTGCCAGGGTTAGAAGGCGACGTGGTGAAAGGAGGAATCCACAGTTTTTTGTTGAAAGACATGTTCATCACACTGTTGGAGTTATGGTTTGGGGTGCTACAGCTTATGGTTCCAGGTCACCTTTAATCTTCATCAGAGGTAACATGAACGCGCAGCGTTATATCCACGAAGTTCTAGAACCCCATCTTTACCCTATCTTGACACCCTGGCAGATCCAACTTTCCAACAAGATAATGCCCGACCACATGTTGCAAGAGTCACAATAGACTTCTTTCAACATAATGATGTCACATTGTTACCATGGCCACCAAGATCTCCCGACTTATCCCCAATTGAGCACGTGTGGGATATGATGGGTAGGAGATTGCTCAATTTGCAACGTCCTCCTCAGACTCTAGAAGCACTTCGAGAGGAGTTGGTGGCTGCCTGGAATGAGATACCACAGGAGGACATTGACCACCTGATCAGAAGCATGCCTAGGCGCGTTGGATAACGCGTAGCACATCAGGGTGCATCCACACATTAGTAAAGGTCAAAGGGCTTTAAAGCAGTGCAATCATTTTGAAATTTATCATTTACTTATTATGCTTCATTAAGTACTTATACAAAATTTTATTAAAATAAAACCATTTAAACTGGGTGTTCGGATTTATATGTCACTTAGTATATGTTCCAGCGATTTTTCTTCTTTGTCCGTAGTTTTAAAAATCTCCGACTACCTAAATGATAAAAGCATTAAACTCGCGATAATATTTAAACTTCAGTTCACAAGTCTTCTGTTGCATAAAAGTATCTGCATCACAAAGTTCGTGTTTCTCATTTATGTCAGTTTGTCAGTTCGTGTCTGTTGTATTTCAATGCGTAATATGTACTGAGTAAATCTACTTGATGAAACATTCAGAAAACCATTATCTACTGAGTAACACAATTAAAGATCAGGCAAACGGGTGAGTATATTTAAGGATCACATAACATCCAGAAAAAGATGTGTTGATATAAAAACAAATCATTTACAAAAGCATCGCAGAACGCCAAAGTGGTATGTACTACTAACACCCAAATATTCCTAAAATATATAAATATTTCCCTGTTGCAGTGTAGCGGTGTGTCCGTGCCGACATCGCCGCAGTACTCCAGTTGGAGTTAGTTACCTATTGTGCCTGCCAACGCAAACGACTGAAAGTTATTACGAATTATCGCCACATTATACTGTCATTTAGTTTCCCCGTTGTTACCGGAATCAGAAGCTTCTTAATAATAAAACGTCTCTGACTGATACTAAAGACGTGACATTTACAACCTCTACTCCCGACCACGTCCAAGCCCCTATCTTCAACACCTACATTTTTTTTTTTCGGAAATAATCAGGAGCCTCTGAAACGTCAAAAAACGGAGTATGTGCGATTTTCAAAAACTAAAAAAAAATATCCCAGAGGTTAAATTTTTTTTTTAGATTTTCCGATAATATCTCATCGAAAAATTGGTTATAATATTGTGAAAATTGAATATAATGTAGGTAATTAGGATTAAAAGCGGGAGTAAGGTACAGATGTAACAATATTAATATTGTAAAATTATAATTATTATAGTAGTAGTAGAAAGATTTATTTAGCACATTTGGCTACATAAACAGAATAATTGTAAACAACTTAGAACTAGTAAATTCAAGCCATATGGTGTATGATGTAAATGCTGAGCAACCTATAATTGTAGATTTAACAAGTGATTTCTCAATTTTACTTTAAATTTTGTCAAAGTTTTCTGGTCTTTTATCTCCGAGTATAATTTATTATATTCAATCAACCCTTGATGGAATACAGATTTGTAGCATATGTTATACTTTTTGGTCATTAAATGGAAGTCGTCTTTATTTCTGGTATTATCTAAATGATGGTCGACATTTGATGATGTTAAATTAGTTACACTTGATGGAAATATATTATTTTTTACTTTATAAATGAATATCATTACAAGATATTTGATAAAATTTTTTACATTGAGCCATTTTAATTTGCTAAGCATTTGCCTAATTGGAGTATATTTATCTTTATTTAGTATTATTCTCATGCACTTATTTTGTAAAATTTGCAGTCTTTCAAAAATGGAATTATTTGCTAAATATAGAATAGTCGAACAGTACAAGAAATTTCTAAGAATGATGGTATTATAGATAATTTTTCTGCTATATGAACTCAGACATCCAGAAACTCTCGATAAATATCCCACTTTACTACTAATCTTATTTATAACTTTTTCATAATGAATGTCAAAAATTAATCGAGAGTCAACAAAAACCCCCAGGTATTTAAAATTTTCTACGAATTCAATATCTTTACCATCAATATTCAGTTGAACATTTGTACATTGTTTTTTTTCCGATTAACAAGGCTTTCGTTTTACTTGCATTTAATCTTAGTCTGTTAGATGCTAACCATTTTGAGATAAGCTTCAAGTCTTCATTTATATAAGAGATACCAGACTGAATATTTTTAGTACTTATATAAATCATAGTGTCATCGGTGAAAATCTGAATTTTGCATTTTTTTACTATGGCAGGTAAATCATTTATGTATAAAATATATAGTGGCGAGTAAACATTTATTTATTATATTTACTTATTTATTTATTTATTTATTCGTTTATTTTCGTTCGTTGTCTACCTAGTTCAATAAATAATAATTGTATTCATCAAATAAACCGTAAACTTACGATGTGGCATCCATAACACTTTTGGATCTTTTAGATCGTAGAGATGATCTGGATCTCATGGTGGACCTGGAGCTCCTGGAGCTCCTTTCAAGGTCAACGTTTGGCTGGATGGCAGCTTCAGGAAGCTCGATGTTTGCGATCCCACCTGGACGGGGCAGCGCGAAGAACAGCTCCGGATGGAGCTCCTGAAGGTACGCCATTTTTTCTAATCACTGGAATTTTGGTGCTGCCAAAAGTGGTACTTCAGTCAAGATACTGACAAGGGAAGAAGGACGTAGGCTAAAAGCAGTATATATAGTGAAACATACTGAGGTACTAAGCCTATACGGGGTGTTTCAGAATAAAATGTTAATTAGTTTAATTAGTAGATGAAATTGCGTATTTCATTACCGTGTCAAAACTAACTTTCTGCATAAATGCTAACCCCGGTATTTGTGCTCGGTGTACATGTTTGAAAATTTTGATTTGCAGCACGCCATTACCACCTTCATGATTTTTAACATTTTCTGCTTGTCGCAATGAGCTATGATCCCGTTCACCCTCAACGTAGCGCTTACTGTACTTTATTTTTTATGGAGTTCAATGTTTTGTGTGTGCCTTGCTCGGCTTGATGTCTTCTTAAAAGAAAATTAATATAAAAAAATTATAAAAGACAATTTCAAATTTGATGAACACAAGAAAATGGAAGGAAAGAATAGAAATATAACTCAAGAAACAAACTCTTTTCAGTCGCTTATATACTAAGTGACATATAAATCCGAACACCCAGTTTAAATAGTTTTATTTTAATAAAAGTTGGTGAATGTATTTATCTTACTGTCAATAACAAGTAAAAAAATTGTCAGCTTTATCAGTTGGACATTCCGGTTTTTATACTGCTTTTTTTTAATTCACTAACGCTCTAAAAATGAATATTTCAGCCGCAGTAAAGAATCAACGTTGGCGGATTTTAGTTCTTGACATCCTTTACGATCGGTTACGACGCCTAGAGTACGGAGACCTGTACGATTTCGTCAACTTAGTGAGTTTGATAGGGGCCGTATAGTGGGACTTCGGGAAGCTGGACTTTTTTTTCGGGCAATTGCAGTTAGAGAGCAAAGAAGTGTAGACACTGTGGTTAGGTGTTGTCAGGCATGGCTTCGAGAAGGCCGTACGCAAAGAGCAAGGGGCACTGGACGACGCCGTAGAACAACAGACCTTGAAGATCGCCGCCTAAGATTATTGGCCTTAAGCGACCGTTTCTCCACTACTAGGTCCATTGCAAATGAATGGTTTGCAGAACACGGAAGACCTATTGGCATGCGAAGTGTTTACCGACGAATGAGAAGTTTTGGCTTGTTTTCATACCGGCCACACTGGGTCCTCCCTTTAACTCGAGAACACCGACGTAATCGCCTTGAGTGGTGCAGACAACGGTCACTCTGGGATCAGGAATTGAACAGTATTGTCTTTAGTGACGAGTATCGTTTTTGTTTAGGCATGCACGATGGTCGTGCCAGGGTTAGAAGGTGACGTGGTGAAAGGAGGAATCCACAGTTTTTTGTTGAAAGACATGTTCATCACACTGTTGGAGTTATGGTTTGGGGTGCTGTAGCTTATGGTTCCAGGTCACCTTTAATTTTCATCAACCCCATCTTTTACCCTATCTTGACACCCTGGCAGATCCAACTTTCCAACAAGATAATGCCCGACCACATGTTGCAAGAGTCACAATAGACTTCTTTCAACATAATGATGTCACATTGTTACCATGGCCACCAAGATCTCCCGACTTATCCCCAATTGAGCACGTGTGGGATATGATGGGTAGGAGATTGCTCAATTTGCAACGTCCTCCTCAGACTCTAGAAGCACTTCGAGAGGAGTTGGTGGTTGCCTGGAATGAGATACCACAGGAGGACATTGACCACCTGATCAGAAGCATGCCTAGGCGCGTTGGAGAATGCGTAGCATATCAGGGTGCATCCACCCATTATTAAAGGTCAAAGGGCTTTAAAGCAGTGCAATCATTTTGAAATTTTTATCATTTACTTATTATGCTTCATTAAGTACTTATACAAAATTTTATTAAAATAAAACCATTTAAACTGGGTGTTCGGATTTATATGTCAGTTAGTATAGTAAAATTTCGTTTAATCTCTATGTATAACAAGCTTATTCATTTTTCGTTGTGATGAACGAAAATCCTGACCCCTATAGATGTCACATTAAGCTATGTTCACGTTACTCAAGTGCAAGATTTTTAAAAAATCCACCAGAAAATCTTATTTATTTAAGAGGGTATAACTCAAAATAGCTAAAATATTATCTGAAAAAATTTTACATTGTTTCGTGTTGCCCTTTAAGGGATATAGCCATAGACATTCACATTTGTACACTAGATTCATTCAATTTATACAACAAAACTGTTATTCTAACAATTTAAAAATGATCTATTTTCTCTCTTTTATTCTGAATTAGTCTATTCTACTTTAATAATATTGACAAATACTTATGCAATACCCTCTTATTATGAGTGCTTTCTCGATGAACGTTTTTTTATTTCATATTTATTTGTTATTGCTTCCTACACCACTGGACGAGGAGGTATTGTCATCGCGAAAAATTTCGAAAATGAGATATTATGTTGATGTTATATGACATGTGCACGAAAAACCACGTCAATCATTGTTGGTCTGCCTGTCTGTCCGTTAATCCTTGGACTGCCTATAACGTGTAAAGAAAATTTCCACCCAACCCAAGGACGAAAAAGCTTTGTAGTTTTTGAAAATCGGATCAGTATTTATTTATTTATTTATTGAAATCCACCACCAACAGTGTTAACCAATTACTGGTGGCAAAACAACAATAGAAATAGTAAAAAAAACATATAAAAATACAACGAAAACTAAAAACTAAATCATTTCACTGCAAACTCTCTTAATATTCGAAATACTTGTGTTGAACAAATCAAGTGTACTCTGTAGACTATTATAACATGAACACATCGAGTACAAAGGTGAGTGCAACAGTAAGTTAGTTCGTGGGGTAGGTAGGTAAAAAGTGAATGTATTGCGAGTAACAAATTTTGGAGCATTAAATTTAATCTGTGCTAGAAATGATGGACAATCATAACTGCTATGCACTACTTTATGCAGGAATATTAGCGAGTGAATCTTTCTTCTGTTATCAAGACTGATAAACTTGTGCTTACGTAACAGGTCTTCCTGTGGGACCCCAATGGGTGGGTACGTACCGTCAATTTTGAATGAAAGAAATTTCAGAAATTTCCGCTAAATCTTCTCCAGAGAGCCACAAGTTGTAACATAGCATGGATTCCATATTAGCCGTCCATATTCTAATTTAGACAGTATGAATGAATTATAAAGCATAATCATGGCATGTTTGTTACTTAATTCCTTTGAGTTACGTATTACAAATCCTAATAATCTGTTGACAGCATTAATAAGGTACTCAATATGAGGATTGAAGCTAAGTGACATGTCAAAAATCACACGCAGGTCCTTGCATTCTTGTACTCTCAGCAGAGAATGATTGCCAATTCTGTAGTCAAATGCAATAATATCTAGATTTCTGGTGTAAGACATAACACTACATTTACTGTAGTTAATTGGAAGTCGATTTACAGCACACCATTTAACTATTTTGGCTAGGTCTTTTTGTAAGCGAGCACAGTCAGTGCTGCAGTCGACATTGGAAAAAATTTTCACATCATCAGCATAGATTAAGTGGCTGCTGTCGATGTCGCTAACAATATCGTTTATGAACAGTATGAAAAGCAAAGGACCTAAGCAGGAGCCTTGAGGTACCCCTGAGGTTGGGAAGAATTCCATGGATTTGACACCCTCATATTCAACGTATTGCTTTCTTCCTTATAGATATGACTTAAGAAAGGATAACAGCTTGGGGGAGAATCCAAAATAGCTCAGCCTCGTTAACAGAATACTGCGATCAAGTTTGTCAAATGCTTTACTAAAATCTGTATAAATTACATCCACCTGGCTATTAGCATCTAATGCAGAGGAGACTGACTGAGCTAAACAGGCTAGGTTAGTTATGGTTGATCTACCCTAAATAAAGCCATGCTGAGAAGTACTTATTTGGGAATGTGTATTGTGGTATAGGAAATTATGAAGCAAAGTTTCTAAGGCCTTGGAAAAGATACATACTAGGGTTATCGGTCTATAATTTTCAACATGTAGTCTATCACCCTTCTTGAAAATGGTACGCACCTTTGATTCGCCCCAAATTTCAGGAAACGTGTCAGTCTTTAAACATAGGTTGAAGATGTTTGTCAAGGGATGAGCTAAGACGTAGCACAGTCACGCACTAAAAATGATGGGATTCCATCGGGTCCGGAGGTAAATTTATTTTTCATTTGCTTTAACACTGTAAAAACTTCTTCTTCGGAAAAGCTCTGAAGTATTATGTTAGTATTCAAGTCTGAAATATTGATATCAGTTGCGTTCGAGGGCATAGTATATACAGATTGAAAAAATTGCGCAAAAGCATTAGCAATTTCATTGGGTTTGTCATACTGCTTACCATTATAGTTTACTTGGCTGATTGTGGAATTTTGTCCACTTTTATTACAGATAAATGACCAGAAATTGTTCAGATCCTGAGATAGGCTAATTTGGATATCTACTAGATATTTTTGATATGCGTTACGCTCATCGCGCTTAATTTTGGTCCTTAAGTCTTTGAACTCAGTGTATGTGATCAAACTTTTATCCTTTTTAAACTTCTTGTGTAGCAAATTTTTTCTTTTAATGTCTCTAATCATTTCACCGTTAAACCAAACTGGAAATTTGAGAGATCTGAGACTTGTCCTAGGGACACACATATTAAAAATTTTACGAAGAATGTTATAAAATGTTTCCAAAGCTACGTTTACATCTGTTAAATTGTCAATAAACGTCCAATTAACCAAGCTTATTTGTTCATATAGTGCTACAAAATTGGCTTTTCTGAAATTATATGATTCTCTGGCGCATTTGATACTCTTTTTAGAATGGAAGCTCATGTTGATTATCATGACAAGCGGAGGATGGTGAAAATCCTCAGGTAGTAGGTCATCATAAGCCTTAACGACGCTACATTGTTTATTTGATAACACTAAATCTAATAGCCTATTATTTTCATTCCGAACATCACTGAATTGAGAAAGATCGAAGAAACCCATAAATGACTGAATTGTTTTCTGCTTGTGAGAAGATTGGAGGTGATTTTCATTAACAAATTCGGGAACATTAAAGTCACCTAGTATATAAATACTTTTGCCAAAGAGGTAATCAAGCGATTCTAGATGTTCAAAGAATCTTTCATAGCAGGAAGTACTCGTGTCAGGCGGTATGTATATCACAAAGAAATAAGTCACTTCATTTTTATATCTAAGTTTGATTCCAATTATGTCAATACTGGGAATATCGTCTCTGATAAAAGTCATATTTACCTCTGATGCAGCAAGTTGATTACGAATACCAATTAAGACACCACCTCCTCTAGAACACCCCATCGCAGAGAAATTTCTGTCCGCTCTAAATACAACATATTTGTCAGTAAATAATTCAGAACTAAGTACTGCAGACTGCAGCCAAGTTTCAGTACAACAGATGATATCATAGTCAGACATAGCGACATTTACAAAGAATTCTTTACACTTTGAGTTCATACCGCGTACGTTCTGGTAGTAAACATAGATGTGACGATCAGAAAAGGTAGAAGTAGAAACTCTTACAAAATTTTGAGTATTTAACTGTTCATAAGGAATTTCACCGGGAAAATCCGAACTAAGAAAAAAATAAAAAAAAATATCAGTGGAGCTAGAGACAAAAACATGAAGGGAACATCATTTTTCGACGTTCCAGAAGCTCCTGATCGTTTCCAGAAAAACTTTTGTAGGCATTGAAATTCGGAGTTGGTGGGTTATAATGGGTGGAGGAGAGTATTTGAAATTTTATCTTTGTTTATTTATACACTCTCAACGCCGGTAATTCTATGCACTTGCTAGCCATACCTCACTCATCATAGATGTCCCCGTATATTTCTCTTTAAAACTTAGAATGATAGAGAACTGTTTTCGATCTGCGTACTCCTGCTATCTAAGCTCATCGCCAAGCGTACCGGTCCAGCTGACCAATCTATCTTCCAAGAGTGTCGGAACTTATTTTTGGTACACCCCGTATAGTCTGCATACATTGGGTGCTTGTCGAAATATACAACTACAAGGTGGGTATCAGTTACATTAAAGAAAGAACTTTGCTATTTGTTGGTGGTTGAAAATAAAAGGACTGGACTCTACAAACCGATGAAACTATAAATAATTATTTGCAAGTGATGTGTATAGTCGACAATCAACTAAAAACTAAAACTTCATTCATTCCCCGCTGATCTAGCAGCCGCGTTTCGACGTGTCAAACGTTTGTCATTTTATTTCGGTAATTTTCTGTCTGCGATCCCGAATATTCAAAATTTTCTGTGGTATCCAGCTATATGGCAGGCCAAGGCCAAAGGATCATCATTCCCAAAGGTAGTATTAGAACGGGACAGACCAACGTTATTGAGATTCCGGTACATCTGCAGAACTCTAGTGTAGTCGTAGCACAACCGAAGGACGCTCCTTCTGAAACACCAGCCATGGAGGTACGTTTTTCTACTTTTCCATCATGACACATTCAGATAAACTAATATTTTGCCACAGTTAGTGTTATTTCATAAGGCCATTGTAATGGTAAAGCTCAAAGTTGTATCATTTGACAGCTAGTCTCTCTACAGAGTGTTATACCGTTCAAAGCGGCTCCAGAGTATGAATATACCGTCAAGGTAATCGTTTAAGGAAATTTTTGATGATTTCAAGAATTCATTCATCGGTTTGTCATCCCAACAGGGTCTTACGTTACAGCTGTGAGTACATTCATGAATAAAAGTACAGTTTCAAAATAAACGCAAGCAAAATTTTGGTCAACTTTGTAACGTCATAACTTTTTTATTTTTACTCGATTTCATTGACAAGTTCAGAAGAGTGTAGGTAAAGTCATTGGCCTTATTGATATGAGTTGTTGATTGCAGTAACAGCTTGGATCGTTCTACAGGGTAAATTAAAATGGTTTCATTACCCCAACTTTGAGTCAGACTGCAATGCTTTCCATTATCAAGATCCACATTTTCTATATAATCTAATTTTTTAAATACGTAATATATACAGAGGTTGAAGTTATGAGGAAAATGATTCTACCACCAATTTTGCATCTTCCTTTCATTACCTTTTTAATTCCCGTACAAAGTCAAAAAGTTTCTCATCGATTTTTACAAAAATCTATTGCTTGTCTGTGCAAGGTTTACATTCTTTTATACAGTCATTGCTTCTGCTTATCTACAGTGGCGAGGGTAAAATGAAAACATTTGACTTAATTTAAGAACATGCTGTATAATATACTAAGTGACATATAAATCCGAACACCCAGTTTAAATGGTTTTATTTTAATAAAAGTTGGTGAATGTATTTATCTTACTGTAAATAACAAGTGAAAAAATTTTCAGCCTTATCAGTTGGACATTCCGGTTTTTATACTGCTTTTTTTTAATTCACTAACACTCTAAAAATGAATATTTCAGCCGCAGTAAAGAATCAACGTTGGCGGATTTTGGTTCTTGACATCCTTTACGATCGGTTACGATGCCTAGAGTACGTAGACCTGTACGATTTCGTCAACTTAATGAGTTTGATAGGGGCCGTATAGTGGGACTTCGGGAAGCTGGACTTTCTTTTCGGGCAATTGCAGTTAGAGTGCAAAGAAGTGTAGACACTGTGGTTAGGTGTTGTCAGGCATGGCTTCGAGAAGGCCGTATGCAAAGAGCAAGGGGCACTGGACGCCGCCGTAGAACAACAGACCGTGAAGATAGCCGCCTAAGATTATTGGCCTTAAGGGACCGTTTCTCCACTACCAGGGCCATTGCAAATGAACGGTTTGCAGAACACGGAAGACCTATTGGCATGCGAAGTGTTTACCGACGAATGAGAAGTTTTGGCTTGTTTTCATACCGGCCACTCGAGAACACCGACGTAATCGCCTTGAGTGGTGCAGACAACGGTCACTCTGGGATCAGGAATGGAACAGTATCTTTAGTGACGAGTCTCGATTTTGTTTAGGCATGCACGATGGTCGTGCCAGGGTTGGAAGGCGACGTGGTGAAAGGAGGAATCCACAGTTTTTTGTTGAAAGACATGTTCATCACACTGTTGGAGTTATGGTTTGGGGTGCTATAGCTTATGGTTCCAGGTCACCTTTAATCTTCATCAGAGGTAACATGAACGCGCAGCGTTATATCCACGAAGTTCTAGAACCCCATCTTTTACCCTATCTTGACACCCTGGCAGATCCAACAAGATAATGCCCGACCACATGTTGCAAGAGTCACAATAGACTTCTTTCAACATAATGATGTCACATTGTTACCATGGCCACCAAGATCTCCCGACTTATCCCCAATTGAGCACGTGTGGGTCATGATGGGTAGGAGATTGCTCAATTTGCAACGTCCTCCTCAGACTCTAGAAGCACTTCGAGAGGAGTTGGTGGTTGCCTGGAATGACATACCACAGGAGGACATTAACCACCTGATCAGAAGCATGCCTAGGCGCGTTGGAGAATGCGTAGCACATCAGGGTGCATCCACACATTATTAAAGGTCAAAGGGATTTAAAGCAGTGCAAGCATTTTGAAATTTTTATCATTTACTTATTATGCTTCATTAAGTACTTATACAAAATTTTATTAAAATAAAACCATTTAAACTGGGTGTTCGGATTTATATGTCACTTAGTATAATTTAGCGCTCTAGCCTTTTGAAACAGGACAATAACCACACATCGTCAACTAATTTTTAAGTGCATGAAAATTCGACCAAGTATTGTTCTTTTGGAGCAGAATTAATGTAACACAACACAGATTTTATTCAGTATTATACTCTTCAGATAGACGCCTAGCGCGATATATCCTAATATCGTCTTCTGAAGAACAATCCTCGATAGATTTTCCAGGAACATGAAATTTGAGGAACTGGTTATTGCCCTGACACTGTATTACAGAAGGATAGATAGTAAAATTATTATACAAATTCAGTCAAATGTTTTCATTCTCTTCGGCACTGTAGATAAACGGTAACAATGACGATTTAAAAAGTGAGCCTAACGCAGAAAAGCCGATAGATTTCTGAGCAATTTGGTGAAAAACTTTTTTAATTGATACGGGAATTAAAAAAGTTTGCAAAGCAGGAAGGAAAATTGGTAGTAAAATGTCCATTTGCCTCTAAAACTTCAACCACTTTATATATTGACGTGAATAAAAAACCAGATTATAGAAAGGTGTGGTTCTTGATAATAGAAAGTATTGTGGTCTCATTGGCAACTGGATTCACACCACAAGTGAACCAAAGTCATTTTGATTTACCCTGTACAGTACAACGTACAACAAGTCAAACCATGACTACGATCAAAAACTCATATCTACACATTAATGCCTGCTGAAAAAATCAATAAAATCGAGCCAAAAATAAAAAAGTTATGACGTTCCGTATTCGATCAAAATTTTGCTTGTTGCGTTTATTTTCAACCTGAGTGTAGAAGGAAGAGCGAAATACTATATTACGAGGGTGGTCCGAGAAGTACCCGACCCAACGAAGAAAACACAAAAATTTTGTAAAAAAATGTATTTATTTTTTAACATAATCTCCTTTGAGCTCTATACACTTTTCCCAGCGATGTTCAATAAGTTCGATACCCTTTTTATAATACGAACTGTCTTGCTCCTCAAAATAGCCATTAACTGCCGACATCACTTCTTCATCGTTGGAAAATCTTTGACCACCAAGCCATTTTTTCAAGTTTGGAAACAGAAAATAATCCGAGGGGGCTTACTCTGGTGAATAGGGTGCATGAGGTAGCAATTCCAACTTTAAATCGTTAATTTTGGCCATTGCAATAATGGATTTGTGAGATGGTGCATTGCATTGATGGAACATTTTCTTCTTAACCAAATGTGGCCGTTCTTGCTTGATTTCATCGCTCAAACGTTGCAATGAGTTCGCATAATACTCTCCGTTGATAGTTTTACCTTTTTCAAGAAACGACGCAAAAATTCTGCTTTGTTGCTGTGAAACTTCGCTAAACACTGAATTGAAACATCTTCACGACACTGTTTTTGCTCGATTGTGAGCAATCGCGGCACCCATCTTGCACACAGCTTTCTCATGTCCAAATTTTCAGACAATATGCGATGAACCGCACTTTTTGAAATGCCTACTATGTCTGCTGGCTCGCGCACTTTCAGTCGACGATCATTCAGTACCTCTTTGTGAATTTTCTTCACCATTTCTGGAGTCGTCACCTCATTTGGTCGACCACTGCGATGCTCGTCTTGACAGCTGATACGGCCCCGTTTAAACTCTGCTATCTAATATTTTACTGTTGTAAACGAAGGAGCAGACTCACCCAGAGTAGAATCCAGTTCAGCTTTTATATTGGTTGGGCTGAGGCCTTTGAAATAAAAGTATTGTACCACGTAACGATGACCAATTTTCTCCATTTTCACAAATTCACTGAAAACGTTCAGTATTGATGGCTGCCAAACAAATACTAAACAACGTGGCGTCTTCAAACTTGACACATATGCTTTATAGGTTGCATACTTTCTAAAACAATGATATTTTTCAAACAACTATCGCCATCTCTAGGCCAAGCCGGGTACTTCTAGGACTACCCTCGTAGTAACGTTGTTCTAAGGGAAATATAGAAAGTGGCTGATTTAAATTTATTTGCAGGGCGGTGGCCGATGTGTTCCATCATGTGTCAATTATAATGTTCCGCGGTCTAGAGCACCCATTGCCCCTGAGGTAAGTAACAGATTATACGTAGAGTCAAAGTTTTCCCCTATAATTTGTGTACCCTCTGTCAGAAAAACGCCGATTTTGGACGTTGCAGAAAAGAGTAATCCGCGGAAAAATTACTCTACATTTTCTGCGAATACTGTAATTTTGTGCGACCGCGGTCGTGACTCAACCCTATAAATAATCCCAAGACTTATATTGTTTTCTGAAAGAAACAACGTGAAGCACTCAATAGCGTTAATATCATGTGCTTTCAACCCAGCTAAGTTGGTTAAAAGCCAATTTACTGGAACTAAGTGTGAAAGGTTAACTAACAACGTGTTTTCAAAGTTGAGTCAGTTATTCTTACTGCCTGTTGGACTCGTTGATATACCAAAAATCACCTATGTAAAAGTTGCATAATATAAGAAAACTATTTCTACTAAGAAGATTAAAAACTTTTAAAAATAAAAATGTTATTACACAGTTTTTTTATATTCTCGACCACTATCGTGTAAAGTCGTTTATCTAAATTTGGCAAACGTTTTGTGTTATTGTATGGTTTTCAGTGCGAATCTGTCTGATTATTTTGTGCGAAAAGATAGCCCATGTTTACGTGAACTAGTGGAGATAATACTAACATACGGAGAGTGCCAACAAAATGGAGCCGCAGCATGCAGGTTGTATTTCCTTTAAGAAATCATACAACCCCACTTTGAGTTACACAGGGCGTTTCAGTTTATTGTTGCATAACTTTAAGATTCGATAGAACTTTTAAAATTAATGCATAAAGTCTACATAAACATGGGTCGAAAAATGCGTGGCTTCCGAAATACAGGGTGTTTAAATTTACTTTCTAAAATAGTTTTTTTTAAATATTTCGGACAATATTTGATGTATAACAGACAAAATTGGTATACAAGGGTGTTTTGGTACGACAAAACGAACCATGGGCATAGTTTAACTGTAGCCGCTCGAGGGCGTTCTCTACTGTAGCTCTAGTGTATTAAAATGACCGAAAAAATTTTCTTAGTCCAATTTTTTGCTTTTTGAATATAAAAAACTGATTCTTCGCACTTTTAAACATAAAAAGCTCTCCTGTGAGATTTCGTTATAGTTAGCCGTTTTTGAGATATTTCGATTTTTAAGGTTCGATGCATTTTTAATTATTTATGGGAAAATAATCTTTTTTTTACATTTTCGATTTGGGCATTACAAGTAATTAAGATGATCATTTAGATTGTGTTTTTAAACACAGCAATAATTCCTAACTCCAAATAAACACAAAAAACAGAATATTAATTTGTTTAATTTTCAAATATTATTTTTAACAAATTAAATTAATTATTTATAACTAAAATGCTATTGGATAGTTAGGACAAACATACAAAATCTAAAGTAGTTGCTCGAAATGTAAACCCAATTGTTCAATACACAATTCACATCTACGAATGATCGAACGTGGTATAGCATTATTCAAATAAGGCCCTATTTCATCACATGCATTCCTGATTCTGTTTATTAGCATATCTCTTGTGGTTACGGGAGTCTGGTAAAAAATAGAAATCCCCACACAAAGAAATCTAATGGATTTAGGTCAGGGGATCGTGGAGGCCAGACGACTGGTCCTCCACGGCCGATCCATCTTTCTGTTCGTTCAACCAGTTTCTAGCTATTCTCGAATAATGAGCTGGACAACCATCAAGCTGGAACCAGGCCAATCTTCTTAAATCTAACATAATATCATCCCACATATTTGCATGTTAAGCCTTTAAAAATTCCAAGAAGGTCGCAGCATTTAACCTTGCAGGCAAAAGGTAGGTTCCAAATAGTCGATTAGGGTAGATACCAATCCACATGTTCACACTAAATTCATGCTGAAGATTTCTTTCCCGAACTGCATGCGGATTTTCATGCGACCAAATATGTTGATTATGAAAATTTACCACTCCACGTCTAGTGAAGCATGACTCATCGGTCCATAAAACGTTACTTAAAAACTCCCTATTATTATCAGTTCTATCAAGAATCCACTGACAAAATGTGATTCTTCGTTCTCCGTCCCCTGGCTGTAGTCCTTGCACAGGTTGCAAATGGTAAGGACGTCTATGGTCATTTCTAAGAACACGGTAAACATGGCTTGCTGAAATTCCCAAGGCACCAGAAACTCTCCTAACACATGTGGTCGGATCTCTAACAAACTCACGCAGAATCATACGGGTAAATCTGCGCTGACGAACATTTATGTTTTGATCCCTTTGGAGATTTCCAAAACCATTTTCAATTATTTCGCGATGCACTCTTACAAATACTGAGCGAGTTGGATGTCGTCTGTTTGGAAATCTTCGTGCGTATTCTCTGGCTGCTTCTGCTGCGTTTCCATTTACAAAGCCATACACAAAATGAATATCCGCTAACTCTTGATTGGAGAATAAAAATGGCATTTTTATAAAACTTACAAAAAAAACAGGTAAAAGAAACTAAATTTCGTGCATTCACAATTGCAAAAAAACGTTTCAGGTTTCAACAGACAACAAAACTAACTGTCAACTAATTGACGTTTAACCTTATTCTGCTTTCAATTTCAAAAATATTTGCAGGCACAGCCTACTTCTAACAATTATCGAGATACTGACTTTTTAACGTTATTTTATCATAAAAAATTAAAAATGCCTCGAACCTTAAAAATCGAAATATCTCAAAAACGGCTAACTATAACGAAAATTCACAAGAGAGCTTTTTTATGTTGAAAAGTGCGAAGAATCAGTTTTTTTATTCAAATAGCAAAAAAATGCACTAAGAAAAAATTTTAGGTCATTTTAATACACTACAGGTACAGTAGAGAGCGCCCTCTAGCGGCTACAGTAAAACTATGCCCATGGTTCGTTTTGTCGTACCAAAAACCCCTTGTATACCAATTTTCACTGTTATACATCAAATATTGTCCGAAATATTCAAATAGTAGAAAAGTAAATTTAAACACCCTGTATTTCGGAAGCCACGCATTTTTCGACCCATGTTTATGTTCTATCGAATCTTAAAGTTATGCAACAATAAACTGAAACACCCTGTATCTATCGAAATAAAGTAAAAAGCTTAGTCCTATTGATGAAAAATATGAAAATTATTAAACTAGATATTTGACAATACTAAAAAGTAAAGCAAATAAAATAAAACAAATACATTTTTGGAAATAATTAAATGATTGTGAAGCTCCTCCATGTAAAGTTTTCAAATAAAAGAGTGTTACACCCTTTTCGCATCATGCTGAGCCGACATAGTCGTACGACCACTACATTTGTATAAGGAGAACCAATTTCATCGCGAATTTTAAGTATTTTCAGCAACAAACTGATTTATACTGAGTGAGTGAGTAAGAGCTGCAACAGTCTGTGAATGCTGTTGCAAATTGAAGAGCCTGCGCCCTATCATTTCCCAGACACGTTCAGTTGGAGATATGCCTGGCGATCGTGATGGCCAAGGGTAAACGGTTGATGCAATGTTGATCCATGAAGGCTAACGTTGCTCTGGCAACATGCGGTCTGGCATTGTCTTGCCGGTTTTCGATGGTGTTTAGGTATGGAATAAGCCTCGGGCTATCATACGAGGGATGTCTTTTAAGTTTTGGATATAGAAACATAGTAGGCCGCGCGGATCGAACGTCAGTACTGAATCTTAACTTCACTCTTTAGTAAACATAAATTCAAAGTTTCACAATAATACGTGCAGCGTTTTTTTAAGTGTCACCAAGTCATTAGAAAAATGGAACTCAACCGAGAACATTTTCGCGCCATAATTTATTACAACTTTCAGAGACAATTACGAGTATCGCAACAAGAATGCCTTGCTGAGTTACTGTCGGTTTTCGGCAACGAAGCGCCAAATCAGTCGACAATTTCCCGTTGGTATGGAGAATTTAAACGTGGACGGGTGAGTCTTAGCGACGATCCCAGGGTGGGTGCACCCAGAAAAACGTCGATGCTGTGCGCAAACTCATCATTGAAGATAGACATGTGACATATCGCGAGACTGAGGCGTTCTTGAAGATCTCAAAGACCTCAAATCAAAAAATTTTACATGAAGAATTAGGAGTAAAAAAATTAGTTTCTCGTTGGATACCCCACCTGTTGACTGAAGAGCAGAAAGCAGCCAAGGTTAATTGGTGTCAAAAAACGCTTGACCGTTTCAATTCCGGAAACTCAAAATACGTGTACAGCATTGTTAGTGGTGATGAATCGTGGATTTACTGTTATGAACCAGAAAATAAACGACAGTCGGCTGTTTGGGTGTTCCAAGGTGAAGAAAAGCCAACAAAAGTAATCCGTTCTCGAAGTATTTCGAAAAAGATGTTCGCGACATTTGTGTCAAAAGCAGGTGATATTATTATTATTATTATGATAATTGAGATGAGCAGAGTACACAGTACTATAAGCTCAAGCAGTAAATATAGTGTACGGACACACACACAAATACATCAAATAGAAAAAAATAAAAAAAAACAGTTCATAGCTATAAAGTTTGTACACTCCTCCAGCTATCATACTGCACTTTGAAGCTATTAACTGAAGTAGCACCAACCACACTTTCAGGTAAACTATTCCAGGTGTTGAATATGCGGTTGGGAGGAAACCACTGTCGGACTGTTGTTTTAAATGGCTCCTTATGCAGTTTGAAGCTGTGTCCGCGTAGATTGCTGCGCGACAGACGGTATAGATGCATGAGGTTGGTGCCCATCAAACCATGAAGTATCCTGAACGTAACTATAAGATCGCCACGAAGTCTTCGCTCAGAGAATGAGGTCAGGTTGAATAATTCAAGGCGATCTTCATAGCTTGGTCTTCGTGCTTCAAAAGGGATACGAGTAGCCCGACGCTGTACTGATTCGACGAGATTTCTATCGCGCAGAAGCACAGTGTCCCATACCAGGCCAGCGAATTCAAGAATTGGCCTCACGAATGCCTTGTAAATGTAGGCGCAAGTGTTGACATCGGATCCTTTGAAAGACCTCTCCAGCATGTACAGAAGTTTCTTAGCTTTTGATGTAACGTGGTGAATATGCTCTGACCAGGAAAGACGATCGTTGACTACAACGCCCAGATCAGTGTGGCTGGAAACTGCTTCGATGTTGTGGTCAGAGATCTTGTATGTAAATCGCCGATTTGTCTTCCCGAGGTGAAGGACACAACACTTAGTTAGATTTAAGGGTAAAAGCCAACTGACTGACCATTGACAAACAATATCAAGATCTCGTTGAAGCATAGCAGAATTTACGACAGTATTGTAAATCTTGGTGTCGTCGGCATAAGCTGCACATGTGGAGGAAATCAATGCGGGCAGGTCACTTGTATACAGAAGGAACAGCATTGGCCCCAAGACAGAGCCTTGAGGAACTCCACTTGCTACATGGTGAAGGAGAGACTGGCTATCACTGACGCGCACAGAGAAAGTCCTCCCGGTGAGAAAAGCCTTAATCCACAGTAACAACTCGCCTCTTATTCCCATACATTCCAACTTAAACAGAAGCCTTCTATGTGGTACGCGATCGAAAGCCCTAGAAAAATCTAAGTAGATCATATCAACAGGAGTCTTTGTGTCCAGATACTGAGTCCAATCGTTGAGAGAGTGGAGAAGGTTGGTCATTATTGATCGACCAGGGAGAAATCCATGCTGATTCTTAGGGATAAGGTCATTTTCGAAAGCAAATGACAGGAGCTTATCTAATATGATTCTTTCAGCTATTTTGGCAGCGCTAGGAACGAGACTTATTGGTCGATAATTTTTAGCGGAGGATTTGTCGCCCTTTTTGAATACAGGGGTAACAGAAGCACTAAGCCAGCATGAGGGTAGGGTATGAGATCAAAAAGACGATGTGAATATCAAGCATAATGGTAGGGCCAGTGCTGAAGCGCAGTTTTTAAGTACAGCAGCCGTCATCCCATCTTTACCAGGGGAGGAAGAGGTCTTCAGATTTCGCAGGTGCATTAATACATCTTCAGGCAGGAACTCAACTTCGCAAAGGCTGTTGGGACACCTATGGCAGATAGTGGTCGGTAGAAGGTCTCCATTAGGCTCATCGACGAAGTCATCACTAAAGGACTCTGCCAGTAAGTTGGCAGATTCGGTGGCATCCATGTGGAGATGACGCGGATCTGAGGTGATGAAACTTTGGAATTCAGGTTTGTTCTTAGATACCGAAACAGCTTCTTCTTATTTTTGGAGGTAACGAGTTTTCGTTCATAAGCATGTTTGGCATTATGTAACGTTCTAGATAGGAGGTTAGAAAAGGATCGATGAGACACGTAATCTTGTGAATGGCCACTCCTCCTAAACCGTTGCCACAAAGATCTCTTGTGACGAAGCATCCTCGATATGTTAGAGTTGATCCATTGCTTTGAGGGGTCACACTATACCTTCTTTTCAACAGTATTGTCAGCCGTTTCGCTTAGGACTCGTTGAGCGAAAGTGTCCCACATGTCTTGGGTGCTACGGTTGTTAAGCAAAGCAGGCCAGTTGACTTCAGACAGGGCTTGGTTAAGAGCATCGTGGTTTACAATTTTGATGGTTTTAAACTTATAAGGTTGTAGAACGACTATTTATTGAACTGGAGAGCAGATAAAAGTGAACAGTGGTCAGACTTGCCAAAAGGTGGCAAATAATCTAAATTAGAAACAAAGTCGGCGTCGTTAACGAATATCAAATCCAGAGCCCTAGGCGTCTGTCCTTCCCTGAATCTCGTTGGACGATCAACAAGTTGAGATATGATAGAGTTTCGTAGCAAGTCGATGTAAGCAGCAGAAGAAGAATTGCATTCAGGAATGGTTGACATAGGCCGTAGATTGAAGTCACCAGCTATGAAAAGGTTGGTGTTTTTATTTAAGAGATCTGAAATGAGACTGCACAGGTGTGTGTCTCCCAAACAGGGCCGTGGCCGATATATGCAGCCTATCGTGAAGCTGAAATTTGGGCACCTCAATTCCAAAAATAGATTGTCAATGCCATCGAAAGGACTGAAAGAGGGAGATACCGAGAAAGCCGACGCGATTTCCGTGCGAACATAAATGCATACTCCACCAAAACCAGGAGTACGTGGTGAATCCATTCTGTATAAATAGTATCCAGGCAAATTGATGAAAGAGTCGGACACGTTGGAATGGAGCCATGTTTCAGTAAGGCAAACGACCGTTGGATTATTGTCTCGAACAAATGCTTGGAGTTCAAGTAGCTTAGAAAAGAGAGATTGTATATTAGTGTAACAAATCGTCCAGTTTGCCACAGAATTTATCAATTGCAACAATTCCTCTTAATGAGCAAAGAACTGTTACTGCGGATTGGTATACCACCATTTGTTTGCCAAAGGTCATCACCGAGCTTCGAAAAATCAACCCCAAAAGAAGAATCGTCCTCCATGAAGAGAATGCAAGCTCGCACACAGCCCAAAAACCAAGGCAGTATTTAACGGAAGAAAACGTGGAACTATTGGACCATCCTCGATATAGTCCCGATCTAAGTCCTAACGATTTCTTTACTTTCCCGAAAATTAAAAATAGACTGCGTGGTCAAAAATTCCAGTCACCAGAAGAAGCAGTTGACGCATACAAAAATGCCGTTTTGGATCTGCCAGCAAACGAGTGGAATAAGTGCTTCGAAAATTGGCTCGAGCGCATGCAGATGTGTATTAAACTTCGTGGAGAAACTTCGAAAAACAATAAAGTCATTTAAAACTACCTACCGTATTGTTTTATTTTTGCCCGACCATCGTGCATCTCCAGACAGAAGCGGGATTCGTCACTAAAGACCACCTGATTCCATTTCCGGTCCCACAGAATTCTTTCTCTACACCAGATTATCTTTGGTGGTGCTCGCCGCCCTAAAACAGGCGTCGATTGGTGAATTTGAATTGTGCGAATGAAATGAATAAAAACGGGTCGCCTCCATTCTGATTTCAGTTCGATACTTCACTTTTGAATGATCCTGCTACGCCCCCTGTGCCGCCACCACGGACTCGAAGACCACCTCAACAATCAAGGGTGAGTTATTCATTTTTAACCAACGTGTAGGAATTTTTCGATGACGATGCGTGTAATTATGTACCATACATGTTACTAACGTTTTGAACATCGCGAAGGAATATATAGATTTTATATCGTCAAGTGCCAAAATGGAAGAAAGTAGCGTATCCCATTGTACCCCACCGTAATTGCAAAAAATTTCGCAAATATGTTCTTGAAATGTTATGTGACATCACAAAAAACCATGTCACACGTTCGGTCTGTCGGCTTGTCGGTCGATCACACAAGACTACTACTATGCCAAAAACAAGAAAGCTTCGTGGTTTTTGAAAAGTCGTTAAGCGGCGGCGGAGCTAGAGACGATAAAAGGAAAATAAAATTCAGCTATATTTCGCACATATCAGAAGGTTATAAATCTCAAAACAGTCCTTATTTTATCATGGTTCCTTAATATCTTTTAATTACATTGTACTTGTATATGATAAAGCAACTATCTAGAAGTATTTTATAGAAAAATGAACGTATTATAACCTTATTTGTACATGCAGCTAAAGTCCACAGATGAAAAGGTTCGTTTTTTTAAAATTCAAGAAAAAATTCAATATCTCAAAAACTGTGACACTTTTATATAGGTTTAGGTTGTGGACTTCGTGTGTCTTTATTTTTTCCTCTCCATCTTTGTTTCCTCAGGCTACACCCGTATCCGGATGTATGGACATGTGTCTCTACTTTTGTAGTTGCATATGTGCATTCATTTCGGGCCTGATGAAGCCAACCAGCAGAAATACGTATCGCTCGGGTTACCTATCCTGTTTTCTGCTCGAATACACTTTTTGCGGATTTTGAACATTATTTTCCTATGTTTGTTATATATAATTGGTTC
The DNA here is from genome assembly GCA_963669975.1 of Acanthoscelides obtectus. NCBI lineage: Eukaryota > Metazoa > Arthropoda > Insecta > Coleoptera > Chrysomelidae > Acanthoscelides > Acanthoscelides obtectus. The sequence continues at coordinate 11,048,109 of CAVLJG010000005.1, forward strand.
TTGTTGTGGACTTCGTGTGTCTTTTTTTCCTCTCCATCTTTGTTTCCTCAGGTTACACCCGTATCCGGATGTATGGGCATGTGTCTCTACTTTTGTAGTTGCATATGTGCATTCATTTCGGACCTGATGAAGCCAGCCAGCAGAAATACGTATCGCTCGGGTTACCTATCCTATTTTCCTATTTTCTATTTTCCTATACGTATAAAATGTCGCTATATGCTGCCAGGCAAACATCCACGGGAGGAATTTATTTGTTACAACAGCCAGCAGCTGAAAAGAGGTGGATATAATGTATGTAATGAATGTAACCAATCCGATTCGGTGAAAACAGTAGGGCTGTGGTTATTTACTTAGGTGTGAAATAATGTATAAGGGTTGACCGAATATTTCGTAGATTGAAGAATCTCATCTATGTTTAGTACCCTCTCCCCAAACGAACAATACCAGGGCTACGAAAAAAAAAGTCAAACTGACCGTACTTTTTTCAACCATATTCATCGTCACTGAACACAACACTGGAAAAGTGGGAGCTCCACGTTAAACGACATATATCAGATCATTGCGTTATCTACTTGCCTGAAAGAATGCCGAGAATGTGCTCGAAAATAAAGAATGCCAGGAATGTGTCAGGGATTTCCTTTGTTCGTCATTTGAACTCTGCTGAAAATGATATTTCCGATATTGAAGGATTATTTCACGAACGTAAGTTCATGAAATATCCCCAATAAGGGTAACATCGCTTTCGGCAGATTTGCTAAGAATAAGTTTCACAATAATGAAAGCAAATACAAACTATTATGCACAAAATACATTTATTTTCAATAAGTAATCACATGCCGAAATCATAATTTTGACAATATTACATGAAAATATAGACAGATCTCTCCCAAATGTATGTTATGGAATACTCTTTGCAAAACGCGTCATTGAATTGCTTGTTGATAACCTGAAACAATACAGAAAATACTAATGTAGTTTTTGCAGTCTTTGTGAATAAGCTAGTCGCTTTTAATTAGTTTTCCCAACTCTATACCTTGAATTGGTTGGCCAAATAGGAAGAATTTTGCTTTGTTACATGCTTTATAAATCTCATGACTTTATGACTGCATTCTGTGCCTGTATTACCATGCCTTATTTAAATATTGATTTCAATTCAAAAAAGCTTTCATCTTTTATATAATTATCTTCAACCTATCTAGCATTTTATGACAGAGTCTCCTTAACATCTACATATCCTACAGTAGTCACAACTCATTTCGCGTATATCGTCACAGCTACTGATAGTTTTTACACTCATTTTGAAGGAAATATTTCCGGAAGAAACAGCTTTGTGGATGTGTATGTCAACCAAAACAAACGTCATATTTGATATTCTTACATTTAATTGGTTGTAGATAATCATTTTCCTTAACTTTGCCTGGAGAGAATGACCTTGGCTTTGTCCGTTCCCTCTTAAGACGTTTTATACCACCCTTCGCCCCCCCCCCCTGTTCAGTATATTACATGAACAGTAATCAACCTCTATAATTTCAATTTTTCCTACATCGACAGTACTTTTTTCACAGAGAGCAGTGAGTACTGTTAAGTAGACATGACGCATATATAAAATTGCGTATGAATTATACAGTCAACCTAATTGACGTAATTTTTTTAGTACGCGATATACGCGCACACGTACACAGAGACACGCGTTAGCCTGTCAGCAGTGGAATACGACGCGTTATGCTACTACCTTCCATTTTGGTGGTGCTTGACTATAGTTTGAGATAATGAAATATTAACCCTCAAAAAACCCATGGAAAGAACACACATTGAAGCTCTGGTTATATTTTCTTCATTAAAAGAAGTGTTAAAGCGGTTCGGAGTTATGCCAGAGTTACTCTGTAATAATGATTAATTTTAAGGATTCGCCAGCGCCGCCACCAGCAGACATGAGACCATCCCAACAGGTGAGGCAACATTTTTTCTTACTCTAATAAATCAAATTAGTATATACGACATTTTTAACGCTGAAAAGGATCTGTTTGGCTTCCGTCTCTGTGACAATAACCAACCGCCTACAACGTTGCCCGTCAGAAGCGAACATGGTACCACCGACCCCTACGTCGGCAGCAGGAGTCAAAGAAAGACAAGTAGATTTGTGGAATCATGGGCACCTTCGCAATAAAGCGACAGAAGGATTGGTAGCCCGAGCGACGTGCGTTTTTGCTTATTGGCTTCATCACACCTAAATGGATATGCATCGAAAACACAATATAAAACATATGCCCTTACCATTTGTCCTTTCCAGCCTTGTTTTAGAGCCATGTCACTTTTTTGCACCGATCGGCCTATTTCTCCCCGCTCGAATTTTGATGAAATTTTTACACAAAGGAACTACTATGCCATAGACGAAAAAGTTTAATTTTTTTGGAAATAGGTCCAGTGGCGGCGGACCTAGGGATAAAAAACTAAAAAAAATTGTTTAAACTGTTTTTTTACTTCCAGAGGCTTCTGATCATTTTTCTAAAAAAAAATGTATTGATTAAATATCGAAAGTTAGACGTGTTAGAGGATAGCGACGAGTATATCTCATTTTTTTTAGTGTTAGTACGAGGTCTGTAAATTAAATGATGAGACTGGTTAATTTTTTTATTCAAATAGGGTGGCTCATCGAAAACTGGCTGCTCAGTTTTTTTTTTTTGGGAAAAACGCTCAGACCCGTCGATTTTGTTTTCGAGGGAGCACAAGTTTGGCAAAAAATCACGATAACACGTGCAGCCCCCTGGGCGGGGGTGACACAAACCCTAAAATCCTAAATGGAAAGGGGATCGAGTCATACCTTATTTTAAAGGTCTTTCAATTCCCTTTATAATGATGTAAAATACATGAGCTTCAGTTCAGTAGTTTTGAAGATTTATTATTATTAAGTAGACTTTAATAGGTACATCAGATTAGTTTGTACTACTTTCAGAAGAAATTTGACTAAAAGAATTTACTTAACTACGCCCATGGTTTGTTTATCATTTTGTTGTTGAAAATAGCTATTGGAGCGTTTTTTTGTGGCAAAAAAGTTATTTCTTGAAGAAAGATAAGGAAATATCTCGTACTTATTTTAAATAGGATTTTAGTACATAGTTTGCGCTTGATTTGACCAAACTTTGTTGCTAAAATAACTTGTAACGCTTTATTACATAAATTAACTATGGTATCTTCCACAGCAGAAAGAGTTGAAATTATCGAAATATTTTTCGGAAATAATCAGTGCGCTAATAGATCAGCAGAAATATTTAATGAGCGACATGAGAACAGTAACGTGCATCGAAAATATGTTCTAGAACTTGTAGCTAAATTCCGGGAAACTGGGTCAGTCGCCAATAAAAAACGCAACATAAAAAATCCCATAAGGAACGAACCAATAGAAGTGGGGGTTTTAGGGCAAGTTTATGTAGATCCTACGTTAAGTACCCTCAAGTTGGAAACTGTGTGTGGTGTTAGTCGACGTACTGTCCAATGGATTCTTAAGGCCCATAGTTTACATCCGTATAAAATTCACCTGGTACAAGAACTTAATGAAGACGATTTTGATCGGCGATTACAATTTTGTGAAGATATGAGTGAACGAATTATAAACGATGAACATTTTCTATTCAACACTTGCTTTTCCGATGAATGTTCCTTTTTCTTAAATGGTAGTAAATCGCCATAACTGCCGATATTGGTTCGATTCTAATCCCAGAATTTATCATGATGTTCATACACAGCAGCCACAAAATTTCTTAATTTGACCGGGGAAATGTATTTGGAATTACTGGAAGATGCCATAGATCTTGCATTAAAATCAGAATGATCGGCGGTACATTGCGAATAGGTTGATGTTCCAACAGGATGGTGCCCCACCACATTACGCACTACGTGTTCGACAATATTTAGATCAGACGTTTCCAGATCGATGGATTGGTAGAAGAGGTGCCATTGAATGGCCTCCAAGATCGCCAGATTTATCACCTTTGGATTTCTTTATGTGGGGTCATTTAAAAAGCAAAATCTATGCTACTCAGCCAACATCATTAGAAGACCAGCGAAAAAGAATTGTGAATGAGTGCCTTCAAATTACTCCTCAAATATTGCAAAATGTGCGGCAGCGTTTTGAGCAAAATCTTTATTATTGCATGGAGAGTCATGGTGGCCATTTTCAACATTTACCTGCCCAACGGGTCAGTTCATTCTTCATTTTTAAATTACTTTGCTGCCAAATTTATTGATCTCCACTAATGATGTATTAGCTTTATTTAAGCTTTAAATCAATAAATCTTCAAAACTGCTGAACTGAAGTACATTAATTTTATATCATTATAAAGGGAATTGAAAGACCTTTAAAATAAGGTATCACTCGACCCCCCTTTCCATTTAAGATTTTGGGGGTGGTGTCACCCCCGCCCAGGGGGCTGCACGTGTTAACGTGATTTTTTGCCAAACTTGTGTCCCGCTCGAAAACAAAATCGACGAGTCTGAGCGTTTTTCCAAAAAAAAACTGAGCTTCCAGTAAATGCGTGTTTCGTTTTCGATGCGCCACCCTGTATAATTACAATTTTATATCGTCAGCCTCAAAATAACTTCCTTCTGAAGCTAGACAGCGCCTCATGGCAGTGCTGGATCTCCGTTACTGGAATAGCCTTCAGCTGGTCTGTTATAGCACCCGTGAGGTGATTTTTCAACTTCGGGAAGAGAAAAAAGTCACTAGGACTCAAGTCAGGTGAACAAGAAGGCTGAGGAGAGACAAGAATGTTTTTGCTGGCCAAACACTCGTTTATTGAACAGTGGTGTGAGTCAAGGCAATCTAGTGGATTGATATGTAGGTTGGATTGTGGATTATAGGAGATGGAATTCATCGAATACATTTCAAAATCCAAAAGTAAAAAAACCTACACATAAAGCTATCGCTACTATCGACACGTAGTATCGTACATCGTACAGTGCCTGAAAATTTTTCGTACCAAGGCGATAATTATCGTACGAAATTTCTACATTGCAACGTTGTCAAACGGGTGGGGACTATGGAGATAGGCTACTTGACTTCCATCTAGTTTCATAGATTAAATGAGTATTTCTCACAGTATTTTAACAAAATATATCGTTTATAAGTTTTTAAAAGCGCAAGATGAATAAATAGTTCCAATTTAAAAAAGTATATTTTACATGCTTAATACAAATCAGTGAAAATACTATCGGTCATGTTTTTTGATAGCTACACCCACTATCCTAACTGATAAAATTTGTCTGATCAGAGTCCTGTTAGAAGATTTGACCTATCAGAATCTGTGCAGTCCGGGATGTCCTGCGGAAGCCCAAACCAAACCCCCTCAACACCTTACGCCAAGTTCGCTGTCGAAGCGGCAGAAAGGAACAAGCAAATGGCCGCGTCGACGCCCATGGACAGGTCGTTTCTGGATTCAGGAGAGAATTGGGCGTCCTCACCGATAGCGCAGGCATGTTACGACAGTCCAGTTCTCTATAGACCACATGTGAGTGTACAAAGAGCTATAGTTTTTTCATGGTTTTTGGCGATTACGTCGCAATTCAGGCACTTCGTATTACATCACAAATCGCACTGATGACAGAAATTTTGACAAGTGCATGTGCGTACACATTGCAGACAATATTGCTGAAATAATGCTGAGATATACCTGACATCCAAATAGTAATTTTTGATAACAATAAATTGAGCAAATTAAAACTAATATAAGAAAAATAATATAAATTATGAAGGAAAGTATTGGCACAGTGAAAAAAAACAAGTTTTGACAAAATTTATTTACAGCTAGCTACAATTTTTAATTCAATTTTACGTCCATCAGTTTTTCCTGATAAGTGGAAGGTTGTCAAAGTCTGCCCAATTTTCAAGTCGTAAGACAGAACCTTAGTAAATATACTAAGTGACATATAAATCCGAACACCCAGTTTAAATAGTTTTATTTTAATAAAATTTTGTATAAGTACTTAATGAAGCATAATAAGTAAATGATAAAAATTTCAAAATGATTGCACTGCTTTAAAGCCCTTTGACCTTTAATAATGTGTGGATGCACCCTGATGTGCTACGCATTCTCCAACGCGCCTAGGCATGCTTCTGATCAGGTGGTCAATGTCCTCCTGTGGTATCTCATTCCAGGCAACCACCAACTCTTCTCGAAGTGCTTCTAGAGTCTGAGGAGGACGTTGCAAATTGAGCAATCTCCTACCCATCATATCCCACACGTGCTCAATTGGGGATAAGTCGGGAGATCTTGGTGGCCATGGTAACAATGTGACATCATTATGTTGAAAGAAGTCTATTGTGACTCTTGCAACATGTGGTCGGGCATTATCTTGTTGGAAAGTTGGATCTGCCAGGGTGTCAAGATAGGGTAAAAGATGGGGTTCTAGAACTCCGTAGATATAACGCTGCGCGTTCATGTTACCTCTGATGAAGATTAAGGGTGACCTGGAACCATAAGCTATAGCACCCCAAACCATAACTCCAACAGTGTGATGAACATGTCTTTCAACAAAAAACTGTGGATTCCTCCTTTCACCACGTCGCCTTCTAACACGATCATCGTGCATGCCTAAACAAAATCGAGACTCGTCACTAAAGACAATACTGTTCCATTCCTGATCCCAGAGTGACCGTTGTCTGAACCACTCAAGGCGATAACGTCGGTGTTCTCGAGTTAAAGGGAGGACCCAGTGTGGCCGGTATGAAAACAAGCCAAAACTTCTCATTCGTCGGTAAACATTTCGCATGCCAATAGGTCTTGCGTGTTCTGCAAACTATTCATTTGCAATGGACCTGGTAGTGGAGAAACGGTCCCTTAAGGCCAATAATCTTAGGCGGTGATCTTCACGGTCTGTTGTTCTACGGCGGCGTCCAGTGCCCCTTGCTCTTTGCGTACTGCGTTCTCGAAGCCATGCCTGACAACACCTAACCACAGTGTCTACACTTCTTTGCACTCTAACTGCAATTGCCCGAAAAGAAAGTCCAGCTTCCCGAAGTCCCACTATACGGCCCCTATCAAACTCACTAAGTTGACGAAATCGTACAGGTCTCCGTACTCTAGGCATCGTAACCGATCGTAAAGGATGTCAAGAACCAAAATTCGCCAACGTTGATTCTTTACTGCGGCTGAAATATTCATTTTTAGAGCGTTAGTGAATTAAAAGAAAGCAGTATAAAAACCGGAATGTCCAACTGATAAGGCTGAAAATTGAGTCACTTGTTATTTACAGTAAGATAAATACATTCACCAACTTTTATTAAAATAAAACCATTTAAACTGGGTGTTCGGATTTATATGTCACTTAGTATATATGTCAAGTACTGGTGTACGTCAAGGTTCCAATTTGGGTCTCCTATTGTTTATCTTATACGTCAACGATCTTTGCAATGCATTATCATTCAACAAGCTTATGTTTGCTGATGACCTGAGGCTTTACACATCTTTTTCTAACTGGCAAGATTGCGAAAACCTAAAACAACAAATTATTGTTTGTACAATATGGTGTATAAATAACAATTTGTATTAGAACTTGCTCTAAATGGCGTATTTTAACCTTCACCTGGTAAGCCAGAATTTTAACTTCCTACCCATACAAAATGAACGATTCTATATTGGAAACGTAAACGTAACATTAACAACTTTGAGATGCAAAATGAACTGCATCATCATAATACCAGGTCTAACAAGTTAAAATCAAATCGTTTTAAAATTTTTGCTAGGTCGCTGCAGTATATTTTTTTAGGAATGTATGATACTCTACCTAGTGATTTCAGGGATATCGATATCTATTGTTGTTTTAAAACAATGATTTTCATTTATCTAACTGATAAGTGTTTTTATTCTACTAACGGATTTTTAAATTGTCGATGTTGATAACGTGAAAAATGGTTATTTTTGAAAATTTGTATTGGCCTATTTGACTGACTTGATCGATCCGATTCATTTGTTTTACATGTTCGTAGTTGCCTTTTTCCTGAAAGGAGCTAAATTACGATGAGCATGAACTAATGAGAGCGTTGCTTGGGAAATGCAGAGTCAACGTACTTGACGCCATGTTTCCATCTACTTGTCGGCGATCTAGCTCTCTCCCAGACAAACCCGCCCTACATCAGCCTCCCATCCTAACCGGGTCGAACTTCGTACATCCAGAACTGGTCGATAAGACCTCTCCTTTGTCCCTATTGTGGAACAATCTGCACGAGGAGGCTTTTACCAGTTCTACTAACCTTATGCAGTTCAAAATACGGATCAACAAAGTTTCTTTCTTTCATCGTAGCAACCGGTGTCCTGGCATTTAGGCTTCTGTCAGGGCGGATTGATCTCCAACCACAGAAGCGCCACCAAGCCGAAGCAAAATTGGACATCGGCCTCATTAAATATATGTTTTTTACAGCCAAGAGCTTACCGGCCCCCCGGTACAATAGAACTGAACTGGCCAGATGGCACTCAAACCAGAAGGAGATTCGAAGGGGTGAGTACACCGAGAGACGCAAAATGGCCCAGAGGACCAACTACGGCCGCGGAGGAAAAAATGCAGCTGCTCGATCAGATGGAGTTCGTAGAACAGGATCAGCTGATGGATGACCTCAGGAATTACCAAAAAACCCGCCGCCGTCTTGTCTATGATCTCGTCAACATGAGCAGTTTGATCGAGACTCCCACTGATTGATGTCTCGTTGAGGACTCGTTGATACCGCTTCCATCTTCTAGTCACGCCTGATCTATCGCCTTGTACATGTATAGCTGGAGAATAAATCATATATCGAATATATCTGTTGCTTTGCTTACATACAGAATCTCACCTGATCGTTGGTGGGAACTATGGATCTAGGAAGCCCACTATAGTTAAATACCAAGATGGAATACGGAAGCATGGCATGGTGGCATTTAGGCCCGTATCGTCAGTCATCCCTACAATAATTGTAGGGCGCGTTTATGGCCTCCTTGATTGACATAGTTTTCTACTTCTCCGTGTCAGAGGTCTATTTTGAGGTTATGTCAGAAACATCTATTTGCATCAAATTGTGCTTGCTTTTGAGTTATATCATGTTTTATCAGCCTGAAATTTCCTACAATTTAAAAGGGAAACATATCTTAACAATAGGAGAGCGCTGACGCTGACACGGGACGAGTGTAATCTAGAAATTTTTGATGGAAAGAAAAGAGTATGACAATCAAGGAGGCCATAAACGCACCCTATAATTGTAGGGACGACCGACGATACGGGCCTTATTGACGGTATATGTTATACCGCGTTTACATGCAGCCACTGCCGCTGCCATTCGCGATGCCCACTGTCCTGCCGTAAATAATTCCTCGGCAGCATTTGGAGCAAGTGAATGCTTACATGCAGCCACCCTTCTAACTTTAAACTGCTTCCAAACAACTTTCCACTACATCAAATGGGCTGACACACCTCATCTACTCCTGCTCCTGCATCTACGAGCCCCTTCCCACTTCAGTTGGCCCACTTCAAGATTTGTACCAAAATATGCCTTTATAAACTAAACATGACGAAACTATTTACTTCTAAAACAATTTATTTTCTCAAAAACATTTTAGATACATTCTAGTCGTAAAAAATACATATTTGAAATCACTTAGACCTATAACTAATAGAACATCTGTTTTAGCAAAAATTTGGTGTAAAACAATCCCATATTTCTTGAAGCTTTTGTCTCAGTTCGGTGATTGTACGAGCAGGATGTTGTCGTAGAACCTTTTTCATCTCGTGCCACAGAGTTTCAATAGGTGACAGATCTGGACTGCTAGAAACCCATTTCAAAAGTGGTACATTATTTTCTTCCATCCATTTTATAGCCTTTTTTGAGGTATGGCACGCTGCACCATCTTGCTGAAACACAAAATCTTGGCCGGACGTCAAACATTCTTCCATCACTGGTAAAAGCGATTCTTCTAAAATAGCCAAATATTTGTTTGTATCCACATTTCCATCAATAAAATGGAGTTTTCCTACTCCTTTTGATGACATACTGTCCCAGACCATAATGGATGCTGGAAATTTCACTTTTCTCTTCGGACAGTCAACATGTAATGCTTCATTTTTTTGCGAATAACTCTACTGCGACTGTCACCAACACAAACGTTGAATCGGTCCTCATCACTTCATTGTATTGCACACCATTGTTGAGGTGTCCATTGTTCTTTAGCGCATCTAAGCCGATTTTTCTTTTGCAGTGGAGTTAATAGTGGCTTTTCTTTGGCCTATAAACCAGTTGTGCAACTTTAGGGTTTTTACTTCACTTTTTTTTATAAGAAAACTTACCTTGCAAGTGCTAAATCCCAGTTTGTGGGCCTCTCTATGAGTTGTGGACCTCGAAATTCTCCTTCCAACAGCGTCACTCCACAGAGCACATAATTGTAAATAATTGGCATTGTCACGCCTGTTTTTCACGATTATTCTTAATGCTCTTCGGTCGGCATTTGTGATATTACTTTTTATCACATATCGTGGCTTAATATTAACTGAACCAGTTACGTTATATCTTATAACAATATTTCTCACACTGTACCGCGATAAGTCTAACAAAGTTGCAATTTCTGAGTTGATTTCCCAGAATTAAAAAATTTAATTATCAGTAACCGAATTTTCTCACTAATAACCATTCCTCTACCCATTTTGATAACCTTAACTACCCAAAACTATTTTAAACGTATTCTGACAGCTGTGATTAATAAAATCAATTGTCATGGCTTTTATTTTTCACAGCCACCTATGCGTTATAGACTTATTTTGCATTGAAATGAAAATAGGTTGATATGCTGTAATTGCAACATGTGCTATTTTTATGCTGCAAATTTGATTAGGGAGTGATAAAGTTGGTGTTTTCTACTATATATTATCAAAATATTCATTGATAATATTTTAAACCTATAACTCCCTGCTACATTTTTATTATCTGTGTTTGATAAGAAAAAAACTAAGATTTCAATAGTTGGGCCAACTGAATTGGGAACGGGCTCGTAATCGAAGCGTTTTTCTTTTTTAATAGCGGCCGAAATGTTGCCATTAGCGATTTTTTTTCGACTTAAGCTCTTGTATTGGGATGTTTTTCAATCCTACCATAATAATATTTCAACCGCATATAGCTCTAAAAACTTCAATACTCGATCATTGCTCTACTCAATCATGGCCCAAGTGTATTTTAAAACGAATAATTTGCCGAAAAAGGAATAAATTAGGTTTTAAGATACCCCGCGTCCACGTGGTAAGGACAGGACTGACTTTTGGTACAGCGGGCAGCATGTAAACGGTCGCTGCCGCTCGGGTTGCTGGTCCTTTGACTTCCGTCCAAAAAACCGCGAACGAAGGGAGCACGCGGCATGCGTATTTACATACTCGCGCTGCCCACTTCCCTGCTCAATTCCCTGGTCATTGCCGTGGAAGTGGGCTGCATGTTAACCCGGTATTACGTCAGTAACGTAGTGGTAGACGTTGTGGTCTACTAATCTAGTCCGTGTATACTAAGTGACATATAAATCCGAACACCCAGTTTAAATGTTTTTATTTTAATAAAAGTTGGTGTATTTATCTTACTGTAAATAACAAGTGAAAAAATTTTCAGCCTTATCAGTTGGACATTTTTATACTGCTTTTTTTTAATTCACTAACGCTCTAAAAATGAATATTTCAGCCGCAGTAAAGAATCAACGTTGGCGGATTTTGGTTCTTGACATCCTTTACGATCGGTTACGATGCCTAGAGTACGGAGACCTGTACGATTTCGTCAACTTAGTGAGTTTGATAGGGGCCGTATAGTGGGACTTCGGGAAGCTGGACTTTCTTTTCGGGCAATTGCAGTTAGAGTGCAAAGAAGTGTAGGCACTGTGGTTAGGTGTTGTCAGGCATGGCTTCGAGAAGGCCGTACGCAAAGAGCAAGGGGCACTAGACGCCGCCGTAGAACAACAGACCGTGAAGATCGCCGCCTAAGATTATTGGCCTTAAGCGACCGTTTCTCCACTACCAGGTCCATTGCAAATGAATGGTGTTTACCGACGAATGAGAAGTTTTGGCTTGTTTTCATACCGGCCATACTGGGTCCTCCCTTTAACTCGAGAACACCGACGTAATCGCCTTGAGTTGTGCAGACAACGGTCACTCTGGGATCAGGAATGGAACAGTATTGTCTTTAGTGACGAGTCTCGATTTTGTTTAGGCATGCACGATGGTCGTGCCAGGGTTAGAAGGCGACGTGGTGAAAGGAGGGATCCACAGTTTTTTGTTGAAAGACATGTTCATCACACTGTTGGAGTTATGGTTTGGGGTCCTATAGCTTATGGTTCCAGGTCACCTTTAATCTTCATCAGAGGTAACATGAACGCGCAGCGTTATATCCACGAAGTTCTAGAACCCCATCTTTTACCCTATCTTGACACCCTGGCAGATCCAACTTTCCAACAAGATAATTCCCGACCACATGTTGCAAGAGTCACAATAGACTTCTTTCAACATAATGATGTCACATTATTACCATGCCCACCAAGACCTCCCGACTTATCCCCAATTGAGCACGTGTGGGATATGATGGATAGGAGATTGCTCAATTTGCAACGTCCTCCTCAGACTCTAGAAGCACTTCGAGAGAAGTTGGTGGTTGCCTGAAATGAGATACCACAGGAGGACATTGACCACCTGATCAGAAGCATGCCTAGGCGCGTTGGAGGATGCGTAGCACATCAGGGTGCATCCACACATTATTAAAGGTCAAAGGGCTTTAAAGCAGTGCAATCTTTTTGAAATTTTCATCATTTACTTATTATGCTTCATTAAGTACTTATACAAAATTTTATTAAAATAAAACCATTTAAACTGGGTGTTCGGATTTATATGTCACTTAGTATACATAGCACATCCACCATTCTTTGAGGTCATCGTCGATCAAAGATGATCAGGAGCTTGAAAATGATACAAAAACGAGGTTTAGACATCAATTTTCATGAATATTTTCGCGATTATGATAAATGATAACAGGCACATTCACGACACGAGTGTTTCATCAGTAAACATTGGTAGGTACTTGTATTTTTCGATCTGTTCTGGTTTATTTATTGGTTCATGAGCAGCAGTTATCAAGTGTATAAATAAGACATAGGTTTAGGATTGATTGACTTGAAGCATGTAATGTTTATTCAAACGAGTTTAAAAAATTTGTTATATAAAGTTAAATTAACAGTCCTCAGTCCATGACTCAAAGTCTTTGATGACATTGTATGTTTGTTCCTCGATCTTATAGGGATATCCATATTTGAGGAATCCCTGAAGATGCGTTTTTATTTCATACATAGACAAATATCCGAAATAGAGGAAAAAAATAAATTTCTGACGTAATCATCATCATCAACCCCAATGTCATCAAAAATAAGCAAAGCGAAGGTCCCTGTTCCCCTTTAGTGCTTACTCAACTTTGGCTTTTACATTTCAGAAGCCCATGCTCCTTTTTGAAAAAGATTTAATAGGTGAAAAATCAGGGGTGAAGACGTTGCAGGAAGTGGGAAGGGGTTATTTGAACTACTTGTTGCTAGTAAATTTATACGCTTCTAGCCTTGGTAATGACTAGGCATATTCCGCACAAACAGGGTGAGATTTTAGTGTGGGCTCGTTATTACGCATGGTATCTAAAAAAGTTTAACACAAAACTTGTAGCCATTAGTAACAAAGCAATCTAGTATAACATTCTATAGGATTTTATTTTCAAATTGGACAATGTATCAAAACACAACTTCGACAACTTGGACCCTCTCAAATTTTACAGCAGAGGTTTTTTTTTTTTATATATCGAAACAGCCGCGCAGGCAGAAGCCTAAATGCCGGAACACCACGGCTGCTATGATGATCCCAAAGAAATTTTGTTAATACGATTTTTGAACTGCCTAAGGTTAGTAGAACTGGGAAAAGCTTCCTCCCGTAGATTGTTCCACAATCTAGACACCCTCGGGACAAAGGAGCGGTCGTATCGGCCAGTTCTGGATGTACGAAGTTTGACACGGTTAGGATGGGATGCCGAAGTCAGGCGGGTCTGTCTGGCAGGCGCATCGCGCGGCGGCATCATGGAAGAGAGCTCTGAGGAGCAAAGCCCGTTGGTGTAGCGATAGAAAAGAGCTAGATCGCCGATGGCCCGCCGGTGCGAAAGAGTCCCGAGACTGTCTGTTAGAGAAGAGTCATCGATCAGTCGGACCGCCCTCCTCTGGACAGCATCGAGCATGGACAATGTAGTCGGGGCTGCAGCACCCCAAATGTGTGAGCAATACTCGAGGTTAGGCCTTATCTGGGCCTTGTATAGAGTGAGAAGGTCATGCGGAGAAAAGTACTTCTTAGCCCTAAACAAATAGCCTAGCTTTTTCCCAGCAGCTGCAGCTATTGAAGAGATGTGTTCGTGCCAGATCAGGTCCTCGGTGATCTGGACTCCGACCAGCCGAAATGAATGGCTCTTTGGTAGAACTCGACCGTCCATCGAAACTGTATGAGCACTAGGACGCTTTTTGTTCGTCAAGGTACAGTACTGTGTTTTGGAAGCATTGAACTGTACAAGATTGTTGCGTCCCCAAGCAGTGATAGCCTCCAGGTCTCTTGTCAGAGAAGAAGTCGTCGCTAGTCTTCTTTTTTCCAGCTCAGCGGCAGAGATCGGCTTGTCACTCTGAATTCCTGCATGTAGAGTGCTGTCATCAGCGAAGCTGTGGATTGGGTTGATCGTGCAGGAAAGGAGGTCGTTGATATGTAAGAGAAACAGTGTTGGAGCCAAGACCGATCCCTGGGGAACACCCGCGTTGACGTTGTGGGATGAAGAGGAGAATCCGTCAATTACGACGGATATCTTGCGGCCAGAGATAAAGTCAGCCACCCATCTGCAAAGCTTTTCTGGGAGGCCGTAGGATGGAAGTTTGCTTAAGAGGGCAGCGTGCCACAGCTGATCGAACGCTTTCGTGATGTCAAGAGCAACGACATGAGCCTCACCATGAGACTGGATGAGTTTACTGAGGTACTGAATTTTTCGTCAAACAAAATTTTACATCCCATACTTTTTCTCTATCTATTTATCTATTTTAAGTTTCATGGTTAGCATACTCGTATATAGGGTGCTCAATAAGGTAAAATGTGCTATTCCTGAAAATTGGCAAATGGAAAACCCTGTATATTTTCACATTTCTTATTCTCATTCTCACAAGCTTATTTATTATACAGGGTGTCCGCAAAGTTGGGGTTTCCTTTACACGACGTGTAGATCTTGAAAACATAAGCAATTTTTCTTAGTACCATATACACCAATGTCTTAAGGGAACCGAGATAAAGGGCTCTGCAACATCAAAAATATCTGAATACCGTCCTGTAGCCGCGACATCCCCAAGTGGTACTAGGACACTAGCTCAACCCGACGACAGAACTGGGTCGGGGTCAGTGTGTCAGGACAGTATGCAACCTTCAACCGACGGTTACGGTCCCGCGTGTAGAGGTAAACGAACACGTATAAACGATTGCGTTTCAAAAAACAACAGGCACTAGAGACGTGGCTAGAGAAGTGCAAGTATCAAAAACTAAAGTGTGGCAAACGCTGCGTGAAGAGGGGCTGTATCCGTTTCACGTCCAACGTGTACAAGCCCTTCAACCTGACGATTTTCCAGCAAGAGTGCGGTTTTGTGAGTGGTTGTTGCATCAACATGACAATAATCCGGACTTTTTGAAGTGCATATTGGTGACAGACGAATCTACGTTCACACGACTTTCGCAACACTCATGTTTGGTCAGTAGAAAATCCGCACGCCGTCCGTCGGGCACATTTTCAACAAACATTTTCGGTGAATGTTTGGGCTGGCATGGTGATCGGTATGCTCATTGGACCATTTATTCTCCCAAATCGATTGGACGGGATGCAATACCTAGACTTTTTACGTAACATTTTGCCTTCCTTGTTTGCCTGCGTCTGCTCGGTAGCGCATCAGCTGATTTCATTTTCTGTTGGCGCGGTATGATTTCGGGCAGAGACGTACTTAGCCCTTCTCGTCAACTGGAGAGTGAGTACTTTTTCCTTCATTTTTTTTTACTTGGTCACTCTCGTTTCACTACACATTACCTTTGTTATTTCAAGGGTAGTTGTTTCTGAAGAGGAAAACCCCAACTTTGCGGACACCCTGTATAATGTTTATGGGATTTTACTGTATGAGTCTGGGTAACTTTAATTAGTAATGAAATTAAACAAATATAAATTTATGTCGTTACCAACTAAATGATATTTTTTATCTTCAAATGTATTGGAATATTTTTCATTTACCTTGATATCTGATTTACAGGAAGGTAAGCAGTGACTCCATTTAGAAATTTTGAGAAATGGTTCATGTTGCATTCTTGACCACCCTGTATAAACCGTCCACAAACTGTAAAAGTAAGTCGATAAGAATGGAATGATAAAACTTTCCTGATGAAAAATTCAGGGCTATAACTACAACAGTTGCGGATGTGCCAGTTGTGAAAGTTGAAAATAAAACCCTATCGTATGTTGGCAACAGCGGTGGCCGCAGTAGTAGACTCTTCGGTCACCTGATCAGTCGCCGTGCGCTGTGCGGGTTCGAGTCCCCTCCCCGGAGAAATTTTTCTCTTGGCTATGGATGTTGTGATTGTCCGTAGGTGGTAGACGGTCTCAGACTGTCGAACGCGGAGGTACCACCCGGCGGATCTCGTAGGCGGAGCCAGAATGTGTGCATGTTGCATGTACACGTGTTCCCTCGTGTCCGTGTGTCGTTCCCCCTTTCCCATGTATCCCCCTATAGCCCCACGGTACCCAATGGGTGCTTAGGCCATAGGCCTTCGTGGTAGTTGGAGTATAAAAAAAATGTAGTATCTTCATTTGAAATGGCTTATTCAAGTCTCTACAATACTCGCGCCTAACCGGCATTGTGTTTCGGTGATATCCGCAAACGCAAGACTACAACAAAATAGATGAACCCGCTGCTGTTGCTGAGGTTTAATCATCGCAACTGTGATTAGATCGCAATGTTGCTGGTAACTAGTTATATGGGCCTATAATTTGACCTATTTAATGTCTGTGTTATACGTATACATGCTTGTAATCACTTTTTTCTAAGAGGAGCTCAAACTTATTTTTTCTACCAAAGTCAGTACTTTCCGCACGCTGGTGGAAAAATTCCTATACCTAGCACTTGTGGAAAGTGTATTTTCCGCCACTGATGGCCTGCCCGAGCTCCCTTTCGTAAAAGTATCACTTTCCGCACTTGTTAGATGAATAACTATTGTGATTATAGTGTTGCGTGGGAAGTGCAGAGTCGACATACCTGACGCTATTTTACGTTAATATTCTGACGATAATAAATAGTAATGTTGGCGCCATCTGTTGGGAGACTCTCATATACGCCAGAGCTGCATGGCCGATCTCTGTTGGGGACCGTGCCAGTCTCCTTCGGTGGCGACATCTGTTGGGGACCATACCAGTGAGTCGCCTTCTGAATCAGCGCGAAGTGACCTCGAATATTCTAGATGCCGCTTTGTGGTTCGCCAGACCTTTCTCGAATCATCGATGGGGAATATATAGTTCGACGGCCGGGAGATGGAAGCAGAGTACAGAGTACAGGTGAGTAGAGCAGAGTGGAGTATAGTGCAGTCAATGGCGCGACATAAGAATTAGTTAGACATACATAGAAAAACGCTACAATATTCAGGGTATTCTGGAAACGGACAGAGAGTGTAATACGAGTGAATAGATCCTGCTTTATGATATAACTAACTAGCTACCTCAGTATAACTTTTGACAAATGTCAGAATAAATTTGATTGCTCTTTCGATACCTGTCAATTACCAAAATTCCAGTACAACTCCATTCCACGTAGAATCAAACAATGGCAGACGTTGAAGGCAAGTATAATTAAAAGCTAACCACACTCATGTGCTTTTCCCTCCCCTTGCATTTTCAACATGACGCAAGCAAAGTGCAATAAGGTATGTTCGAGTATAGGATGCTAAGGTGAAGTTATGGTGCATGCCCTCTGGAAAGTTGAATGCCAAGATGCAAGTGAAGGCGAAAGGAAAAGCTCACGGATGTGAGCATGCCTCAAGTACTTGAACTATTCTTAATCGTGTTATTCGAATGTAGAGGGAGCAGAAGAAGAGGCACAAACAGAAGAAGTACGAATAGTAGAAGAGGCTGCAGACGAAGCTGTCCAATCAAACGAACCACCTGAGACTACTGAAAGTGGCACTGACGAAAGATATAGGTGAGTAGTCATTTTCCAACAATATTTTGTCAGCTGATAAAATGTAGGGGTTCATCATGAGGAACGCTAGAGAGTTCTCTGTCTCAGTTCTTATAATTCTATATACGAGTAGAAGGTTAGCTTATGGTGTCTTGATTTGGTACCTGCACTGAGCGACCCATGTTAGAAAGATCGAACGTGTTCAGATTTTTTTTTAAATGACTACATTTTAAGAGTACGGGTGTATTTGCTGAGCAAGGATTTTATTACTCTTTGCTACTTAATGAAGCAAAATTTGTTTCTCTGTATAGAACGCGCATTTTTGCATAAACTGGCTCATGGGAATATATGTGAATTGTGTTAGGTAAAATTATCTTTATGTTGCCCCAGCGTAACAATTGAAATTCTGGAGTGTTTTATTGTAATTATGCATTTTGACTAAATCGCCTGTTTCCATCTTTTTTGTAACAATTTAATCTTAATAGGTAAGATTGTGACATTAATTTCTCTCCTCTCTCGCTTGTTTGTCGGCTATTTTTTGTTTATTCAGTTGATTACTTATTAGATTAGATTATACGTATATATATATACATATACAGGGTGACAGGTAAATAGGTGTAAAACATTTTAGGAGGTGATAGTACAGCCCCTTTGCTATCGAAATTAGTATACAGGGTTATCCAAATTAAGTGTCCACCATTAGTAACTTTGTTATTAGTGAAAATACAAAGTTGTTTGAATTAGCAAACTAGTAGCATTTTTAACGCTGGTAAAAATGAGAAATAAAAAAAAACAATTGAGAGTCGTTATTTTGATTTTTTCAGTAAAATAACATTTTTTTAAATGGAAACCCCTGTATATTATATTTTTTTCTGTTAAAGCATCAAATTTTAAACAAAAAAGCTTACAATAACTTTTCTCCTAGGTTACAAATTGTTGAAGTTATGGCCTCCAATCTGAAACAATTAAATTGTATCGACAAACTTTATTTTCAACATCAACTTATAATCTTACAAAATACAATAACAATTTTTTTTAAAGAAGATGCTCGAAAACACCACCTTGTTCTTCAATACATTTTTGGGCACGTTTTTCAACTGCTCGAACTGTCTTAAGTATGGTCCTACCATCTATCTGGGTTATCTTTTCCCTAACTGCAGTCTTTAACGCGTCAAGGTTATCGTACCTTCGCTTGTAAATTTGGTTCTTTAAGTAACCCCACAAGAAGTAATCAAGTGGGTTTAGATCTGGTGATCTGGGAGGCCACTGTATTGGGCCATTTGTTCCTATCCACTGATCATTAAAAGTAGTACTTAGAAAATGATAAGTACCTCTGGAGTTGTGGGCAGGTGCGCCATCTTGCTGAAAATGCAGATGATGTCTACTTATAAGATCCAATTCGTCTAAGAAATTAGTCAGAATTTCTGACATAAATTCCACATATCTTTCACCAGTTAGGGTTCCCTCATAAAAGAACGGGCCAACAATTTTTGAACCAATTATACCGCACCAAACGTTGAAACTGAAACGGACTTGTGGGCCTCTTGGATGTACTAACAAAAGATTTTCTCTTGACCAATAATGGTGGTTTTTTCTATTAAACATTCCAGAATTTGAAAAATTTGATTCATCTGTCCATAAAAGGTAACGAAAGTTATTTACATTTTGGCGACAGAAGCTAAGATACCAATAGCAAAAAACAAGTCTTCTCTCTGGATCCCCTGCCAAAAGCGTTTGAACTGGTCGGTACTTATACGGAATAAATTTGTATTTTTTTAAAATCCTTTGAACAGTACCATAACTGAAATTAGAGTCCTTGAGAATATCTGCTATTGAATTCTCACGATAAGCTTCAAAATATCCAATAACTGCAATTTCCGTGGCCTCGCTTATTATGAATTCTTTTTTAGCAAAAACATTTTCGTTGCCCCTAAATTTTCGATAAAGTCTCAGAAAATATCGTTCATACGGTTGAATGCGAGCGGGATATAATTCACTGTAGTATTTCTCTTGCTCTCAAGGAGGATTTTCTGCACACTAAATAGCATTCTAACATATCACACTTTTCTTCATGGGAGAACATGTTTCTTTAAATTAATGACACAATAAAGCTTATAAACAAGTATTTACACTAATGTTTGACATTATTTGATTTTATCATTGTTTTCCAAAGCCTTCTAGTTGCGAGTATGTCCAGTTTAACAATTTGTCGCTTATCTTAATGCTGTCAAATCGCGAACGCCAGGTTGTTTTCATAGCCGTCTTAATATTATAATACTGCAAATAATTAAAAATATTTATGGTTATTTTGACTTTATTTTTGACTTTAGCGGAAAAGTCATTATGAACTTTTTTGTTTAAACTTTGATGCTTTAACAGAAAAAAAATATAATATACAGGGGTTTCCATTTAAAAAAATGTTATTTTACTGAAAAAAATCAAAATAACGACTCTCAATTGTTTTTTTTTATTTCTCATTTTTACCAGCGTTAAAAATGCTACTAGTTTGCTAATTCAATCAACTTTGTATTTTCACTAATAACAAAGTTACTAATGGTGGACACTTAATTTGGATAACCCTGTATAATACTGAAAAGTTATTGAAGATTTAAGATTTTTTTAATAACAATCCATATTTCAGAGTAAAAAAGTCGAGAGAGAAAAAAGTTGGCGATTAAAAATTTGTTTTTTGTGGTTTTGGGTTATTATTTCAATAATTAACTATTATAAATTAAAAAAGATTCGAAAATAATACCAAACAACGTATGTATTTATTTTCATTCAGAAATGTTTAACTAGGAAAAACAAATAACGTTTTACAGTAAGTAAGGTGTTTTACAAAAAAATCAGTATACAAAAAAACGTACAAACAATTTAAATAATATCCTTGTTTCATAAGGAATCTAAATTGGTATGATAAGTGGACAAAAACTGTGTGAAACTAAACATAATGTATTGTAATACAACAATAGGGAGTAAATTTATCAATGGCTTGTCTCCTATTTTCACAACTCTCTGATTGATAAGAAAGTGTTTTTGTGAAAATAATGTAACTGTAAGCTATGGGATAGTTATTATTTTAAACTACGGTTAAGTTACACGATTATTTACACAGTTGTAATTGTACTACAGAATAATAAAAACTGACTAAAAGTTAGTACAATTGGTAAGTAAAATACAATAATGAAATGAAGGTAAAATTCATTGCAATTGTTGTTCGAACTGACGCCCGCCGTTTCTTATGCAATCCCGTAGTTTTTTTCTCATTTTGGTAAGCGTGATGCGACCAGTTAGTTGTCCTCTGATAGTGTCAGCAGCAGCAATAATTCTTTCTTTCAACTGTGCAAGAGTGTCTATGGGCTCAGCGTACACCAGTGACATGTGCCCCCATAAATAATAGTCACACGGTGTTAAGTCTGGGCTCCTCGCTGGCCACGGTGTCGGTCCACCTCGGCCAATCCAGCGACAAGGATATTTCTCGTCCAGCCACTGTCTAACACCCAGACGGAACTGCGCGGGACAGCCATCGTGTTGGTAGATCATCTGCATCCTGATATTCTGAGGCAGGTCTTCGAGATACTCCCAGAGTTCGGATCTCAAAAAGTTTTCATAGGATTCGCCATTCAGGTTGTCAGGCAAAAAAACTGTCCAATTAGATACGTATGAATGATTCCCATCCACACGTTTGCCGAAAATCTTCTTTGATGGGCTCTTGGCTTTGCCATGTGGGGATATGCATCTCGTGGGGCCCAATAATGTAAGTTGTGATAATTTGTTGTCCCCTCTCTGTCAAACTTAGACTCGTCGGTCCACAATATTTTAGTTAAATAGCCGTTTTCTTCTTGATCCCGATGAAGCATGTATCGACAAAAATCAATTCCTCTTGCGGGATCTCCTTCTTCTAATACTTGAACCGGTGTGTAATGGAAAGGGTAAAGTCTCGCCGAATGGAAAACGAACCAAACTTTCCACTGAGTTAAACCAAGCTGCTTTGCTATAACTCGTGTAGACGCCGTCGGGTCTCTGCCGTAGCATTCCAGTATTGCCTCTCGATCTTCGTCGTCAAACAACCAAGGTCTACCAGCATCATGACGTCTCTCATGAACCTGTCCACTTTCCTTGACGCGTTGGTACACAGAAGCAAATACTCGATGACTCGGTATTCGCCGATGCGGAAAAGGGTTTTCGTATTCTCGCCTGGCTTCAACGGAATTTCCATCACTTAAATCATAACAAAACAGAATATCAGCGTATTCTTCGTTACGGTAACTCGCCATTATTAAAACTGATCAAAAAAGTAAAAGTACGTCCTAAAGGTTGATATTCTACTAACTAACCTAAGCGTTAGTTCCCTTTCCTTGATCCGTCAGCCGTGTCAATTCATAACACACGCAGAGCTTGCTTCCGAGGAGCGACGACAGATTCCGAATACTTAAACCGGAATAACGGCACAGGGCACAAAAAATA
This sequence comes from Acanthoscelides obtectus, assembly GCA_963669975.1. Taxonomy (NCBI): domain Eukaryota; kingdom Metazoa; phylum Arthropoda; class Insecta; order Coleoptera; family Chrysomelidae; genus Acanthoscelides; species Acanthoscelides obtectus. The sequence goes on from CAVLJG010000005.1 coordinate 11,070,812, forward strand.
ACAAAAAGGGTCGAACCATGAAAGGCTCGATTTATCTGCTCAGTACAATGAAATGCGCTTAGCAGTCCTTTCTAGCAAAGTAATATTGTTTTGTTAAATGGTTTACTTACTGATATGTTGTTATACCATTTTAGAAACCTAATGAAACGAGGAAGTTTTTGCAGTTATTTGTACATTTTGTTTATTATGATTTTTTTGAAAAAAAAGACTTCTTAATGTGAAAGTTGAAAATAAAAATTTTCATTTAACATTTAAATGAAAATAAATACGTTTTCAGTAGTGTTTTCATATGTTTTTTAATTTATGAGAATTATTTATTTAAATAATAACCTGAAACCACCAAAAAAAGAATGTTTAATCACCAACTTTTTTTTATCTCAACTATTTTACTCTGTAATCTGGGTTGTTTTTTAAAAAAATTAAATCTTCCATAACTTTTTAACCTTTGAATATAGGGTATGGTATTATATACTAATTTTGATAGCAAAGGAGCTGTACTATCACCTCCTAAAATGTTTTACACCTATTTACCTGTCACCCTGTATATAAAACATTACATGTTTTTTCTTTTACGTTCTATTTCCAGTTATTGAACAAATAAATAAATGTCTATCTAAAGCTGTTTTGGCATTCGGATCATTGTATGAGATAGGTCAGTTACGAACATGAAACGAATTAAGTCGGTCAAACAGGCCCATAGAATTAGTCCAAACCATTCTTTTCCTGCACGATAACTCGTTGCAGCGGTGCCGCGGCGGGTGCTGCTGCGCAGATGTGGAAAGGACAACGTTGCCAGATGGACAAGAAGTCACGGTAGGGCAAGAAAAGAATGTCTATGGACTATTTGCATGAGCCTGCTTGATCGACTTAATCCATTTGACATCTCTGTTGTACATCGTCGTAGCTGACCTTTTTCTTAGAGGATTTAAATCACGCTGAGCTTGCGGAGGAAGCGCAGAGTCAGCCTACTTGACGACATTTTTTATTGACTTATCCCAAATGTAGAACTTTTTAACTAATTGCAGCATAAAAACATGATAAAAATTATGTCGATTTGACATTTATGTTATACTGGAAACCGAACGCAGAGGTATCCAAACTCACGTCAGCTTAGAGGTGATAGCGGATTTGAAACTAACCTTTTGAAGAAAATGTTTGGATTTATTGGCAAAAAAATGTTCGAATAATTTTATGTTATTAAGCCCTGTTCGTACAGCTGCCGCCAACTTGTCAGTGATCGTGTCTAAGGTCCCGTCACACAAATTTTCTTCATTCTGCTACGCTACACAGGGTGTAAACGTTGTGGTAGTCATTATTAAAATGGGTAATAGGGTGGTCAAAACAAGTCTAAAAGTTCATATGACCCATGGTCCAAAAGTCAATAGATTTTTGTCTAAATGGCTTTATAGTTTACAACTTTAAGTACTTTACATCGACCACAATCACCACAATCTTACTAACTTTTATAATCTAATCTAAAACGTTTTTAAATTGGGTAATTAACAAATAAATGGCTTTAAGTTTTTCTAAGTTAAGTCAAAATTTGTAGTCAGTAAGTAAGTTTCATTAATTTAAATATTTTAAACACACATGAAAACAGCGCGTCGGTCTTTAATCATTCTTATCGAAACGGCAATCGATCGCAAACGGTAACAGTGGTTTTGCATAAATAAATGACTTTATCGTTTTGACGAGCAGAGCATCTGGCGTGTTGTTTTGTTTTTGTTCGCGTACGTCGTCGTGTTTATTTACAATGCTCTCGAATCAAACGTTCACAGATATTTTGTTAGTTTACGGTGAAGCTCGTCAGAATTCAAAATCTTGCAGCTCAAATTTATTTATCGCGACAGATTTCACCAACGGGTACACCCAGGCAGAAGGACATTTGTGCAAGTGTACCAAAGACTTCGAGATACAGGAAGTGTTCAGTCTACTAATTTACTAATACCATAGCTTTCTAGCCAATAACCTACCAGAACTTTTGGAACAGACCTTAGACAACATGCCATTACAACGGAGACAGAATTTGTGGTTTCTTCATGACGGGGCACCACCACACATTTTTAGAGCCGTCATTCAGTATTTGAGTGAACATTATCCAAATCGCTGGATCGGTCGAAATGCTTCCGATCCTCGAAAATGGCCAGCAAGATCTGAGCTCAATCCGATGGATTTCTGGTATTGGGGAGAACTTAAAGGGATGGTTTATTTGGCTGGTCCAATAACAACTGAAGCACAAATTCGCGAAAAAAAATGTTAATGCGGCTGAAATAATAAATGGACAACTTCGAGGACCTAGAGTAAGAAGAAACTGGGTTTGTCGTAATGAAGTTTATGTGGAAAGTGGAGGACGACATTTTGAACACCTTCTTTAAATACAAAAAAAGTGCAGTGCGGATTTTAAAAAGAAAAACAATGTATGTATCAAAATTGTGTTCCGTGGATTTTTTTAATACGTTCAATAAACTTTCACATACCAGGTGAAGCGCTAAAACAGTTAGTGGTAAATCCGTTTTTTTTAATTGTTTGCATTTTACGAGTACATTATCAAATAATGAAATAATACCTAAGATCCTAAAATAACAAACTCCATCTTTATTTACACTGCGTTCCGTCGTAATTTACGTCTGGCATTGCGGCGTCGTCAGATTTTATTTTACTTTAAAGTCGCTTTTCCCTAAAAAAAATGCCGTTTTGACCCCCATGTTATATGAAACTTTTTGCTTCTTTTAACACCCGCTATCACCCATTTAAATAATGACCATCAGAACGTATAGACAGAATTCACACAGCCGGATCCCAGAAAGCGACAAGTCACCGATCACTGTATGAACAAACCTATAATAAAAATTGTCTCTGTTTCAAGTATAAACAAAGTGCAGATCCGAAAATCAAGATTTCCAACAAAGAACAATGAACTGAACGCCTACTATCTAACCTCCGTTCCTGAATTACCTCTCAGGGCTTCGGAGTACTCCCCGATGCCGTACACGTTCAGAGTACCAACTTTAAACAGCCCTGTCAAGATTAACAACCTGAGATCGAAATGCCCTCCGTACTACTTGTTGTTGGATCATACGATTGCAGTGTTGTGGTTGATGTTTGCTGCTAAACAGTACGACTGTCCATTAGGTAAAACTGTCATCAAAAGAAACATGCCTAAGGAAGATTAAATGGAGGATGTATTAACTGTTTGAAAAATGAAAAAGTGCTGGTAAATAGCGCCCGCGCAATGAAAACAGAAGTTATTTGTAAGCTAGCGGGTTGAACTGGATACGTTTGCTTTCCGTCTCTGTAGCCATGCGACCAATCACAGACAGCAGATAAACGGAAAGTAAACGAGTTGGTTTGGTCTTTTAAAGAAGTAAAAATTTTGTGCGCAAAGGAGAAAAAGCGATCGTCATCTACCAGTGGTTTGCTAAGCTGATTTTGTAAATGCATGAGTTTTATTTCAACCTTGAGTTCTGGTATGGTAGCAGCATTTGATTTTATAATATTAATATTATTAGTCAAAATTAAATAAAAATAAAATATGTTTCAAGCGTTTTTTAAAGCTGAAACCGGGCTGACTGCTTTTAATATCTTCGGGAAGCCTATTAAACATTCTAGATCTAACACATTTGGTGACTTTGATTTTCGTAATAAATGACTGTCAATTCAGTCTTGATACTGCATAGTCAGAATGTATTATAAAACTAGGGTTGTCGTCAAAGTGAATCCCTAAGAACTTTACTTGGTGTTCTAATTGTAAGTTTGTATCTCTAATTTTAAGATCTAAGTGACTGAGCTTTTTTTGATCATTGTGGAACCTCAATGCTGAATTTTTATCCGAATTGAGTAGGGGAGACCTAGGAGATTTGTGACAATTTTTACTTAAAGGGCTATATCTCGCTCAAGAAACATTCCACAGTTATGAATTAATTTAGTGCCATTCCTTCTGTTTTCAAAACCATCACCAAAATTAATTAAAGTATTATATTTTCTGAAAAAGTCAAAAGATCAAAGACCACTATCCCTGTCACAACTCTTCTACCACCGAGGTAAGTTGTGACAGGTACCGAGGTGAGTTGTGACAGCATTGTATTTAATCTATTAGATACAAGAAAATACCATTACACCTGATATAAATAAATCAAACACGTGTTTTCTTACCAAATATAATCTATATATCTATCTATAATCATCTTTTAGTACCTACCAAATAAAACAACAAATGTGGCGTCGCTTTGAGATCAATCATACAGGGTGCGGCAGAGAGGACAGACGTTTTTGGGATGGGTAGTACACTCCGCCTCCGTCTACGAGAGAGGTGGGGAGGGTGCCGTTTGACTTGTGCGATCCTAGCATTATTTTACCAGTTGTCGTTATTTAGCCTTCGACGGTGGAGCACCGCGTTTTCGCCTATGAATGTTTCGTCCGAAATCAGTCATCGTCGTACAGCGTGAGTTTCGTCGCCACTTCAACACTTATCGGAATATAGCTGTTCCCTCTCGAAACACCATCCTTCGTTGGGTTGAATCACTTCGCAGGCGTGGTGAACTGATCAACAGAAGACCAAGAGGAGCGCCGCGAACAGTTCGAACTCCTGAAAATGTTGAACGCGTTCGACAGGTCTTTCTTCGCAGTCCGACTCGATCTGCCCGGAAACATGCTGCTGCACTTCGCCTTAGTGATCGTTCGGTAAGGCGAATTTTGCATATGCATCTCCGCTTTCACCCCTACAAATTGGCCATTGTGTAACAGTTACAGCCCGGAGATTATGCACAACGAATGAACTTCGCACGTGAGATGGAAGCACTGATTCCTTGTCGCCTTATTTCCAGGTTTGGCGATGTTCATTGGCCTCCTCGGTCACCAGATTTATCCATATGCGATTTTTTCTTATGGGGACACCTCAAGGCTAGAGTATACGCGAACAAGCCCTGAATTCTGGACGAATTGAAGGGCGAAATTCTCGTGGAAGTCGTCCAAGTTGAGAGAGCGATGTTGGAGAGAGTCTACGCGAACTTCCAAGAACGCCTCGAGCACTGCATCAACGATTTCGGCCACCACATGCCTGATGCGATTTTCCACACTTGACTGTCTCAAATGCTATTTCCTTGTGAACCTGATTCCATCAATAAATTTGTTTTCGAGTAAAAATTAACTATTTTATGATTTTTTTAAAACCGTCCATCCTCTCTGACGCACCCTGTATTATTATTATAACCAGTACAAAATCTTAATCTAATCAGATTCACAATTATGACAAACGTAATGCAGCTCGTCTCCAGTATAATCTACGTGTGCCCAGCCTTTGCATTCCAGGCATTGGACCCACTACTCATTCTGCTGTATGTATAGGCTTCAAGGCAAACCAAACAAAAGCAATTATATTCTGCTTGTTCTTCATCACTTGTTCTATTCCTCTTATTAGTCTTCTTTGCTTTTTTAGGTTTCTTCTTTTCTTCGCTTAAGACACGCTTCTTAACATTCTTAGACTTCCAAACTTTTTCTGCCATGACTCTGGAATTTTTTTATTATATTTTTTGGAAAACTTATGTGCAATGACTCTAGTTTCTCTCGTGGTCAGCCCATAATTAGATGCTGCACATGTTAACAAATAGTCGTTTAATATACTAAGTGACATATAAATCCGAACACCCAGTTTAAATGGTTTTATTTTAATAAAAGTTGGTGAATGTATTTATCTTACTGTAAATAACAAGTGAAAAAATTTTCAGCCTTATCAGTTGGACATTCCGGTTTTTATACTGCTTTTTTTTAATTCACTAACGCTCTAAAAATGAATATTTCAGCCGCAGTAAAGAATCAACGTTGGCGGATTTTGGTTCTTGACATCCTTTACGATCCGTTACGATGCCTAGAGTACGGAGACCTGTAGGATTTCGTCAACTTAGTGAGTTTGATTAGATTATTGGCCTTAAGGGACCGTTTCTCCACTACCAGGTCCATTGCAAATGAATGGTTTGCAGAACACGGAAGACCTATTGGCATGCGAAGTGTTTACCGATGAATGAGAAGTTTTGGCTTGTTTTCATACCGGCCACACTGGGTCCTCCCTTTAACTCGAGAACACCGACGTAATCGCCTTGAGTGGTGCAGACAACGGTCACTCTGGGATCAGGAATGGAACAGTATTGTCTTTAGTGACGAGTCTCGATTTTGTTTAGGCATGCACGATGGTCGTGCCAGGGTTAGAAGGCGACGTGGTGAAAGGAAGAATCCACAGTCTTTTGTTGAAAGACATGTTCATCACACTGTTGGAGTTATGGTTTGGGGTGCTATAGCTTATAGTTCCAGGTCACCTTTAATCATCATCAGAGGTAACATGAACGCGCAGCGTTATATCCACGAAGTTCTAGAACCCCATCTTTTACCCTATCTTGACACCCTGGCAGATCCAACTTTCCAACAAGATAATGCCCGACCACAATAGACTTCTTTCAACATAATGATGTCACATTGTTACCATGGCCACCAAGATCTCCCGACTTATCCCCAATTGAGCACGTGTGGGATATGATGGGTAGGAGATTGCTCAATTTGCAATGTCCTCCTCAGACTCTAGAAGTACTTCGAGAGGAGTTGGTGGTTGCCTGGAATGAGATACCGTAGGAGGACATTGACCACCTGATCAGAAGCATCCCTAGGCGCGTTGGAGAATTCGTAGCACATCAGGGTGCATCCACACATTATTAAAGGTCAAAGGGCTTTAAAGCAGTGCAATCATTTTGAAATTTTTATCATTTACTTATTATGCTTCATTAAGTACTTATACAAAATTTTATTAAAATAAAACCATTTAAACTGGGTGTTCGGATTTATATGTCACTTAGATTCTCTTCCTCTTCTGTAAAAATAGTCGGAATGGTATAACCCATAGACGAAGATTTGCCTTCTGGATTTGCTTGAAAGCCTCTTTCTTCTTAGTATATCTTCTTAATAAATCGTTGCAACGTTTTGCTAGGCAACGTGATGCTTCTACCTTCTTCTAATATACGTATTGCATGCTTCTCTTTCGTACACATTACGACGTCAGTTTTATATGGATGTATCTGCCCTGTTCTCGTTTTGTTACGATAGCGGACAATTTTTCCTAAACGCGCAAGCGCGTGACCGTTCCGAAGCGGTTATTCGACTGATTGGAACAAAACTATCGTAGGGCCATCTTCTATCCAAATGTCATGTGCCCAAAGAAATTTCTAGCATTTCGAAACGATCTGATAATTTGTTAAGGTATTTCTCAAATGCAATGGGCGCTGTGCTTCCTACGTACCATAAAGACAAGAAATGGAGACTACCCGAAGGATGTAGCTATAGCGATCAACGCTATTGAGGAACTCCTGGTCACAAACTACGCTCAACTGTCCGCGGAAATGGCCAATATCAAGAGATTGGACGAAACTATCAAGTATTCTGAAGGAGCATTCGGCTCTAGTCAAATGGTAAGTATAGCCAGATGAGGAAATGTTCAGAAATAATTGTTTGAGAGTATCGTTCTTGTTAGTATGGATACGACGTTTGGTTAACGTATACTAGTCAAGATGCTTCAGTAGAAGCAAATGTGGATGGTTCTATAGCAGTGGTCGTCAACCTTTTCAGTGTGTTGGGCTACTTCGATAATTTTTGAATAAACAGTGAGCTACCTAGTCGTAAGCAATGTAAGCCAACTTAAATAAAATTATACACAGGTGTATGCAACATTCATGGGTTTATTTTACTAATACAAATACGAGCCCCTTCCCACTTCAGTTGGCCCAACTATTGAAATCTTAGTTTTTTTCTTATCAAACACAAATACTAAAAATGTAGCAGGGTGTTATAGGTTTAAAATATTAACAATGAATATTTTGATAATATATAGTAGAAAACACCAACTTAACTCCCTAATCAAATTTGCAGCATAAAAATAACACGTTGCAATTACAGCATATCAACCTATTTTCATTTCAATGCAAAATAAGTCTATAACGCATAGGTGGCTGTGAAAAATAAAATCCATGACAATTGTTTTTATTAATCACAGCTGTCAAAATACGTTTAAAATAGTTTTGGGTAGTTAAGGTTTTCAAAATGGGTAGAGGAAATGTTATTAGTGAGAAAATTCGGTTACTGATAATTAAATTTTTTAATTCTGGGAAATCAAACTCAGAAATTGCAACTTTGTTAGACTTATCGCGGTACAGTGTGAGAAATATTGTTAGAAGATATAACGTAACTGGTTCAGTTCATATTAAGCCACGATATGTGAAAAAAAGTAATATCGCAAATGCCGACCGAAGAGCATTAAGTAGAATGATCGTGAAAAACAGGCGTGCCAATTATTTACAATTAAGTGCTCTCTGGAGTGACGCTGTTGGAAGGAGAATTTCGAAGTCCACAACTCACAGAGAGGCCCACAAACTGGGATTTAGCACTTGCAAGGTAAGTTTTCTTATATAAAAAAGTGAACTAAAAACCCTAAAGCTGCACAACTTGTTTATATGCCAAAGAAAACCCACTATTAACTCCGCTGCAAAATAAAAATCGGCTTAGATGGGCTAAAGAACATAGACAATGGACACCTCAACAATGGTGTGCAATACACTGGAGTGATGAGGCCCGATTCGAAGTTTGTGTTGGTGACAATCGCAGTAGAGTTATTCGCAAAAAAAATGAAGCATTCCATGTTGACTGTCTGAAGAGAAAAGTGAAATTTCCAGCATCCATTATGTTTGACATCCGGCCAAGATCTTGTGTTTCAGCAAGATGGTGCAGCGTGCCATAATTCAAAAAAGGCTATAAAATGGATGAAATAAAATAATGTACCACTTTTGAAATGGGTTTCTAGCAGTCCAGATCTGTCACCTATTGAAACTTTTTGTCACGAGATGAAAATCACCGAACTGAGACAAAAGCTTCAAGAAATATGGGATTGTTTTACACCAAATTTGTTCCAAAATTTGGTTAACACTATACCCCAAAGAATTTCAGCCGTAATAAAAATTAAAGGTGATGTTACCCAATGGTAATCTTTCAATTGTTGCCTTGTTAACTTCGCGCATTTATTCGCACATTGTTTATTTGTTCAGATGTTCTATTAGTTATAGGTGTAAGTGATTTCAAATATGTATTTTTTACGACTAGAGTGTATCTAAAATGCTTTTTAGAAAATAAATTGTTTTAGAAGTAAATAGTTTCGTCATGGTTAGTTTATAAAGGCATATTTTGGTACAAATCTTGAGGTGGGCCAACTGAAGTGGGAAGGGGCTCTACTAATAAACTGGAATAAACTAATAACTAATACATACTACATAACTACTCGTAGGTGTTTGAAAAATAAACAAAACTTTTCATCAGCTACATTGACATGTCACATACGATTTAATAAAGGTAACTAAAAATAAAAAAGCAACCAAACCGTTGAAATCCTTGAACCGATCTTTGAAGTTATCCTTCAAGTTAGAGACTATTTCTACATGATATTTACTGTCATATGGTTCTAATGGACTTTGTGATATCTTTTCTGAAAGAACAGGGAAATGCCTGGTATCGCCATCATTAAACTTTGTTCCCAAAACTCAAGCTTTTTGATAAACGCTTTTGTATCAGAAATCATTCCTGCTATTTATTTGTCTCTCCCCTGAAGCTGAAAATTAAGTTCGTTTAATTTTTCTGTGATATCCACAAGAAAACCAAAATCTCTAAAACAGATTGAATTTTCCCGTTCCGGAATCGGTTGATTACGTTGTTTGAGAAATTGAACTATGGCAGATATGATATCATTAAAGCGTTTCGGCACTCGCCCCCTACTTAACCATCGACTTCAGAGTGAATAATCTTCTTTGTATCGCTTGAACTCTAATCTTGTTCACAATTTCTACTACCAATTTCATAACGTTGTTTGGTTTTAGAAAATGTCCACATAATGCTTGCTGATGAACAATGCAGTAGTAACAGAGTTTCATCTTTACGACATAACCTCACGAGACCCTTATCACGACGCACCATAGCTGGAGCGCCATCGGTTGTCAAGCGTACCATTTTCGGTATTAGAATGTTCTCAGATGAAATATTTTTGGAAGAAGAAAACAAGTCTTGCCCAGTAATCTGCCCTTTTAGTGGAATAAACTTTAAGATCTTTAATCGTAAAATCACTGAATGTGTTTAAAGTCAGTGATATTTGCTGTGTGCGAAAATCATTACTGAATATGCTGCCAATGAAGTATATATGTTGCCTGTGCCCGCCGGGTTATTTTTATGTTGTGCTTTATGAAGAGATGTTATGTTCAAAGTTATAAATTACGAACAACTGAGGAGAATTACGAGAAATCATCACCGCGCCCGCGTTGTTTGCAATTACTGTTAGCATGTATATGGCTTGTAATTCGACAGTGTACAGTGAATATAAGTAATTATTTCTTATCTCTCATTTTTGAATTTCAGCAAATTTGTATATGCAATTTCCAGAATGGATAAGAAAAAGTGGATGCGCAACTAATTTCTGGCTTTGAATCTCAATTAAGTCTATTTGAGACAAGAACCCAATGTAATTATCATCAACTCATACAACTTACAGCTTAGACCTCCAGTAATGCCATCTCAGAAGCAAATTTTACATCACATCAGAGCCAAAAATTATAACAAGCCTCATGACGTTTAGGCAACACGTACAACTAAGTGCTAAGATAACATCTTGTAGAAAAACCTGCATAATGTCAAAAAAACAGGATAATGTCACTGCGCCTTGCGTATTTATTCCGATCAAAGTAATCGAGATCGTTCTCGAACAGTTCGCTCACCGCAGTGTTGCCGGTAGCTCGCAATCGACGGGTTGGCGACCATTGTCTATTCTATAGTAACAGAGCACCTGAAAAGTGGAGTTATAGGTTATTTACTTACCTTACCGAACGACGTTAATACGCGACGCTAAAAGCGCGACAATTTTTAGCGATCGTATGGTTATGGAATAAAGTATACCTCGTCGACTTAACATTACCAATATATTCGATTAAGATTCTTTTTTTTTTTTGTTTCACTAATTCAGAAGATTATGTTTATTCAGCTTTGTCCGCTAATCTACAATCTGATCCTTAGCTAACGAAAGAACTGCCCTTTTCACTGAATTATGCTGAGATGTTCAGCAAGAGCCCAGCGGTCCAGGCGGCAGCCGAAGCTAAATCAATGACATCTGTAGAAGCTGAACGAGAACTGAAGAAGATCAAATCTGCAGCTGGAGTTGACTCGATTGAAGAACTAGGTAAAGCCAATGTCTCAACAATTTTGAACAGACCTCGAATTAGTGATAAAAAAGTTTTAACTATAATAATCCCACATCCGGTGAATCTTCTGGCTAAAAGCACTGCATCAGAAATTCTTATTCCTTCGCACAGGTGTATCTTTACATAGATACGACTCAAAATGTGTTTTTTTTTTAGATCCTGAGTCTAAGAATAAGGCAATCAACGTACTGAAAATGTGGAAGACAGACCAAGTAGAGAAGATTAAGGACGAACTAAGAAGGTTACGCGGTATAGAAGTGTATTTGAGAGATATTGACGCAAACTTTGAAGGATTCGTTGAGGATGACTTAGGGGCATTGGCTTCAGACATATAAATAATTATTTATAAAACTGTTCAATAAATACTTCTGCCAAATTTATCTAGAATATTTTTTGCTTGCTTGTTGGCGCCATCTGCTTTACAATAGTGGAACACCTCAGTCTTGGACCAGTGAGTGCTTACACCTACATTTAATCCACGATAGTAACCAGTTTCTGATGGACCAATGAACAAAAGCACAGATGATCAGACTGCTACTCAACAACGCCCTATTTCCTTATCTTTGTATTCTTTGTACGTATGTATCACCATCTAACGAGAAAGTGATTAATTGTAATCTCGTCACGTGTCATCACGTGAAGCTGAAAATTTTTGCAGTCGATGGAAATTGTCAGCGTGTGACAGACGTGTGTGTGATACTCTAAGATCAAGCAAAATGCAGACGATTTCTCAACATCAGGCTAACAGAGAGCATGTTTTGGCTGTCTCCCGAGACTTTATATCTCAACCAAGAATAAGTAAGTAATTTGTGGTCGTTTTTACCCAGTTTCCACTTCTCAAACGTGGAAAAAACCTACTTAATTTGGGTGGGTCCACGATATAATGGTGGACCTTCGTCTGGTCATATGACCGAAATATCTGGTTATCGATCATTTACAAGAGCTTATTTAACATTTAAAACAACGTAAATCAAATAATACACGTATTGGTTGAGAAATAAGTCGTTTGAGTACTGTTATCTCTAAAATAATTGGTTTGTTTAGTCATGTGACAGTCCCATGATCTTGAATTGGGTGTATTCAATTCTCATCTTTCCCCAAATTTGTACTAAAAGCATGTTTTACTTTTAATGCCTTGTAATTTCAATCGTTTTAAAAGCTAAATGCGTTCCACTTAGATTATTTTAAAAGAAACAATGCCAAAAAGAATCTATTTTTAAATATATTTACTGTGGGCTTCCGACTTTTAATAATTGCAAAAAGTGATTAAAGGATAAAGTAAAAAATTCTAGAAATGTAAAAATCTGACTAATGTTAGTATAAAGATTTCAAGTGTATAATTATTTGACTTAAATATACCTGAAGATAGTGGTGTATTTCAAGATTCAGCATTCTTGGCCTATTTAGGTTTTCTGCCCCAGGAATGGAAAAAGGCAAAAGCTTTTGATTTATGTGGCTTGAGCTGCACTGGGCCATGGTCCAGTAATTACATGCATTTTTCAATAGTCAGTTACTAAAAAGTCTATTATGTGAAAGAGGCTGTGAAATGTTGAAAAACATTAGGAAATAAACCTATAAATTACAAAGTAGATTAGATGATAAGGTTCATTTGATAACTCAAAATTTGGATGGTCCAAAAGTTATTCTTGGAGAAACATAAATAAGCAGTATGGTCCTTTTATTTAGTCATTTTTCATTTTGCTGATTATGGTGTTTTCTAGTCCTACATGAAGTTTGTAGTTAATAACCATAAATTATTTTGCTGTTGGAGTATCAACATTCATACTAATTTTAGGCAAGACACTTGATTGTTTAAGGCCCATATCATCAGTCGTCCCTACAATTGTAGGGCACCTTTATGGCCTCCTTGATTGTCATAGTTTTCTACTTCTTACTGTCAGCGCTCTATTTTGAGGTTATCTGGCGAACATCTATTTGCATCAAATTGTGCTTGCTTTTGAGTAATATCATGTTTTATCAGCCTGAAATTTCCTACAATTTAAAAAGAAAACATATCTTCACAATAGGAGAGCGCTGATGCTGACACGGGACAAGTGTAATCTAGAAACTTTTGAAGGAGAGAAAGCACTATGACAATCAAGGAGGCCATAAACGCGCCCTACAATTGCAGGGACGACTGACGATACGGGCCTAAGATTCATTTAGCATAATTGCCTCAATTACATTCTTCTAAAAAACTACCTAAAGAATTTCATTACAGACATTTAGGAAAAAACGAAAATTGCATCTCTAAGAATTTTCACTGTTTATGAAATATTCCTGTAATTTTCTTTTAAACATCTTTAAATTATAAGTAGACTTTATATCATTATTCAGTTTATTAAATTCAAGTAATCCTTTCTGAAATATTGATTTGCTAGCTATTGCAATTTTGTAAATGAAAATCTATATTTCCTCTTATATAATAATTGTAATGATTATTCAATTCTCTGTAGTGTTCTAAATGATGATTTTTTATTGTAAATATACAAATAAGAACCTAATATGATATGAAATTTTTATATCAACCACTGGAATTCTTGTAACTTAGATTTTATTTTGGTGTACTTATTTTTATTTTAATATTATTCTCATAGCTTTATTTTGCAGGACTTGTAATTTTGAGAATACAGCTTCATTGGCAGTGAACAAGATATTTGACTAATATAGTAAATGTGGTAGAATAATTGTATTATAAACTATTTTCTTGGAATATGTACTAAGACTATGAGAAGCCTTATAATAGTAATTTGTTTTTTTGGCAATTTTTGAAATCATGTATTCATAGTGATGCTCAAACTTTAGTTTAAAATCAATATATATATATATATATATATATTAGGTATATGTATATATATATATATATATATACCTAAATATTTAATTGATTCAACATTTTCAATTATTTCACCATTTTAGCATTGTTAAAGCAGTGTTTATATTTCCATCTGATATATACATATATATTAATGTATCATCTGCAAATATCTGAATTGTACAATAATCTAGAATAGTAAAAATATCATTAATGTGTAAAATAAATAGTAGTGGACCTAGCTTACTACCTTGTGGTATACCAACAGAAATATTTTTTGATCTTGATAATGTAGATCCAATTTTGATTTTTTGACTTCTGTCAATTCAGTAGTTTAGTATCTGAATACAGATCCTTTAAATCTGTAGTGATGCAATTTTGTGAGTAATTTATCCCTGTCAATAGCCTCAAATGCCCTTTTGAAGTCCAAAAACACTTTTACTGTATGTTTACTATTGTCCATACATCGCTCATATAATTACATCACTGTGATCCATTCTGATTTCCTGAATGAAAATTTTGAAAAAATTAAATTTATTTGTTTCTTTACAGCTTACAAGACAGTATCAGGAGTAAATGGACCATTGGTAATATTGGAAGATGTGAAATTCCCAAAGTTCAATGAGATTGTGCAACTGAGACTTGCTGATGGCAGCATTCGTTCAGGTCAAGTCCTGGAAGTCAGTGGCTCCAAGGCGGTTGTTCAGGTTTTCGAGGGCACATCTGGTATTGATGCCAAAAATACTATCTGTGAGTTCACTGGTGACATTCTCCGAACACCTGTGTCAGAAGATATGCTGGGAAGAGTCTTTAACGGTTCTGGAAAACCCATCGACAAAGGTTAGTTACATCCAAAATACATCTGTTTATGCCAGGTTGAATTATGTTGAACCAGTTATTTTTTATAAATTTTTTTTTCAGGTCCCCCAATCTTGGCAGAAGACTTCTTGGACATCCAAGGTCAACCTATCAACCCATGGTCTCGTATCTACCCAGAGGAGATGATCCAGACAGGTATCACAGCCATAGATGTGATGAACTCCATTGCTAGAGGACAGAAGATCCCCATTTTCTCAGCTGCTGGTCTGCCGCATAATGAAATTGCTGCACAGATCTGTAGGCAAGCTGGTCTGGTTAAGGTTCCTGGCAAATCAGTTTTGGGTAAGTGTATGACTTGAATTTTACTTTTTTGTATATTTCTTGGGTGCTAAATTGTTCTCTGTTTCTAAACGAAAACAGGAGACACTCAAAAATATAAATAGCTAGCACAGTGAGAATATTTAACTTACTAAACTTTCCTCTGCAAGTTTGTCCATTTTGCAGAGATAGCGCAATGCAGACTGATCTTTTTTGTGCCTTGAAAGTTACTGGTACCTCCGCGAAATATTCAATACCTGAGGATGGAATAAATGTTTGCATAGTACACAATCTTAAGATGTTCAATGCCACAGTACAGAGTTAACTTACTTGACGCCCTTTTTTATAGATGACCATGAGGACAACTTTGCCATAGTCTTCGCCGCTATGGGTGTGAACATGGAGACAGCTCGTTTCTTCAAACAGGATTTCGAAGAAAACGGCAGCATGGAGAACGTGTGTCTGTTCTTGAACTTGGCTAATGACCCAACCATTGAGAGAATCATCACACCGCGTTTGGCGCTGACCGCCGCTGAATTTTTGGCTTACCAATGTGAAAAGCACGTGCTTGTCATTCTGACAGATATGTCTTCGTATGCTGAGGCTTTGAGAGAGGTGAGTTGTTAAATCACGTTTTAGATGCAGAATTTCTGAATAAAAATCTTTACCATGTTTTGTAATTCCTTTGAGGAGGTTTTCAAGAACCCCCTACCTGTAGTAGGATTACAATTCTCGATCTCGAATTATCGACTCGTCAGATTTATTCAACAGGTTCCAAGATGTCAAATACAGTTTTTCAGCTGTCTTATCTGTAATTTTTCAAATGATAAAGTTATTTGTTCTCAAAGTACTACCATGCTTCCAATTGTACGGGAAAGGCTATTAAATATAATATAAAATTAACCGCCGCCATTTTGAATCCAATATGGCGGATGCTACAAGATGGGGAATCATTTGTATCAAATGAAAGGGCTTGATTGAAACATATTAAGCAAAGTGACGTCATTCTAGATCCAATATGGCGGCGGCCGCTGAATGGCGATTTATAATTTCCATGCTCACCAATATGATCTAGACATCAAATTAAAGGGCTTAATTGGAGAAACAAGATAAGCAAATAATATTCTAAATTCCATATCTATCGAAATACAAATAAAGTAAGAAGTCTTATGGAGTCCTATTAATGAAACATATTTATGAAAGTTATATAGAAATTACCAAACTAGTTATTTATCAGAAATTCTAAAAAGTAAAAAATTAATAAAATTAAAATAAGATTTTATCTAACTGTTCATAGAAAAAACTGAATATTTAGAAATAAGTTTTTTTTTTATTATGATTTGAAATATGAAATATTCAATCAATATGAATAAAAACATATGAAAGTTATATAGAAATTACCAAACTAGTTATTTATCAGAAATTCTAAAAAGTAAAAAATCAATAAAATTAAATTAAAATTTTATTTAGCTGTTCATAGAAAGAACTGAAAATTTAGAAAAAAATTTTTTAGATTTGAAATTTGAAATATTCAATCAATACGAATAAAACATATGTAAGCTATACAGAAATTAGTAGTTATTTATCATAAATTCTAAAAACTAAAAAATTAATAACAACATATATTTTCAAAATCAGATTTTATTTAGCTGTTCATAGAAAGAACTGAAAATTTAGAAATAAGTTTTTCTTATTTTGATATGAAATATCAAATATTTAATCAATACGAATAAAAACATATGAAAGTTGTAAGACATTAACAAACTAGATATTTATCATGAATTCTAAAAAGTAAAAAATTAATAAAAAAATATTTTTAAAATAAGATTTTATTCAGCTGTTCATAGAAAGAACTGAAAATTTAGTAATAAGTTTTTTTAATTTGATTTGAAATATTCAATCAGTACGAGTGAAACATATGAAAGTTATACAGAAATTACCAAACTAGTTATTTATCATATATTCTAAGAAGTAAAAAATTGATGAAAAAATATATTTTTAAAATAAGATTTTATTTAGCTGTTTGTAGAAAGAACTGAACATTTAGAAATAACTTTTTCTTATTTTGATATGAAATATTTCATCAATACGAATAAAAACATATGAAAGTTATAAGACATTAACAAACTAGATATTTATCATGAATTCTAAAAAGTAAAAAATTAATAAAAAAAAATATTTTTAAAATAAGATTTTATTCAGCTGTTCATAGAAAGAACTGAAAATTTAGAAATAAGTTTTTTTTTCATTTCGATTTGAAATATGGAATATTCAATCAATATGAATAAAAACATGAAATTTATATAGACATTACCAAACTAGTTATTTATCATAAATTCTAAGAAATAAAACATCGATAAAAAATATATTTTTTAAAATAAGATTTTACTTAGCTGTTCAAAGAAGAAACATCTAAAAATTTAAAAATAAGTTTTTTTTATTTTGATTTGGAATATGACATATTCAATCAATACGAATAGAAGCCTGTTTCGTTTTGACATCAGGGTGGAAAAGAAACGCTTTCATTTGAAAACTTGAGATGACGGAGCTTTATTATCGTTTTTTGAATTTTCAGTTAATTTTATGAACAGCTACATAAAATTAGTTTTTTTCATTTTATTTATTACAACTCCTCTTTAACTAAATAGGTATCAGCAGCCCGTGAAGAAGTGCCCGGTCGTCGTGGTTTCCCAGGTTACATGTACACCGATTTGGCCACAATCTACGAACGAGCCGGTAGAGTAGAAGGCCGCAACGGATCGATCACCCAGATCCCCATTCTGACTATGCCCAACGACGATATCACCCATCCAATTCCCGATTTGACTGGGTATATCACCGAAGGGCAGATCTACGTTGACAGACAGTTGCACAACAGACAGATCTACCCGCCAATCAACGTGTTGCCGTCTCTGTCGCGTCTGATGAAGTCCGCTATTGGAGAAGGCATGACGAGGAAGGACCATTCGGACGTCTCTAACCAGCTGGTGAGTTTCATATATTTGAGATTGGCGAGATTCTTATTATACAGGGCGAACCAGAAGTCGACGTCAAGGGATGGACCAAGTCTTAATTGTGATCAGAATAATATAAAAAAATGTAAGTCGTGTACTTTTCAAATTATAGCAAAATAAAAATAACACTATATTATATTATTCTCAGTATACAGAACAGTATATAAATGTTACCAATGAGAAATCCAAAACATTTCTCTATTTTTACTACTAAGTTGATGAATTAATAGCTTTTGACGAATTCCTAAACAATGGATAATTATAAGGTTAAAGTATATCCTTAATGTTACATACGAACTCCTAAACTGACACAAATAAAATTACTGGTAGTTTTATGCTTAATTTTTGAACGAAGTGGTTGTGTTTTTAATTTGTACGAGATTAAGACAGGCCTAGCATACCATAAAATTATTACTCCAAGAGAGGTGTTTTGTTATAAAAATGACATTCGATATTTATAAGAACTGCTATTAAATCATTATTCTGAATAAAAAAAACGTGGTAATAATTTATTTTATCAAGAAAGTTAATTTTTAGTCGATCATAAAACAAAACTGTAACAACGACAAAGATGTTTATCATATTTTTCTGATAACTATTATGTTTATGTCGACTTCTTGGACGAGAAAATTTTCAAGGCAATGAGACAAGAATATAAAAAACGTATGTCGTCTTGTTTGTGATGTACGTGTGAGGGAAATGGATGTATGAAGGTAATTTTTGTAGTTTTACTATAAGCAACCAAAAACAGTGAAAAGACCTTTACCGTTGGAGCGAAGATGATTGTTTTTAATGATTGGTTAAACATCCGTAAGACCATGTATATCCATTACTGGGTTGGCCCTCTTGACACGACTTTTGTCCGCAGTACGCGTGCTACGCCATCGGTAAAGACGTTCAGGCAATGAAGGCCGTCGTAGGTGAAGAGGCCCTAACGCCCGACGATTTGCTTTACCTGGAGTTCCTGACCAAATTCGAGAAGAACTTCATCACTCAAGGCAACTACGAAAACCGCACCGTGTTCGAGTCTTTGGATATCGGCTGGCAACTGCTTCGTATCTTCCCTAAGGAGATGTTGAAACGTATTCCCGCCAGCGTGCTGGCAGAATTCTATCCCAGGGACTCGCGTCACTAGAATTCTACGTTAGTGATGTAGGTACTCCTTCTGATCGTGTCGCCCCTCATGGTTTTCCTGTGGAACTGAAGTTGCTTCTGAAATACGCAATTTGTAACCATAAAAAAATTTCACCATTTCAAAATGGAAGTTTCAAACTTTCTTCACATTTTTAAGCGAGTAATAGTTTTTGAAGCAGCGTCAGTTCCACATGAAAACCAAACATAAGAGAGGCCAGTTTTGGCATAGGTGCGTCAGTGTTTTAGTAATATCATTTCAGGATTTTTTTCAGAATACTGCATGCTGAGAAGTTGTCTGCTGGCATTATCATAAACAGTATCTACTTAAAATATATATAATGATATTGACAGATACTGTCTCGCACTTGTCAATCTGGGAAGAGTTTTATGTCAAGTCCACTATTGTAATTCATAGTTATACATAATTTTTTTGATTACCTAGTATTTTCCTTCATGGTGCAATTTTTTGTACATACACTCATGTTTCAAGCATTGTAAATGCTATCTTATCAAATCTCCCGAACTCTAGTTTGATTACTTTGTGACCAAAGTTCATACATTAACAAATTTTACGCATTTCCATTGATAAACTTTTTTCTGAATTAATTCAATCTAAATTGTTGAATTTGTAATACTTCTATCAAAATTAAACATTATTTTTTGAATCATTCTTGAACGATGACGGTGGCATTAGAAACAACGTGTCATTTGAGGTGAAGTTCACATTCGGCAAGTAAAATTTTCTTTTTCCATTTCCAGTATAAAAATCTTGGCCTTGGAAGATCTTGATTGAGGTTATCTGTGGGTGATCTCCATAAACCTCATAACTGGGCTGTCATTAATTTTTGCTAGAGCAAATTTTGTTGATATCTTAATTTCACGTTGAATGACCTTGAAGGCAATGGTGATGTTCGGACGTAAAACTTATCCCTCTTTCAGTTCCGATGTGGAAAAGGGGGCTTCATTAGAACATTTTCGCTTGACCTTGAAAGCGCCCTAAAGGTCATAGTCAAGGTCGCCATCATTTTGCCTCCTTGTAACCCTACAACTTTTGGTTTTTTTGTCTAAAATGTTCAGTTTACAAAATATTCAGGTATATATACACATATTACTCAAAGGTGGTATTAAAACTTTATTGTAAAATGTTTAATAGAGAATCTTTGGTCACACAAAAAAAAATGGATTTGTTTTATAGTTGTTTAATAAGACAATACTTTTTGTAATTATGTAAGCTGATGTGTATGTAGAAGCCAACACGATCCTAGTGATTTATTTTCTTAGTTCCAAAAATATAAAGTGGAAAAAGCCAACATTCCATATTAAAATAATGTGAAGTCCATCTCATAAGCGTGTGTGACATTCTTTGAAAAGGGTAAACGGCACATTATAACTAAACCTAAATATTTAGACCCCTTATATCCTGAAATTATCTATAATTCTATGCCCCGTTTATGCCCTTTTTGCGCACGCCTATGCTCCAATTGTGTAAAGCAATACACCTTAAACAGTTATACACTGCTTTCAGTATTTTTTAATGTAGGTGGTGAAAGTTTTTTCTTTTATCTTACACATTTTGATGTTATAAAAAGATATGTTGTAAAAAATGTTAATGTTATGTTTTAGATTAGTGTATAAAAATTGTGAATAAACAATGTAAACATGTTGACATTCTTGATTTCTCGTCCTATCCCTAGTACCCCTCTCATTCACAACTATTAGGTTCCAGAAAAAAAAAAGTTATTTAAACGTTCGTTTTTATTAATAACCTAAGTAATTACAATAAAAAAACTAAGAATACCACAATACAAAAATTAGTATGAAAGACATTTGCCGTCTTGGGCCAGTTATTTTTAAATTTGGATCAAGGGTGGAACAGCTAATACAATCTTCAATCGTCGGTTAACCTAGAGCGGTCTCTTCCTCCCGATGCCAGCACACCCCCACCAACACTCACCACTCACGTTAGGTACAGTCTAGACGGGTATGTCTAGGTTGCATCACAAGCTTCGACCTTCCGCGGTCCGCCAATTGCCGACCGTTGCTGCAAGGTGTTTTCCACGAGTATCCTTAACGGTAGAATAATAAAAACAATCTGATTATCTATAGGGTTGTCCAATAGGGACGCAGGAAAGTAAACGTCAATTTGACATAGACGCCATCTTTGTTTTCTGTCACCGACATGTCATTTTGTGAGTTGAATGTTTACCATTGATCGCTATGGAGTCGTATTCGATTGAAGACCGCATTAAAGTTATTCAAAGCACTACAAAAATGGTGCAAAAATAAAAAACACGTTTCGCGCGCTTCGTGAACATTTCGGGCGAAACAACCATCGGTCGTCTGGTGCGTAAATTCGAGGCAACAGGTTCTGTGGCAAATCTGCCAGGCTCTGGCCGGCCAAGGAGCGTTCGCACACCGGAAAATATTGCTGTTGTGAAGGAGAGTGTGAGAGACGATCCGAAACAATCAACAACGCGTCGATCCCAAGAATTGGACATTTCGAGAACCAGTTTGCTCCGCATTCTCCACAAGGATTTGAATGTACACGCCTACAAGATCCAATTGACGCAAGAGCTGCGTCGGGCCGACCATTTTTCGCGCCGAACGTTCTCAGATTGGCTCCTTGAACATCGCCAAATTGATGCCAATTTTTCATCAACAATCATGTTCAGCGACGAAGCGCATTTCATTTTGAATGGGACAGTAAACAAGCAAAACTGCCGCATCTGGGCGAACGAAAATCCCCGTGAGTATCAAGAGCAGCCGATGCATCCTCGAAAAGTGACTGTTGTGTGCATTGTGGTCAAAAGGCATCATCGGACCTTACTTTTTACATTACCGTCAATTCTGAGCGATATCACGTGATGATAGAGGACTATTTTTTGCCGCAACTTGAAGGAATGGATATGGACGATGTTTATTTCCAACAAGACGGTGCAACATGCCACACAACCAACGTCAATATCCATCGATTGCAGTCCTTCTTCGGTGATCGCGTGATTTCGCGCAGAGGAAATGTGCCATGGCCACCAAGATCGTGCGATTTGACTCCCGTGGACTTCTTTTTATGGGGATATTTGAAAAGCAAAGTCTACGTGAACAAACCAGCCACCCTCCAAGAACTCAAAAACATCATCATTGCCGAGATAAATGCCATAGAACCGACCATGTTGCAAAATGTTATTGAAAATTTCGACCATCGCGTGGACGTCTGTAAATCCAGTCGTGGTGAACATTTGAGCGATATTATTTTTCATACATAAATGGTATAAATGAACCTTCAAAATAAAGTACCCAACTTGATTTGAATATCAATCTTTCTTGTTTTAATATGCGTTTACTTTCCTGCGTCCGTTTTGGACAACCCCATAGTAATATTTCAAAATTCCCCATATTACAAATGACAATTCTGAAAGATCTGTCAACGCCAGGTAGGCAGACTAGGCAGAGCCGTTATTTGTTTTTGGTAGGCTACAGATTCGTTTTGTACTTGCTAACAAAAGTTCATTTGCATACAAAAAACGCTGCAACCAGTTTTTAGTAGATTTACAGCCGGCTCATTATTACCAATATTACAGACAATACAAAAATGTAACTTACTAATCAGCCTTTCACCTCAGTAGACGTCAAAATGTGCTGAATACTCGTGCAATAGGGTTTAAATGATTGAAATGCCTGCATTTACATATATTGAGAAGGAACATTTTAAAGTGCATGGTTAACAGATTTCTGTGACAATTGAAATTACTACCGATATATGCCAATAACACAACTAGTTGAAATTGGCGTACATAGATGTCACTAACATTGGCTAGGTAGTGACATCTAGAAGACAGCTGCTGAACCTTTACATTGCTTAAAAAAGTAGTGGAACTGGATACCTGGAGCTAATCACAAAGTATCCCTTTACATTGATAGGCCTTCCATTTGTATTTGAATTTAGATTTTTGAAATCATTTACTATTTTGCATCGCGTCCTCGTCTCTTTTTCCAAATTCTTGGGCTCCTTTGATGATGATATGATTTTACAGTCAATGGAAGTGCAGATTTTTAACAGAAAACAAAAGTGGCGAATATCGAACATCGTATGAATAAGAGATCAGGATAAAAGAAACCGCAGAACGCGTATTTTAAACCGAGAGGAAATTCAAAAATTGCTGTGCATACATCTCATTTCGGCGATTCTCATAGTGAATTAATTAGCATCCCAGTATCGTGTATATTTATTTATTTGATGCAAAATGATAAAATATACCAAACAATGAAAAAGATTGACTCTCAAGATACTAGAAACGTGAGAAGGTGTAGAATGCGTCATTTACTACTGGTGAATAACTGCCGGGAAATCCAACCTATTGACCTGCACAGTCATGTGTTTTGTGGTGCACACTATCTATCTCGTTTCTAGGATCCTGACAGAATTGTAGCTGCGATTTTAGTTTGAGAACTTTGACATATCTTGCAAGATAGATAGATTTAGGTCTAGCATATAAATCCACCAATGGATGCTCTAGAATTAAGAAAGTTGATAATTATGCAGTAACTGTTTCAAACTACATACATTCTGAGCACAGGATTGGGAATTTTCAGTGTCTGATCCCAGCACAAGACATAAATAACAGTGTATCTGTTGGAGAACAGACAGCGAATTCGACCACGGGCCGATATAATTGGCCATATCGTCATATGTCCATACTTTATGCGTCAGATGCCGAAAGAGAGATACAATTCGACATCTGGATAACATGATTTATACACATCCCGAAATGGCTACATACATCCTAAGCCGATACCGAACGGGAAAAGACGATTAGTTTTTAATTAAAAACAAATATGAATCAAATCCAAGCGAATAACCAAAATTTCTGTGTTATGTACCGCGGTTATGATATGGTTCAAGGTGACACAAGGGTTGATGACGTCAGTTACACGAATCGCTTGAACGCGTTGGTTTTAACCGCGGTTCTGTTGCAAGTTGTTTAGTTTAGAAAAGCGCGTATATAATCTCTGATTATTTTTATTATCACTTAATAATCGGTGCTTTTTCGTCTACAACTGTATATGGAAAGTTTAAATAAGAAACCTTTCATAATATTCATGGGAGAAATGTTTTTTCAGATTTTTTTTTTAATGATGGAACCATGGCTTTGTAGCTATGATAACTTTCAATTCTCTAAATTTTTCCGCATGTCAAAGAAAACATTTATTGATTCAGCAGAAATGATGAAAAAAGAAATTAGCAAAACCATATACAGGTGGATATCATCTAGTGAGTTTATATGGCCATATTTTAATATTCTTGTGGTATATGGCTACACAGGATACATTGTTAAGCATAGGAACTACATTTAAAGTGTCCCCAACAACCGTAATGGGTATAACTAATAAGGTGCTCCACTTTATGGTAAAACTGAAGTCAGCCTGTATCATTTTTCTCAAAAATGAAGCTGAAGTACAATAACAATATCCAATACCCGGCAAAATTCTAACTTGTCACATTTCAAATAATAACCAGAAATATAAAACTACTCTTGAGTTGGGTAAATACCACAATTTTGCGGTGATAACTATGACATATAACAGCTGATTCGTGACGTCACGGATCTTATAACCAAACTGATAACTACACTCGCTTGAACGGATTGGTAAATACCAACCCAAAATGGTAAATACCATTTCCATTTGGTTATCCGCTTGAATTTGATTATGGATTATAGAGTTAACGTAACTTTTATTTTATTATTTATTGAGACAAGATGTACTTGAATGACATTTACTATTACATTTTACATTATTTATTACCCATTTGCATTTTTTGGCACCACACTGTTTTTGACAGTTGCACCGTTATTCCAAACATTAAATGGCAATTGAGAAAATGCAACTACGCATTTTGAAACTCCTCGCTTACAAGACAGACGGTACTTATCCTCATAGAAATATAGGTACCTACTTTATAAGCATCTAACTTGTACTCGTAGATTTGAGAGAAAGTCCGGATCCAAGAAAAAAATGTATTTTTTTAACAATTTTGTACAAACTCTTACATGATAACTTAGATGCCATCGTAATTTTATCTATTAATTTTTTACGCCTTGCCTGAGAACTACAAATAACAAAACCTTCAATTGTGAGAGAGCTAGAACTAATTTGCGTCGCCGCAGTACTAACTTTGGGTGAAAATTTTGATTCAATTTCGGCTGTTTGTGATATAAATTTTGACAGTATCTCAACAATACTGAACTGTGGATATTTTTGTATTTGGACCTTAATATGACTTTCATTATAGGTATGGTTATTTCAAATTCCTGATTCATATTTTTTCTGCATCATTTTGTAACTATTCTCATTTAGTTCAACCCACTGACAAACAAACTGCATGTGAGCGCTTATTTACTACAATAATTTCAGGTTAGGTGGTTTATTCGTGATGTAAGATGTAATCGGCATATCGGCAACGGCGTATTAAAGAAATGCGCACTTCGCGACATAGCTATGTACATGTAGATTAAGTTAGTCAGACGTCGAATTTCGGCTTCTGGCATGCGTAGTATGGACATATGGCGATCCAATTATATCGGCCGGCCGAATTCGTCATCTGTCTCCAACATATCTTTAAGAAGGGCTAGAAAACCACGAACATTAATATAGCTATGGTAAAATGCAAAATAATCAACACAGGTCTCCAGACTTCCAATACCGATTACTTTAGTACATGCATACAGCAAAATTCAAATGGAACTCAATTCAAATATGCATTTAGTTAGCAGTTCTGAAGTATGTGGATTTGTGCCGCTTGATATTTTAAAGATTTCTATCGTCTTTACATGGCGACACCTAGCGGTAAGAGATCTAGATATTATAATAGCTCAAGCAGTTTTCTGTCACGTTAAAATTGCGTTTGGATGTAACGTATAGAAGTCGCTAACATCACTAGGTTGCTGCCATCTAGAGAAAATAAATTCAACTGCTTACTTTGTTTTTCATCATCTAGATTTCAGTGGGTAGAAAATTTTTAATTTTGTAATTCGAAAAATTAAAATGGCCTCTATTTACGTTTTAGTGTGTTTACAGTGCCGTTTGAATTTCAAAATAGTTTTTAATTCTGGGACACCTGATTAACTATTTACTTTTCTATTTGTTCCCATTTTAAGTTAGGGGAGCAATTTTATGGTAAGTTCATATTCTTTTCCTGTTCAATAATAAAATGATTTTGCAGCGTTATCTCTAACCTCACTTTTTGTGCTTTTCAATTTTTAATCCTTTTCTGATTTTTAATCAAACATTTGTTCACCGTATTGCAATAGTTTTTATTTCATTATTGGTAGTAAAAGGAAAAAACTCAAAGTACTGTAATATATAAGTACCAGTAATATCTCCCGTTTTGTTCAACTTTTTTGCTGCAAAAATATTCCTAGAGGTGAGAATTAATTCGCCCCAGTTAATATTATGATGAACAACATGGTCGAATTTATAATTGTAACTATTGTTTAAAGGGTGAGCTATATATCCAAAATGAAATGGTTTACATTTATGCTATTACTATGAACATTTTATTAACGTATTCTTACTATCGACGAACATAAGTTTAGTGACGATTACAATGCTTACTCGTTAGTGGCATGGGGAACTACGATACATTAAATATCCCAAAACTTTAGATTTGAATGTTTTGGGTTCCTGATCATTATTGAGTATAATCTGTGCTATACATTTTGACAAAATCACATAATAGCCGATATAAGCATCATACTATATGAATAATTTAAATTAATAAAGTTTATCATTAAGTAGCTATAATGCACACTGTCTATAAATAAAGATCTCATTAAAACTGTTGCATGGTGTAAGTGATTAGAGGCACATACTTAAGAGTATGTGATTATCTTCTTTACTTCTATAATTATAAAATAAATGAAAAAACAAATGTAGATCCTTATCTCGACATGTAATACTTTTTACAGTCCATAAGTATATTTAAGTAGGTGTCAAAGATCCTCACAGAAAACATGTAAAATTATGAAAAAATTATAATTATATTTTTTTGGTCAATCCAAGCCAATATATGTCTGTTTAATTGGCAGACATTTCGCAACAATTTTATAAACAATAGATTTATTCTGTAGTGGTATGACAGTGAAATAGTTTAAACATCTTTGGTCCTAGAGCTTTGAACATATAGAAAAACAATGGAAAATGATAAGTGTTTATTTATTTTAGATGTTGCTTTTTACAACTTTTTGTAGATAAAGACATTGCCTTGAATGTTGGAATTCTTTTGAAATTAAATACATGTAGTTGTAAGTCGTAAATGTTTTGGAAATAGTTTGCTGTGTGAAATATTACAAAATTAATCTAGAGGTCGAAGATAATAGAAGATGTTTGATGATACAAAATAGCATATTGTCAAGTAAGACCACTATAATTTATAGAAATGATTGACATATTCTACCTGAGCCAACCAAATGTTAGATTTCCGCAAAATTAGATAAAATGGGATACCAGTGTTATCTATGAGAATTTGTCACAACTATTTCTCTCTAACACTAACTACAGTATACTTTAAAAAGGTATACGAGCATGTAGCTGTCTAGGGTAGTGTCTTATATATGTTTGTATATGCTCATATATAGGCCCTTTCAAAGTTTATATAGCAAATAGAGAAACAGCTATGACAAATTCTCATAGATGATGCTACATTTTATCTCAGATATTTTTTTTGGACGCAGGAATATAGCATTAGGGAGACTATGTTAATCAATGTTATTAGTTGCCCCTTGTGCGTTGATCTTGTATCTGTTTGTTTGGTGTGTGTGTGTGTGTGTATGCATCCTTTGTTTTTTTTTCACAAATTATGATTTGTTCCTTTTTACTGTTGTTTATTTTCCATTTACACTTGAACATATTTTTTAATTTATGATAGTATTAAGGTATACATATCTGATTGAAGATAAGGTACTGCGTGGTAACAAAATGCAAACAAAATAAGTGATGGATTTACGAGAAATGGACGTTGGACATTGGTTATACGGGACAAAAACTAACTATGCGAAAGTATGTATTGTTATATGGTCAATGTTCGTTTATAACAATTGCAAATAGGTGAAGTGAATGAAAACTGTAATTTTCTGATAATGTTGCGTCGCTGCATCCGCAAAAAGTACACGTTTTAACTACCTACATTTCCTTCATTGTACAGGATATTCTAATTTTCGGGTCTGTTGGGCACTTACAAAATGTTATTTGTTTTGCAACATCGGTGACAACTTCTAACTAGTATCGTTTTATTATCAGAAATTACATGACAGAAATACAGGGTGATACTATTGTACCCATGGCCATCGAAGTCATATAGGACTCATCTTTTTTGTCTTCTTGCAAATCGATTTGCGACTACTTTTTGTATCGTCATGTACATCTTTTTCGGACATATAAAGTCCAGTTAGGCGACATGTTCCATATTTCCTGACCTTAGAAAAGGATCTCTCTGCTATCGTTACAGTAATTGGTAATATAGCAAGGATACATAAGAACATTTTCAATAAGAGTAGGAATCGACCGCGGGATATTCAATTATCGAAGCATGCATTCCAATTTCCAAAAATATTTTGCTGTTACTATTATATAAAGGTGTAAAAAAGTAATATAGGTATTGCGTTTGTGGCTAGTCCGTCTCTAGTGAATTAAATGAGTAATTATAGTTTGATCGTTGGATCGTCGCTAACACAGCGTAAGTCAAAACTGACTTTTAAAAGAGAAAAAAAACAGGCCTACGCTTCCTTCTTATTTCCACGCTGTCATCGATGCACTTACAAATTGATCAGTGTTGCCAGGTGTTGTGATTTTTTATCAAATCTGGTGATTTTTTACTCGTTTGTGTCCATTACATACATACATATTTGCAAAATGCTGCATTTTATTCAATTCATCAAAGAGATTCGAAAGTCATAAATGTTAGTGTACTTTTTATTTTGGAATCCCAACTCAAACAAAGCCAGGGAAAAATAAAAACGATTTTCTGAAATGCGAAACTTTGAAAGTTCCATTTTCTTAGTTACTTTAATAATTTTCATCCAACAACTAATTCAAGGCCAACTAAGGAAATACCTCACTGAATTTACAACTGAAAAGTCAATTTAAATGTACAAAGTTCCAAATTTTACTGCGCAGTCTTGTAGAGGAGACTCGAGAATACAAACGTGCAATTGATTTTGAAATCCCATGTCAAATAAAGTCAGGAAAAAATAAAAATGATTTAGGGATACATCTGGTATGAGCAATAAATAATGACTATCTGATAATTTCAAGCCCTACCTAGGAAATTCTGTTTTTTTTAAATATCTTAGGCTTGGCAATGTCAATGCATGACGCATTATACATTTTTGGAATCAAAATTAAAAACTATTCATCTGTGCAAATATTCAATATGGCGTCCATAATAAAAAATAATTGATGCTGGAGGACCAGAGACGAAGCGTCATATTGTAATTATAAATATACCATCTTGTAGAGTAGAAAAAGTGGCAATGTTAATGTGCAATTTATTTGGAAATCTCAACACAAATAAAGCCAGAAAAAAACAAACGATTTTGGGAAAATTCGTTTTTTTTTCGTCTCTATTCGGAAGTACTTGCAACTTTGCCGCCATCTAAGCGACTTCGTATCTATTGGGATCTCGGTACCCAATGATCAGAGTCGAATTTGAAACACTCGGTATATGTGGTTTGACTCGCCTAGACACTAGAGTGCTACAAACATGGAAACCACAGGAAATAAAATGTTGATACTTTCTTTCTTGCTAAAATCACCCGACTGCTCTCGAAACAGGTCGTTGCAGGTTTCGGTACTGTCGCGTCTTGTAGAACTTCGGATTTCACTGTTGTTTCACTTGAAACTTATAGAGGGTAGTCTGATAAATTATTTTACTTCATAAAAAGTGTGGATGAAGCACGCTTTTCATGAAATTTTGTTCCCAAAACACTGTATTTTTTAGCAGTTATTTCCCCCATTATTTCCACCGCCATCTACCATTTGACGTTTACGTCTGTGGATATGTCATATATGAGACGCGCTTGCCTGCGGTGTTGCCGGATTGGGCTCCGTATTTAGGGAAAAATATGAAAAGTGGAAAATTTATATATACTTAGTGACATATAAATCCGAACACCCAGTTTAAGTGGTTTTATTTTAATAAAATTTTGTATAAGTACTTAATGAAGCATAATAAGTAAATGATAAAAATTTCAAAATGATTGCACTGCTTTAAAGCCCTTTGACCTTTAATAATGTGTGGATGCACCCTGATGTGCTACGCATTCTCCAACGCGACTAGGCATACTTCTGATCAGGTGGTCAATGTCCTCCTGTGGTATCTCATTCCCGGCAACCACCAACTCCTCTCGAAGTGCTTCTAGAGTCTGAGGAAGACGTTGCAAATTGAGCAATCTCCTACCCATCATATCCCACACGTGCTCAATTGGGGGTAAGTCGGGAGATCTTGGTGACCATGGTAACAATGTGACATCATTATGTTGAAAGAAGTCTATTGTGACTCTTGCAACATGTGGTCGGGCATTATCTTGTTGGAAAGTTGGACCTGCCAGGGTGTCAAGATAGGGTAAAAGATGGGGTTCTAGAACTTCGTGGATATAACGCTGCGCGTTCATGTTACCTCTGATGAAGATTAAAGGTGACCTGGAACCATAAGCTATAGCACCCCAAACCATAACTCCAACAGTGTGATGAACATGTCTTTCAACAAAAAACTGTGGATTCCTCCTTTCACCACGTCGCCTTCTAACCCTGGCACGACCAGTCACTAAAGACAATACTGTTCCATTCCTGATCCCAGAGTGACCGTTGTCTGCACCACTCAAGGTGATTACGTCGGTGTTCTCGAGTTAAAGGGAGGACCCAGTGTGGCCGGTATGAAAACAAGCCAAAACTTCTCATTCGTCGGTAAACACTTCGCATGCTAATAGGTCTTCCGTGTTCTGCAAACCATTCATTTGCAATGGACCTGGTAGTGGAGAAACGGTCCCTTAAGGCCAATAATCTTAGGCGGCGATCTTCACGGTCTGTTGTTCTACGGCGGCGTCCAGTGCCCCTTGCTCTTTGCGTACGGCCTTCTCGAAGCCATGCCTGACAACACCTAACCACAGTGTCTACACTTCTTTGCACTCTAACTGCAATTGCCCGAAAAGAAAGTCCAGCTTCCCGAAGTTACACTATACGGCCCCTATCAAACTTACTAAGTTGACGAAATCGTACAGGTCTCCGTACTCTAGGCATCGTAACCGATCGTAAAGGATGTCAAGAACCAAAATTCGCCAACGTTGATTCTTTACTGCGGCTGAAATATTCATTTTTAGAGCGTTAGTGAATTAAAAAAAAGCAGTATAAAAACCGGAATGTCCAACTGATAAGGCTGAAATTTTTTTCACTTGTTATTTACAGTAAGATAAATACATTCACCAACTTTTATTAAAATAAAACCATTTAAACTGGGTGTTCGGATTTATATGTCACTTAGTATACATTTATATTAATGAAACACAAAAACAAAAACTGAAACAAACGACAGTAGTCAAATTAAAAGTGATTCTTACTAAGTATAAAACAAAAAATATCAAACAGCAGTAAAATAAAAAGCAAAGTGATTATAAAAAACAAAAAATGAAAACAGTAGTAAAACAGAAAACAATTCCATTTAATTATAAAAAAACTAAAAATAACAAACATTAAAATAAAAAGCAATTTGGATGGAATGAAATTGTTCTTCGTTTTACTACTATTTTGACTTTTTGATTTGAATTGCTTTTTATTCAACATGGAATTGTTTTTTTTTTGTTTTACTACTTTTTATTTTACTGCTGTTTGTAATTTTTTTATTTTTATAATTACATGGAATTAGGTTTTGTTTTACTACTGTTTGTATGTTTTTTATAATTATTTATAATTCATCATTTTTTAGCTTACTACTGTTATTTTTTGATTTATACTTATTAGGAATCGCCTTTTAGTTTGCTACTGTTGTTTGTTTCAGTTTTTCGTTTTTGTGATTTATTAATTAATGTACGTATGTATATAAATTTTCAAGTTTTCATATTTTTCCCTAAATGCGGAGCTCAATCCGGCAGCAACGCAGGCAAGTGCCTCTCATATATGACATATGCACAGAGGTCTACGTCATGTGGCAGATAGATGGCGGTGGAAATAATGATGGAAAGAACAGCTAAAAATACGTTTTGGGAAAAATTTTTCATGAAAAGCGTGCTTCATCCACACTTTTTTTGTTCCTAAATAATCTATCAGACTAAAAGTTTTAAGAGAAAAAACAGTGAAACCGGAAGTTCTACAAGTCGCAACAGCACCGCAGGTTTCATTGGTTTGCGTTACTGCCGCTTTGTTTCGAACTTAATTCATGATAAAACATCGTTTCTGAACTAAAATCCAGAATATTTTCCTCGCCCTAAACGCTGATCGCTAAAATTGTCTTAAAGCCTTCAAGTCATGCAGTCATGCATGGAAAGCTATTTCCATTCAAAGCACGACCCTGCCTCCTCGAGTGCATTAACACCGTCTCAACGTCGCAACCTTTCACAGAGCCGCCTTCCGTCGAACCGACAGTCACTTGTCTACGGCCTAAAGCCAATAGGAGTCCGAGCCACGCTTTCAGTTTATAAAAACGCAGCAAGCCGCGACCACTCTTGACAGACGCACGCTGTGTTTTGTTTATCGGATACTCCGCCAGTGCGAGCCACAGGGCACAGTGAATCAAGGGGTGCCTTGCAACTTGCAACCCCGAACAGTTATTCGACTGTTTGAATTTTCGAGCGAAGGGTGCCGACGCGATAGCGTAGACGGTTGGTCGGTCTTGTGTTACGATATTGTGAAAGTACTTGAGAAACGAATCGATTTTGATCCGGATTTTTGATAACGTCGTAGCGGAAAGTGTTATATCGCGGAACTTTGAATTCAGCATAATAGATCTGAAACTTGCTTAGTGGCAAGTTCGTGCAACGAAAGAAATTATATGATTTTTGCTTGTGCACCTTTATCAATGCAGACTGATTCGATATATCAGTAGTAATTTCTGATAGAATGACTTGTTGAATAGATTGGACATAACAAGTGAAAAAATGGTGAATTTGTGTGGAATTTTCATAAGTTGGACTATGGAGAGTGTGTTGGAGTTTACCATTTTCCTTGGTTTTTTATACTGGGCTTTTCCCGGGCTGTTTTCCGAAGGATTCTTGAGGTTAGTCAGGGTGTGACAGGATGTCAGGAAAATTAACGGGCAGATTCAGATAATATAATTTTTATTTCTCGAAAAAAAAATAGTATCGATATATTTAAGCCAGAGTAAGTCCGGGTTTTTAGTTCCTATACACCATTTACGACATAAACATTATTTTATTTATCATTCTATATATCGTTTTAAAAAATAATTATCAGCTGGATCTTTTTTAAACATGACGAGAAATCAAAGGGACACTTCTCAAGCAGAATCAATATGGCTTTGAAAAAATGACACATTTTTTAAAAAACCTGTGGCATACAATTTTTCAAAGACAAATTTAGACACCTTGTATGAAAACGGAGGGGAGTTTTCCATATTTTTACTTTCAGAATCTGGTCTCAAATGTTCCTGACACGATCTATATAGCTCATAAGTTACATTAGGAGACAGGTTTTTTCAAAAGATTGTTTCTCTATTTACAGAAACTATTGCAAACAGATAAGAATATAAAAACCATAATATTTTTTATTGCTAAAACAAGTAAAACTTTGGTAATTTTTGGTGATTTCAATAGTCGATTAGAACAAATATAATGTTCCTCCTGCCTAATCTTGGCGTTTTTGCTTGATCTGGATATCATCTATGTGAAGTATCAACTATTATAATTTTCATAATAGAACATTTCCTCTTTTTGGTCTTTCATCCTGATTTCGTTCCGTTTTGATATACAATTTTTATACAACAAACAACTTTCAACTCTAGCTATTATTAATATTCAGTCATTCTCGGATAACTTCTAAAAACGTTCACAGAAAATTGGTCAGAAATTTTAAGTTGCATGCTTTATTTTTTTGGACGAAAAAGCTTAATAATTGTTGATCGATAATTTTATATGGTTTAATGATTTTATCAACTCGATCAGTATAAACGATGAATTATGTTTACTGATTGTTTACTTTTCTAATTGCGATGCGTTTTCCATTGTGTGATAAGTTGGTATATAAATGGTCGATCACTGCCATTAATGCTGAGCCTGAACCAAATATTGAATTACAATTCAGGTACTGCCTATCAAGTTTATAACAATATCTGTCTGTTATATTTAGTTCAAGCGCATAAATGAACAAAAAGGTTTTGGGTAAACCTCACACAGGTTTTCTGCATTATCTTCAAACGTTTTGCGTTAATAGAACACAAGGGTAGTAAATATGATATTTTAGAAATAACTAGGTTTGGCCATAATTTAATTTTGGTTTCTATGCAGAATATGTTTGCTTGCAAACAGAATCCTGAGGGATAGATAAAAATTCTTTAAGGCGTTATTTAGATGGCAGTATCGTAAGTCCGTGTCAATTTTTTTCTTTTTCAGAAAACAAGTTCCTCCCCATTATTTTTGATATCAATTAATGGCTTGATATTTTCACACAATTTATTGCCAAATAATATGGAAGAATGTTCCGAGCGATTTAGTCTTAAGTTGTGAAAGATACAGTACCTATTAACACTGTCAATATCTGCATTTACTAGCGCCATTGGACATTGTCGGCATTAAAGTCACACTTCAACAGCGTATCATTAGCAAAAAATTGAGCACGCGCAGTCATGAAGTTATCATATAAATTTGCAGTATAAAGTAAAAACACCGAAGGTCCCAGCACTGAGCCTTGTGGTACTCCTGATTGAATATTTTAATATTTACTTTTTGTCTCCATCCCCTTAAATATGACCTAATGGAGTTGCAAGCAACTTCATCAAAGCCAGAGGAGTGACACTGATGGCAATATGCTTATTGGTCTGAGGTAGCGATGGAGGTCGGATAAGACAATTTGGAGAGAGGAGGCATAAATGTCATAGTATCCAGTTTCCAAGCAAATATTAGATAAATGGTAATTACTGGAAAACATAGCTTTAACATTTGTAACGTGATACCATCCTAATGAGTCTTAAATGTTCAAATCCGCCATAGTGTTTTCTTATATCACAGGAATTCCATATTATCAGCAGTTTTCTTGGAACAAAGTAATTATAATGCCTTCTAGACACCTACCTAGGTACATTCCTTTAAAAGGCTGCCCTTGAAAGGTATGACCTGATAAATACTAGGAATGCTTTATTTTATGGTACAAGATATGAAAAACGTGTTCTCGGAAATTATTCAGTTAAGCAGGTCATAAAGGTAATGTGTATCTATGAAGGGTGCTCCCTAAACTTGCGGTAAAAGTTCGAAGTATGATCATTCGGATTATTCTATTTCGTCTGTCGACGATTCGCCAAAAAGCGCTCCTTGCAAATGTGCTGCGCAAAGATTTTCGCATTTTTGTTAATAAAAATTCATCCAACGGTTCTTATTTTTCAAAAACTGTCTAAATATCTAGGCACTTCTAGCTATAGGGTGTCCCAAAATTAACGCAAGATTTGAATTAAATAGAAAATGCCATTTTTAGTCTTTTAATAGTTATATTTTTATTGACTCATAAAGTACATAGGATAGGGTTATGTATGGAATAACACATCGGACAAATGGCCTCCACGGCTTTGCATGCACATGCGCACTCTTTTGTCGAAATTTTCCATGACCCTTCTGCATAAATGTGGCTGAATTTCGTTGATGCAGCGTTGAATCTCCTCCTTTAATGCACGGGTGGTTGTGGGCTTGTTGACATAGACTTGTGATTTCAAATAACCCCATAAAAAGAAGTCTAATGGTGATAAATCACACGATCTAGGAGGCCAATTTTGATCACCGAAACGAGAGAGTACACGACCGGGAAATGTCTCATGCAGTAATTGAATTGTTTCACGGGCTGTATGACATGTGGCACCGTCTTGTTGAAACCACATATTGGGTACATCAATATCATTCAATTTTGGCAGAAAGAACTGTGTAATCATGTCGCGATATCGAGCACCAGTAACAGTCACTGCTTGACCAGCATCATTTTCAAAAAAATATGGCCCAATTATGCCTCCAGCCCAAAATCCACACCAGACAGTCACGCGTTGTGGGTGCATTTCTTTTTCGACAATCACACGTGGGTTCTCCGAACCCCAAATGCGGCAATTTTGGCGATTGACAAAGCCATCAAGATGAAAATGTGCTTCATCGCTTAGGATGATTTTGCTTGAAAAATCAGGGTCCATTTGTTGATGTTCAATAATCCATTCAACAAACTCTCTTCTCTCTGCATGGTCATTAAGCTTCAATTGTTGTGTTAATTGAAGTTTGTAAGCATGAAGACACAGATCTTTGGTGAGTATACGCTGTAGAGAGGTTCTTGACATTTGCAATTCTTGTCCACGACGTCGAATTGAGGTTCCTGGATTGTCCGCAACACTCTCACGCACTGCTTCGATATTCACATTTGAACGGCTTGTTTTTGGACGACCAGTGTGTTTGGCGTCTCCAACGGATCCAGTCTCCATGAATTTTTCAATTAATCTCTTCACAGATGACGAAGTTAAAACACTATTCCGGCCATATTTTGTATGAAATTTTCGAACTGCAGCCGCCAAGCTTTCACTATTTTTGAAATATTCTTTAATAATGAAGACACGTTGTTCTATCGTGTAACGCTCCATTTTTCATAACCCTATACTGTTAGCTGTCAAATTGCTTTTTTTCAGGGTTGCCAACACTTCACTGCACAAATGGCGGCAAATTCAAATCTTGCGTTAATTTTGGGACACCCTTTAGAATTCAAGACTACTATATCCTCGTCATGCACTGCTGAGCTCTTTCAAATCCACAAGGTTCATTTTTATTGAGGCATTTTAACAGGAACATACGGAAACTGAATATGACTCATGACCTGCTCGATCTCCGGTCTTATATCCTCAAGTTTATTCTCTATATGGTTATCTTAAGATACTGTTTAACACTACATAAATGTGGAAGACCCATTTTAACTGGGTGTATCAATTGTGAAGCTTTTTTATTTTCGGAAATTTTATTCCTAAAAACGGTCGTAAAATTCTCAAAGAACAAAATATAATGGGCGATTCATTTATAGGTACTTTTTTCAGCAACAAAATAAAATAACAAAATTCTTTTTTCTTGTCAAATCTTTTTTATTAAAGAAAAGAACTAATTTTGACATTTATTTTTTGAATATTATTTCTTTCAAATGTTGGCCCTGACTGCGGTTGAGATGGTCCATTCTAAAGTTCCAATGTTCGATGACACGTTGGAGCATTTCGACTGGAATTTGGCGAATGACCTGCGTAATGTTGGCTTCTAATTCCTCAATCGTATTGGGCTTATCAATGTAGACTTTGGATTTAACGTAGCCCCAAAGGAAAAAGTCTAGAGGTGTGACATCACATGATCTAGGTGGCCAATTCACTGGTCCAAATCGTGAAATTAAGTGTCTATCGAAATCTTCTCGCAATAAAGCCATGGTTGCACGGGCTGTGTGGAACCAAATGTCATCGAGATTACCATTCACAGTTAGGTTCTGACCGGCCTCATTTTTAAAAAAATAGGGACCGATGATTCCACCGACCCATAAACCAAACCAAACCGTTGTTTTCGCTGGATGTAATGGCAGCTCTTGAACCACTTCGGGTTGTTCTTCACCCCAAATACGACAGTTTTGTTTATTAACGTAGCCGTTAAGCCAAAAATGGGCCTCATCGCTAGACAAAATTTTGCTCGAAACATCGGATCTTCTTCAAGCCGTGCAAGAGCCCAAAGACTGAAACGATGACGCTTTGGAAGGTCGGCCGGCTTCAATTCTTGAACGAGTTGAATTTTGTATGGTTTCAAATTAAGATTCTTACGTAAAATACGCCAAGTTGTTGAATACGACAAGCCAAGCTGTTGAGAATGGCGCCGAATCGATTCTTCACCTTCCTCACGTATACTCTCCGCTACCGCAGCTATATTTTCTTCACTGCGTGCTGGATGTGGTCTATTTGGTCGGGTATTATCCAATAATGAAAATTGGGTTTCAAATTTTTCGACCGTACGGCGAATTGTGCGTTCGGTGGGCCGATTATGTACACCATAAGTTACTCTAAGTGCACGAAACACACTTCTCGCAGAACGTTGATTTTCGTAGTACAGCTGAATTATTTGTAAACGCTGTCCATGATGAAATCTCGAACAATATTGAAACAGAAAATGTCAAATTAGTTGTCATGACGCATGCGCCATAAGCAATTACAGCCACACCAAAAAAGTACCTCTAAATGAATCACCCGTTAGATAGATTTATCCAGGAACATTCCTTGGATGTTGGCCCTATTTTCGGAAATGTATACTCTACAAAAAATCCATTCGTGTAACAGTTTCTTCGCCAAGAATGAATCAGCGGAATCCAATATAAGCACCGTGCTGGAGACAATTTGGAAAGTATACGGCAGTAACGGTAACGGTACACTGGTAATTCTTTGCGAGAGCCCATGCTTCATTTCGCTCGTGTTTCCTGTTGCCTCATTTCATTTACGGCACCGCGAATTCTTATAAGTGTTTTAGAACTGAATAGAATAGAATTTTGTTTTATACCTGAACCACCACGAAGGCCTAAGGTCTAAACACCCATGGGTACCCTGGAGCTATAGGGGGATACAGGGGAAGAGGCCGGGGCTATACCTACTGCTGATGAAAAATTTTATCATTAAATTGTCTAGAACCCAGTGGCGGCTCGTGATTTTACAAATAGGTGACGCAGGATTGACCGACCCCCCCCATACCATGTAGAGCGCATACACAAAAAAAAAACATGAAATAACTTACCTAAATTCAGTAACTCGAAAACAAAGTCAGGATTATCAGGCACTTTTCATTGTTTATATATGAGAGCAATTCGTCGGTCCTTCAAATTAGCAAACTTATTTATAACGTCATCGTAAAACGGCTGTGACACTATCAGTTCATTTAATAATTCTTTTTCGATCGATATTTTTGCCAAGTTCGTCAACCGATCTTCCGACATGGTACTTCGTAGATAACTTTTGATTCGCTTAAGGCATGAAAAACTGCGTTCTGTCGAAACACTTGTTGATGGAATGGTCAGTATTAAACACAAAAGCTTATATGCCTCCTTGAAGATACTGCGATTCTCAAATAGCGATTCCTTTAATAAGCGGGGTTCCATATTTTGATATTGATCATCGCTATAGATCAGCTGCAATTCATTTTTCAGTCTCTGAAAATCTGTGAATGTATTTGAATAAAACTCCTTCAAATTACTTAGGGCTTCTGTTGGAAATTTTTCTGAATATGTTTTGAACTTCGAAGTGTCCATTAACGTCACAAAATGAAGCTTTTCCATATCTTGGAAACGGGTCGTGATTTGCAGAGAAATGGTATCCAAAATTTCAAAATACAGCACTCTATATCTTTCAATAATTTGATCCCGAGACAATGTTACTCTTGTCCTGCCGTCGCGGTGTTCCGTTTGTACACTTGTTTTTGATGCAGCCAATTCGAAAATATTCTTAAATGTTTCTTCATTTCTCTTCTTGTTTAATTGTGTTTGAACACTTTTAATTTGCTTAATGCAAAGGTTTATATCAAAAGATTTTTTTTGCAGTGTGTCGAATAGTATATCTGTCATTCCAAAGATCTCGTTAAAAACAACAACCAAAAGCACGAATTCGAAGTCATGGAATTTATTTAGAAATCCGTCGCTCTGTCTAACCGAGGCTTGATCGGAGGTTGGATCATTAATAATTTCAGTAAACACTTGCTTTAAGGAATCCCACTCCTTATTTATAAAACTGATAACTTTAGAATTTGATGTCCATCGCGTAATAACGGAAACAGGTATTCGACGTCCTATTATTGAGTCTGCTACGTTAGTTCGTTTCGGAGAATGGTGAAAAAATGTCGGTAAACCACTTATAGTTGCAAAAAAAATGCGGCATTTTGTAATACTATTGCAACTTTGTTGTAACACTAGATTCATGCGGTGTGCGAGGCAATGAACAAAAACTGCTTGGGGTGCCTGTTCCTTTATTTTAGCCTGAAGACCATTTAACTGTCCGGACATGACGCTTGCACCATCGAAACATTGTCCAACGAGTTTTGTTTTGTAATCAAAATTTTGTAGACACCTTGTCACGAGGTTAAATAATGCTTCAGATGTTCGGCTGCAGCTTACATCATGAAATCCTAAAAATCTCTCCACAAGTTTTCCTTCAAGATTGACATAACGGATTATTATGCTGCACTGCGATTTGTGGGCAATATCGGTGGAATCATCCACCTGAATGGAAAAAAAACTGCATTCCTTTATTTCATTTTCCACATATTCATCAATGCATTTGACAATGCAGTCAATAATTTCGTTTTGAATGGTTTTAGAATTGCCCGCAAATATTGAGGCAATTTTTTTGTAGTGCTCCTGAATGTCTACAGGGCTTATAGATACAAATGCTTCTAGGAGCTCTTTGAAATTTCCACGGTTAATAGAAGTCGTCTCTTCGTTGTGGCCACGAAACGCCAGTTCTTGTTTGCCCAAAAAAAGGACAGCGCGTATTGGCAATTCCATGAAACGTCTATTAAGTTGCACGTTTTCGTTAAACTGTTTAATATACAGCCTGGAATTTTCGCGTAAAGCATCCTCAATAGTAGTGAGATTTTTCTTCAATTTTGAAAAACCTAGTGCGCAACGCATATAATCCGATGATCCTTCATGTTTACGAAGAGCACGAGTCACATTCCCGAAATCATTGAAACCGTACTTGCTCCACACGGTTGCTTTAACACTTACAATCAAACACGGCACACAAAAAAGTTTATTTAAATAATAGCTACCACATAACCATGCAAACTCACTATACCACGATTTTTTAAAATTTCGACTGTACACTTTGTCCTTAACTTTAGCGGTTTTATTTACATTTAATATCGGAGAAGGTTTTTCGGAGTTTAAAAAGTCTTTTTTATCATCATTACTCCATTGAGAAAACGATTTTTCCAACATAACACAAACCGTATCATAGACAGGAAACATTGTTCAAAACAATGAAAACTAACCTCGACACAATACGATATCGGTAATAATGCAGAGCAGACTAGACGCAAATTCATAATTTGCTTCACTTGCCTCGGCCAAAACGGAAGCGCGCGTGCCGTTGTCATGGCAACCGTCGTATTTGCTCGTATCTGTACTGGACGCAGCAATGCGGTGTAAATAAAGCTGCTTCAGGTCTCTGTTTCAACACGCCAAATTAAGCGCAAACGTAGGCGC
This sequence comes from Acanthoscelides obtectus, assembly GCA_963669975.1. Lineage (NCBI taxonomy): Eukaryota > Metazoa > Arthropoda > Insecta > Coleoptera > Chrysomelidae > Acanthoscelides > Acanthoscelides obtectus. Next base: position 11,112,616 of record CAVLJG010000005.1, read on the forward strand.
GTTGTTTTTTGCGGGGTTTCTCAGTATTCTGTTGATCGCAAATACAAATAAAGAATGTCCGAAAAATAATTTTTTAAGATATAAATGAATTTTTTTTATAAATTTCAAAATAAAAAAAAATATATTTTTTTTGAAATTGCAGGTGAAGCAGCGCTTCACCTGCGTCATGGGGCGAGCCGCCACTGCTAGAACCTTTGCACTTATTGGAGAGTTCGTTATCTGCTACTTGAAAAATAAGATTAAATTGATCAGCAAGTGAAAGAAACATACCGAAAATGCCGAAAAAAGTTTTTTTATACGTAGAAAACTATCAACTGTGGCGCAAAGAACAATCATCCCTATTCAGAGTGACCAAAAAAAAACAGAATTTTTAAAACTTTGCCCTGAACGAATAAAACAATTTTTGGTATTTGTTTCAAAGTTTTAATGAATTTTTGACTCAATTTTGGGCCTGACATCTAGCAGATTCGTAAAAAGGGGCCCTTATACAAAAAATGGCGTCAAGTAGATTGACTCTGCATTTCCTACGCAACGCCCTTATCATACATAAGAAATAAAGTCAGTCAAACAGATCCATACAATAGAAATTCTTTCTTTGCCCTACCGGAAAAATGATCAGAATCCCGTAGGCGAAAAAACGAAGTTTGGACGATTTTTGTTCTTTTTCATTTTTGCCCTTTTTCTTTGTCGCTACCGGAACGATTTTTAAAAAATACAAAGATTTTCCGTCCTTGATATAAGTAACGTTGTGTAAAATGTTCATCGAAATCTGAGCGAGAATTCTCAAGTTGTAGGTGGTTATAGGATTAGCGGATAGACCGACGGACAGGACTGATAGACGGAAATGAGTGACATGGTTTTTCGGGATGTCAACTCAAAAAACATAAAGCTCATTGTTGAAAATTTTCTCGATTACGCCGGTACCAATCGGTTCCGAGTTGACGCGAAGATGCTTCCTGGACCTACTTGAATTCATGATCTTTAAAACGCCTGTAGTTTTTCATAGTATTCTATTTTATGTATAGGGGGGCATATGCCTCCCTAGCCTCCACTTCAAGACTAAAATATTCTTAATACAATACCTGCTTCTAGGAAAAAAAAGATTTTTACTCAAAATAACCCTAAGGAGAATTTATTCTTCTCCTACCGTTTTAAATAGCTAGCAATCCTACCTCAAGCTGATTGACTGTGTCTGCAATCCCAACCTGCCTCTATCTCTGAATTTTGCTATAAACACACACAACTTATCCGACAAATTTTAACCACATATGCACTGTTACGAAAGAGGTTGATTTCTCAAAAAAAAAAAATGAAATAAAAGTCGTACAGAAATTAAGTTATAAACCTGAGTTTCAATAATAAATTGAAAACTAAATATCTGTATTTTGCGTTCATCGTCGAGATATTAGAACATGCTTTAATAATTTATTTTAGCAAATTTTACCTAACTACTGACTGAAATAAAATACCATACTGATAAGAACTTGTAAATAAGGTTTAATCTATATCGTGGGTGATCTGAATGAACGGTAGATTTTTGTTAAATAAGAAAGTATTTTGGGAGTTTATGTTTTTATTTATTTATTAATAAAAATTGAACATGTGTACACTAATGAGGAGTTAGTGGACATTATTTTAGCGTACGGAGAAGCAAGGCAAAATTCACGAGCGGCTTCTCGTTGATATGCACATCAATTTCCGAATGGGCACATACCACATCACGAAACATTTAGTTCAATTGTTTTACGTGCATGTGCTATACGATCAATCTTTGACCTTTTCCTGACAGTCCACGAAGACCTGTTGACAAACCTTCAATGCTTGCTTGTCGGTTACTCACTACGTTTTTGTCTATCCAGGTTTTTTTAACTGTGTGACCTGCATTTACCCATGTCTCGTCCAAATAATAGATTTTTCTGCTTTGTCGCCTATATTCAATCATTTCGCGTAGGTATTTTCGACGCCAGGCGACTATTTCAGGTCTCTCTATCAATACTGACTTCCGATTACGCGTTTCGTAACGAAAATTAATTTCGTGCAGGGATTTCCTCATTACCTCGACGCTCATTTGGGGTATAATTTCATTTTCCTTGATCGCTGCATGTACAGCCTTGAGGGTTGGTATCTCATTCCTAAAGAAGAATGAATGTACGGTTCGCCTTAACGCCATTTTGCTATCGTCATCCAATTTAACGGCCTTTCGTCCCTTCAAATTAAACTTTGGATCAGTAGTAGCTCCAGTTTTCTTCTTTTCATGCACCACCCTGCGAATGGTCCACTCTGGAACGCCTGTCATACTTTCACAACGCGCGAGTGCATCTCCCTGCGACAAAGTTCTGTTCAGATAATTGAACACGTTGAGCACGATTTCTTTCGCGTCCCTATTCAGTGCTTTACGAAGCCGTCTACTTGTTCCCTGGCTTTCAGTACTTCCACTCGTGCCATTTGTACTCTCCATGGCTAAGTATAACCAAAACAGTAACCACAGAAACCACAACAATAACAATCACACAACAATTCTTATAAAAACACACAATATGCGATCGCTCAACGAAACACGTTCCAATGCGCTGCCGACGCGTATGAGTCTGCCGGTCGAGGCGCGTCTTTGATTTCATTGGTTCTACCGGCGGAGAACAATCAGCCATTATTTCCATCTCTGTCTGTGCTGTTGACCACCGCAAAGCCACAGAAACGACATATGCCGTACGCTATACGGCTGTACTGGAAGGAAGTCGGGATCGAGCTCTGATCACGTGTTGATCACGCGTATGGGTCATTACAGTTTTAAGTAGTTGTAGTATAGTGGAGATATGTGCCCCAGAGGTGGAGTGGATGGGGGTCGGGTTCGCCCACAAAGCGTTTTAAATGCTGAAGACGAGTGAACCGTTAAACTGTATGTATGCCTTTTATTACATTTTTTTTAGAAATAAACTTCTTTCGTAACAGTGCATATGGGGACAAAATTTGTCGGATAAGTTGTGAAACACCCTGTATATGACTACACCGAATTTGATTCGGCATTTTTTGTCCTCAAAATCGATGACTCTCATCTTCTAAGGGCTCAAAACCCTCTCTCCGTCTCTGTTCTCACTTGGTCAAATCGCTTATCTGAAAGTACCATTAGTTAACTTCCTACATTAAAAAACTGCATATATATTTGTCCGCCCTCGATATACAGTTAGATTAGCTGAAGCAGCAAATACTGCGACTGAATTCCAAAGATCCGCAGTGTATCGCAATTTTGCTATCACCAAACTATTACACAACAGCCATTGGTTATGATATAACACGTTGAAAAAATTGGCGAAGATTACGTCAGTGCTGAGACTTTTCTGTCCTAGACTAGGAATTGCTTGTAACATGAATATGGATCGGGCATATGTGTTATGCAAATTTGGTACCATTGGTTGACTCTGATTTTCTACAAAAAGCAGGTCTATAAATTAAGTGATGAGACTATTTTTTTTTATCCAAACAAAATTACAATTTCATTTTGTCACCCTCAAAATAACTTGCTTCTGAAGCCACACAGCGCTGGAGACGGTTCTTCCACTCTTCATAGCAGTGCTGGAACTCCGTTACTGGAATCGCCTTCAGCTGGCCGGTTAAAGCCGTTTTAATGTTTTCGACTGTCCCAAAATGAGTTCCCTTGAGGTGATTTTCCAACTTCAGGAAGAGAAAAAAGCCACAAGGGCTCAAGTCAGGCGGGTAAGGATGCTGAGGAGCCATAGGAATGGCAAAAAACTCATCGGTTCTTGAAGACGAACGTGCTTCATCTTCAGTTGAATCTTTCTCTTCTGAATATGCACTCAACCACCAGAAACCTAGAATAAGATATTATATGGGGTTGTCCAAAACGGACGCACGAATTTTGAAGGTTCATTTATACCATTTATGTATGAAAAATAATATCGCTCAAATGTTCACCACGACTGGATTTACAGACGTCCACGCGATGGTCGAAATTTTCAGTGACATTTTGCAACATGGTCGGTTATACGGCATTTATCTCGGCAATGATGTTGTTTTTGAGTTCTTGGAGGGTGGCTGGTTTGTTGACGTAGACTTTGCTTTTCAAATATCGCCATAAAAAGAAGTCCAAGGGAGTCAAATCGCACGATCTTGGTGGCCATGGCACATTTCCTCTGCGCGAAATCACGCGATCACCGAAGAAGGACTGCAATCGATGGATATTGACGTTGGTTGTGTGGCATGTTGCACCGTCTTGTTGGAAATAAACATATCCATTCCTTCAAGTTGCGGCAAAAAATAGTCCTCTATCATCACGTGATATCGCTCAGAATTGACGGTAACGGCGTCCCGGCCGAATTTTTGGAAAAAGAAAGGTCCGATGATGCCTTTTAACCACAATGCACACCACACAGTCACTTTTTGAGGATGCATCGGCTGCTCTTGATACTCACGGGGATTTACGTTCGCCCAGATGCGGCAGTTTTGCTTGTTTACCGTCCCATTCAAAGTGAAATGCGCTTCGTCGCTGAACATGATTTTTGATGAAAAATTGGCATCAATTTGGCGGTGTTCAAGGAGCCAATCTGAGAACGTTCGGCGCGAAAAATGGTCGGCCCGACGCAGCTCTTGCGTCAATTGGATCTTGTAGGCGTGTACATTCAAATCCTTGTGGAGAATGCGGAGCAAACTGGTTCTCGAAATTCCCAATTCTTGGGATCGACGCGTTGTAGATTGTTTCGGATCGTCTCTCACACTCTCCTTCACAACAGCAATATTTTCCGGTGTGCGAACGCTCCTTGGCCGGCCAGAGCCTGGCAGATTTGCCACAGAACCTGTTGCCTCGAATTTATGCACCAGACGACCGATGGTTGTTTCGTTTGGGCGGTTGTTGCGACCGAAATGTCCACGAAGCGCGCGAAACGTGTTTTTTATTTTTGAACCATTTTTGTAGTGCACTTGAATTACTTTAATGCGGTCTTCAATCGAATACGACTCCATAGCGATCAATGGTAAACATTCAACTAACAAAATGACATGTCGGTGACAGAAAACAAAGATGGCGTCTATGTCAAATTGACGTTTACTTTCCTGCGTCCCTATTGGACAACCCTATACAATGTCTCGCAGTTTTTCCCTCAATTTGAAGTTAAGGATACACTTGTTAGCATATAAAGAACGGAGTCACAGATTTATTTGGGAGATTCTTTACTTGGTCTGTGAACCTAGGTCTTTGGTCGATAGTATGTCATCTAAGCGGCGTCCTGCCATGCCCCGTTTCATCCGTGGAAATAAGAAAAAGTCAGACGAACAAGGTGCGTGAGGCAGCGGAACCATGCCATTCTCAGCCAGAAACTGTCCAACAGAGATGGCTGTGTGCGCAGGTGCATTATCGTGGTGGAAAGACCAGTCTCCTGACTGCCACAAAACCTCCAAATAGTACAAGCTCTCGAATTTTTTCAGCATTTTCGATTCGGGCAGTTGAACCACTCGTACACCTGAGTTTTTCCCATAGCATCATCGTTGTAAGCTATTTTCAACACTAAAACAGTTTCAGCAGCATTTTTACCAATTAGAAAGCAAAATTTCACAGCTGCACGTTGCTCACTGAAGCTTGCCATCGTAAAAATACGAAACAACTCTAGCAAAAATAATGGCTACAGATGAACGAAACAAGCCAGATCGACAACTCAGGGGCAGAAATGTGTACTACACAAGCTCCGCCCACTGCAATGTCATTGCGGTTATTTTTGCGTACTTCCTCGTATAAATATACTGGCGCTACAAAAACGTCAAATATTTCTTCATTTTTTGCCACCTAGCTAGGCCGTCACTGGATCAATTTTGAAAAAATTTTTCGTCCTTGGCATCGTAGTAACTTTTCTAAATTATAGCATGTCATATAAACTCCAGAAGCAATCTAATTTTCGATTTTTTTTGCTATTACGATATTTCCTCATTAGTGGCGTGCAAAGTAAGAATCGTGAAATGTCGAATCGGCCTATTCAAAGGATGATAATTGAAAACAACAGGCGTCCTCAAACTTCTTGACTTGTGGATCAACTCTTGTAAATGTAGATTTTCTGGCAATTGTACATTTTGCACATTTGATGACCTCACGGGTGTCACGTATCTCAAAAAGTGACATTTCATCGGTTTTTTGACATTTCGTAAGTTTTTTTTGACATTTCTTAGGTTTTTCTACAAGATGTTAACTTAGCTCAAGCTATTGTACACTTGTTGTGAACTCATTTTGTAGCTGTACGATGACATTTTGTCGGTATTTTGTACTTGTAGAAAAACCTAAGAAATGTAAAAAAACCGACGAAATGTCCCTTTTAGGATACGTAATAGAATTGATTTAAGTCATTGCAATTTTGCATCTTATCAACCTTTTCTTAATCATCATTTTATATGCTAATCATAGGTACTTAGTCAGTCCGTTATACTCATTATTTCACAATACAAATGCAAAATAACCTGGTGGGCATCGATTTTCATTTATTTGCAATTTACACAGATAAATATGCAGTAGGCATTGTGATATCCGCTATAGGGGCGTTAGTCTTTTGTTTTTCCAAGCACAGTCGCGTGATGTTCGAATCTTGGCAAACTATTATGGGTACTTGAGGTGAAAGTCAGCAAAATTATTCATTACATTATGTTTCATTCATCAGTAAAATGTCATAAAGTTAACATAGTAAAATGTCATAGTTTCAATTATGAAAATTTGGCAATAAATAAATTCAGAGAAGGAGGTTATATAAGGTTTTGAAGAAGCTTTGAAAAAATGAGGTTTCGGAATTTTTACTTTTTGTTTTTTCTGCGCTCGTATCGCCATACTGGAAAAATGGTAAAATGCGGTAGGAACAGTTATAGGACCAATTTAACAAACAAACAAAGAATACAGTTTATTTATTTAGCATATTGAACTATTAAATCCACAAAAAAACTAAATAAATACATTGTAGGAAATTTCCACTTTAATTGATGATTCTTAACGCAGAAGGCATCCGAATGGAGATATTGAAAAAAACTGTTTTTGGTAGTAGTTTTCCAGTATTCACTAAAATCAAAACAATTGATATAATCCTCCCCCATCCCCAATTCAAAGCTTTTTCGTCCTTGGCGTAGTATGTGATTTATAAATTTAAGTAAAACAGAAGTAATCGTAAAATCGATTAACTTCTATCCTACATGGTGAGATAACACGATTTAGGATAGTATCACAATAACGTTTTTAGTTTGAAATTCAAATCCTAACCTGAATACCCCGCGAACCCCTCCATAATATACAGGGTGTTTCAGTTTATTGTTGCGTAACTTTAAGATTCGATAGAACTTTTAAAATTAATGCATAAAGTCTATATAAACATGGGCCGAAAAATGCGTGGCTTCCGAAATACAGGGTGTTTAAATTTACTTTCTAAAATAGTTTTTTTTTTAAATATTTCGAACAATATTTGATGTATAACAGTGAAAATTGGTATACAACGGTTTTTTGGTATGACAAAACGAACCATGGGCATAGTTTTACTGTAGCCGCTAGAGGGCGCTCTCGACAGTACCTGTAGTGTATTAAAATGACCGAAAATTTTTGATTAGTGCAATTTTTTGCTTTTTGAATAAAAAAACTGGCTCTTCGCACTTTTCAACATAAAAAAGCTCTCCTGTGAGTTTTCGTTATAGTTAGCCGTTTTTGAGATATTTCGATTTTTAAGGTTCGATGCATTTTTAATTATTTATGGGAAAATAAATTTTTTTTTTTACATTTTCGATTTGGGCATTACAAGTAATTAAGATGATCGTTTAGATTGTGTTTTTATACACAGCAATAATTCCTAACTCCAAATAAACACAAAAAAACAGAATATTAATTTGTTTAATTTTCCAATATTATTTTTAACAAATTAAATTAATTATTTACAACTAAAATGCTATTGGATAGTTAGGACAAACATACAAAATCTAAAGTAGTTGCTCGAAATGTAAACCCAATTGTTCAATACACAATTCACATCTACGAATGATCGAACGTGGTATAGCATTATTCAAATAAGGCCTTATTTCATCACATGCATTCCTGATTCTGTCTATTAGCATATCTCTTGTGGTTACGGGAGTCTGGTACACTTTTTCTTTTAGAAATCCCCACACAAAGAAATCTACTGGATTTAGGTCAGGGGATCGTGGAGGCCAGGCGACTGGTCCTCCACGGCCGATCCATCTTTCTGGATAATTTTCGTCCAGCCAGTTTCTAACTATTCTCGAATAATGAGCTGGACAACCATCAAGCCAGGCCAATCTTCTTAAATCTAACATAACGTCATCCCACATATTTGCATGTTCAGCCTTTAAAAATTCCAAGAAGGTCGCAGCATTTAACCTTGCAGGCAAAAGGTAGGGTCCAAATAGTCGAAAATTCATGCTGAAAATTTCTTTCCCGAACTGCATGCGGATTTTCATGCGACCAAATATGTTGATTATGAAAATTTACCACTCCACGTCTAGTGAAGCATGACTCATCGGTCCATAAAACGTTACTTAAAAACTCCCTATTATTATCAGTTCTATCAAGAATCCACTGACAAAATGTGATTCTTCGTTCTCCGTCCCCTGGCTGTAGTCCTTGCACAGGTTGCAAATGGTAAGGACGTCTTTTGTCGTTTCTAGGAACACGGTGTACATGGCTTGCTGAAATTTCCAAGGCACCAGAAACTCTCCTAACAGTTGTGGTCGGATCTCTATCAAACTCCCGCAGAATCATACGGGTAAATCTGCGCTGACGAACATTTATGTTTTGATCCCTTTGGAGATTTCCAAAACCATTTTCAATTATTTGGCGATGCACTCTTACAAATACTGAGCGAGTTGGATGCGTTTCCATTTACAAAGCCATACACAAAATGAATATCCGCTTACTCTTGATTGGAGAATAAAAATGGCATTTTTATAAAACTTACAAAAAAAAAAACAGGTAAAAGAAACTAAATTTCGTGCATTCACAATTGCAAAAAAACGTTTCAGGTTTCAACAGACAACAAAACTAACTGTTAACTAATTGACGTTTAACCTTATGCTGCTTTCAATTTCAAAAATATTTGCAGGCACAGACTACTTCTAAAAATTATCGAGATACTGACTTTTTAACGTTATTTTATCATAAATAATTAAAAATGCATCGAACCTTAAAAATCGAAATATCTCAAAAACGGCTAACTATAACGAAAATTCACAAGAGAGCTTTTTTATGTTGAAAAGTGCGAAGAATCAGTTTTTTATTCAAAAAGCAAAAAATTGCACTAAGAAAAATTTTTCGGTCATTTTAATACACTACAGGTACAGTAGAGAGCGCCCTCTAGCGGCTACAGTAAAACTATGCCCATGGTTCGTTTTGTCGTACCAAAAAACCCTTGTATGCCAATTTTCACTGTTATACATCAAATATTGTTCGAAATATTTAAAAAAAAATAAATTTAAACACCCTGTATTTCGGAAGCCACGCATTTTTCGACCCATGTTTATATAGGCTTTATGCATTAATTTTAAAAGTTCTATCGAATCTTAAAGTTATGCAACAATAAACTGAAACACCCTGTTTAACTGATTTGAATTGCGCGCCATTTTCGATACCCCGGAAAATATAGAGAAAGTTCGTGAAAGTGTAGTGGAGCGCCTTGAGACGTCTACCAGAAATCGTTCTCAAGAACTGGGTAATCGTCGCACGTCATTATGCACTACTTTGAAAAAAGACTTGCATTTGCGGCCATACAAAATTCAGTTAACCCAAGAACTACAGCCTAGTGATCATGAAAGTCGCCGACAATACAGTCATGCAATATTGCAGCTTAATACCCAAAATAACGATTGAAAATATTCCTCCCGAATACTACCAAAAAGTGATGGAAACTGTAATCAAGAGGTCTCAGGTTTGCACGGCTTCTAGAGGCGGACATTTGTCTGACATTATTTTTCATACATAATTTCAATAAAAGATTAAAAAAAATAGACGTACTTTATTTCATTTCACAAATAGTCAAGATACAAACCAGTCGGCCACCCTGTATATTTGAGATGAATCCAGTAAACAAAATGTAATGGAGTTCAAAGAAGGAATTTTAGCATCGGTAATCGATTCTGTTAGTAGATCAACTTGGATGCTATTATCGATATCACTATCATTGAATAGACAACTCAGTCTTCAAAATTTAGCCGTTTTATGAGATTTTTATTAATTTCTTTGGCAGTTATAAGCAAATACTCTAATCTAATATATGTATAGTCTAAGGTCGCACCTATAGCCTCAATGCGGTAAAAGTTTGTGCTTATATGAAATTAATTGGTCACTATTATATAACTACCTGTTCGCCACAAAACGAATAAAAATCGGAAATCGATAACCTTTATGATTCATTTCGGGTCTACTGAATTTCCCAGTACAAATCATTCTTCATCAATGTAAAACGTCTTTAAAATAGTTTTCCAGGTTGAGCGTTCACCTTATTCGCCGAACTTTAGACATCTATAAATAGATCAAGTGTAGTAGGCGTTGCAGTTTGCATAACAATAGAGTAACGACAGATACACGTTGGCTTTGATTAGTTGTTCAAAGAATTCACAGAGGCGTATCAGGACGGAACAGTATACTGATTAACGTAATCTGGAGGCCTTGAAAACCCATTCAAGATGTCATAGAAAGTATTTCTTTCTTCATTCTTCCCTGACCTCTTGCCTTATTCACGACCTTTTCTGATATCTGGGCACCCAAGGCGAGATACCTCCCGAGCTTCAAGGGTTTAACGAAGAGCAAAGGTCGACGTGACAGGCCATGATATACTTTCAGGATGAGCGTAATGGACTGGAAAGACTTTTTCATATAACTTTTTTACTTTCGCGAAAGGACCGTATCGAAATCTGTATCGATTCATATCAAACTAAAGAAGATACAGGGTTTGTCCGAAAAGTAATAGGACTCATTTTCTTCCCAAAATCTGTGGTTCATGACATTGTGACACAGCATTTGAACATGCGCAAGGTATGCGCGAAGATGGTCCCACAAGTGCTCACTGACGTCCAGAAATTGCGACGAGTGGAAGTGTGCTGAGAAAATTTGAACATGTGCGAAAGTGACCCCCAATTTTTGAATAACGTAATCACAGGTGACGAGTCGTGGATCTTTGAGTATGATCCCGGGACAAAGAGGCAATCTTCCGAGTGGCACACGACGGCGTCTCCTCGCCCAAAAAAAGGAAGAATGAGCAAATCCAAAGTGAAAACGATGCCCATTGTCTTTTTTGACATCAAAGGCATCGTCCACCATGAACTTGTTCCTCCTGGACAAACTGTCAACGCCAAATATTACGTGGAAGTGCTCAGGAGACTCAAACGGACGACAACGCCCTGGCTCACACCGCCTTTCTTGTGAACAGCTACCTGACCAAGGCCGGCATTGGAAATCGCGTTGCATCGACGCAGAAGGAGCCTATTTTGAAAATTTTTAAAGAATTGTAACGATTGGCTCAATAAATTTTTTAAAAGTATTACACATTTTGTACCTTGCGAATTATTTACGGTTCAGGTCGCCCGAGTTTCAGTGCAATACGTATATTAGAAAAAGAGTGATCGTGATCTTCCTCGCAGGCAACGTGGTAACTACTTGTGGGCGCATTCTTCCTAACATACGTGCTGCACGCATCTCTCTCGTACACATTGACGGGCTGGCCTCAACTGCTAATGATTCGCATGGTAATTTTTGTATGTTTATGATCTTCATAAACATCAACCCTTCAAAAACTCCATCCAGACATTGTTCCTTTGCGTCAGTACTATACTACAACTATTTAAAACTGTAATGACTCATACGCGTGATCAACACGTGATCAGAGCTCGATCCCGGCTTCCTTCCAGTACAGCCGTTATAGCGTACGACATATGTCGTTTCTGTGGCTTTGCGGTGGTCAACAGCACAGACAGAGATGGAAATAATGGCTGATTGTTCTCCGCCGGTAGAACCAATCAAATCAAATACGCGCCTCAACCGGCAGACTTATAGGCGTCGGCAACGCATTGGAACGTGTTTCGTTGAGCGATCGCATATTGTGTGTTTTTATAAGAATTGTTGTGTGATTGTTATTGTTGTGGTTTCTGTGGTTACTGTTTTGGTTATACTTAACCATGGAGAGTACAAATGGCACGAGTGGAAGTACTGAAAGCCAGGGAACAAGTAGACGGCTTCGTAAAGCACTGAAGAGGGACGCGATAGAAATCGTGCTCAACGTGTTCAATTATCTGAACAGAACTATGTCGCAGGGAGATGCACTCGCGCGTTGTGAAAGTATGACAGGCGTTCCAGAGTGAACCATTCGCAGGGTGGTGCATGAAAAGAAGAAAACTGGAGCTACTACTGATCCAAAGTTTAATTTGAAGGGACGAAAGGCCGTTAAATTGGATGACGATAGCAAAATGGCGTTAAGGCGAACCGTACATTCATTCTTCTTTAGGAATGAGATACCAACCCTCAAGGCTGTACATGCAGCGATCAAGGAAAATGAAATTATACCCCAAATGAGCGTCGAGGTAATGAGGAAATCCCTGCACGAAATTAATTTTCGTTACGAAACGCGTAATCGGAAGTCAGTATTGATAGAGAGACCTGAAATAGTCGCCTGGCGTCGAAAATACCTACGCGAAATGATTGAATATAGGCGACAAAGCAGAAAAATCTATTATTTGGACGAGACATGGGTAAATGCAGGTCACACAGTTAAGAAAACCTGGATAGACAAAAACGTAGTGAGTAACCGACAAGCAAGCATTGAAGGTTTGTCAACAGGTCTTCGTGGACCGTCAGGGAAAGGTCAAAGATTGATCGTAACTCATATTGGTAGCGATAGTGGCTTTTTAGAAGAGTGTGACTTTATTTTCGTCTCTAAGAAAGGAGGTGATTACCATGACGAAATGAATGCCAGCTGCTTCGAGAGCTGGTTTCAAGGGGTGCTTCAGCGAGTTGAGCCCAACTCTTTGATCGTCATGGATAATGCTTCCTACCATAGTCGTCGAGCCGAACGTGTACCAACTATGGGATCTCGTGACATGCAGCAATGGTTGCGCGAAAAAGGAATCCCGTTTGACGATTCATGTGTGAAAGCGGAATTGTATGAAAAAATTAAACAGCACAAACCTGCGAACATTAGTTACGTGACTGATGAGATGGCCCGTCAATGTGGTGTCACTGTGCTGCGGTTACCGCCCTACCACTGTGAACTGAACCCAATAGAGCTCATCTGGGCTCAAGTGAAGGGTTATATTGCGCGCCATAACACAACCTTCAAATTACCAGACGTTAAGGTTTTACTCGAGACTTCCATACAGCTAGTAACGCCCGAAGCTTGGCAGAATGCTATCCGTCATGTTGTGAAGGAAGAAACAAAAATGTGGCAGCTTGACCACCGCATCGACACCATCATAGAGCCAGTTATAGTCAATTTCAACGAGGAAAGCGATAGCGACAGTTTATTACTGTCAGATGTAAGTGGAAGCGACGATGAATATAGGTAATTCCCAAATTTTTGACATACAATATGTTTCAAACCATTCTTTATTAAGCATGTGACAAATCTAGTTCACCCATGTTAAACATTCATATCCCGCCTATGAACAGCCGACTACTGGTAGTTAAGTGATGTTCACGTGAACATCGATGATTCATTACAGTTTTAGATAGTTATAATATAGTTTATGAGGTAAATGCAAGGGTATATCGCGCAGATAAAAAGTAGTGTTTTTTTTCTGTCGAATTGTATACAGGGTGTAAACGTTATGGTAGTCATTATTGAAATGGGTAATATGGTGGTCAAAACAAGTCAAAAAGTTCATATGGCCCATGTTCCAAAAGTCAATAGATTCTTGTCTAAATGACTTTATAGTTTACAACTTTAAGTGCTTTATATCGACCACAATCACCACAAACTTACTAATTTTTATAATCTGATCTAAAACGTTTTTAAATTGGGTAATTAACAAATAAATGGCATTAAGTTTTTCTAAGTTAAGCCAAAATTTGTAGTCAGTTTCATTATATTAAATATTTAAAACACACATGACAACAGCGCGTCGGTCTTTCATCACTCTTATCGAACCGGCAATCAATCGCAAACGGTAACAGTGGTTAGTTATCGTTTTGCATAAATAAATTACTTTATCGTTTTGTCGAGCAGAGCATCGGGCGTGTTGTTTTGTTTTTGTTCGCGTACGTCGTCGTGTTTATTTACAATGTTCTCGAATCAAGAGTTCGCCGACCTGTTGTTAGTTTATCGCGACATATTTCGCCAACGGGTACACCCAGACAGAAGGACATTTGTGCAAGTGTACCAAAGACTTCGAGATACAGGAAGTGTTCAGCCCACTAATATTCGCATTCGTGAAAGACAGGTTACTGTAGAGCAGGAGGAACAAATTTTAAATATCGTGGAAATGAATGCAGATATCAGCACTCGGGAATTAGGCCGCCGGTTAGGACTATCGCATACCATAGTCTATAGAATCCTACGGGAAAATTTGCTTTATCCCTACCATGTACAACGAGTGCAGGCCTTGATACCAGAAGACTATCCTCGCAGACTAACATTCTGTCAGTGGTTTTTGCACAAAAGCATTGAAAATCCGGATTTTTTTAAAAACATTCTAGCGACGGACGAATGTACTTTTACGCGAGACGTGATATTAAATTTCCATAATACTCACACGTGGGCCCAAGAAAATCCTCATACCATTCGTGAAGGTCATTTCTAACAACGTTTTAAAATAAATATTTGGGCGGGTATTCTTGACGATCCGTTAATTGGCCCTTTCAAGCTACCCCCAAAGTTGTCAGGAAAAGGATACCTTAGCGTTCTTTCTAGCCAATAACCTACCAGAACTGTTGGAACAGACCTTAGACACATGCCATTACAACGGAGATATGACGGGGCACCACCACACATTTTTCGAGGCGTCATTCAGTATTTGAATAAACATTATCCAAATCGCTGGATCTGTCGAAATGCTCCTGATCCTCGAAAATGGCCAGCAAAATCTCCTGACCTCAATCCGATGGATTTCTGGTATTGGGGAGAACTTGAAGGGATGGTTTATGAGGCTGGTCCAATAAAAACTGAAGCACAACTTCGCGAAAAAAATTTTAATGCGGCTAAAATAATAAATGGACAACTTCGAGGACCTAGAGTAAGAAAAAACTGGGGTCGACGTAATAAAGCTTGTATGGAAAGTGGAGGACGACATTTTGAACACCTTCTTTTAATACAAAAAAAGTGCAGTGTGGGTTTTAAAAAGAAAAACAATGTATATATCAAAATTGTGTTCTCTAATTATAAGTTAATTTTTTTAATACGTTCAATAAACTTTCACACACCAGGTGAAGCGCTGAGACAGTTAGTGGCAAGTCCTTTTTTGTTTAATTGTTTGCATTTTACGAGTACATTATCAAATAAAGAAATAATACCTAAGAGCCAAAAATAAGACACTCCATCTCAGATTTATTTTACTTTAAAGTCGCTATTCTCTAAAAAAATCCCGTTTTGATCCCCATGTTATATGAAACTCTTTCCTTCTTTTAACCCCCTATATCATTCATTTAAATAATGACTATCAAAACGTTTACACCCTGTATATTGGAGTCACATATTCATTGCTTATTCATCGAACGTTTTTGGATCAATGACCATCGCGATTGGTGAGTATGGCTATAAAAAGTTGTGATATATTCCATCTAGTCTCAAAGCCAAATGAACTTTGTATGCAACTGCCTACAGTATGATTAAGGTTATATTCCAATGACTTATTTGATTTTATTGTCGACCTGGCAATGTATCTGAATTTACGCCACCTTAGACTTTGTGATTTAATGGTTCTTAAATCATTGCTGAAAAACAATACTGAAGTTAAAAAATAATCGATAAATCGATTATTTTTTTCTTTATAATAGATGTTTATTAGTCGATTTTTCTAATCGTAATAATCAATTGTTAATAAATCGACTAGAATAATCTTAGCAAGCTAACGCAATGTCGTTTATCCAGAAAATCGTTGGTTTCTGAGACATATAAATAACAACCTTTAAAATGCCCAATGTCAGAGACAGTTAAGTGATTTTTTTGCACTACGTTTCATACAGCGATCCGTGTATCCACAATATGTTTAAATTTCTGTCTATTCTACGACGTGTCGACCACCACTGTGGAGTTTTTTATCTGTCTTCCAGGCGACATTTCGTAAAACCCTATATAGTGAGGTAGGTCACAGACAGCTGGTGTGTCAGTTTTGGTATTCTTTAGTTCTGCGTCCTGTGTAGCCAAATTGTAGGTTAGGTATGTTATCATTCACTTGTCAGGTAGCAGGTTGGGGGCGGTACTTTTTTATAAGAAAACACTGTTCAGGCGATTATAAAAATTACCCACTTTGATCGACTTTACTTCCCACGCCTTCAGAGGATCCTGCTCATTTTTGAAATAATTTCTAGGGGTGAAAAATTGGGGGCTGGGTGGTTCTAGGCAGCTGGAGAGGATAGTGTATTAATACGCTTCCAACCCCGATGATTCTTCCCAACCATTAGACGTCATTTTTTAACAGTGACAGATGCAAAAACTGAGTAACTTCAGCGTTTACTAACATGAGCAAGTCTTTAAAAGACGACGCCATGTATGTGTAAGTATATAAAACAAGCGGGAAAGTACGAAACGGTATTTCAGGAAAAAGATTACCACCATTAATATTGTGAAACTCCCTAACTGAGAATTTATGACAGTAAATGTTTTTAGTTTTCTATGATTTAAACTAAAAATTTAGTTTTTTAATTTCGAGATCATAATGTTGTGGTTTTGTTTTTATACGTATAATTGTTTTCATTCTAGTAAAGTGGTAATAATTATTTTTAGTTGATCGTTTAAAGCTAAAACAAATTTTGTTTTTTATTTTAGATGTTTCAATGCATTATTTGTTATACTCTTCCTTTTCTATTTTATTTTGATTCTAATATTGTGTTTAAACTGAAAAATAACTGTTTTGAAACCAGAGTAATAGCAAAAATCCATTTTACTAGAAAAATTCATTATTTTTTCAAAACTCGTTTTTTCTTAAATATTGAAACGAAATAATCTATACTAAGTGACATAAATCCGAACACCCAGATTAAATGGTTTTATTTTAATAAAATTTTGTATAAGTACTTAATGAAGCATAATAAGTAAATGATAAAAATTTCAAAATGATTGCACTGCTTTAAAGCCCTTTGACCTTTAATAATGTGTGGATGCACCCTGATGTGCTACGCATTCTCCAACGCGCC
The DNA here is from genome assembly GCA_963669975.1 of Acanthoscelides obtectus. Classification (NCBI taxonomy): domain Eukaryota; kingdom Metazoa; phylum Arthropoda; class Insecta; order Coleoptera; family Chrysomelidae; genus Acanthoscelides; species Acanthoscelides obtectus. Next base: position 11,129,930 of record CAVLJG010000005.1, read on the forward strand.
TAGGCATGCTTCTGATCAGGTGGTCAATGTCCTCCTGTGGTATCTCATTCCAGGCAACCACCAACTCCTCTTGAAGTGCTTCTAGAGTCTGAGGAGGACGTTGCAAATTGAGCAATCTCCTACCCATCATATCCCACACGTGCTCAATTTGGGATAAGTCGGGAGATCTTGGTGGCCATGGTAACAATGTGACATCATTATGTTGAAAGAAGTCTATTGTGACTCTTGCAACATGTGGTCGGGCATTATCTTGTTGGAAAGTCGGATCTGCCAGGGTGTCAAGATAGGGTAAAAGATGGGGTTCTAGAACTTCGTGGATATAACGCTGCGCGTTCATGTTACCTCTGATGAAGATTAAAGGTGACCTGGAACCATAAGCTATAGCACCCTAAACCATAACTCCAACAGTGTGATGAACATGTCTTTCAACAAAAAACTGTGGATTCCTCCTTTCACCACGTCGCCTTCTAACCCTGGCACGATCATCGTGCATTCCTAAACAAAATCGAGACTCGTCACTAAAGACAATACTGTTCCATTCCTGATCCCAGAGTGACCGATGTCTGCACCACTCAAGGCGATTACGTCGGTGTTCTCGAGTTAAAGGGAGGACCCAGTGTGGCCGGTATGAAAACAAGCCAAAACTTCTCATTCGTCGGTAAACACTTCGCATGCCAGTAGGTCTTCCGTGTTCTGCAAACCATTCATTTGCAATGGACCTGGTAGTGGAGAAACGGTCCATTAAGGCCAATAATCTTAGGCGGCGATCTTCACGGTCTGTTGTTCTACGGCGGCGTCCAGTGCCCCTTGCTCTTTGCGTACGGCCTTCTCGAAGCCATGCCTGACAACACCTAACCACAGTGTCTACACTTCTTTGCACTCTAACTGCAATTGCCCGAAAAGAAAGTCCAGCTTCCTGAAGTCCCACTATACGGCCCCTATCAAACTCACTAAGTTGACGAAATCGTACAGGTCTCCGTACTCTAGGCATCGTAAGCGATCGTAAAGGATGTCAAGAACCAAAATCCGCCAACGTTGATTCTTTACTGCGGCTGAAATATTCATTTTTAGAGCGTTAGTGAATTAAAAAAAAAACAGTATAAAAACCGGAATGTCCAACTGATAAGGCTGGACATTTTTTCACTTGTTATTTACAGTAAGATAAATACATTCACCAACTTTTAAACTGGGTGTTCGGATTTATATGTCACTTAGTATATTTTACATTAGTAGAGCTTTTTCGCTCACTGTCCGCAAAGATTATGGATTTAAAATGCCAATTACTTAGAAATTAGGATATTATGACCACCTGCATAAGGAAAAATAAAATTATTTCCTCGGCCACTGACTTTCTTGAAATACCTGTTACATTTTAAAGTAAGGTATTGTGTTCTAAATAGATCACATCTCTTAAGATTTTGTTTTAGACTACTCCGTTTGGAGAAAAATTGGTTTCAATATTCGCGGTTGAAAAATTCTGAGAGTCATAAAATGTCTCCCACGAATGCAAGGTTTTCGCCTTGTCTGTCTAGCTGGCACTTAAATCGATATCGTTCATATGATAAAAATATACACTTTAGACGAAGATTAGACACAGGGCATCAAAAAACCACCAATCTCCATATAGTATTATCGTCGATTGATAATTTTAATAATGATCGAATTTTCTCAAATCTCAGTTGAAGATAATACAAATACTGTTTAAATATATTTGTATTCATGGGAATATACATTTTAGTTAAAATTTGTTTACATTGTTCGGAGATTATCGAAAGGTTTTGCACTCATCGTAGGGGTCAAGCGGTACTGAACAGTACTGAAAATATCAGTCGCCAGGGTGATGAGACATGAAGTGATATAGTGCATTTTTCTTAAGTGATATTTCGAAGTGATTTGTGGTTTTGTGTCAAAATGTTGTTCACGGTATACGGCGCTGTGCAACTTTCCCTAGTGACGTTGGTCACATATTTTATCCTTTTCTTGAAATGGTAAGGGCTGTGGATACTCAAAAATCTACTCTTAGTACTGATAGGTCTATTTTGGGCTGAATAACCTAAGGGATGGGTGTGGAGGCAAGTTTTTTGGTAATGACCTGCCAGATGTTCTTATGAAGGTCATGATGACCGACCATTCTGCGTAGTGTACTTTTTCCTTATCAAAATTTGCGATACTTAAAATGTCGATTTTAGTATGGCATAAGAACGTGTTTCCTTTCTACCGAAGTTTTTAAGGTTTGATAATCTCATTAATTAACATGTACTACCTGATATAACCAAACAGTATATGAAAATTGCTGAAACAAATAATGAAGTCTACGTCTAGTGACTATGGTGTCCCCCAAGGGTCAGTCTTGGGGCCACTATTATACTCTATGTATGTTCTAAATCTAAATACTGCTAATCTTAATACAAGGTATTTTAGTTTTGCTAACGGCACAGTTCTTTTCTACAAAAGAAACCATGAGCATTCTCTGCGTGATGAAGTTAATTTAGATCTTGCTCTTGACTGAAATTGGATATATTTGAATAAACTGAGAATCAACATCGATAAAACAAAATATCTAATTTTTAAGCAGAAAAATAAACTAGTTGAAAAGTATAAGAATAAATAACGTCAAGTAGAAAAAGTGTCAAGCATCAAATACCTGGGTTTTCTGATAACACATGATGAAACAAGATCACATAATAATTAGTACCAGATGCAGTAGAAAGATATAATAATCTACCAAAGAGTATAAAAAATGTATATTTATTCAGAAATTATGTAAAAACACTCGAAAGTCACTTGAATTGTTGAATTTATTGTTGTTAAAATTCGCACTCTAAATATTTTTGTTCTCGAGGCTAGTGTTCTAAACACAGATTAGTGAACTCTGAGTACTATAAAATTTGTAAAAATTATCTGTTGAATAAAGATTTGTGTATTTATGTCATTTTTTCAAATCTAAAGAAATAAAAGTAACAACAGATTGAGAAATTGTGGAAATGACGAGCTTCGACACCGTGTATTTTGAAAACCAGATTTTTTAGGACGCATGTTTATATGAACTCTTCTACTTGAATTTGTTTCAGGTGTACGCACTTTTACACAACTACGGTCTATTATTAGGCAACACCGTATCGATAGCTTCTAGAGCCTGACACCCCTTGTGACATATCACAGTGCTTTCAAATTAACGATAACTGCTCATTGAAACAATTAAAAAATCTTATAAAACTATTAACATAAAAGCTATCAAACACTTGAGAGCTATGCAAAATTTTTATGTTACCTACCAACTGACTCAAGGACAAAGTCCATCGATACCTATGGTACGCCAAATTGTAGACATATAAAAGTTAATCTATGACTTTAAAAAAAGTCTTTGTAGGATGAGAAATGCGTGATCATATTTCTGCAGTCGAAATTACATCCAAGAATTAGAAAAAATATCCTATATACATAGGTCCCTAAAATGTGCCACTACCAAGATGAATGGGTGATGAGACATGAAGTGATATGGTGCATAGTTCTCTTTTTAAGTGAATTTTCGGGGTGTTTTGTGTGTTTTATGTTCACGATGTAAATGTAACTTTTAAGTTGTGCAATTCATTAAGGGAATACGCTAGGTTGCTGAAAGACTAGATCACTAGATCGCAGCTCAATTATTAAACCCTATCGAATACATGTTTTCATCGAATTACCTCGTTTATTTTTTTAATAATCTCAAAAATGTTTCCACATATCGACAGGAGTTTGTTTGAAAAGTGATCAAATAGCATTGTCTAAAAAACAAGTATTTTTAAAAACAATGGACTCATGACATAAACATACCTTAACTCTTAGTGTGGTCTCGAAATTTGAACTCGGTCGCATAGATATTTTTCGAGAAAGTATGGAAATATGATTTCAAAAATTGGACAGAAAAAATCGGATATTTTTGAACAAGATGTCAAAAACCTATTAATAGACATCATTAAAGCACATACCACAACAACTTTTTAGTATGATTGATTCAAGATTAATTATGTCTTGATTGTGTGACCGTTATATGAAGAAGTGTACAGGGCGTCCCAGAAGTCGACGTCATACCTGAAACGGGGATATGCCAAGTCATACGAGCCCCTTCCCACTTCAGTTGGCCCAACTATTGAAATCTTAGTTTTTTTCTTATCAAACACAAATAATAAAAATGTAGCAGGATGTTATAGGTTTAAAATATTAACAATGAATATTTTGATATAGTAGAAAACATCAACTTTATCACTCCCTAATCAAATTTGCAGCATAAAAATAACACATGTTGCAATTACAGCATATCAACCTATTTTCATTATATGCAAAATAAGTCTATAACGCACAGGTGGCTGTGTAAAATAAAAGGACAATTGTTTTTATTAATCACAACTGTCAGAATACGTTTAAAATAGTTTTGGGTAGTTAAGGTTTTTAATATGGGTAGAGGAAAGGTTATTAGTGAGAAAATTCGGTTACTGAGGTCCACAACTCATAGAGAGGCTTACAAACTGGGATTTAGCACTTGCAAGGTAAGTTTTCTTATAAAAAAAAGTGAAGTAAAAACCCTAAAGTTGCACAACTTGTTTATAGGCCAAAGAAAAGCCACTATTAACTCCACTGCAAAAGAAAAATCGGCTTAGACGGGCTAAAGAACATAGACAATGGACACCTCAACAATGGTGTGCAATACAACGGAGTGATGAGGCCCGATTCGAAGTTTGTGTTAGTGACAGTCGCAGTAGAGTTATTCGCAAAAAAAATGAAGCATTCCATGTTGACTGTCTGAAGAGAAAAGTGAAATTTCCAGCATCCATTATGGTCTGGAGCAGTATGTCATCAAAAGGAGTAGGAAAACTTCATTTTATTGATGGAAATGTGGATTCAAGCAAATATTAGGCAATTTTATAAAAATCGCTTTTACCAGTGATGGAAGAATGTTTGACATCCGGCCAAGATTTTGTTTTTCAGCAAGATGCTGTAGCGTGCCATACCTCAAAAAAGGCTATAAAATGGATCGAAGAAAATAATGTACCACTTTTGAAATGGGTTTCTAGCAGTCCAGATCTGTCACCTATAGAAACTTTGTGGCACGAGATGAAAAAGGTTCTACGACAACATCCTGCTCGTACAATCACCGAAATGAGACAAAAGCTTCAAGAAATATGGGATTGTTTTACATCAAATTTTTGCCAAAACTTGGTTAACACTATGCCCCAAAGAATTTCAGCCGTAATAAAAAATAAAGGTGATGTTACCCAATGGTAATCTTTCAATTGTTGCTTTGTTAACTTCGCGCATTTATACGCACATTGTTTATTTGTTCGGATGTTCTATTAGTTATAGGTCTAAGTGATTTCAAATATGTATTTTTTACGACTAGAGTGTATCTAAAATGTTTTTGAGAAAATAAATTGTTTTAGAAGTAAATAGTTTCGTCATGTTTAGTTTATAAAGGCATATTTTGGTACAAATCTTGAAGTGAGCCAACAGAAGTGGGAAGGGGCTCGTAATAGTTATCAGAAAAATGTAAAAAATAATCTAAATCGCGTACTTTTCAAATTATAGGATTTCAAAAATCGCAAAAATCTACACCCTGTGATGTTTTATTTCCCATTACTAGAAATTTTATTTTTTTTTTATAATTTTGACTTGACCTATCCCCCGTTTCCGGCTTGAAGTCGACTTCCGGGATACCATGTATATATTGTGACTTAACACACGACTTTGTTTCCTTGTCACAGGGTGAACAAGATGGTGGACGTGGTGACCGCAAGGGTATTTGACACATACAACAGATATTCTCCTTTGAACAACAATCAAAACGAATCTTTGGCGAGCTTGAGCACATTGAAGAGGTTTTCCAAAGACCAGAGGTTGAAGAAGATTCTTAGTAGAGAAGCAGACCAAAAGGTAGGATTTTAATTTTGAACTAACCATGCGATGTGATTCTACTACTAATCGTATATAGCTCAACGATCATTCGCAATTTACAAAAGCTAGCTTGAACGACACTGCGGCCCAAATGGATCTGTTGTGCCCCCATATACACTTTCTAAAGCACTGTTTCCAGCCTTGATGTTTCAATCAGACTCCATAGCTTTGACTGTTGGATTTGTGGCTCCTACTATTCGAAACCGTAGCCTTGGCAGGCCTTAACAGTGACACTGGGGTTTCCTCATGCTCTCTGCAGAAACGATGGCCCTTATTGCCTTTGCCTTAATTGGATGTTCCACCATTCTAAGGAATTTTTCTTGGTCCAATTTCTTATGGACTGTTTGGTGTCTGTTCTCGTCACGCCACAGGAAGGTTCTGAACTCATCGATCATAGGGAATGTAAATGTCTGACAATTGCTAATTCCACTTCATTTTTTATCGATCAAGTGGTACTTGTGTTTGATAACCGTTTATAGAAATGAATAATATTTTTATATGTTCCAAGTACTGTATCTATACAGTTTTTGTATGGTTTGAATAAGCGCCACCGTTTAGTTCCTGAATCTCTATATTACTCACGGGAAGCATGATATACTAAGTGACATATAAATCCGAACACCCAGTTTAAATGGTTTTATTTTAATAAAATTTTGTATAAGTACTTAATGAAGCATAATAAGTAAATGATAAAAATTTCAAAATGATTGCACTGCTTTAAAGCCCTTTGACCTTTAATAATGTGTGGATGCACCCTGATGTGCTACGCATTCTCCAACGCGCCTAGGCATGCTTCTGATCAGGTGGTCAATGTCCTCCTGTGGTATCTCATTCCAGGCAACCACCAACTCCTCTCGAAGTGCTTCTAGAGTCTGAGGAGGACGTTGCAAATTGAGCAATCTCCTACCCATCATATCCCACACGTGCTCAATTGGGGATAAGTCGGGAGATCTTGGTGGCCATGGTAACAATGTGACATCATTATGTTGAAAGAAGTCTATTGTGACTCTTGCAACATGTGGTCGGGCATTATCTTGTTGGAAAGTTGGATCTGCCAGGGAGTCAACATAGGGTAAAAGATGGGGTTCTAGAACTTCGTGGATATAACGCTGCGCGTTCATGTTACCTCTGATGAAGATTAAAGGTGACCTGGAACCATAAGCTATAGCACCCCAAACCATAACTCCAACAGTGTGATGAACATGTCTTTCAACAAAAAACTGTGGATTCCTCCTTTCACCACGTCGCCCTCTAACCCTGACACGACCATCGTGCATGCCTAAACAAAATCGAGACTCGTCACTAAAGACAATACTGTTCCATTCCTGATCCCAGAGTGACAGTTGTCTGCACCACTCAAGGCGATTACGTCGGTGCTCTCGAGTTAAAGGGAGGACCCAGTGTGGCTGGTATGAAAACAAGCCAAAACTTCTCATACGTCGGTAAACACTTCGCATGCCAGGTCTTCCGTGTTCTGCAAACCATTCATTTGCAATGGACCTGGTAGTGGAGAAACGGTCCCTTAAGGCCAATAATCTTAGGCGGCGATCTTCACGGTCTGTTGTTCTACGGCGGCGTCCAGTGCCCCTTGCTCTTTGCGTACGGCCTTCTCGAAGCCATGCCTGACAACACCTAACCACAGTGTCTACACTTCTTTGCACTCTAACTGCATTGCCCGAAAAGAAAGTCCAGCTTCCCGAAGTCTCACTATACGGCCCCTATCAAACTCACTAAGTTGACGAAATCGTACAGGTCTCCGTACTCTAGGCATCGTAACCGATCGTAAAGGATGTCAAGAACCAAAATCCGCCAACGTTGATTCTTTACTGCGGCTGAAATATTCATTTTTAGAGTGTTAGTGAATTAAAAAAAAGCAGTATAAAAACCGGAATGTCCATCTGATAAGGCTGAAAATTCTTTCACTTGTTATTTACAGTAAGATAAATACATTCACCAACTTTTATTAAAATAAAACCATTTAAACTGGGTGTTCGGAATTATATGTCACTTAGTATATTTTATCGTATTATTTCAGTCTTTGCCAGAAACATATTTATAGAAATGCTTATAAAACTGCAATATGCATTTTTTAGGGCATTACAATATTACTCAAGATTTGAAGAAATTTCACTGTCTCATTTCTGATAACTCAATTATTTACGCAAGGCATCTATAAAAGCAACAAAAATTGTAGCCAACAGTATGATTTTTATTCCTACAGGTTGATTCTTAACTACGTGGTGACCCAAACTTTCTTTTTTTTTAAATGGAAACAAAAGAAAGAGCAAAGAAAGAATTGCGGCAGATTTTGATAGGCTCTTTCAAATGAAGCAATTTGATATAACATAATATATCTTTTTTTTTTCTAAATTGCCGAGATATTTGACAATCTACCGAAAAAACAAAACACGCAACTTTGACAACTCACATCTCTCCGCAATTGTTACAGCTGGAGTACTAAATTTTTCGTCAGAGGAATTTTAACATTCCAAGTTTTCGTATTCATTAACTGTTTCAGTTTTTCGTTGATAGGCTATACAGAGTGGTCAGGTACGCTTAATGAACGATTTCTCGAAATTTTCAAATGGAACACCCTGTATATTTTTACAGTTTTTGATTCGCCTTGTTTCAAGCTTTTTTATATAAAGTTTATGGGAGTTTGTATGGTTTTTATAAATCGGATATCAAGTTTAATGAAAATTATTACAATACCTTTAAAAGTAAAAAAGTCGTTTAGTTAGTTGTCTTTTAAGTTTTGCATATAGAAATAAAACAACACGGTAGGTAGTTTTAAATGACTTTATTGTTTTTCGAAGTATTCTCCACTCGTTTGCTGGCAAAACGACATTTTTGAATGCGTCAACTCCTTCTTCTGGGGACTGGAACCTTTGACCACTCAGTCTGTTTTTAATTTTCGGGAATGTAAAGAAATCGTTAGGACTATATGGAGGATGGTCCAATAATTCTACGTTTTCTTCCGTTAAATACTGCCTTGCTTTTTGGGCTGTGTGCGAGCTCGCATTGTCTTGGTGGAGGATGATTCTTCTTTCGGGGTTGATTTTTCGAAGCTCGCTGATGACTTTTAGCAAACAAATGGTGGTACACCAATCCGCAGTAACAGTTCTTTGCTCATTAAGAGGAATTGTTGCAATATTACCCGCTTTTGACACAAATGTCGCGACCATCTTTTTTGTAACACGAGAACGGATGACTTTTGTTGGCTTTTCTTCACCTTGAAACACCTAAACAGCCGACTGTCGTTTATTTTCTGGTTCATAACAGTAAATCCACGATTCATCACCACTAACAATGCTGTACACATTTTTTGAGTTTCCGGAATGGAAACGGTCAAGCGTTTTTTGACACCAATTAACCCTGGCTGCTTTCTGCTCTTCAGTCAAGAGGTGGGGTATCCAACGAGAAACTAATTTTCTTACTCCTAATTCTTCATGTAAAATTGTTGAATTGAGGTCTTTGAGATCTTCAAGGACGCCTCAATCTCGCGATATGTCACATGTCAATCTTCAATGATGAGTTTGCGCACGGCATCGACGTTTTCCTGGGTGACTGCCGTCTTGTTGCGATAATTATCTCTGAGAGTTGTAATAAATTATGGCGCGAAAATGTTCTCGGTTGAGTTCCATTTTTCTAATGACTTGGTGACACTGTAGTGAGAACACTGCTCGTATTGTTGTGAAACTTTGAATTTAAGTTTACTAAAGATTGAGGTTAAGATTGAGTACTGACGTTCGATCCGCGCGGCCTACTATGTTTCTATATGCAAAACGTAACAGACATCCCTCGTAATAGCACATGCAGAATTTGTGTATTTTCTCATCATCAATTGAATCTACCTACCCTTATGCGATAAAATAGAAAAGTCAAGAAGGTGTTCTGTGTTTTAGTACCCCAAAAACCAGTTGAACGAAAGTGTACAGGATGTTCCATTAGAAAATTTTAATAAATCGTTCATTTTGTGTTTTTGATCACCCTGTTCAAACTAAACAATCAATTGGAAAATTAAGTAGATAGGGAGAAAATATGAAACCACTAAATTTTTATGACGTAAAACTCAGTTATTTAGCTACAACAGTTGCGGAGGTGCAAGATGTCCAATATCTTAACAATTTGAAAATAGAAGCTATGTTATATAACATTACTTCGTTTGAAAGGGCCTATCCGAATCTACAAAAAAATGTAAAGTAAATTTATTAGCAGCAGATTCAACATGTATACAGTTTTTTACATCATATTAAATATATAGACCTTACAATTATTGTATAATATTTAAATCCAGCTATCTATTCTTAAAATTACCCACTATTGCTAATAGTTTTAGATGCACAATTGTATTCAAAATACTGTGTGTGCACCCCATTCACATTGTTAAGTGTAACTTTTTCATTGAGGTTCTTAATTCTAGTTTACAAAGAGAAAAAGAAATATAAAAATAGATCAAACAAATTCAAAGCTATTATGTTTTATCTTAAATTTTAGGAACTTAATACCTTTAATGCTACAGGTTCTTATATTACATAATTAATGGCGTATTGACTATCAATAATCCATCTTGTTAATTCCTTTTTAACAGTAGAATATCTCAATCTCTTAATACTATTCGGCACATCATTATTAACTTTTGGACCTATACAGTAAACGTGACTCTGGCAAGCTGTGTGTCTAGGGTTTTGCAATTTTACTTTTGCATGAGCAGCACTTCTTGTATTTTGGCCATGCTGTAAGTATTCTTTGTAGAAATCATATTTCATCATAAATCTTATAAGTGATTTTAAATAAAGCTGTTCTAGGTTCAGTATTTCTAAAAACAAGTTCAGATGAATATCGTTTCTGTTTGAAAAGCATAATTTTTATGATCCATTTATGAGCTACCTGTAACTTGGATAACGTTGCTAAACTTGTATTTCCCCAAACTACGAAACCATAATTAATTACAGAGTCTGTTAAAGCAAAATAAACTGTTTTAAGAGTTCTGAAGTCTAATATTTCCCTTAATTCATAAAATTTGTGAATAAGTTTTCTAATCTTTGTTGTAACATACTCAACATGATCTTTCCAAGTAAGAAGTTCATCTATAATTATTCCTAGATATTTCAAGCTCGATTTCTTATTTATATATTTGCTACATGCACACTGAGGTGCAAAGTCACAATATGAGTCATGAATCTTAATGCAGTTTAGATTAGGCAAAGTACGCGAGGAAAGGGAAAAAGTCATAAAATTGGTTTTCTCAATATTTAGAGAGAGCAAACTAAAATCTAGCCAATTTTTAATTGTGTGCAATGCTCTTTCAGCTTTTAATTTGACGGAATCCCAATCTTCACCACTTACTAAAATACTCGTATCATCTGCAAAGCAATAGATAGTTATGTTTGCATCATTTAATTGTTCCATTATACCATTTATGTATATTATAAACAGCAAAGTTGAGAGAACCGTACCTTGTGGCACCCCGCATTCTACCTTCAAAATATTACTTTCCTGACCCGAGACATTTGTGATTTGTTCACGTCCAGAAAGATAGGACTTTATGAGTTTATTTGGAATGCCTCTTATTCCCAGATTATCCAAACGACCTAGTAAAATTGGATGTGCCACTGTGTCGAATGCTTTTTTTAGATCTAAAAATATACCCATCACCTTTTTTCCTTGGTCTAGCCCTTTCAGAATACTCTCAGTGACCCTGACAAGTGCAACTTCAGTGTTAGAATTCTCTCTGAAACCAAACTGATTTAAGTTGAGTAATTTATGCTTTTCCAAAAACTGCATTAATTTTCTTTTCAGACATTTCTCAATAATTTTACTTACTGTACTAGTTAATGCAATAGGTCTATAGTTGTTCATGTCTTTTTTATCTCCTTGTTTGTGAAGAGGTATCACTTTGGTTTTTTTTAATATTTGTGGAAAAATACCAGTACCAAAAACTAGGTTTATTATGTGTTTCAATGGAATACTAAGTTTTTCTTTATATTTCTTGATTATATTTGATGAAATATATCCTCCCCGCCTTTTACCCCATTCTTTAAACAGTTTATCTCCCTAATTACATCATCATTCGTCACAGGACACAAGAAAAGTGATTTATTACCTCGTTTTTCCCGCACTTCATTCCTCCAAGTACCTCTAGTAATTTCACTTGCTAATTTTTTACCAATGTTACAAAAATAATTGTTAAATTCATCTGCAACTTATTTTTTATCAGTTATTTCTGAATTAGTTTTGGTAGTGATACATTTTATTTCTGGTTTACTCTCGGTCATTGGTGGCCTCTCTAAGCACATTCCACAATTTCCTGGGGTTATCCAAATTTTTTTGTGTTAAATATTTGTAACAATTATACTTCACTTTCTTGATAAGTTTACTTAAAAATTTCCTGTATTCCTGATACCTGTTTAAAACTACGAAATTGCTGGGATTTAGTGCACATTCCCTTTTAAGGAGGTTTCTGTTTCGAATAGATATTAGGAGCCCACCAGTGATCCAAGGTTTTAATTTCTTTTTGTTATTGGGTATAGGCCTAGTTATAGTGGCTTTCAAAATGATGTCTTTTAGTCTATTAATGAAAGCCTCTGTGCAAAGCTCTACATTATTTTCTTGTAGAACATCACCCCACAACTCTCCGTTTAGTTTTTGTGTGATATTTTCATAATCTATTTTTGTAAAAGTATTAATTTCATTTGTAATGCCCTCACCTAATCTATCAAGCTGAATATTAAGGAGAATGGGGTGATGATCTGTAAGGTCGCTCTTCAAAATCACAGCCCTAACCTTTTCAAAAACATTACTCTTACATTTAATAAAAAAGTGATCCAAACAAGTCCCACTGTTATCAGTAATTCTTGTTGATTTATTAATTGCACTCATTAACCCATAGCCTTGCAATAAAGTCAAATAGTTATTTGTTGTATCTGTTTCCCTATCTAAGAGATCAATATTAATGTCCCCAGCAAATACATAAACCTTGTTCCGATCAGTGATGGAACGTTGAAATATTCTTCCTAGACTATCAATGAGTTCATCCTTTGAAATACAAAAACACCTATACGTAGCTAGGAGAACAACCGTTGTATGATTTTTTTGCAAAGTGACACTAATAATCTTTAAATTATTTTCTTGAATTATTTGATTTGTAATATGATATTCATTTTTAACAAAAATTATTGATCCATCACATCGATTAAGACTACTTTCGTTAAAGAATATTTTGTACCCAGGAATGTTAAAATCGTCTATATTGTATACATAGTGTGTTTCTGACATAATTATAACATCGAAAGATTTACTTAATGATTCAAGATACACCAAAAATTGGTCAAAATTTTGATAAATACTACGTATGTTTACATGCATAAAATTAAGGTCGCTTACAGAATTATCAAAGAAGCCTACTTGACATAAGTTATCACATATGTTGTAAGTGTATGTTTGGGTCAATAAATTACCCGAAATATTTCCCAAGTATATTGTTGGCTACAATTTTCGAATTTTCAGATACCATGCGTAACAACGAAGATATCGACCAAGCTCATACTAAAAACTCACCCGGTATGTTTATGAGACTTAATTATTCTGGTACAGTCAGAATGACCTTTGCATTCCTAATCATAACATATCCTACTTTCACTCTTCGAGTGTACACCGACCAGTGATAATGTTGTGTTCAAACTTCAAAAAATAACATCCAATATTTCCTATTATCTACTATCAGTTACGTATTGTTGTGTGTTGAAATGAACAAGTGTTCCGTATTAGTGAAGAAGTGTTGTCATTTGAGTTGTTTGCGACGGTACGACTTCTCAAATCAGGTACTACCTAATAGATCAAATAAAAAAATCCGGATTATCAGGAAAAACATCAATAAATGATGTCCTATTTAGTACTTTGATATTTAAATTTGGCGCCATTTTTTAAGGCTTGACCTAGGAATTTGAGCATGTGATATGGTTTACAAACACGACAATTTAATTATGGATCGTTTAAATGAGAAAGGTGCGCATCAGAATTGTGCGAACGTGGAATGTTAAATGCTTACGACCAGCCTTACCTTAGGTATGGGCTTTTCGTGGTCTCGCTTGCAAGGTATGCATCCAAACAGTATGTTCTTTCAACAAGATTGGGCCATGTGACATATGGCGAGGAAAGACATACATTTTCTTGTCTTAGAAATATTAAAGTCACCAGAGGCTTGATTCTAAATGAGTTTCAACCGTTGAAATTAATTCGACGGCGACTTGTGACGATACATTTTATTCGCTACGGTAATTTTGACAACAGATTATATCGATCTTCTATATTCAAATTATCGTGGCAGTGTCAAAATTCTCATAGCGAACATTTTGAATATACAGGGTGTTTCAGTTTATTGTTGCATAACTTTAAGATTCGATAGAACTTTTAAAATTAATGCATAAAGTCTATATAAACATGGGTCGAAAAATGCGTGGCTTCCGAAATACAGGGTGTTTAAATTTACTTTTTAAAATAGTTTTTTTTTAAATATTTCGAACAATATTTGATGTATAACAGTGAACATTGGTATACAAGGGTTTTTTGGTACGACAAAACGAACCATGGGCATAGCTTTACTGTAGCCGCTAGAAGGCGCTCTATAATGTACCTGTAGTGTATTAAAATGACCGAAAAATTTTTCTTAGTGCAATTTTTTTCTTTTTGAATAAAAAAACTGATTCTTCGCACTTTTCTGTATAAAAAAGCTCTGCTGTGAGTTTTCGTTATAGTTAGCCGTTTTTGAGATATTTCGATTTTTAAGGTTCGATGCATTTTTAATTATTTATGGGAAAATAATATTTTTTTTACATTTTCGATTTGGGCATTACAAGTAATTAAGATGATCGTTTAGATTGTGTTTTTAAACACAGCAATAATTCCTAACTCCAAATAAACACAAAAAAACAGAATATTAATTTGTTTAAATTTCCAAATTTTATTTTTAACAAATTAAATTAATTATTTACAACTAAAATGCTATTGGATAGTTAGGACAAACATACAAAATCTAAAGTAGTTGCTCGAAATGTAAATCCAATTGTTCAATAAACAATTCAAATCTACGAATGATCGAACGTGGTATAGCATTATTCAAATAAGGCCTTATTTCATCACATGCATTCCTGATTCTGTCTAATAGCATATCTCTTGTGGTTACGGGAGTCTGCTACACTTTTTCTTTTAGAAATCCCTACACAAAGAAATCTAATGGGTTTAGGTCAGGGGATCGTGGAGGCCAGGCGACTGGTCCTCCACGGCCGATAATTTTCATCCAGCCAGTTTCTAACTATTCTCGAATAATGAGCTGGACAACCATCAAGCTGGAACCAGGCCAATCTTCTTAAATCTAACATAACATCATCCCACATATTTGCGTGTTCAGCCTTTAAAAATTCCAAGAAGGTCGCAGCATTTAACCTTGCAGGCAAAAGGTAGGGTCCAAATAGTCGATTACGGTAGATACCAATCCACACGTTCACACTAAATTCATGCTGACAATTTCTTTCCCGAACTGCATGCGGATTTTTATGCGACCAAATATGTTGATTATGAAAATTTACCACTCCACGTCTAGTGAAGCATGACTAATCGGTCCATAAAACTTTACTTAAAAACTCCCTATTATTATCAGTTCTATCAAGAATCCACTGACAAGATGTGATTCTTCGTTCTCCGTTCCCTGGCTGTAGTCCTTGCACAGGTTGCAAATGGTAAGGACGTCTATGGTCATTTCTAAGACCACGGTGAACATGGCTTGCTGAAATTCCCAAGGTACCAGAAACTCTCCTAACACTTGTGGTCGCATCTCTATCAAACTCACGCAGAATCATACGGGTAAATCTGCGCTGACGAACATTTATGTTTTGATTCCTTTGGAGATTTCCAAAACCATTTTCAATTATTTGGCGATGCACTCTTACAAATACTGAGCGAGTTGGATGTCGTCTGTTTGGAAATCTTCGTGCGTATTCTCTGGCTGCTTCTGCTGCGTTTCCATTTACAAAGCCATACACAAAATGAATATCCGCTAACTCTTGATTGGAGAATAAAAATGGCATTTTTATAAAACTTACAAAAAAAAAACAGGTAAAAGAAACTAAATTTCGTGCATTCACAATTGCAAAAAAACGTTTCAGATTTCAACAGACAACAAAACTAACTGTCAACTAATTGACGTTTAACCTTATTCTGCTTTCAATTTCAAAAATATTTGCAGGCACAGCCTACTTCTAAAAATTATCGAGATACTGACTTTTTAACGTTATTTTATCATAATTAATTAAAAACCGGAAAATCTCAAAAACGGCTAACTATACCGAAAATTCACAAGAGAGCTTTTTTATGTTGAAAAAAGCGAAGAATCAGTTTTTTTATTCAAAAAGCAAAAAATTGCACTAAGAAAATTTTTTCGATCATTTTAATACACTACAGGTACAGTAGAGAGCGCCTTCTAGCGGCTACAGTAAAACTATGCCCATGGTTCGTTTTGTTGTACCAAAAAACCCTTGTATACCAATTTTCACTGTTATACATTCGAAATATTTAAAAAAAAACTATTTTAGAAAGTAAATTTCAACACCATGTATTTCGGAAGCCACACATTTTTCGACCCATGTTTATATAGACTTTATGCATTAATTTTAAAAGTTCTATCGAATCTTAAAGTTATGCAACAATAAACTGAAACACCCTGTATAAACAAGCATGTTATTTTATTTAATAACAATAATAATAATAATAATATTTCTTTATTCAACGAATCTTCAAGAGATGAGACATGGAATGCGTCAAGAAACACTTAAAGGACGACACTAAGATAAAAAAACAAGAGGTGTTTCAGTTTTTAAAATAAACGAGAAACTCGACAATGCTGTAAAAGTAGCCATCGAATAAAATGTTTCTTAAATTTCGTTAAATATTAGACAGCGACGTAACCTCACGCATGTCGGCTGGAATCAGGTTAAAAAGTATACATCCAGCATACACTGCAGTCTTTTTTCTGTTTTGTTTGCGCCAAGAATGGATGAGAGCATTTTGGTACACACGCTAGAACTATCATCTCTTTATTAATATTTGACCTATTTTCAAATGCCATATAGTTATCATTTATTTCTTCTATTTTGGAAGCTATGAAGTCGACAGGTTCAATATTTACGTTGAAGCGAAAACCATCAAGGATGCCATTTTATTGGCGGCATGTGCTTAGAGATTATCAATATTTTCATTGCAAACAGCATTATACGTACTAAGATTTATTATATTATTAACGCAGATATCAGTTTTTTTCATTTTAAAATTTCTTGAGATTGCTGACAAGAAACTTCTACAAACATTGTATAGTGTAAACATTTACAATATATTTAATCTTCCATATTTATTTTCATTGCTTACATTGATACTAGTTATGAATTGGGATGACGTCACAGAATGTTTAACTTTAATATTGTATTTTGTAATTTCAATAAATCCAAATCGAAAAAAAATGTTTGGCAAGAACCATTTTTTACCAATCAATTAATTTGGAGGATAGTCAATGTTTAAGCAATTAAAATGACTGAATCTTCCTTTCTGTTTAATAACAGTATTTTTATTACTCCGCATCAAATTTTTTTGGTCATGATCAAAAATACACTACGAAAAAGTTTTCACGATATATTTAACATGCTGAATTGTTGCAGGCCCGAGATGCTCAACTGTTTGACATCAAAGAAAATCATCCAGACGTTCAGCTTACTAGGAAAAGGCCATTCATGGGTCTAAGTTGTCAAAACTGCGTCTTGACGAGTAGGGTAAGTCCGAGATTTCAATAGTTGAGTCCTTTTGAGGTCCCCTCGTAAACATGGAAGAGGCAATAGATACCTCACAAAGGGCACATAAAATTATGGAAATAATCGGTTTAATGAAAATACCTGGATGGAAAAAAATTATTGCCGTTTTTTTTTTCTTTGTTTTTATGGTATTTCGGTCAATTGGCTTTGAATAAATATTCTCACATTTTCTTTAACGTTTCGGATAATTTTGCACTAAATCATCTTTAGAAATTTAATTGTCCTACAATATCACAGCTAGTTGAAAGTTACAACAAAATAAAAGTTTCAAAATCTTACTGTAAAAGTACAGACCGCACAATCCATACTGCTTGCGGGGAAGTAATCCATTGCGAAAAATTTCGTAATTTTTAGATATTACATAAGTTATAATGGGTGATTTTTTTGCTAGTATCCTTTTGGAAACACTGTTTTTGACAGATGACGCGTGAATCGTGTCTTGTGTCATTGTCAAACTTGTTCAGTTTGGTCGATAATTTAATCATGAATCGACTTACGAACGAACAACGCTTGCAAATTATTGAATTTTACTATCAAAATTCATGCTCGGTTAAGAGAGTGCATCTAGCACTGTTTCCAATTTATGGGCAATTTGGTCGGCCTACTGAGGGAAGCTTGTGACTAAATTTCGAACCCAGTTTACCTTATTGGACATTAAACCACCAACACGCAGATGTAGAGTGAGGACTGAAGAAAATATTGCGGCTGTATCCGCCAGTGTTAGTGATGACCTCTGTTACTCCACTACGCGGAAAATTTTGCGACAAGATTTGGGTGTAAAACCTTATAAGATACAGCTGGGGCAAGAATTGAAGCCACACGACCTCCCACAACGTTTCCAATTAGGTGAATGGGCGCTGGCAAAGTTGGAGGAAGATCCACATTTTTATCGAAAAATTGTGTTCAGCGACGAAGCTCATTTCTGGTTGAATGGGTACGTTAACAAGCAAAATTGCCGCATCTGGAGTGAAGACCAGCCAGAAGCATTGCAAGAACTACCAGTGCATCCCGAAAGAATCACTGTTTGGTGTCGATTATGGGCCGGTGGCATCATCGGGCCGTACTTCTTCAAAGACGACAATGGCCGGAACGTAACTGTGAATGGCGAGCGCTACCGTGCGATGATAACAAACTTTTTTTTGTCCAAAATGGAAGAGCTGGACTTGGCTGACGTGT
Source organism: Acanthoscelides obtectus (assembly GCA_963669975.1). NCBI lineage: Eukaryota > Metazoa > Arthropoda > Insecta > Coleoptera > Chrysomelidae > Acanthoscelides > Acanthoscelides obtectus. The sequence continues at coordinate 11,148,889 of CAVLJG010000005.1, forward strand.
GGTTTCAACAGGACGGTGCCACATGCCACACCGCACACGAAACAATGGCCCTATTGACAGGCGAGTTCGGTGAACAGTTTATCTCACGTTTGGGGCCCGTCAATTGGCCGCCTAGATCGTGTGATTTAACGCCGTTGGACTATTTCTTGTGGGGCCATGTTAAGGTTAATGTCAGGGATAAACCAGCAACGATTGACGCACTGGAAGCCAGTATTGAAGCATTTATTCGTGAGATACCGGCCGATATGTTGGAGATAGTGTGCTAAAATTGGACCTTGCGCATGGGCCATCTAAAGCGGAGCCGCGATCAACATTTACATGAAATAATCTTTAAACATTAAATTATATCGACCGTTCTATCGACTCAAATAAAGATTTAATCGTTTATTCAAATTATTTTTTTTTAAATCAATTCCTGTACCTCTTAAAAAATCACCCGTTACTTACATTGATGTATTTGGTATCAAGCACTATTCGGATATAAACAAAACTTGGACACAATGTTACTTTCGCGCTAACGAAGAAAAAAATTTGATTTTGAAAACTTTGATGGTTATGAGAAAATTTTCGTTTTTCGATTATTATCGAGTTTTTAATGATGTTTTTCGGCGTTTTTCAACTTTCTAGTTACTTAAATACAAAAAAAATAATATATTGGGCCCAAAAATGTACGCGAAAGTTCTACAGTAATGATAAAAATCAAGGTGTCTTATAAGAATTGTGAATTTTTGTGATGTATGTCAGTAAAAAATGGTTGTACTGAGGTACCACGAGAGAAATGTTAAAACTTCAAATTTCTAAATATTTTGGATCTAGTAGTGAAACATTTTGAAGCTGCATGTCCCCCGCAATGACTTTCACGGTTCCATATACCCACATTAAAATTTCGCTTTTTTCCATAGATTTTTTTATTGCGAACAATCAAAACTTTGAGAAAATTAGCGAAATACTCTTATTGCTGATGACATAAAATATCTCTCTCTCTCTCTCTCTCTCTCGTAAGGAACCGCTATCGAAAATGAAACGGAAATATGGATAAATACGTTCATACTTTATTTTAAGGAACGTTGCTGATGACATAAAATATATACTGATTGGACCGCCCTCGTATTTATCTGATATTTATTGCAAAATTCAAAAACATCTGAAAACCCTACTACAATAGTATCCAAAATCTGGCTACTTCACCCTACCTATGATGCGCCCATGACAGTTGACATTTGTCCTCCATCTGATAGCGCCTGGAACAATGTAATCCCTGTATTTCTGCTTTTGCCCCTTTATTGCGGACATGTCCCCAATTGTCCTTTGATTTTTATCTAAGTTTCCGCAGGACTACTTTCTTCGCGGTCTTCTCTATATCGCAATGTCGGGTGGGAACTATGGACTAGTTGTATGAGTCAGTTTGACTGACTTTAATCCATTAATTTTTTTATCTATAAATGTCCATAGCTAACTCTTGTCTCGAGAAGCCAAACATAATTCTTCAAACTGATCACGACATTGTTCTGTAAATGCAGAGTCAACCTACTTGCGGCATTGTTTATGTCTAATTTCAACGATCTAGCCATATTCCAGCTTACGAGGGTGGGGTGAAAAGTTTCCGGCCTGACCAAGAAAAACGACGTATTAAAATTTTTTTTTGCTTTATTTTTCGACATTATCTCCATCAATACTGATCATTTCTCGTACCGGTGTTCTAATTTAGTTATACCAGTTTTAAACGTGGATTCGTCAAGCTCCTCAAAATACTGATTTACAGCTTTGATAACTTCTTTGTTGCTCTTAAATCTTTTACCGCCATTTTTTGAGGTTAGAAAACAGGTAATAGTCGCTGGGGGCTAAGTCTGGAGAGTAGGGAGGATGCGGCATCAATTCAAACTCAATTCGTGGATTTTGGACATGGCAATAATCGACGAATGCGCTGGTGCGTTATCGTGATGAAACAAAATTTTTTTCTTCGCCAAATGAGGTCGTTTAATTTGCACCTCGTGCTTCAAACGTTGCAATAACTCTGCGTAGTGATAGTCTTACCGTTTTCAAGGTAATCAATGTATATAATCCCTCGCGCATCTCAAAAAACAGTAGCCATAATCTTGTTTGCCGATAAAATTGTTGTTGCCTTCTTTGGAGATGTTTCCCTTTTCCAACCCACTGTTTGGACTGTTCTTTACTTTCAGGAGTGTAGTGGTGGACCCAAGTCTCATCAACAGTTGTGGATCGACGCAAAAATTCGTTTGGATTACGCCTATACAGCGCCAAATTGTCGGTAGAAATGGTTTTTCGACGCAGTTTTCGAACGAGCGTTAGCAAACGCGGCACCCACCTTGCACACAGCTTTTTCATGTTCAAATGGTTGTGCAAAATATTTCGCACACGTTCAGCTGACATCCTACAGGCCTCAGCTATCTCGTGCACTTTCAACCTGCGGTCTTCCAACACCCATTTTAAATTCAGAAACCCACTGCTTAATAGTTGAATATGATGGGGAGGATTCTCCTAGTGTTGAATCCATCTCGTCTTTTATTTGTTTTGGTGTAAAACCTTTCAAATAGAAGTATTTGATGACAGCATGTTTTTACAATTTTTCGTAGCAATTGGGCTGGAACTGTACATACAAGGTTGGTAGGAATGGTTCTATACGACGCCACTCCAAAAGTAGACCTAGTGTCGCCATCTCTTGGTCAGGCCGGAAACTTTTCACCCATCCCTCGTATTTTGAATGACTCTACTGAAATTTCATTTTGCTTGACAAGGTCCTTTGTACGCGCATCTATCCTCACGCCTCAGACGCTTATTTTTAGCTTTTTTGTTTCCGTCTCGACGTTCGAGCAATGCTTTAGCAGCCTCTAGAATGTTATAGGATGAGGTGGCGTGGTTTAGCAGACACCAATCAGGGCAAAGTAAGTGGACTATCTCGTAAGGAACCGCTATCGAAAATATGGATAAATACGTTCATAGTTTATTTTAAGGAACGTTCGAGTTGCTAATTTTAGTGTTATAATGGCTATGCGTCGTTTATTTTTATTTAGTTCGTAGAAAGGTACGATTGTGCTTTGTTACATGCGATAATTCACTGAAATATGTGACCCGTGATAAAGTTATTTACTTTTTTGCGTATCTCACAGCATTTTAAGGTTTTGCTGGCAGCATGTTGTAAGATCAAATGTTCAACGTATATTTAAAAAAAATGAGAATTGGGGTCTCTCTTCTCTCTGATGATGGATGGATGTTTATTCAGTCTAGAGTTACCTGTGAATACCCATCAAAAGTTAATGGTTTTTTTTCAGTCCGGCGTCTATAAGGACGCACTACTACCCTTTTAGCCTCTCTATATTTTTCTCTTTCATTCTCTATGCCTTTCTCTATTCCGTAACACCCAACAGGGTCGGTTTTTTAAGACTAGCTGAGAAGTAGTGACACATTCCTGGACTGAGTTGATCAGATCACCTCTTTCAGGACTGTCTGAAAATTTTCTGAGTTAACTTCCATCATGATGGAAAATATATCTAACTCTAAGAATGTCTCAGATGTTTTGAATCAAAGCTTTTTAAGCAGTACATGTCTCACTAACCTCATCTCATTTTACATTGGATTCATTGAGACTTGTTTATGAATATCAACGACATCCTTTCGTGTGCAGTCACAGTGCTAAGTCGATCTGTGCCAGTGATCTGGAGAGAAGAAAACTAGCATCTAAAAGTTATCACTGCTTATACACGCAACAGTCTGGAACAGTTTAATGCGGTACTGTACCTTGTCCAAGAATAAGCGCCTTAGCCACTTAGAGTTTCTGAGAATATATTGAAATATATTATATTTTTTTGCTGGCTTAAATGCTTTTGCCGTAAGATCAGTCAGTTGACCATGACGCGACGAAAAGCCTCATATTCTTGATAATTCGCCCGATTTCCGCCATGACCGACTGGGATTATCTTATGGTAAAGGTATGTTTGTGTAAGACTTTCTTCAAAACACAGACATTTTTGACTGACCATTTTTTTTGTCCGTCAAACGCCAACAAGCGCGAGTTTTGAAATCTCACATGTTCCTGAAAATTTTTGCGATTCTAAAAGTTATGAACTATCATGGTTCAAGTGAACATGTTTTGATGGAAATCGAACTTAATCTTGCAAGTGTTAACTACATAATGTTTCACAATTTGACGCTTGCATCCCATTTGCTATATACTTATCTTTGAGTTCTGTGTATTACCCATAAAGTAAAACTAATTTTGTCACGTACTATTTCAGTCAGTACTTCAACGTCTCACAAACACCTGTTAAAAATAAACTAGATTTACTTGTTGCAAAAAAATTTGGGATTTGCCCTCTTTACCGGTCAACAGAACGCCTTTCTTATTTTTTGACATTTGTTCTCCTAAATCGGCAATTGCCCCACTGTGCGTCGTCTGCTGCATCAGTGCTTCTGAGAACGAATGGAAGAACGGGGGAAACAAATAATATATTATTTAATTATATCCAGTTTCCTCTGGGCTCTTTACCCCCCGTCCTATATCCCCAGCGCCAAAGGGACGATATAACCCACTTTGAAGAACACTAGATTGAGAAAACAGAATTAATGATTCATGGCGACAAAATCGTATGATCGACACTTTAAATTATCTGACAATGGAATAAAAGATGAATGGGTAATTTATAACGATAACAGGCCTGATCTAACCACCAATTACTGTGAACGATTCAACAATACGATGTGTGCCTCTCTTCAAATCGCACCTCGAGATATATGCGGGCACAATTGAAGTAGGCGGTGGTTTAATGGCCAGCGTTTAAACAGTTAGTGTGTTCTGGTTGACAATTTTTCTCTATCTGAAAGGGAAGTGTTGTTGTATTAGGAACTGCTAAGGCGGCAACACGTCTCATGCGTTAATAAATCATCACGCAAACTCACGTGTCGAAATCGTCACTATATGCTATCAGTTGAGCTGATTAGACGTAGGCTATATCGCGAATTGTACCAGTTAAAATAATTCAAATCAATTGGGGCGGTTGTACAATAAGTAATGAGTATCTTACAATTACACTGATCAACAGCCAAAAAATATCCTAAATAAAATCAACAAACTATTACTATTTTTAATGTGCTGAAACCGGAATGAAACTTATTTTTTCAATATTAGTTCAAGTTTTAGAGATACGGTAATTATATGTGTTCCTGCTGTGACAGTGTTAATATACTGTAATTCACAAGAATGCACGTGCTACATTTTTATATTCGGCAAGAAAAGATGATGTTATCGGCATGATTGTGTTACGTTATACATACGTGTACATTATATTTTTTCCTCAGTTGGCTGACAGCGTTCATGCAAGATGTCTCGAAAGTGTGTAAACAATCCAGATCAGTTTTGTTACGTGTGTGGTGATGTGACTTTTGCGTCTCAGAGACGGTCTATTACTCCACTAATAACAAAGGCATATCAGCTTTATTTCGGTTGTAAACTAGGTGATCAAGACAAACAGTGGGCCCCCTACATCTGCTGTAATACATGTGCTTCAAGTCTGGGGAGCTGGTTAAATGGCAAAAAACGGTCTATGCGCTTTGCTGTCCCAATGGTTTGGAGAGAGCCTACAAATCATATTAATGATTGTTACTTTTGCATGGTACCTTGTGTTGGACAAGCCACAGGTATGTCCAAGAAAAACAAAATCGGTTATTAACTACCCAAACATACCATCTGCGATGAGACCTCTGCCTCACAGTGACGAAAATCCTATTCCAAAACCCCCAGAATCCTACACTTTCGAATCAGAAAACGAATCAGATCATGGCGATCGAGTGATTCGTCAGGAAGAAGATATGCCATCAACGTCAAGAGATCCTGATTTTATACCGAGCACGTCATGCCACCAACCGCACAAAATAACACAGTCAGAATTAAATGATCTTGTGAGAGATTTAGAACTTCCAAAATGTTAGATGACGATGTTTCGGTATGTGTTTTTCGTAAACGCCACAAAGACTTAGAACCATTTTTCAATATGGAGAATAACTTGGTTTTCTGCAGTAACATTAACGGCTTACTGGCGGCTTTAAATATAAACTATAACCCAGAAGAATGGAGATTGTTTATAGACAGTTCAACATTGAGTTTAAAGGCAGTGTTATTGCATATTGGAAATATTTTACCATCTCTTCCTGTAGGGTATGCAGTTCACATGAAAGAATCATATGACAATATGAAGTACCTATTGACATGCATAAAAAACGATGAGCACCAATGGCATATTTGTGGCGATTTGAAAGTTGTTGCACTTTTACTTGGGCTGCAGCTAGGCTACACAAAGTTTTGCTGTTTTTTGTGTGAATGGGACAGTCGGGCAAAGGCACTTCATTACACCAGACAAAACTGGCCTGTTCGTCAATTCCTAGAGCCAGGTCAAAAAAATGTGCAGCATATGCCATTAGTAGATTCGAAAAAAATTTTATTACCACCACTGCATATCAAGTTGGGCCTAATTAAAAACTTTGTCAAGGCATTAGATAGAGATGGGTCAGCTTTTCAATACCTGCGTCAGAAATTTCCAAGACTAAGTGAGGCAAAGGTTAAAGAAGGTATTTTTGTTGGGCCACAGATTCGAAATATTTTGAAAGATACACAGTTTGAAAACACTTTAACAGGTATTGAAAAAACTGCTTGGAATGATTCCCATCTGGTGGTCACTAATTTCTTGGGAAATAGAAAAGCTGACCACTATAAAACCCTTGTCAAAAATATGCTGTCATCGTATCAAGAGATGGGCTGTAATATGTCTCTTAAGATACATTTCCTACACTCACACCTGGACTTTTTTCTTGACAATTGCGGAGCCGTAAGTGATGAACACGGCGAACTTTTTGATCAGGATATTTCAACAATGGAAAAAAGGTACCAGGGGGAGTGGACTATTGTTGGACTCTTGTTAGAGATGCTCCAGAAACGATCCATAAAAGAACAGCAAAAAGACAGCGCATATAGTGATTCTTATAAGTATATGAATCTTGTTACTTTTTTTAATATATCCTTAAAAATAAAGTTTTTTTTCTAAACCGCAACTAATTTTTTTATTTCATTGTCATTTTTGGATTCAGCGCCCCAAAATTAACAAAGAAGTGCACTTTTGCCACAAGATACAATTAAAAAACTAAAATTTGTTGTCCAGTGTTATTGATCCTTACTGCCTTACCTTGTGTTGTTTGAAATTTGTAGATAATGTGGATGTTTCAAAAGTTTTATTTCGGACTTCCATGTCTATTCAATTTTTGATATCATGACGTTTCTGTTCGTCTGGAGACGATTCAGGATACATCAGTCGAGCTGAAGATCATTGAAGATACCAAATCGATCGAAACGCCGCGATCTCAAAAATTGTGTAGACAATGGAAGTCCGAAACGAAACTTTTGAATGGAGAATTATACACGAGAAATCTAGGTTGACAGATTCACAGAATCATCAGAGTCACAGGCAACGACAGTAATTCTTATTTTTTTTGTTCCTTCTCCGAGTTTTACGCCTCAACTTTGGATAGCATTTTCGGCCACTTCTCGTTCACACAAAAAAGTGAACACTCGAAATTTGCTTTTTGAAGGAAAAATTCTAATGCGTATTTCGACTAAATTAAAATTTTGAAAAATACTCCTTTCAAAAACACGTCACTATCGAGTTCTTTTCGTCCCACAATATCAACACGGGTGTTCCCCAGGGATGGATCTTGGCTCCGATATTGTCCGTCTTACAGACCAATGGCCTCCTTTCCTGTGCGATCAATCCGATCCACAGCTTTGCTGCTGACAACACTCTAGATGCAGGAATTCATAGTGACAAGCCAATCTCTGCAACTGACTTGCAACGACTTCTTTTCTGACCTGACTTGGGGGATATCACTGCTTGGGGGTGCAAAAATCGCTCAGATAAGACCCAGCCTCGAATGCTACTCACATGTTTGGGGTGCTGCCGCCCTGACTACACTATCCATGATCGATGCTTTTAGAGGAGGGGTGTACGACTGATCGATGATTATTCTCTATCGGAGAGTCTCTGTACCATTTCGCCCAGACTGCAATCTAGCACTCTTGTACCGCTATGTCACCGCGCAACGGCTTTGCCAATCAAACCCTCTTGACTTCGTCCTTCCAGCCTAAATGTGTCGAAATTCGTACATCTAGAACTGGCCGATACGACCGCTTCGTTCTCCCTAAGGTATCGAGATTGGGGTAGCTTTTTTCAGTTCTACTAACTTTTCTAACCAGTTCCAAACGTCTCTTTAAGCTTCTCATAGCAGCCGCGGTGCCCTGATATTTAGGCTTTTTCCTACACGGCTGCTTCGGTAAATAAAAAATCAAAATTCAAATCTTGCTTATTTTTTTCAGGAGTCGCTGGTGAGTCGCACCACAGAATCATTAGCCCTCCGAAACATCCTGGACTATCAGCTACCTCAAAACAAAAACGGCCTTCTCCAAAGAACGCTCTCTCACTTTTATCAAGTATACGAACTGAAAAAGTACGACTTTCCGCAAGTAGCTGATTTGGTACTCAAAGATGACAGGCTCAAAAAAGCAGTTGAAAAAATGGCGCTGCAACAGTTCAAGGACTCTGATAGTAATGAAGAAAAGTATTATCAGGAGCTGGTGGATCGAAATGGGAAACGGGCAAGGAAGTTGCTATATGATATGAGGTCCACGTTGTCGGATTTTCTTTTGAGGTAAAGCGGGATCAGTTTAACAGCTCCATTTAGATATTGGAAAGAATCGCGTAATGTACAATTTTTCGTTCCAGGTTTACGTCATGGGTTCTGTACAAACTGCTCCCCTGCTTCTTGACGTCGGTAGTGGTGCATCCAGGACAAGTGGAAATGTTGAAAAAAGCAGGGAATTCCAATCTTCCGTTGATATTTCTTCCATTGCACAGATCGCACTTGGACTACATTTTAATTTCATTTATTTTGTTGAACAATGACATCAGATCGCCATTGGTTGCTGCTGGGGATAACTTAAGGATACCTTTCTTCGGGTAAGTCCATTTCAATTTCTTGACCTTGGTCCTGACATTCAATGTCAGGCTAGTTAAAACGGCTTTTCTATTTTCCGATTTGAGCTTGACGAATGTTTTCTGCAAATCCTATGACATTATCTTTTAAGGTCTTTGGTTTTTTATTCTTTATTTATGAACTAACTAGAATGTTTCCCGATAAAAATTTATTTGATCTTCAAATGACCTTGATTGCCATACTCAAGCGCATGGACATACTTGATCACAAAGCTTGCTGCTCCTTTTATTTCCGTTGTCAAAAATAGTAGTTTCCATGTTAGAAAACCGTCGTGACCTTCAGATGAGTTTGAACGTCATAGTTCAAGGTCACCATTAGATGTATCATTTCAAAACTTACACGATATTTTGAGTGTCCAGAAAGTAGCTAAATCACTCAAATACCCTGATGATCATAGGGCAAAGTCGTACTTAATCGTTAAATTTCCCGCTCTTTACGGTTCCTGTGTCAAAAATAGGGGATTCATTCAAAGAAAATTTCAACTGACCCTGAAAATCATAATCAAAGTCACGTTCAGCAATGGATGGATTTTTTCAAACTTCATAACTTTGTTCTACAACATTTTTCTGTAGGAGATTTTTGAAATATTTTGATCCAGCCATATTTTGTGAACACCCTGTATATTTTCGCGGATTTTCGCTAAGCCCTCCTCGCGTTTTAGTAAATGTACCAATATTGTATACAGGGTGTAATTTAATTGATGGCTAAAAATACAGGATATGATTCCTTAGCTCATTTTACGAAGAAAAGTTTAACGTAATATGTCCTATACCTCTTAACTTTTGAGCTACAGGGTGTGCACAGGTTTTCAGAAAAAAATCGTTTTATCATAACTTTAATGCTGGTCTAGATATTCTCATGAATTTTGCATTTTTTTATGTAGAATATTTTTTTAATATTTCTACCAGTGGCGTCCATACTGGAGATTTTTCAAAAAATTATGGTCCCCATTGCTTTTTTCGAAAATAAAATTCATTTTTGAAATCACAAACAAGAATATTAAGGCAGCTCAAAATTTGAGAGACAAACAATACAATAAATGTATATTCACAAAATCAAATGATGATTGGGAGGTATATAAAACTCTTAGGAATAAATGTGTATATGTAATTAGAGAAGAAAAAAGAAAATTCTACGATAAACAAATCGATAATAACAAGTGCGACAGTGTAAAGATGTGGAAGACTTTAAAAAGACTGATCAATTCGAAGCCGCATGATTGTGTAAATCAAGTTCAATTCGAAAACGGTACCGAAACAAATTCTTTGGTGATTGCAAACAAACTAAATGAATATTTTGTGGAAAGTATTGTTGATATTGTAGGTACTGCCAATGCTGCACCTGACTATATGAAAATCAGTTTCCAGGGGGAAACGTTGCATACACTTTCAAAATTTCACAGCGTATCATTGAATTATCTAAAAAAAAAAGTAAACAGTTTAAAATCAAATAACAACTGTGCCGAAATGACTACTAAAAACGTGCTGAAAAACTGTTTCGAAATTTTGGGATATCCTGTATTAAATTGGATCAATTGTTCACTGAGAAGCAGTTCTTTCCCTGAAAATTTGAAATGCTCTACAATAACACCAGTTCCCAAAATAAAAAATTCTAAAAGATGCAGCGATATGAGACCAGTAAATGTGTTACCAGACATTGAAAAATTATTAGAGTCCATAGTGCATGACCAATTAATGCAGTTTATAGAAGAAAACAAAATTTTAGTGGAGGCGCAAGCAGGCTTTCGAAAAAAATATTCCACAGAAACAGCTTTCCAGTTGGTAACTGAGAATTGGAGAAGAGCCATAGACTCAGAAGAAGTTGTCATAGCAGTATTTTTGGATTTGAAGAGGACATTTGAAACGATTGATAGAGATATTTTGTTAGGTAAATTGAAGGCATATGGTATAACAGGAAGTGTTTTAGATTGGTTTAGAAATTATTTGTCTAAAAGGATGCAAGTTACAAAAGTTAATGACACTATTTCATCAAAAATTGAAAATACGTTAGGTGTTCCACAGGGCAGTATCCTGGGACCACTTCTTTTTATTTTATACATAAATGATTTACCTGCCATAGTCAAAAAATGCAAAATTCAAATTTTCGCCGATGACACTATGATTTATATAAGTACTAAAAATATTCAGTCTGGTATCTCTTATATAAATGAAGACTTGAAGCTTGTCTCAAAATGGTTAGCATCTAACAGATTAAAATTAAATGCAAGTAAAACGAAAGCCTTGTTAATCGGAAAAAAACAATGTACAAATGTTCAACTGAATATTGATGGTGAAGATATTGAATTCGTAATAAAATTTAAATACCTGGGAGTTTTTGTTGACTCTTGATTAATTTTTGATATTCATTATGAAAAAGTTATAAATAAGATTAGTAGTAAAGTGGGATATTTATCGAGAGTTTCTGGATGTCTGAGTTCATATAGCAGAAAAATTATCTACGTAGTCCTGCCATAAGTTCTGTCCCTCGTTTTCAAACAAGTGTAGACCTGTTAATACTTGTCCGATTGTTTACATTGTGGTGTCAGTTGATTAAGCGCTTTTCGGGTAATTACATATACCTCAGTTTGTATTGATCTCTCGAAGCATAACGATGGAGTGGGGCAAGGCAGAGAACCGTATTGCAGTGATAGCTTTACATAAGTGTAATCACAGTGCTAGTCAGATTTTTGAACTCTTACGCGGCCTTCAAATATCGCGTAAATTTGTGTCTAGGACCATTCAGCGGTACAATGAGACGTCCTCTGTTGATGACAGGCCAAGAAGCGGAAGACCTCGTCAAGTAAGGACTCCAGCAGCCATCAAAGCCGTAAAAGCCAGGATTCAAAGGAATCCACTCCGGAAGCAGAAGATCCTATCCAGGGAAATGAAGATTCCTGTCCGGACGATGTCGCGCATCATTAAACAAGACCTAGGGCTAGGGGCTTACCGGAGACGTACGGGCCAGCGACTTACGGCCACCTTGCGACACATCAGGGCGACAAGATCCAAGAAGCTCTTGGAGAGGTACGCAGCTGGGGGATTCCGAAAGATTTTGTTCACGGATGAGAAAATCTTCACCATAGAAGAAAAATTCAACCGACAAAATGACAAAGTGTATGCAAGGAGTTCACAGGAAGCTTCGGAGATCATTCCGAGAGTTGAGAGAGGCCACCACCCTGCGTCAGTCATGGTTTGGTGGGGGGTGTCCTACGAAGGGGTCACTCAGCTCCATTTCTGTAAACAGGGCGTGAAAACAAAAGCGGCAAACTATCAGAGCGACATACTGGATCCTATCGTCAAGCCTTTAAGTGGTACATTGTTTGCCAACCAACACTGGGTCTACCAGCAGGATTCCGCCCCCGCTCACAAGGCTAAGAGTACGCAGCGCTGGCTGGAAAGCAATGTGCCAGAGTTCATTGCTGCGGAAGATTGGCCCTCAGGGAGTCCGGACCTCAATCCTTTAGACTACAAGTTGTGGGACCTGCTAGAACAGTTGGCCTGCTCCAAAGCCCACCGTAATATCGAGTCCCTGAAAGCGGATTTGATCCGATCAGCGGCAGCTATTCCTTTGGAAGCTGTGCGTGCAGTGATAGATGAGTGGCCCGCGAGATTGAAGCAGTGTGTGAAGGCCAAGGGGGGACATTTTGAATAAAACTGTTTGATTATGAATTCTAAAAATGTTGTCGAATAAATAATATCTTTCATATAAATATATCTTATCTTGTTTCATTTTTATCATGAGATTATCATGGGACAGAACTTATGGCACGACTACGTATAATACCATCATTCTTCCAAATTTCTTGTACTGTTCGACTATTCTATATTTAGCAAATAATTCCATTTTTGAAAGACTGCAAATTTTACAAAATAAGTGCATGAGAATAATACTAAATAAAGATAAATATACTCCAATTAGGCAAATGCTTAGCAAATTAAAATGGCTCAATGTAAAAAATTTTATCAAATATCTTGTAATGATATTCATTTATAAAGTAAAAAATATACTAAGTGACATATAAATCCGAACACCCAGTTTAAATGGTTTTATTTTAATAAAATTTTGTATAAGTACTTAATGAAGCATAATAAGTAAATGATAAAAATTTCAAAATGATTGCACTGCTTTAAAGCCCTTTGACCTTTAATAATGTGTGGATGCACCCTGATGTGCTACGCATTCTCCAACGCGCCCAGGCATGCTTCTGATCAGGTGGTCAATGTCCTCCTGTGGTATCTCATTCCAGGCAACAACCAACTCCTCTCGAAGTGCTTCTAGAGTCTGAGGAGGACGTTGCAAATTGAGCAATCTCCTACCCATCATATCCCACACGTGCTCAATTGGGGATAAGTCGGGAGATCTTGGTGGCCATGGTAACAATGTGACATCATTATGTTGAAAGAAGTCTATTCTGACTCTTGCAACATGTGGTCGGGCATTATCTTGTTGGAAAGTTGGATCTGCCAGGGTGTCAAGATAGGGTAAAAGATAGGGTAAAAGATGGGGTTCTAGAACTTCGTGGATATAACGCTGCGCGTTCATGTTACCTCTGATGAAGATTAAAGGTGACCTGGAACCATAAGCTATAGCACCCCAAACCATAACTCCAACAGTGTGATGAACATGTCTTTCAACAAAAAACTGTGGATTCCTCCTTTCACCACGTCGCCTTCTAACCCTGGCACGACCATCGTGCATGCCTAAACAAAATCGAGACTCGTCACTAAAGACAATACTGTTCCATTCCTGATCCCAGAGTGACCGTTGTCTGCACCACTCAAGGCGATTACGTCGGCGTTCTCGAGTTAAAGGGAGGACCTGGGTCCTCCCAGTATGGCCGGTATGAAAACAAGCCAAAACTTCTCATTCATCGGTAAACACTTCGCATGCCAATAGGTCTTCCGTGTTCTGCAAACCATTCATTTGCAATGGACCTGGCAGTGGAGAAACGGTCCCTTAAGGCCAATAATCTTAGGCGGCGATCTTCACGGTCTGTTGTTCTACGGCGGCGTCCAGTGCCCCTTGCTCTTTGCGTACGGCCTTCTTGAAGCCATGCCTGACAACACCTAACCACAGTGTCTACACAACTTTGCACTCTAACTGCAATTGCCCGAAAAGAAAGTCCAGCTTCCCGAAGTCCCACTATACGGCCCCTATCAACTTAGTGAGTTTGATGAAATCGTACAGGTCTCCGTACTCTAGGCATCGTAACCGATCGTAAAGGATGTCAAGAACCAAAATCCGCCAACGTTGATTCTTTAGTGCGGCTAAAATATTCATTTTTGGAGCATTAGTGAATTAAAAAAAAGCTGTATAAAAACAGGAATGTCCAACTGATAAGGCTGAAAATTTTTTCACTTGTTATTTACAGTAAGATAAATACATTCATCAACTTTTATTAAAATAAAACCATTTAAACTGGGTGTTCGGATTTATATGTCACTTAGTATAATATATTTCCATCAAGTCTAACTAATTTAACATCATCAAATGTCGACCATCATTTACATAATACCAGAAATAAAGATGACTTCCATTTAATGACCAAAAAGTATAACATATGCTACAAATCTGTATTCCATCAAGGGTTGATTGAATATAATAAATTATACTCGGAGATAAAAGACCAGAAAACTTTGACAAAATTTAAAGTAAAATTGAGAAATCACTTGTTAAATCTACAATTATAGGTTGCCCAGCATTTACATCATACACCATATGGGTTGAATTTACTAGTTCTAAGTTGTTTACAATTGTTCTGTTTATGTAGCCAAATGTGCTAAATAAATCTTACTACTACTACTACTACTACTACTACTTATTTTGCAGAAAATTTGACATCTTAACTTTTTTCGTTTGTTGCACATAATTAACCAATTGACTTTACTAATAATAAACTAATACTATTTAATTTAATTATCACAAGAATTGTTGAAAATGTCCTCCTACTAGAATTCAGGCTTCAATTCTCTTTTTCATATTTGTTATGGTTTGGCAAGAAAGTAGAATTTTCTGCCTTAGGTCCTCTACAGCTTGAGCCGGTGTAGTATAGACTAAAGTCTTGAGGTGCCTTCACAAAAAATAGTCTAAACTATTTAAATAAGGGGACCTGGGAGGCCAAGATTGAGTTCCATCACGTCCTATCCAGCGATTCGTAAATGCTTCATTTAGAAACTCCCTAGCATTAATGCTAAAATGTGCATGACCACCATCATGCATGTATCACATTTATTCTCTTAATAAAATAGGTTACATCCTCGAGCAGAATTGCGAAAAGCGAAAACGGTGCCTCGGGCGGAAAATAGTCAAGAGATCAAATTTAATGCGAAATAACTGAGGAATTCATAAATATATTTTTTAAATCTCCAGTACGGACGCCACTGGTAGAAATAATAAAAAATATTCTAGATTAAAAAATACCTTTTGGTTTCATGGAAATATCTAGAAAAGTATAAGATAAGAAAACGAAGTTTTTCTTAATATTCAATCACTGCGTAGCTCAAAAGTTGAGAGGTTTAGGACATATGTCCATATAAACTTTTTTTTTATCCAAAATGAGCTAAATATATATGAATCATTATTGTTTTCAGGTCCTTGTTACGTGGTCTAGGAGCGTTTTTCATCAAACGCCGCGTTGACCCCGTTCAAGGTCACAAAGACCTTGTGTACAAAGCGGTCCTCCATACGTATATGAACTACTGCCTGAGAGCTGGACATAACATGGAGTTCTTTCTGGAAGGAGGCAGGACGAGGACCGGGAAGCCTTGTATGCCTAAATATGGGATTCTGAGCGTTATTGTAGAGACCTTCTTGGATGGGACGATAGAGGACGCTCTCCTGGTACCGGTAAGCGAGCGTTTGAAATCATCAAGTAATTTTTACATTGGGATTTGTACCATCGTTTTTACACTACGTCGCCGTCGTTGGCCAAAGAAGTCATAATAACAAAAAAAAATTGTTCAATTGCTATCGTGAAAAATTTCGTTATGATTTTAAAGGATTGAATTTCTTTTAAGGTCAGTGTAAACTACGAGAAGTTGGTGGACGGTAATTTTGTGAGAGAGCAACTGGGACAGCCAAAAGAAATGGAAACATTCACTGGCGCCATGAAAGGCATTTGGCATGTCCTCAACAGTAATTATGGGATGATGAGGATCGATTTTAATCAGCCATTTTCGTTAAGGGTACGGTAAAATTGTATGAAAATCATATCATTTCGTATTGCATATACTTATACCATATTACCATTATTATTTAGTCGAGCAATGATTACAAATATATCAGTGTGAATTTTGATATTCATGTATGAGGATTCAAATATTTGTGATTCAGTCTTCCACATACATTTCTAATGACTAATTCAACTTTCAGGAATTGGTAAAGACGTTCAACACAAGTGGGAAGTTACCTAACGGCAAAAAACCTACGCTTACTTCTAAGGCATCAACAAATAGTTTATATGGCACCGACGTCGTGTCAGAAGACCATAAGCAGTTAGTCGAAAGCATATCAAAGCATATCATTTATGGTAAGGAGGGAGGTTTAATTTATTTTTGAGTCACATCAGTGAACCCATGTTTCGTCACCTGTTACAACACGCTTCAGTAATTCTGCATCGTCGTTGACGTCATTTAATGTCTCCTTAGCAATTTCTTTTCGCTGCTGTTTTTGTACAAAATTGAACAAGTTTCCTGCCCGAAACATTTGAAAAAATGTTATGGCACAAGACAATCGATATGCCTCTCTGATTGTGATTCGGATTTAAAGAATTTCAAGTAGTTGCGTGAAATTATCGTCGCATTACCAACAAGTGGCAAAGCCTGCATTCTGCCTCATTTTTCGACTATAACTCTTTTACTATTAGTGGGATCTTTTCACCTGTAGTCTCATTTTGTAGGTCTCATAAATACCTAAAAAACTTATATGAAAAACTTTTCCGTTCCTATCAACACTTTCGATTGAATCCCAAAATACACGTTTTCTCATTCTTTGTTGTGAAATAAAAAGTTTTCCCACAAAAATTGGTGTAACCATTTTATGCATCCATGTTTTAAACACCCCCTTGAACAACCTGCACCAATAAAACCAGACTTTATAATTATTTCGGGGAAATTTGCTAATATGATTAGACTATAATGGCCATATTGGGAACGCCTATACCACGCGTAAACTCTTGTTTTACTCATTGCAGACTCACCATAGGCCTTTATTAACATTTCACATGTTTTATTAAGCTTTATTTAATTTTTTACGCAGTCTGATACAAATTCTTTGATCCATTTCTTCTAACAAACGAAAATCGCCACACTCACAAAACCACGTATAACTTTACCGGCGGCCTCAAAGTAAACAAGGAATACAGCTTGAAAATTTTTTCATACTTCATACCTAAAAAGTTGCGACATTCGGACTCTCCAAACCCGCAAAACTTATTTTCTGAATACACCTCGTAGGCAAGTATGCTCAGTTATAGTAGTCATCAACTGAACATTGATGGGGTTGTTCAAAATTTGAAAACCATGGAAACTTATGTAAACAAAAAGGAATCTTACATAAGAGGCCGCGTTTTCAAAATTTATAATGAACTTAGAGCACTGCCAGAAAGTCATACTTCCTGAGCTATAAAGTATTTATTTTTTTCAGATTGCGCACAATCAACGTCTGTGATGTCAACGAACGCTCTAGCGTTCCTACTGTTAACCAAATATAGAGAAGGAGCGAGTATAAAAGAACTAGTCAAAGCGATGGACGATCTGAGGAACGATCTGAATTATGTAAGAAGAGACATTGGTTTCAGCGGAGATTCCATAGATGTCATCAATTATGCCGTAAGTGAACATGACCGTACATGTTTTTATTATTTGATCACCGAATATTTGCATGCAATGTCCCGATAGGGTGCTTCATCGCTTTTCAACCCTTTAGAGTGCTTCAATTGAACTTCAATTACCGTCTGTTAATGCCCTTTGATACACGTTTAACGTTTTCCAAGTTCAAACGTAGTTCTAGAGAAATCAGCGCAGCAACAAATAGAGTATGTCGAATCATGCAGGGTATTGAAAGAAAAGCAACCGCTCTGTTTAATATAACTGATAGTATACCGCGGGTTCAAGACAAAAATGTTGCGTTCATTTTGGTCTCGATCGACTATTCCAAACCTTCGACAAATTGAATCACCTTCTGCTTCTTTTAAAATTGGAGAGTTTTGATATGTTGTCATTAGAATACTTTTTTTAACTCTACTAACATCATATGTGGTGTTCCACAACGGTCTGTTTTGGTACCCTTGTTATTTCTAATATAAAGTAGCGGACAAAAGTTTGGAAACATTCTTAGTAATTTTTAAAAAGTGTGCTAATTTTTTATTCTTTATTATTAAGGACTATTTTTATCTCATCTAGTTTACAGTCTTGAATTTGTGTTTGCTGCGGTACTGCACACTAGCATTAAAATACCTGCATATTATTTATGACCGAAAATGAGACGAAAAAAGTATGGAAACATTTTTTATTACAAAATTGAATACAATAACTCTACAAAGAGATTTAAAAAATACTAATATTGATAAGATAAACCTTGTATTAGTATGGGAGACAAAGGTAGAGACTTTAATATTTATATTATCTGTTCCTTGAACTAGGTATATGAAATAATTCATAATAATGTTAATATTTGTTTTCAAACTTTTGTCCGCTACCGCATAATTGTCGATTTGCCACCTTAACGCGTGGGAAATATCGAATACCATTTAAACTTATTTTTTCCATTTCAGGTCGACATGTTAGGTCCAGCCCTAGTCCAACGTCTCAAAGTGAACAACGAAGTGCTCCTCAAGCCCATAGCAACCCTTCCAAACGTCATCGAACTAACCTACTACAGCAACACCCTAGTCACTCACTTTGCCTTGGACTCCATCGTCGCCGTAGCCATTGAAGCGCTGGACAAGACCTCCGGCAACGTGGTGCACCAGGACCTCGTGGACAACGTCCTCGAGCTGTGCGACGTGTTCCAGTACGAGTTCCTGTTTTGTAAGCCATGCCAGAGCCTCGAAGAGGTCGTGATGGGGTGTATCGATGATTTGGTGTATAGGAAGCAGATATTTTTGGTGGTGAGTTACTAAATTTGCTTTTCACTTCTAGTGAAGTGATCTCAGATTTAGACCTCGGAATCCCCTTGCACTGGATGTATGTTTGTAATTGTTAGTGGGACAGGTTTAAAATATCGTATATCAACCTATTGATTTTGACCGTGTTGATCTTCATTTTTTTAAATGTTTTATTAATACTCGTTATTTTATAGCGCATAAGCATGAATAGGGTTGTAGGTGGATCCTGTAGCAATATCCCCTATGGTCAATTTAATTCCTTTTTTATACATGTTCGTAGTTAACTCTTTTATAATTTGTGGGAAGCGCAGGCTCAACCTACTCGACGCCATCTTTTCAGGATAACAATCCAGAGAACGAGCTGAACCTCCGTAGCAGACGGATCGCCAGACAATTCGACG
Source organism: Acanthoscelides obtectus (assembly GCA_963669975.1). Classification (NCBI taxonomy): domain Eukaryota; kingdom Metazoa; phylum Arthropoda; class Insecta; order Coleoptera; family Chrysomelidae; genus Acanthoscelides; species Acanthoscelides obtectus. The sequence goes on from CAVLJG010000005.1 coordinate 11,168,446, forward strand.
ACCAAGACGCTGAACAAGACGTCGAAGCGATCCCCCAGAAGATCTACAAAATCAATCCTAATAAAGAAGCGGTAGACACGTTGAAGTACCTGCGAGTACCACTGATGCCACTCATAGAGTCGTACGCCATCACGGCGTTCACCTTGGACAAGCTGGTTGGAAGGCAGTTGCTGGAGAACGAGCTAATCGATGACGTGCTGAACGAACTCAAGGCGCAACTGGCGCTTAAGACTGTCAAATATGGTAAGTCATTCAAAAAACAATATTTGTACCGCAGAAAGTGCATTAAAAAAGTCCTTATAAACATAGCTCCTAAAATGTGCCATTACCATTCCAAGATTTTATGTCGCTGACGATACTCATTAACGAAAAAATATGAATATTCTTCAAATAGTGCTGGGGTGAGTGTTGCCGTACCAACGGATCTTTTGGTATGTCTACTGAAATGAGACCTTATTTACCGAAAACGTCCTACTATGTTCCAAGAAGACGGGGCAACATCTCACACAGCTCGCACTTCGATGGAACTTCTTCGGCAAAAATTCCGAGGACGTCTCATTTCACGTCATGGTGATATTCCATGGCCCCCTCGCTCCCAGGACCTGTCAACGTGTGATTTCTTTTTATGGGGCTACCTGAAATGAAAAGTTTACCAAAGCAAGCCCCCGTTTTTTTAGAGGGTCTAACTTTTGGCGATCACAATCCTTTATGAACTGACGACAGCGTTCCATGGAGAGTGCAGAATTTATTTTACGCCATTTTTTACAGACGAGAGTGTCTCCGTGGATCCAGTGAAAAATGCCTTGCGTCTCTTCCAAAAATGGGGTATTTTGGAATGCCATGCAGAGAGGAAACTGAGGTTGTACTACCTGGTAGAATCACAAGACGATTCTGAGTCTGTCAAGTCGATATACCAAAGGGTCAACAAATTTAGGCAGTGAGTAGATATGTTTGTGACATAAGATTTTAAATAATTCAGCAAGTTATTGTAAAACATTCAGGCATTTGTCTTACTCAAGACAGTAGTTATCTAGAGTGAAAATATCAGAAAATGCAAACTCAAAAGGGCAATATTATTTTAAGGTTACCATTCTGTTTTTTTTTTGTTTGATCCAAAACATGTCAACGATTTTATTTTGCAGCTTAAATCAACTCCCATTTTCAAGTGCCTTTTTTATACAGAGTCATTGTGTGAACTATTGAATTATTGAGTGTGGTTGTAATACTGTGATAGCAAAGTTTAATCACAATTTAGTTACATATGTGTAAAAAAGTTGTATATAAGGAATAAATAATTGTTTTTATCTATCGTTTTTTTCTTTTTTCCAACCACTTATCGCCGATTATTTCCAACTCGCAACTCTTGAAAAATGAGTACTAATCATAATTTAAAATAATCATTTACGTTAAAGAATAAAAACTATCAGATATTTTTTGTATATTTTTTCAACATCAATTCATCTAATTTTTACTAAAAATTTTACGAAAAATCATTTTCGTTGGTCTGTCCGCTAATTCTATAACCATCTATAACTTTAGAAGTAAAAAAATACTACTATGCTAATGACGGTTTTGGAAAACGGTCCAGAGAAAAAAGGCCAAAAACGAAGGAGAATAAAAATCGCTCAAACTTCGACTTTTGAATTTTCAGGGGATCCGGGTCGCTTTTTAAAAAAAATTTAGATGTAAAAAAACGTGGGTGTGGGAGTTTTAGCACCCCCCTACATCATAGATTGCTCCATACTTTAGTCCTCAAAACTTCTCAGCAGACAGATCGCGTACCTATCGGCTGCGGCTCCCAGCGGCGTGACGCCTTCCTTGGTGAGTATTCTGGTACGTATACTAAGTGACATATAAATCCGAACACCCAGTTTAAATGGTTTTATTTTAATAAAATTCTGTATAAGTACTTAATGAAGCATAATAAGTAAATGATAAAAATTTCAAAATGATTGCACTGCTTTAAAGCCCTTTGACCTTTAATAATGTGTGGATGCACCCTGATGTGCTACGCATTCTCCAACGCGCCTAAGCATGCTTCTGATCAGGTGGTCAATGTCCTCCTGTGGTATCTCATTCCAGGCAACCACCAACTCCTCTCGAAGTGCTTCTAGAGTCTGAGGAGGACGTTGCAAATTGAGCAATCTCCTACCCATCATATCCTACATGTGCTCAATTGGGGATAAGTCGGGAGATCTTGGTGGCCATGGTAACAATGTGACATCATTATGTTGAAAGAAGTCTATTGTGACTCTTGCAACATGTGGTCGGGCATTATCTTGTTGGAAAGTTGGATCTGCCAGGGTGTCAAGATAGGGTAAAAGATGGGGTTCTAGAACTTCGTGGATATAACGCTGCGCGTTCATGTTACCTCTGATGAAGATTAAAGGTGACCTGGAACCATAAGCTATAGCACCCCAAACCATAACTCCAACAGTGTGATGAACATGTCTTTCAACAAAAAACTGTGGATTCCTCCTTTCACCACGTCGCCTTCTAACCCTGGCACGACCATCGTGCATGCCTAAACAAAATCGAGACTCGTCACTAAAGACAATACTGTTCCATTCCTTATCCCAGAGTGACCGTTTTTTGCACCACTCAAGGCGATTACGTCGGTGTTCTCGAGTTAAAGGGAGGACCCAGTGTGGCCGGTATGAAAACAAGCCAAAACTTCTCATTCGTCGGTAAACACTTCGCATGCCAATAGGTCTTCCGTGTCCTGCAAACCATTCATTTGCAATGGACCTGGTAGTGGAGAAACGGTTCCTTAAGGCCAATAATCTTAGGCGGCGATCTTCACGGTCTGTTGTTCTACGGCGGCGTCCAGTGCCCCTTGCTCTTTGCGTACGGCCTTCTCGAAGCCATGCCTGACAACACCTAACCACAGTGTCTACACTTCTTTGCACTCTAACTGCAATTGCCCGAAAAGAAAGTCCAGCTTCCCGAAGTCTCACTATACGGCCCCTATCAAACTCACTAAGTTGACGAAATCGTACAGGTCTCCGTACTCTAGGGATCGTAACCGATCGTAAAGGATGCCAAGAACCAAAATCCGCCAACGTTGATTCTTTACTGCGGCTGAAATATTCATTTTTAGAGCGTTAGTGAATTAAAAAAAAGCAGTATAAAAACCGGAATGTCCAACTGATAAGGCTGAAAAATTTTTCACTTGTTATTTACAGTAAGATAAATACATTCACCAACTTTTATTGAAATAAAACCATTTAAACTGGGTGTTCGGATTTATATGTCACTTAGTATATTTCTGCCGCGTTACAGCATTTCCTGTTCTCTGACGGGGAGACACGACGTTTCCAGTGCAGAGTCAACCCACTTGACGCCATTTTTTATGTTCAATAGGACTAGAAAACTAAAATATACTTAAAAATAATTTATATCACTCTTGTACATTGTATAGATACATATATTCATATTTAACCACTTGTGAAGGCAAAACTCTTCCGAGGCATTACGACAATTATGTCAATATTGCACAAGGAAATTTTTTATTGGAATATTAAGAAAATTTGTTATTGTTAACGGCCTATATTGAACACTTCTTCCATCTTATCTGATATCATTTTTGCAATAGCCAATGAACTAGTGGCTGCAGGGCTTGGTGCATTCCGGCAGTGTAAGACTCTACTGCTTACTGGGTTTTGAGTATGTCTCTGGATATCGAAGTAGAAATCGTCAACCAGGTTTCCTAAAACAAAACAAAAAATTATTAAATATACATGGTGGCCAATTAGGTTCCGGAAATTTGTTAATGAAAAAATCAGTAATTAAGTTTAGGGCGAAACTTTATCATGAATCTTTACAAGAGTCTCGTTTTAACTCTATGCAATGATTCCAACGATTCGAAACACCCTTAATAATCCTCAGAGGTTTGTTTGTTCAGCACCATCGTTAAAGATTCCTGGACTTTCTTTACACCTCACAGTTAGTCGAAATCCCAATTTTGCGGCCAAAAGTCTTAGAAGCGGTTTTTATCGTTTTTCTTGCTTCCTACGTCACTGGGCGAGGGGTGCTGTAATCGCGAAGAATGTCAAAAATGAGATACGGGGTCTGTAAATTATGTGAAGAGACTGGCAAGGTAGCATTCGACCTGGCAACACTGGAGGCGCTAGGAGGAAAGATTTATTTTCGCAGTAGCTTGTGAATTTCTCTTTCACAATAATCTAAGATTTAATAATAGTGTGACAAATAGTACTGTTGGCGCCATCTATTGGGCGAGTCTCCTACTCGCCAGAGCTTCATGGCCGATCTCTGCTTTTACGCGAACCACGACCGCACAAGCCGCTTGGCGGCGTCTGTGAGGACCGTGACAGTGGACCCCCTTCTAGATCAACGCGAAGTGACCTCCAATATTCTAGATGTCGCTTTGTAGTTCACCAGACCTTTCTCGAAGCAGCAATGGGGACTATATATAACTCGGCGGCCGGGAGGTGGAACCAGAGTACTGAATACGGTAGAGTAGCAGAGCGGAGTGGAGCATAGTGCAGTCAATGGCGACATAAGAATTAGTCAGACATAAATAGTGGTGTACCTAAATGTTCTATCAAGTTAAATGAATTAGTGCATTTCGTTTTGTGGAATCCAGTGTTCTAATTGCAATTGGCTGTAATTATGGGCGGATGGGGATAATTTTAAAAATTTTAAATATCTCCGGCCAAATACCCTCACGTGTACACTTATACAAGAATTATTTTAGAATAATACGTTTTAGCATCAGATCAAATCCTTCGACTACAGATCCGTACCTTTAATGTCCAAAGCCTGAGCTCTAACTCCCGCTGGTCCGCGTTGCACATCACTACTGGTAATCGATGGTATGAACTTCTTCAGATCTTTCACTTGCAGCGAAATAATTGCAGACTTCATTATCTCATAGGATCCAGGTAAGAGGTATTTCAAGCCCATATTTATAAATCCCGGGTACAAAATCGTATCTGCTAGTTCGAAAACGTTGATATCTGTCCATCTAAAATATAATACCTCCACATTATTAAAAATCTCAAAACTTTCAGAAACGCGGGTAGCAAATTTTCTCGGAAGGGGGAGTCAAACCATAAAAATTCCGAAAATTGTACAGAAAGTCATGCTAAATATGAAGTTTTAAGATTCACCAGATTCTCAGGGGGATTCGCCACCTCCTCCCCCTCCCCTGAGGGCGCCTATGTCCTCAACCACCAACCAAAATTGTAAATATAAAGCCGTTCCGGAGATCACAGTTCTAAGCCATATACATGATGGTGTTTCCTAATAGAATGTCAATATTTAAGACGCCGATTTTTTAATTCATTTTAAGAAGAAAACTTCATATGAACGTATGTCCTAAATAATGCTTTCAATACAGATACCCACCATTCCTCGATGATCCTTAGAGACCCTTACCACATTATGTACTTTTTGTCGTCGTCACATTTTTTAGTTGATAGACCACTTTCAAATGTACTCATTACGTATCTACATTGTAGTTATTAGTTATAGGACAAAATGTATGCCATATCCTAGGTACAATTTTCTAATCAAATTCTGATCTTCATATTAGTCAAAAAAAATTTTTTTTTCTCGCTAGAAACCTCCGATTTCTAAATATGAAAAACCCTCCTGAAACCCAAATTCAAATTGTACATTACTTGTAACCTTCTCTCTTGAACGATAATACTGCGTTAGGCCCCAGCCATATGCTGCCGTCCATCCTAGGCGTGAAATGGACCCCCAAAAACGGGAACCTAGGATCTGGAACCGGATATATGTTCCCTTTGACCAAATCTTTCTTCTTCGGTGACAGCAGCAGGTACTCGCCTCTGAAAGGTACTATTTTTGGTGACTTGGGACAGCCGGACTTTACTGCTAGTAGGTCCGATTGAAGTCCGCCGCAAGTTAGGACGTATTTAGCTTTTAGCTCTTCTGATTTTTTGGACCCGATCAGAACTGGGAAGTCTTTCTCTCCAGATTCTTTGAAGGAATCAACCTGAAAGTGAAAATGAACCTCATAATGTGCACAAGACATGAAGCAAAGCCTAAGTCTCGGTACACACAAGCGGACAGAGGGCGCAACGCGCCCTTCCCTCAATAAATTGCGAAAGTGAGACTTTCCAAAAAAGTAGCGAGACATAGTGAGTTTATACATAAAAAGGCTAAACAGATAATATAAATAAGAATGTGTGAATAGAACGAGAATGGCGCTTATAAGATCGTTGTTCCTGTTTTATTGACGTAAGCAAATATAATGATTTATATGTGTGCATATTTTAAGATTAAATTTTTGTAAATACAGGAGACGTCTATTAGTATTTCTAAAGTAGATGTTTAAACTCATGTTTGTGTTTTCCTACGTCTCACATATGGCGCTAATGCTTTCTATCGATTGACATTGAAAATTAATATTAAATTATAATTACGTGGAATATGAAAAACTATTGAATCACGAACTATTCATACCTCAAAGCCTAAGAAAATTTCTCCTCCCATTTCTTCAAAATCCTTTCCATAATGCTTAGTCACCAATCCCCAGTCAACGATTCCCGTCTCTGGAGACCACAGTGCCTCTAAACCAACACAGTTTGGTTCTATCTTTTTGATCGCATCTAAGCCTTTCAACAAAACGATTGCAGGTACGTTATTAGCTTTAGCTCTTTGGAGGAGACCGTGTAATCTCTCTACTTCAATTTTGTTCGTTGCTACTATCAACTTGCCCACTTTCTTGTAGGGAATGTTCTTTTGGTCCAAGTACTGGTAAGACAGGTGGAGACCTTCTACGCACAGTTTGGCCTTGAGAGAACCTAGAATACGAAGTAAAAAATGCCGTCGGGTAAGTACTTCCCAAGCAACGCAGTCATAATTTCGTAACGGGTTACGTTTAGCACAAGTTGGCCTTTCGGGGAAAAATTAGCTACGAAAATGAATAACAAAAAATTAAATGATCTTGAGCGAAATTCCTTCAGGCGCACATTATCGTTGCGATTACCAATTCCGCGTGAATGACGATAATAGTCGTCGCCATGCACGGTGCACTCAGACCACAGCATTGTGGCAGCGATTGCCGACTGTTATGCACGACGCTCGTCCATCGAGGGACCACGTTGCACGTATCGACACGCGCCTGTTGCAGAAATTTCAAGTTTTAAGGGTATATGTATGATGAGTGAAATATGCCCAATTGGTGCAAAGAATTACTGGGGTTGGAAGCGTATGAATAAACCAACGACAAAAAATATTTATCCTTACAAAAATGCGAAGTTCGAGATTTTTTTTTCGGTTTTTGCCTTTTTCTTCGCCTTCACTGGACCGATTTTCGAAAACTACAGAGCTTTTTTGTCCTTGGCATAATAGTACCATTGGGTAACTTCTCAATTTATAGGTGGTTATATGACTAGCGGACAGTCAGACCAACCGACGGACAGACGGAAATGAGTGACATATACATACCACATCTAAAAAAACACGCCAGTAGGCGTGGGAAGTAGAAGAACAAGAGCGTGGACCCCACTCCTGAAACAAGTGGATAGAATGACTGAGAGAGAGTGTGTTTTCTTGGGAATGGTACCAAATTCTGATAGCTCTGTTCATTTGTCAGAGGAGTTTGTGAATGCATTCAGTCAAGTCAAAAGAATAAGTGCCTGGTTTCTACACATCATTAAACGTTCCATCACAAAGTTAACTTCGTCTTTAGAGACGAGACTGATGGCCGATGGTAAAACTTCTGCACTTTTTCTCCCGAAAATGATTCGGGATCTGGCTATTCTATCAGTGCAGGAATATAATTTCCCGAAAAGTGAGAGAAGCACACTCACTTTCTCTCAGTTACTCTATACCCTTCTTTCAAGAATTGCTTGTCCTCCTGAGCAAACTAGAAAGATGTAGTATTATATCGATGTTGAATTCAAAATATCTTCCATGTGGTTATCCGGTATAGGTGAACTGAATTTTTTTTTTGAAAATTGTCTAGTAGAAAACCGCAAAATATTATTCTGAAGGTCAAGTCCAGGAGCGGTCGATATATTTAGCTCGTTATAATCCATTTGAAAGCAGAAATCATGCATCAGTTGCTCGTGGTCTGACCAATAGAGACGGAGTCAAAGTTCGACACTCCAGAGTATTTAACTTCAAATAAGAATAACCAAGTCTGATGTTCGCCCAAGTTCCTTACCAGGTGTATAATAAATACCGGCATGTATAACTCCGCTGTTATGACCACTTTGATGGACCGCCATTTCTTTTTCTTTCTCCACGATGGCCATTTTCAGATTGGGGTGTCTCTGCTTCATTTCTCTGGCTGCAGCCGCCCCTACTATTCCACCACCAACTACAACTATGTCATAGTTCGGACAACTGAAAATAGTCACAGACATCAATAACTATATACGGATGCAGAGAACGAGAACTACATCTACTCATTCTTAAATTTGAAAAAATGGAATCTATATTCAAGTACCAAAACGGAATAGTATTCCACATCGTACGCCATTGCAAACGCGGAGTGAACCGGCAAAGTCGATGCGCGTGGTTCCCACCGTATTCAAACTAGTGTACGATGTGTTTTGTTACTCTCTTCTATTGTTTGTACCAGATTATAGCAAGATATGAGATAATCTGAACATTATTTTAGTTGCTAGTTCCCATTTTGGAAGCAAAGGTACTTATTGATGTTAGTGCTTGGTCTTGACCAGACATCAGCTATGTATGATTTGGTAGAGCGGAGAACGAGCGCCGAGAGCGCAAAGTGTTTCTTTGCCGCCCGAGAAATTTCGAATTTTTTCACAAGACCATACCCACTTGTTTACTTCCGGTTCGTGTGGGCTAGGCCTATACCGCACAGATGAGTTGCTGATATGCACTAAGCCGCGCTACGGTTGGTTGTGGTACAGAGACGGAGAGCAAAACATATTCAGTTCAACCTCATAATCATAGAAAGTCATTGCTGGTTTGCTTTGTTGACTAGTTGACGGGTCGACCGTTATGGTGGTACGACATCTTCCGTCCATAGCGCAGAACTTCGAGCCAGAAGACGTAAGGGTCCTCTGTCATCTTCTCGTTCTTCGAGACTAGCCCTATGTCACACTGATGAGTTGCTAATGAGCACCAAACAGCCATGTCTGCTGTTGGTCATTGTTATAGAGATGTCAGCAAACATTTTCATTTCAGTCATTTTCTCTTTTTTGAAACCATACATTTATAACCGATTGGCACTTATTTCACGAGTAGTTTTTTAAGATAGCCGATTTATGGATTTAATGTCAAACGGAAAATTCGATTTTCTCAGGGTGTTTGCTTTGACTGGGTTTACCATATGTACCTTAAAGGAAAAAAAACATGCAGCAATAAAACACGTGACATGTTAATAAGCAATTTTTAAGTATAATTTTCGATAATAATTATATTTTTAATTTGGTTATTCGATCAAGTTATATACCGGTGACTAAATTCCCTACTAAAACAATGTTTGAGTTCAGAGCAGTTTTTTGGGCTTTTCCCCTTATTATTAATAAACTGCGTCAGTTATTTCGAATTTGAATCTGTCAAAACAAATACTATAATAATATCAACCCTAGAAAGTACTTTAAAATTGGGTTTTTTCGGTAATGGCACAGCTTTTAATGTCTCCTGAAATATTCAAATTGTGTGACTCCTGAGGTCTTCCCAATAATTGATTTCATTGTTTGACAAAAAGTACTACGAGAATTAATACACGTCTCAAGATTTAAAGCTAATAAAGATATTATGGATTTTCCAGGTTTATAGGTTTGTGCATATTTTTTTCTAGTGGATATATTGTTTTTTTCACGAGTATCCATTACGGTGATTATCTAGTAATATTTCAAAATTTCACATATTTTGTTTTAGTTTTTTGTACGATACAGACTCATTTTGTACTTGCTAACGACTCTTTTATTTAGAAAAGTTCATTTTCATAGAAAAAAAACGGTACAAGCATACAAGCAAGTTTTACTAGATTTGCACCCAATTCATTATTGCAAACGTTAGAGAGTAATACAAAAATGTAACTTGCTGATCAGCTGTTCACCTCAGAGTAGACGACAAAGCGTGATGGATACTCGTGAAATAGGGTTCGGCCTTGTTATTAATGTAAAAAAAGTTGGTTGCTATAATTGAATAATATTAATAACAAACCCAATAAATATAGTTTATTATCATTTATGATTTATTAATAGATATATGTATGGCATTGCACCAGATGTTATGGATTAAGACCTAGACCGGTATGCGGGAGATATTCTGATGAAATCCAGTTTTGATTAAAATGTTTATTAATACAATAACCAACTTGAATTTGAAGAAAATTTACGTGAGAGGCGAGTTTTCGGAGACAAAACTATAAAAACCCAGTATGCGACTGACTGCTGTCACGACTACGTGAACGTGAAAGCAAACGAAATATTTATTTAAGATTACAGTGCAAACTTTCTAATCAGAAATTCTAAATTGTCCGCATTTCAAATCTACTTCAACAAAAAAGGATGAAAATTATTTAGGTGAATCTGCACCGCGCATTTTTAAAAGGAATCACACCAAGGCTGCAAACTGCTCAACACAAAACAAACTAACCTGCTCTTCTGCCTTGTTGTCAAATGGTTCGAGACACACCCAGGGCCCCTATGGCTCATTTTCACCATTTTCCACAGTACTTTTGCCATAATTTACTCTAGAAATAAACTGTCCCTTGACAAATCATAAATTCGGATCAGACCACTTATCTGCGCTAGTATCTTACTTCTGTGCATTCACGGCTAAAGCGCTAAAATAATTTCGACATTGTAAATGAAGATCAAATCAGTCATTGCCGTATCAGGTTAGCAAATGTACAACTCGCGTCAATCGGAATCGTTATCATCTCTTGTCAACGTGTAAAGCATGTTTCACAAGTGTCAAGTTATTCTTAATGGAACACTTCTAAAAAATACTATATTTTATGCTATTGTTAGAGCATTATTTGGTGAAGCTTGTCCTTTTCTGTTACGCCTATGCCTTGCAGGGATTATTGGAAGGTCCCAGAGTTCAAAAATGGAACTTGTTAAAGATATCTGCCTTACTGACGCCTAACGCCGTGTACAATATGACTATGGCACGATAGATGGCGCGAGAATGGTCACATCACAGCCGTCGCCTGTGCTCACATTCCTCATTTAAATTTCCTAGGAAGCGTTTCGGAGCACTGATGTGGTTACATGAACCAGGGCCGTACTAGGCTCGTACAAAGGAGTACTACATTTACGAAACGAGAATTACAGGAAGCATGCTTCTCCCAAACGGGATATTAGTAATGTTCTAGCATCAAATTTCCAAAAGTTGAAACCGATTGAGCATGGTTAGTAGAGAAAACATGTTTAAGCAACGGTAAAACATAGTTGGAAATTATCAGGAAACCAATTTTTGCTTTGAAAACAGTAGGATTTTGGCGGGACTTGTAGTTCCTGACATGCGCAGATCGCACAAGATCTGGTTTTTGTTGTTTTGCTTTTTGCCAAAGTTGTGATTTATTGACAGTTTCAAATGGCGACTGGCGATTGGCTATTTGAGTGGCGCCCAGTAGGTATCCAGCGAATTGGCGATATCTGGCGTTTTTGACATCTCTGACGCCAATTAGTTTGTAAACCATTTTTTGATGATATTTATGTGTAAACATTAAAGAAACATGAAACGAGGACCAACGGAAGCTCTGTGCTCTAACCGCAATGGCGTTTATGGTCTAATGCTATGTCAAGGTGTCTAAATACGCAGAAAATGATTGTCCCCCTGCTATTCAATTTAAAAAAAACCCTGATTTCCATTACTTAAATTAAAATATGTACGAAAACACGAATATTTAAAAATTAAATTTATTTGTTATGTAAAAATTATTTAGGGGAAAAATTTTTAATTTTATGTTGATAATTGTTTTTTTAATGATGAAAAAAAAATATTTTTATATTTTGGGAATTTTCCGATCCGTTCAAGCGAGTGTGGTTATCAGTTTGGTTATAAGATCCGTGACGTCATGAATCAGCTGTTATATGTCATAGTTATCACCGCAAAATTGTGGTATTTACCCAACTCGGGAGTAGTTTTATATTTCTGGTTATTTGAAATGTGACAAGTTGGAATTTTGCCGGGTATTGGATGTTGTTATTGTACTTCAGCTTCATTTTTGGGAAACTTGATACAGGCCGACTTCAGTTTTACCATAAAGTGGAGCACCTTTTTAGTTATACTCATTACTGTTATTGGGGACACTTTAAATGTAGTTCCTATGCGTAACAAAGTATCCTGTGTAGCCATATACCACAAGAATATTAAAATATGTCCAACTAAAATCACTAGATGATGTCCACCTGTATACGGTTTTGCTAATATCTTTTTTCATCATTTCTGCTGAATCAATAAATATTTTCTTTGACATGCGGAAAACTTTAGAGAATTGAAAGTTATCATACCTACAAAGCCATGGTTCCATCAAAAAAAATTTCTGAAAAAAACATTTCTCCCATGAATATTATGAAAGGTTTCTTTTTTACACTTTCCATACACAGTTGCAGACGAAAAAGCACCGATTATTAAGTGATAATAAAAATAATCAGAGATTATATACGCGCTTCTCTAAAATAAACAACTTGCAACAAAACCGCGGTTAAAACCAACGCGTTCAAGCGATTCGTGTAACTGACATCATCAACCCGTCTGTCATCTTGAACCATATTATAACCGCGGCTCATAACAGAAATTTTGGTTATTTGCTTGGATTTGATTATAGCCTAGTGATAACTGCTGTCAAACCGACAAAGCTATCCTATGGCCACTGTCATTCAGCATAAAAGGTCTGCACTTCTGGACAGCTTCACCTTGGCTGAACGTACCCTTTTTGTTGAAGAAAATCAAACGACAAGCATTAATTGAGTGATCCCGGATCCCGGTATGAATGGATGAAACAAATTACAAATATGGCAAATTATAAAGAAGATGTCGCAATATAGAGTCACTCTACTTAATGCGAGTTATTCAATCTATATACGCTCATTTTGTACTTACACTTAATTTGAAATTACTAATTATTATCATGCATATTTATTCATATTTGTAGGATTCTAGGGCTTTTTTAAAATTATATCTAGAGCCCTATATCTACAGCGAGAGCGTAGCAGCTGGCAACGCCGCGCGGAAGCCGTTCGTGTACCTTCGCGACCGCCGAACGCCCTTCGGCACGGCGTCGCGTGTTTTCAAACAAACCGGCGGCAGTCCAGCGCGAATCGTCTGTTTCGAAGGTGGAGTATCGTCTCAGCGCGTTGGAAAACGAGACCCGCGTGTTTGTGAGTGCGCCCCATAATATGGAAGAAGAGCTGTGTTGTCCGGCGTGCAAGCAGTTGTACGCCCAGCCCGTGCTGCTGCCTTGCAGCCACAGCTTGTGCTTGCATTGCGCCTTGCACCAGCAGCAACCCCCAACAACCAACCACCAAACGGCCGCCCCCGCCGGGGCGGCACAACCGATTGCCCAGGGGGCTGCTACTGCTGAAAACGCGGAAAGTGTCGCATCCGGCAGTTCCGGGGATTATCAGGAGAGCGACAAGTTGTCCGTGCTCAGCGAGGCCGACAGTGGAGTTGTCTGCACTTCTAGGCCTAATAGTTACGTAGGCACTCCGAACGGACTTCTATATCCAAGGTAGTTAGTTATGGAAAAATCGAGTTTCTACATGCAAAAATAATTATTATTGCTATTTTGTTTTTCAAACAAATATTCTAGAATTATTTTCAGAACTGTCACTTGACATCCAAACATGACATTTTTCATTTGTTTTGACTACCTGCATTACCTACTTGATTTTTGAACTGTGGAAAAATAATTTCATAATGTTCTTTGTTGGAAATCCTACTGGACAGTTCGGAGGTTTTAGGGCCGTATCGTCAGTCATTCCTACAATAATTGTAGGTCGCCTTTATCCTTTATGGGCTTCCTTGATTTTCGTAGTCTTGTCTCGCCTTCAGGAAGGCTGGGATATTTCTAGTTTTCAACTGTTCTGTGTCAGCGTCAGCGCTCTCCTATTGTAATGTTAAGTTTTCTTTTTGAATTGTAGGAAATTTCAGACTGATAAAACACATGATAAAAATCTAAACCATGAACAATTTGATGCAAATAGATATGTAACATAACCTCAAAATAGAGTGCAGGAAAAGCTAAGAAAATCAAGGAGGCGTCCTACAATTGTACTGTACTGACGATACGGCCTGGTAGAATTTTGCTTATTCCTCTGTTTATATTAATAATACCGAGCAGAGTGAATAAAATCTTTATATTTATTTTTTCAGACGTAATTATGTTTACAGTCTCGTTTTCACATTTTAGAGGGAGCATAATATGTGATGGTTCTGTTCCGCATTGCCCTATAATTTTAGTAACCGATATTGACGTTTCGAAGGCCCTAAATGAAGAATAACATAATACAATGTTATTGCTAGATTTTTTGAATGCTTTAAACGTTTTTTCGGGTACCAGGAATGATCAGAAAACTTTTTAAGGTCGCATACCCCTTTTTTAAAAAAGTTTCTTTGAAGGGGTATTCTTAATACTTTTCGTCTGATGATCGATTCTTTCATGGTGTCTATAGAGATGACTGAAAACCAATATTTTATTTCCTTGGTAAAAAATGCATTTTTGGTGCATTCTTTATGCATTTTTCTACAATTGTGACTTGTTTTAATAAATAGTGGTACAGCTCGGAAATTGTTTGACGAATATTCCACTTTTATAGTATATTAGTTTTATCTTTTTTTCTCCCAAAAATCTTAAAAAGTCGTTTGCAGAGAACTGAGTTGTTAAAAAAACAAAGATTTAAAAAAAATAGTAGTAAAAGTAATTACCCGCTCTAATCTACTAGAAAAGTGAAATATTCTCAATTTCATAGCTGTACTATTATTTGTTTATATATAATATATTTAATACCTCATAAAGAGTTGCTTTATAGGTTTTTGTCTAGGTGCAATATATACCGTTCGCACATGGACGGGCACACTCTGTATATAAAAATCAACATCGCACAAAAGAGAAACACCGCGTCCTAACTACTGGCTGTCGATATTTGCACCAGATCTCGGCATATACGAGCCCCTTCCCACTTCAGTTGGCCCATTTCAAGATTTGTACCAAAATATGCCTTTATAAACTAAACATGACAAAACTATTTACTTCTAAAACAATTTATTTTCTCAAAAACATTTTAGATACACTCTAGTCGTAAAAAATACATATTTGAAATCACTTAGACCTATAACTAATAGAACATCTGAACAAATAAACAATGTGCGAATAAATGCGCGAAGTTAACAAAGCAACAATTGAAAGATTACCATTGGGTAACATTACGTTTATTTTTTATTACGGCTGAAATTCTTTGGGGCATAGTGTTAACCAAGTTTTGACAAAAATTTGGTTTTAAACAATCCCATATTTCTTGAAGCTTTTGTCTCAGTTCGGTGATTGTACGAGCAGGATATTGTCGTAGAACCTTTTTCATCTCGTGCCACAAAGTTTCAATAGGTGACAGATCTGGACTGCTAGAAACCCATTTCAAAAGTGGTACATTATTTTCTTCCATCCATTTTATAGCCTTTTTTGAGGGATGACACGCTGCACCATCTTGCTGAAACACAAAATGTTGGCCGGATGTCAAACATTCTTCCACCACTGGTAAAAGCGATTCTTCTAAAATTGCCAAATATTTGTTTGTATCCACATTTCCATCAATAAAATGAAGTTTTCCTACTCCTTTTGATGACATACTACCCCAGATCATAATGGATGCTGGAAATTTAACTTTTCTCTTCAGACAGTCAACATGGAATGCTTCATTTTTTTGCGAATAACTCTACTGCGACTGTCACCAACACAAACTTCGAATCGGGCCTCATCACTCCATTGTATTGCACAACATTGTTGAGGTGTCCATTGTCTATGTTCTTTAGCCCATCTAAGCCGATTTTTCTTTTGCAGTGGAGTTAATAGTGTCTTTTCTTTGGCCTATAAACAAGTTGTGTAACTTTAGGGTTTTTACTTCACTTTTTTTTATAAGAAAACTTACCTTGCAAGTGCTAAATCCCAGTTTGTGGGCCTCTCTATGAGATTCTCCTTCCAACAGCGTCACTCCACAGAGCACTTAATTGTAAATAATTGACACGCCTGTTTTTCACGATTATTCTTCTTAATGCTCTTCGGTCAGCATTTGTGATACTACTTTTTTTCACATATCGTGGCTTAATATTAACTGAACCAGTTACGTTATATCTTCTAACAATATTTCTCACACTGTACCGCGATACGTCTAACAAAGTTGCAATTTCTGAGTTTGATTTCCCAGAAATAAAAAAAATTAATTATCAGTTACCGAAATTTCTCACTAATAACCTTTCCTCTACCCATTTTGAAAACCTTAACCACCCAAAACTATTTTAAAGGTATTCTGACAGCTGTGAGTAATAAAAACAATTGTCATGGCTTTTAATTTTTCTCAGCCACCTATGCGTTATAGACTTATTTTGCATTGAAATGAAAATAGGTTGATATGCTGTAATTGCAACATGTGTTATTTTTATGCTGCAAATTTGATTAGGGAGTGATAAAGTTGGTGTTTTCTACTATATATTATCGATATATTCATTGTTAATATTTTAAACCTATAACACCCTGCTGCATTTTTATTATTTGTGTTTGATAAGAAAAAAACTAAGATTTCAATAGTTGGTCCAACTGAAGTGGGAAGGGGCTCGTAGTATAATGTTCCAGCGACTTATTAGATTCAATTTGGTTTCCACATTTCGAAGGACAGTGTATGGGTTGTCCTTTTCCTTGATCTCCTGCAATGCTGCACCACTGATTCTGAGTTGCATTAAATAAGCTGATGACATATTCACTCCAAGTTTCCGCCCACAAAATGTATGGGATTCTGTATGTCACTGTAGCAGAGACTGCAATTTCACCGAATGCTCACTCGAAAGCCTGCTTGAGAGGTGCGACATTAGAACTTCGCAGACGTACGGGCAACTTCTCTGTCGGTAACTTCTCAATTATGAGTGATTTTCGGTAAATCAGTGCTGATATGAATAGCAATTAATGTTCATTACGATCAGGCCCAAATGGATGTGCAATAAAATATCAAACCAGATGTTACAAGTGGTAGAGATTAAAAAGTAGAGTTTATAGATAATTAACATAGTATTACCATTCTTCGATTAGGTAGTTCGTAGGGCCTATGATTGCATGAAGGAAGAGATAAGTGATATCGGAAATTATTATTGTCATTTAAATGGATACCTCAATGTCATATCAATCAATAGATATGAAGTTTTATTATATTTAATCTTATTTTAAAACAACTAAGTCTTTTATTTGGTCACCCAATGGCAGCGATTTATTTTAAATACAAGTTTTTGAAATAATCCTCAAAACGTCAGTCCTTTGGCATGTCACAACCCCAAAAACGTGCAATCAAGTGGCCGTCTATTAAACATTATCACTAATTTAAGAAAACTTGCTATTCCACTACAATCTGTGATGTGTTATAATAGATAACCTATATTATGGCAGATAAGATTTAACTTGCAATACGCCCACTCATCTTTTCCACTGCCGCCTGAAATAGGTACACATTTAGTAATAATACGAGGGGTTCTAGAAAAGAAGTATACCTAGCGATGAAATAAAAGACGTACGATTTTTTTATAAAAAATGTTTCCGTGACTCTTAAAACAGTCGTCGACTGCTAATTTGAGGCCATCATCTGAGTCAAAACGGCGAACTCGAAGATTTTTCTAGAGACATAAATGTCAGACGGAGCCAAGTCTGGAGGATGGCCTACGTCAAGGAAGCTGCATTCCTGCACAATTGGTCTCATTTTGGCAGAATTATGCACGGTCCCAGTAATGCAGCAGAAATACTTCTCGATTTGAAAAATCGATTTTTTTCTGGTTGATTGCTTTACGTAACTTTTTCAGAGTGACGTCCGCATTTCCTGTTGTTCCTTTTGTCATATATTCAATGAGAAGGTTGTTCCTGATGTCCCATAAAACTATTGCCATCAATTTTCCAGTAGAGGCTTGCCTTTTTGGGGACCCTTTATGAACCCACTGCTTGGATTGGTCAAAGTTTCCAAATGACCTAAAATTTCCAACCTGCGCAATTTTGGTTCGCCGATCTTCGAGAATCATGGCTTCAACTTTTTGAGCCATTTCATTTGTTGCTGTTTTGGGTCTTATGTTTCTGGGATCGCCTTGTATGGGTTCACGCCCCCATCGAAACTGTTTCGACCAAAATTTTATTGTGTAGTATGATGGTGCATCGTCACCATAATCACCCATTCAACAACCATTCTTCCAAGAATTGTTTTCGGCTGATGGCCCTCTGTTATCAGAGATTTTATGTCGCCTAGATACTCTAATTTTAAGTTACCCATTTTTTCCACAATTCACATCATAAATTGGAAGCTAATTATCAAAATTAACTCCAATTTTATCAGGGTTGTTATGTTTTAATCAAAATGTTTAAAATAAGTGTTTCTGTTTAAAACAATGAAGGTGTTTTAAACCAATTTGTTTTAAACTGTTTAAAACATGTTTTAAACACTATTTTTTTATAGTTTGTGAATTATTCAAGTTTTTTTTTAATATGATTAAAATTGATTTTATTTTGCAAAAAGGCCATAGGTTAAAACATATAGGTACTAGAAAATATACTTTATTTTTTATTAATTAATCAAACATGAAACTAGGGAACTAATACTATCGAAAAAAAAAAGTTTCTTAACGAACGAGCGAACTTAATAAACTGCATTGAACTCTAATACTTACTAGTACACTACAAGTAGCAGAATAATCATATAATATGATTATGTATTTACTTGTATAATAACATTAAATAAGTTACTTAACAAATTTATATAAAAGTATACAACCCATCTTATTTAACAAAAAATCCTTAAATCCATATTTTTTTAATATAAACTCATGGAAAATGTACATAGAATAAATTTTTAGTTTTCACTACTTTCTACGGAACTATCTGATATATGAATATTTTGTTTCTCTAACAAACGTCCTTGTTTAAGTCGTTTATAATTTTTATTATGCTTGCCCATTCTAGGCACTATATCCATATTGCAGGTTAGACATTTTGCTCTTTTATTTATTTCCGAGGCAGCGTTGGAATCAGTCTCCTTAAAATATTTCCTCACGGGATCCTTTCTCCTCCCTGTCATTGCCTTTCTTTTTTGCCGATCTTTAATGCACAAAAAACAAAACATCGCCACTCCACGTCTTCGCACATTTGACTGCTGGAGATCGCAACGCGAAAAATTACCCAAAGGCAAACGGTACTTACCTGTCGTCCGCTTTTAAATTGGAGATGTGCTCTGATAGAGCTGGATCAAAAATAGTAATAACACTTTCAAGGAACTTCATTAACGTTGCTAGATTATATAGGTAATATTTTTTTTACTCTGTTAAACATGTATTAACAGTGTTTTAAACATGTTTTTTTTGACATATTTTGCTTTTGCGTTTCAATTGTTTTTTCATGGCTAGCTAGATTTCTTTTCTAGTATCCCACCTAGCTCTGTAAGCAATAAAATTTTGCATATGATATCCTAATGTTGGTTATCCTGTGGTTTTGTCGCTGATCAGTACATGTTCTGTTGTCCGCCACCAAGGTGTCCGAAACAGTAAGTCTTAATTTCTGCATCTACGTGGTCTGTAAATTAAGTGATGAGACTCGCAACATAGCGTTTGATCTGGCAACACTGGAGGCACCGCCCAACTAACAATTATCACTAATATTAGCGTTGCAAGAATGATTATACAGTATTCCTTACACAGCATTGTATACTGTAAGAACATTGGCAAAACCCTCTTAGAACAGCTATACAAGCGGAATGGGCACACCTAATAGGACACTTCAGTCATTTAAGAGGTTGTATAAGGGCTGCAGGTAACAGTTATATATACAACAAAAGTGTAAGCCTCTTGCGGCCGCTATAGAACATTTGCGTCAGTGCAAGATTCATTTTTTGTCAACTATACAACTATTCTGTTACGTGATTATATTTTATTGCAACCAAACTATTTCTTATGTATTGTACAGACGAAGTGAAGAATGTATAACTAACACAATACAGTCATCTTGATTACTTACATATCGGCCATTGTGAATTTCATACACAGGTATATGATAAACTTCTACACTATGATATAGGGCTATTGAATTACTTGCGCAGCAAATTTTATTGTGATTATCGTGCAAAGTAGTTACGCAATTTCTACGGGCTTCGTATTTGATTCATATTTTGGTAATGATCAAAAGTATGTCTAGATTTTTAAGATGGAAAACTGAACTTATCTGCGTTAAATCTTCCACAAATCCTATATTGAGACACAATTACACTAATGTTTATCACTTTATATCTGTAATTTCGAACTGAAACATAATTATTTAATATCAAATAGAGGAATAAATGTTTGCCCAATATGGCGGGTGGTTGTGTATAATCATGGCATCGTCCATGTTGTCTTTAGGTTATTAAAATATTTTGGTGTTGCCTGCAGGTGTTATACAACAATTTGATAAATGTCTGAAATGAAATACCGACAGAGTCGAATGATTCACCCAGAATTTTTACCAGATCTATATCTTCTGTTTGAACAGTTGATAAAACATTTTGAACTGATATGCATGCGTTGTTTGTCTTAAAACATTGGTTATGACATTTTAACTAAAATATGACAGCATAAAGTTAGGTTATGGTGAAGTTGTATACCAACATATTTAGCAGTTACTAAACAACAGTTGTATAAGTGCTTCCGTTGGGAGCAATATGTTGGCTAAAGTAGTAAATATCCACAGCAAAACAACAAGGCTCGGGTTTGTTTTATAATTGTTACCATGGATGCCACAACACAACCATTTTGACTAACCTGCAAATATGCCGTATAAAATAGTGGTATAAACATTTATGCATCAGTTAAAAATTTGTCCTATAAGGTGTTGTGCAACTATGCTTTAAGAATATCTTAAACACCTCATTTTAGAGCAAGTATGTTGCAGAAAGCAAATTTGCATTCCACACAACATTAAGCCAGCAATTTGGTGTTCAGGCAACAACAATAGAGAGCTTTTATGGCTGAACGGTTCTTTTACCAAAAGCTTATAGCACTGCTTTGCTAGTTGGGCGTGATCTGCCTTCAGTACAAGTTTGAACTCGCTCGAGTTAAATTTGACCCACACCACCGTTTATCACATCAAGGACAACTGCGCTGTCAGTAAACGAGTTTTTGGCCAGTAAAAACATTTCTGTGGCTCATCAGCCTTCTTATTCGCCTGAATGATTTGAATGGCTGTATTTCACTAGCTGAAGGTCATTCCAGTATCGGAGTCGCAGTACTGCTATGAGCAGTAGAAGTACCGTTATTTTGAGGGTGAGAATATTCAATTATAATTATATTTGAATGAAAAAAAATAAATAAAAAATCAGTCTCATCACTTAATTTACAGACCTCGTATGTTTCATTTGGCGGCCAGCAGAACATGAAAATGGAACAGTATTCGTTCCCTTTGAGACAGTATAAAATCACACGTTGTAGGCCCACATCATATTGCATAAACTTTTCTCGCTGAAATAATCCGAAAAATCGTATCATTACAGAAAACCTTGTGATAAACATCGCGATATCTGGTTTAAATCATGGCAGTACGAACTAGGGATGTAAACGAAAAATAATGGAAATAAAAAATGATAATATAAATAAACAGGTCGCTGCTATTTAAATTGTAGCTAACCCGTTGTTATTGTTTCAAACTAATGCAGTTTTGCAATTCGGCAGCATTATTTACTTTCGCGTTTGCAGTTTTGTTGTCGGATGCATTAAAACTTGGCTGGATCAATAACAGAGACTACAGACCGCGAATAATACAGTCGCTCGATCAAACCAACTTTCCTCTCTATGCCCTTTCCTCCGCGCCCGTGACAAGTGGGGAATCAAATTGCCTTAATCTAACTTAACCTTGAATCAGGCCCCAGATCACGATATCCATGCCCCCTTGAGTAGCTACTTTTGGTTCCAATGGCAGTTGCGAGGCCCGGGCAGTACGGAACTCCTAAAGCTATGTACAGCATCGCGAACCGAACCCCGCGACGAACCGCAGCGCACGCATTTTGACGGACAACATTGCAACGAACATCACCACAAACCGAACGAAGTCGTGCAACCACATCGCGCAACAAAATGACGATCCAATTTTGATGTTTGTCGTTCAGTGAAAGACGAATACTAGCGGAAATGCTTATAGCAAAGGCAGCAGCTGCCTATGTTTATATTCACTACTAATTATCCAAAAACAAGCGACGACGACATCCGAGACGATGATAACAAACGCAGTTACTCGTAAATACCAATAGATCAGCACACGGTTGCAACAATTTGATAGCAAAATTGAAATTTCAACAAGTAAGTGGACAGTATAAAAAATTTGCGATTATGTCTCCAACGGATTTTGAATATCTTCTCACGTTGATTGGACCAACGAAAACAAGATACAAAATGGTAGCTGCCATCACAGTGCAAGAAAGACTTGCAGTCATGGTGCGATTTTTAGCGGCCGTTGATTCATATAGTAGTTTTCAATAGACATTTCGAATTTCAAAGCAATCGATCAGCTACATCATTGCAGAAGTTTATGAGGCATTGATCGAAGTTTTAAAGCAAAATATACAAGTAATAAAAATAATTCTTTTACTTCTAAGTACTCGTACATTACAAGATAACACATTGCTGCTCGCCGCACCGGTGTGACTGTCCAAACATGTGCAATTTAGTCGCGAGCCATTCCTTTGATGTTGACAAAGCCTGGATCGGGCCGAACGGCAAGCTGTAACGCTAATCAGGCTCGCGACGGCATTCTTTTCACCGTCTACACCAGCGCGGCGCGGTTCGTCGCGCGGTTCGGTTCGCGGTGTTGTTACATATCTGTACATGGCTTGAGAATACCATTTCAATCGCATATTTTCTCTACTACTAATTGATTTTTTAGGAGTGTTTTTTTTTTAAGGATTTGAGTCACTGCTGTTAGCAGCAATAAAAATGTGGGGTCCTGCGGCTAGTGCGACAGGTTTGTCGAGATTGTCCGTCGTGGATAAAACGTCTGGTCTGTGGAAACAAGAGCGGCACTGTTTAAGAACTCCGAACATGGAACGTCTTGCTGCGAGTGACCTTACTATTCTTCTGTATACTTTGATCAATAGTGAAAAGCGGACAGCGCTGTATACTCTCGCATTTTTGTATCATCACTCTGCTTTCGTTTGGAATTGAATTCAATTTTGCATTGTACGTTTATTTGTAAATTGATTTTTTATTTCATTACGCTCGTGTATGTTGTTGGAATTGACTGCCGATAAAATAAAGCGAATATGTAAAATATATAAAAATTGTACTTAAAAATGTAAAAATCATCGATAGTTTAATGTTTTTAAAAAAAAAGAAAGTAACATATCACATCGTATGTCAGACGGAGCCAAGTCTGGAGGATGGCCTACATCAAGGAAGCTGCATGCCTGCACAATTGGTCTCATTTTGGCAGAATTATGCACGGTCCCAGTAATGTAGCAGAAATACTTCTCGATTTGACAAATTTTTTTTTTCTGGTTGATTGCTTTACGTAACTTTTTCATAGTGACGTCCGCATTTCCTGTTGTTCCTGCCATATATTCAATGAGAAGGATGTTCCTGATGTCCCATAAAACTATTGCCATGAATTTTCCAATAGAGGCTTGCCTTTTTGGGGACCCTTTACGAACCCACTGATTCGATTGATCAAAGCTTCCAAATGAACTAAAATTTCCAACCTGCGCAATTTTGGTTCGCCGATCTTCGAGAATCATGGCTTCAACTTTTTGAGCCATTTCATTTGTTGCTGATTTGGGTCTTATTTTTCTGGGATCGCCTTGTATGGATTCACGCCCCCATCGAAACTGTTTCGATCAAAATTTTATTGTGTAATATGATCGAACAAGAGCGGCACTGCTTAAGAACTCCGAACATGAAAGGTCTTGCTGCGAGTGACCTTACTATTCTTCTGTATACTTTGATCAATAGTGAAAAGCGGACAGCGCTGTATACTCTCGCATTTTTGTATCATCACTCTGCTTTCGTTTGGAATTGAATTCAATTTTGCATTGTACGTTTATTTGTAAATTAATTTTTTATTTCATTACGCTCGTGTATGTTGTTCGAATTGACTGCCGATAAAATAAAGCGAATAAGTACGTAAAATATATAAAAATTGTACTTAAAAATGTAAAAATCATCGATAGTTTAATGTTTTTACCAAAAGAAAGTAACATAACACATCGTACGCTACTGCTGCGTTCCAAGATATGTGTATTTCGCCTTAAGGCATCATATATTCCAATGAAAACCATGGATCCCTATTAATAGATTACACGTATGGCATTCCGGATACAATATTGTGACAACTTTTCAATATAAATAATGGCCTTTTTGTTGTCATATTATGTTTAATCGCTCACTAGGATCATTTTGAACGTACATCTATGGAGGAATCACTCAACTAAACTACGCATTATTGGTTGCATAGTTTTGTCAGGCTGAGTGATCCGGGTCTGTAGTTTTACCTCTGAGAAGGAAGTTGCTTGAATAGCAAGATTGCATCTGGATGATTATGTGTATTGGTCTGCGTATGTATAAAATCAGTGATATTTGCTGTGTGAGAAAATCATTATTGAATATGCCGAATATGACAGGTTATTTATATGTTGTGCTTTCTGAAGAGAGGTTATGTTCAAAGTTATAAATTACGAAAAACTGAGGAGAATTACGGGAAATCATCACCGCGCCATCATTGTGTGTAATTACTGTTAGCATGTATATGGCTTGTAATTCGACAGTGTACAGTGATTATACGAGTAATTATTTCTTATCTCTCGCATTTTTGAAATTCATCAAATTTGTATATGTAATTTCCAGAATGGATAAGAAAAAGTGGATGCGCAACTAATTTCTAGCTTTGAATCTCAGTTATGTGTATTTGAGACAAGAACCCAATGTAATTATCATCAACACATACAACTTTCAGCTTAGACTTCCAGTAATGCCATCTCAGAAGCAGATTGATAACAAGCCTCATAACCTTTAAGCAATACGTACAACTAAGTGCTAAGTTAATATCTTGTAGAAAAACCTACATAATGTCAAAAAAAAAACAGCATAATGTCAAAATTATTCGTAGTCATTCGACAACAAAACTGCAAACGCGAAAGTAAATAATGCTGCCGAATTGTAAAACTGCATTAGTTTGAAACAATAACAACGGGTTAGCTACAATTTAAATAGCAGCGACCTGTTTATTTATATTATCATTTTTTATTTCCATTATTTTTCGTTTACATTCCTAGTTCGTACTGCCATGATTTAAACCAGATATAGCGATGTTTATCACAAGGTTTTCTGTAATGATACGATTATTCGCATTATTTAAAAAAAAATCGGCATAATGTCACTTTTCAAGTTACGTTATACCTCTGCAATCTGACGCGAAAACAGTTAAATAGTTAATTTGTCATCATTCGAACGAAGCAAATTAATCTTTGTTGGCAAACAGTTGAAACTACGGCGGCCCGTTCCGTTTTAATATTTGTACAATTTATCTTCATCCTTCGATATTCTTTATGAATATTTGTGCGGACAGACATAGCGTGACATGATGGCCTTTTTATTTTTACAGATAATCCGACTGCGGCCATTGAACTCTATCAAAAAAAATCTTCTCATTTGTATTTTTTTTCTCGCTGATTCAAAGCGGGTAGTGGAGAAGATTGACTTGTACCATTGCCAGGCAAGCACGGATCCTGGCGGGGCGGGAGGGGGGGTTCATGACCCTCCTCCCTGGGTGAAGCTGGTTTGACCACTAATATTTATGACTATCGAACCTCTGATAAATTTAATAAAATACAAATGTAATGGATACAAACGGGTAAATAGTCACCAGATTCAGCGACAACCACCACACCCTGGCAACCCAGATCAATTTGTAAGAGCATGGATGCCTATACGTTCAGCTTGACGCAAATATCAATAAAATAGTAACTATTCGTTTTTCGCCTCAGCACTGCATCTCCGTTAGTGTGTTGACGAAAATTGAGCCTCATGTGTTCTGCGATTAAGGTAGTTTATGGAAAATTCAGACAGGAATATAAGAAAAAACCTTTAACGCTGTGAGCGAATTGGATAAAAATACGTTTTGGCGGACAAAATCAGCGAAACGTGGTCTCATTTGATTGAGAGGCTAATCATCAAGTTAAATAAGTATCGATTCTAAAAACGGAGAAGCCCAATTTTCTTCAAAGGAAGACTCGTTGTTGATAGAGTTGGTGAAAAAATACAAACACATCATCGAATACAAGAAGTGAATTCCCAAACTGAATCATGCATTGCAAGCTGAATTGTTCAGGGTTTATTCTACATCGATTGAAATAGTTTTTACAATAAAATGAATAATGAAATGCAACCTCAATTTTTAGTTGACGGTGGAAGATATGTTTTACAAAAAAAATTAATTTAAGATTTTTTGCGTTGATTTCTAATAAGCTCTGTTAACAAGTGATATATTGCTAAAACTAACCATTTAGCTCATCTCGGAAAAAAAATCACAGCCCCAAACCTAATGGTTTAGTTGTAATTGCGATTGAAAGTTCATTATCACGTTTTTTTCGAAATATGGAAGACAATATGCCCTTAAGATCAACCTTCCAGCAAGATAATAACCCGAAGCACACTTCAAATCTCGCAAAGAAATTCTTTCTGGATGAAAAATACCAATTCTCAAATGGCCTTCACAGTCTCCCGATATAAACCCCATTGAAAATCTATGGAAATACTTAGATAAGCAAATACGAGATAAAAATTATTAAAACAAGGATGAACGTTTTGCCGCTTTAGAGCAAAAGTGGAGACAGATTGATGACTCTTATATCAAGAAACTTCTACAATCTATGCCGAGACGATGCCAGGCGGTGATTGATAATAATGATTATGGTACAAAATATTAACACAAAACATAACATGGTTGGTTTTCTATAATTCAATGAACTTTGCTTCTTTTTTCTATAATTGTTTTGCTTTGTCTATACAGGGTGACTTTGAAGTTGAGTCATTAATTTTCAGATAATGATTGTAGAAGGAAGATAAACCAAAATATGTGTGTAAAAATAAAAAAAAAATTAAAAAAAATGTTACCTTGTTTTATAAAGTATCCTCCCGACAAGTATTTCAGTGCGGACCTGTATTTGATCGTGCGGTCTTGGAGCACCGGCATGCCTTCCCCTGTGAGGTCTTAAGTCACCACGAGCCCTTTGTACTACATTCAGCATTTTCGTAAACATGTGCCATTTTTTATTCACTATTCACTCACGCGTTACCGACTGACACATCGACTGAATACAACTGAAAAAGATTGTACATTGTAGTAAAAACATCGTTTCAAATTCTTTCGCTTTTTTGTTTCCGATGCGATGAACGGATAAGGCGGATTATATCCGTTGTTGCCAAACACGAGCACATAATATTATTATTGAGACAGGGCGGTACTCAAACTTCTAAAGGGCTATAACTTTGTTACTTTAATTTTACCAGAAAAATGTTAAAGGAAAAAAACATTTCTTTTGATCAGATCTACTCACTGTTAAAATAAATGACTCAACTTCGAAGTCACCCTGTATATTTTTGTCCTTCATAGTTCCAGTTTTTTTCAATTAATTTTTTAATGAAGGAGTCTAATGAATTTACTTATGTATGTTGCCAAGTGAGTATTATGCTATAACGAATTATGTATACAATTTGGTGTATTAATAAAACAAGTTAAAAAAGAAATACAACACAATATTAATTTGTCTATATACTTTTGTCCATTACTGTACATATGAAACAATGATTTTTCCAACTTAGGCGCTTAATACAAAAGTAAGAACCCATTTTTTTTTCTTTAGATGAGGTGGTTTTTATTTATCCTCAGTATATGTCTATGCACTTTGGTTTATCTTGTTCTGTTCGTTAATACACCGATTTTTAAAAACAAACATGAAAACATTTATTATGATCCACAATCAATCGAAGATGTTGATGCTATGGCCGACAGTCAATGTTGTTTTTGACATTTTGCGAGTTTTTATGTATTCATTTCCTGTATTATTCCGGAATTCTCGAATAAAAGTTCCGCAGAGCGTCAGTATACGCAGCAGCCTTTTGGCCGGTTAACCTCGCAAAGCAGGACAATAAAGCGAGGAGGTACGGTGGTGCATTCTTCGGCGAATGCCGCTGGGCAGCAAATAAACGAGTTATGTCTGGTATGATGTGACGTGAATATGCTGCTAGAAGCTGCTACAATTCTACTGCAGTGAGACCTGAAGACGTTCGTTGTAAAAAACTTCTGGTCGGCAAGGGAAAATTGTATTTCTCTACGGATAGATGCAATATCGCTGGAAGTATTTAAGCATTCAGTTGTGAAGGTGTGGTTCGACGGAAGCATATGAAAGAACTTGTAGGAACTTGGAAGTTTTCTCATCAGATCTAGTAGCGGCTTAGCGGATGTTCTTTGGGGGGATGTGATCGAAAATTCCATACATACTAGCATGTTGAAAGTATATAATTGTCTCATATTCAGCCATCCTAGATCTGAGAAAGCAGCACTAATATGGTCGTACTTTCAGAAATTCTGAGTCAAACTTCAGCAGGTATTTTCGAGTTCTCGCAGTTTTCTTAAGGTTTCACAGTTCAAGATTCAAGACATTAGTCATTATTGGGGGGAAGATCGAAGAAGTGGTTCATAGGCATAGCATAAAATATAAGGATGTATTCCTATTCCAAGAATGCTTTAGGAAAGCTGATTTAGTCTAGATTCTGAGCAAGACAACTCTTTGACAGAACCATTAATGTAGCAGATTTTATACTGGAACAAAAAACATTTCTCCGATTCCTTTAGTAGAACTTGATTTACAGGGTGTTCCTGTTAAAAATTAATGTTAGTTTGCTTTATAAACTATGGTCTATAAATGTTTACTTACAGAAACTCGGGGTGATGAAGTTGAAAAAAAGGAAATTAATTAATATTTTCAGAACCGCTTCAGATACTGTACTGAGATTTAGTACATAGTGAAAGTTAATAAAGGTACATATTTTTCAATGCAAAAATAATTTTTAGCTTTAACAGTGGCGTGCGTACGGGTCTTGACTTCGATATTTTTTAAGAAAAAAATGGTACGCCAATGGTTTTTTGCCAAATAAAAATTATTTTTGAATTTCCCGTTCAATTTAAAACAAATGGTCTCTCTTGAGTTTCCATTTTTTAGCTGAAACTTCAACACCCCGAGTTTCTGTAAGGAAACATTTTTGGACCATAGTTTATAAAGCAAAATAACATTAATTTTTCATGTAGATTCACACCCTTAAATATTCGCATATCATTAAGGAACACCCTGTATACTAAAAGGCAATATGTGAGCTTAGACATCACCATAGATTCACACAATATTCTCTTGACTTCAAATTAAAGTAGCTGTTAATTTGCACACAATAATCCGAAAATTTCATAGGAACTTTTGATAATTTACAATGGTGGCTTATATCAGCTACTGTTTGAAAGGACTCTATTCCCAAAATTGTTTTACTTTTCCAAGGAAAAAATATATACAACCTCGGTTAAAATTTGAGTCTTGGGTAATTCAGATCGCAGATCATTAAACTGATGCCAGTTTTTCGCCGAGTTCGATGACACGCCTTAATAGTCCCATTTTCCTGCATCAAAGAGGGCTTTGTTTCATTTTAGCACTCCCTAATGGTTCCAATCCAAAAATTTTCAAGGAAGTTAAAAGGCGTACTGCTGGATGAATCTTTCAACAATGTAGGGTATCCGCCATTCCGAAGACCCCATTTCTTGGGTAACTTAAATGCGTAGATGCGTATCTTCTATCAAAATTAAAATACTACGGACCTCCTGATGTTCCTCATTGTTTATTTAAATCTTAATTAGACGATCACAAGCAACGCGTAAGTACACGCCAAGGAGTTTCTTCTATGTTAGTGCTGATGTTGCTTCTGGTGCTCCACAAGGATCCGTACTTGGTCCCTTGTTATACTTAATCTATACGTATACTTTCGACACTGTTGTACCTTGGGAAAAAACATTATTATACATTATGATGAGGAAGAGAGATGGAAATATACAAAAGTATGTAGGTGCGTGAAAGACACTCGCTCCGCTTTGAATAATATTCGAAACACCAGCAGCATTCAGCTTCAATGTTATCTTTATGAAGTTCTAACGTCTAGGCCATGCTGATTAAAAGTTTGAATGAATCAACACTTAATTCTAAATTCCCCACAATTCGGGAAGCTCTACTCAAATTGGCAACACAGCATATCTGCCTATTATTCTCATTCGTGATACAGGTCTGCGGTTAACGGTAGGAAATATGTACGAATAGCGATGAAAGTAGACGAGCCGATGCGCTGTTGCCAAGAAATGATTTCCCATGTATAACAATGGTTTTTCCTAAGGTGTATACAGACTTACGCGGACGATACCTGAGTGATGTTCACTGTTAACTAAACTAACCTTGATCAAGTATCGTATAAAATTAACATAGACTTGGTGAAGATAAGTCACTATTCCAAGGTTAACTGTTTGAAGCTTAATCCTACCAAGAGTTTTGCAATGTTACTCTGTCCTAAAACTAACTATGAACGTTTTAAAAAGACGATTGATTTGATAGTAAATAACGTCCATATTACACTGGTCACACATGCAAAAAGTTTAGGTGTCACTTTAGACAATTTTTGGTGAGTGAAATGGTGTAGGTTAGTGTATTTGTTTTTTAAATATTTAGAGTCTTGCAACTGGTATATGTTTTTCATTGTGGAATTCAGCAGTTACTATATTGAGTTAAAATTATCGAAACCATATTTTGGATCTGATTTTGATATATACTAAGTGACATATAAATCCGAACACCCAGTTTAAATGGTTTTATTTTAATAAAATTTTGTATAAGTACCTACTTAATGAAGCATAATAAATAAATGATAAAAATTTCAAAATGATTGCACTGCTTTAAAGCCCTTTGACCTTTAATAATGTGTGGATGCACCCTGATGTGCTACGCATTCTCCAACGCGCCTAGGCATGCTTCTGATCAGATGGTCAATGTCCTCCTGTGGTATCTCATTCCAGGCAACCACCAACTCCTCTCGAAGTGCTTCTAGAGTCTGAGGAGGACGTTGCAAATTGAGCAATCTCCTACCCATCATATCCCACACGTGCTCAATTGGGGATAAGTCGGGAGATCTTGGTGGCCATGGTAACAATGTGACATCATTATGTTAAAAGAAGTCTATTGTGACTCTTGCAATATGTGGTCGGGCATTATCTTGTTGGAAAGTTGGATCTGCCAGGGTATCAAGATAGGGTAAAAGATGGGGTTCTAGAACTTCGTGGATATAACGCTGCGCGTTCATGTTACCTCTGATGAAGATTAAAGGTGACCTGGAACCATAAGCTATAGCACCCCAAACCATAACTCCAACAGTGTGATGAACATGTCTTTCAACAAAAAACTGTGGATTCCTCCTTTCACCACGTCGCCTTCTAACCCTGGCACGACCATCGTGCATGCCTAAACAAAATCGAGACTCGTCACTAAAGACAATACTGTTCCATTCCTGATCCCAGAGTGACCGTTGTCTGCACCACTCAAGGCGATTACGTCGGTGTTCTCGAGTTAAAGGGAGGACCCAGTGTGGCCGGTATGAAAACAAGCCAAAACTTCTCATTCGTCGGTAAACACTTGGCATGCCAATAGGTCTTCCGTGTTCTGCAAACCATTCATTTGCAATGGACCTGGTAGTGGAGAAACGGTCCCTTAAGGCCAATAATCTTAGGCGGCGATCTTCACGGTCTGTTGTTCTACGGCGGCGTCCAGTGCCACTTGCTCTTTGCGTACGGCCTTCTCGAAGCCATGCCTGACAACACCTAACCACAGTGTCTACACTTCTTTGCACTCTAACTGCAATTGCCCGAAAAGAAAGTCCAGCTTCCCGAAGTCCCACTATACGGCCCCTATCAAACTCACTAAGTTGACGAAATCGTACAGGTCTCCGTTCTCTAGGCATCGTAACCGATCGTAAAGGATGTCAAGAACCAAAATCCGCCAACGTTGATTCTTTACTGCTGCTGAAATATTCATTTTTAGAGCGTTAGTGAATTAAAAAAAAGCAGTATAAAAACCGGAATGTCCAACTGATAAGGCTGAAAATTTTTTCACTTGTTATTTACAGTAAGATAAATACATTCACCATCTTTTATTAAAATAAAATCATTTAAACTGGGTGTTCGGATTTATATACTTAATATATTTAACGCCTGGCCCAAATATTGTAAATTAATGGTTTAACATGTTTCATAAGTTCTTAATCGTTTTAAGATAAACATGGAAGGCCAGTTGTACAAAACAAACTCGAGAATCAGAAAGCTAAAATGTAAGCTAGGGGAATAGACTCTTCTCTGTTCGGATACTTTGGCTCATCGATTATGCATGAAGTGCTATTTTAATTTCCCAGGTCTCGCTTCAATTCCAAGTAGCGGCACACAACTGGGTGCTTCGTGATTTTTCTAATGTTTCCCTCTAGTTTTTCTTTGAACGGTGGCGAGAAAAGAACACTTGCACAGCGGTGCCGGTTTCTCGCGTTAAAAAAGGGCTTGGAACAAAAAAAAACACTTTCCTGTTATTCTAAAATTATAATTGGAGTGCGCTTTGTACCAGCAAAATGTTTCATTTATATTCAGAACACACAGGATGTGGGACTTTCTTTTCAGAAACAAGTACGTTTGTAGTAACAAAGCTAATAAGTGGTGTTTCAATTTTTTTATAATCATCTTTGATTTTCACGGATGGTGATAAAATCAACACATCCTGAGTTATTGATACATTTTGTGACAGCAAGCGGATAGAAAATGTAACAAACACCATTACGCAATGTCTTCGTGTAGCGTGTACGCAGGTGAACACCATTTCCAAGCAGGACGACACTTCCCAATGGGCGCTAGATGGGTACTGACCAAAATCGCTTATCTACGATCATGGAGGTGGAAACTCTGCCTTGGAAAGTACGAGGTGCGGTGTTGCCAAGCGAACCAATGATGCAATATTCCAGAATTTGTGGCGATCCT
Organism: Acanthoscelides obtectus; assembly: GCA_963669975.1. Classification (NCBI taxonomy): domain Eukaryota; kingdom Metazoa; phylum Arthropoda; class Insecta; order Coleoptera; family Chrysomelidae; genus Acanthoscelides; species Acanthoscelides obtectus. The sequence goes on from CAVLJG010000005.1 coordinate 11,201,717, forward strand.
GACCTAAAATGAAGCGCCTTTAGAACCGGCCGGGATCGATCCTAAACAGATTCGACACAATTCACAATTTAAAAATATGTACACTCAAACTAAAACCATTATTTGGGCGTAGATAATAAACTGACGCATGTTTTCAACATGCATCTTAATTCAAAGGACAGATTGCCGCTCCAGCGTTGCTAGGCAACGCGTTGATGAGCTTCGCTATCCCTCTCTCTCTCATACACATTGTACTTAAGCCATCAACACAATTTGGTTTTCAGTGTATGCGATCTTCGTGTTTCAAGACGATGAAACTGAAGACCTGGTACTTTTAATAAAGAACCGTTGAGTTTATTCAGCTAAGGCTATTTATATCACGCTTAATGTATATTTTTCATAGTTTAAATGTCACCCCCTTGCTATGAATTTTTCTCTGGTACCTACAAAAGCTGTCAAAATCAAAATATCTGATCCTGTCAAATATGTACTACATATCATATACTTCGAAGTTGAGTCATTTATTTTAACAGTGAGTAGATCTGATCAAAAGAAATGTTTTTTTTTCTTTAACATTTTTGTGGTAAAATTAAAGTAACAAAGTTATAGCCCTTTAGAAGTTTGAGTACCGCACTGTCTCAATAATAATATTATGTGCTCGTGTTTGGCAACAACGGATATAATCCGCCTTATCGGTTCATCGCATCGGAAACAAAAAAACGAAAGAATTTGCAACGCCTTATCACGATGTTCTTACTACAATTTTCTTCAGTTGTATTCAGTCAATGTGTCAGTCGGTAACGCGTGAGTGAATAGTGGTGTTTGTTGTGTGGCTCAAACGAAATAAAAAATGGCACATGTTTACGAAAATGCTGAACTTGTGGACATGATTCTTATTTACGGGGGGGGGAGTCTTTACAAAGTGCTGCCGCGGCGTCACGGATTTATGCGGATCGGTTTCCCAATCGAGTGCAACCAACCCCTCGTGCCTTTGTTAATGTAGTACAAAGGGCTCGTGAATCAGGTGACTTAAGACCTCACCGGGGAGGGAATGCCGGTGCTCCAAGACCGCACGATCAAATACAGGTCCGCACTGAAATACTTGTCGGGAGGATACTTTATAAAACAAGGTACATTTTTTTTTAATTTTTTTTTTATTTTTACAAACATCGTAATATTCAATACTGCCGTCATAATTTCTAATAATCACTAATATCATGAAAATGTGATACAAAGTATGGAGAATACTCAAACATCCTTCTTCTACGCTAATGAATTAATCCGCAATTACCATGGGCATATAAAAAATGCCCGCGAAAAACTCTAATGACCGGAAGGCGGAGTAATTCCGTCGCAAAATCGCTATAATTGTCGACTCGAACCAGTTTAAGTGCCCTCATTAACGCGTTATGTTTACAAACTTAGCAGCCGGTGTTGATATTATAGATCACTTAGTTCTGACAGCAAGCTTTCGCAATATATTGTTGCTCCTTGTTTGCTAGGTAGACACATACATCCATATATTATTGCCTATGGTGCATATGCGCCCCTGTATTATGCTCCTACATGAATATGCAAAGGTGCAAATACTTAGGTGAGAAAGTTTCCGAGCAACTCGGTACTAATCACTAGCTAGTAGTTAATTTATACATGGTTGGAAACGAGGCAAAACTTAGAGCGGAGTATATGGAACACATTTTCAGGAACGACAAACTTATAAATAATCATTGAGAGCCCGAACGTACGTTAACTCTTGATTAATTCGGAATGTAAAGTGTAACTCAAAATAATCACATTCTAGTTAGTTTGTTATAACACTTCCATGAGAAATTTTACCTTTTGCATTACAACAGCCAGTAAAAACCAATTTTATTTTTTCAGACTTCACTACTAACCTTGTTTATATTTTTTTTTTCAGAATGAATATCAAAATTTAATTGAGAACCAACAAAAACCCACAGTATTTAATTTTTTTAGGAATTCAATATCTTCACGATCAATATTTAGTTGAACATTTGTACATTGGTTTTTCCCAATTAACATAGCTGGTTTTTAATTTGAGTCCGTTAGATGTTAGCCATTTTGAGACAATTTTCAAATCTTCGTTTATATAAGAGATACCAATCTGAATATTTTTAATACTTATATAAATCAAAGTGTCATCGGCGAAAATTTTGCGTTTTTTGACTATGGCAGGTAAATCGTTTATATACAAAGTAAACAAAAGTGGTCCCAGGATACTGCCATGTGGAACACTATTCCATTTTTGATGGAATAGTGTTATTATTTTTTGTAACTTGCGTCCTTTTACATCTTGTCTAGTAATGAAAACATTGAAAATGCCCCAAGGTTATTGTATGCATTTATAGAATTACAACACTTGATATTAGTCTCTTTTTGAATCAGAATAGCAGTTGACATCAAATGTTGAAGCTCTGTTGTTTTCTGAATGCGTCCATTTAGGTTCGACAATCTTTTCTTGATTTCATTCTATTTTTATTTTCTACAGTTGTTGGATATAGGCTTATATACTTTGAACACATAAATATAGAAAAAAAGACTTTACTACCGGTTGCAAACTTTTGAGCAGCAGTTTACATGGGGATCTGCAGCGGACGCATCAATGGCGATATAGGAGATAAAAACGAAGGTGATATTTCACAATACGAATGTTAACCTTTGTCGAAAACCCGTTCTTCCAGTATGGCGTTGCATCATTATCTTGGGGATTTTTTCGATGTCATAAGAAGGCAATTTCACTGGTTTTTTTTTTGGGTCTGCTTCAGTATAAAAACTATTTTTGATTATACAGATATACAATAATGTTTTCTTTTTTGGCATCAACCGCGGTCAACATCTTTGTCACCATTTTTTTTAACAGAATAACCTTAGTATCTAGTTCTCCAATTTTTTTTATTATAATCGGTGCATCTATTACTAAAACTCAACATTTCTTTTTTAGATTCTTGCACCGGCTACGAAAAAATATAGACCTCTTGATTATGTAATAAAATAAAAAAAAGTCATTGTGCACATGTCGTTGATCCATGGGGGAGTGCGGTAAGGGTATTATGTAACTTTGAAAAGTGGCACTAGCTAAGAATTTTTGACACTACGTCGTCTATTCGTCATTGTCTGTCAGAGCGGTCCGTAGGACCTTTTTTTTTATACTCCAACTACCACGAAGGTCTAAGGCCTAAGCACCCATTGGGTACATTCTAGCTCCGCCTACGAGATCCGCCGGGTGGTACCTCCGCGTTCGACAGTCAGAGACCGTCTACCACCTACGCTCTTTGCTCTTGGTTAAAGTCTTGTAAGTCAGTAGCTCTGTCAGGTCTGGTTGCTCAGATACCAAACAAATTCAGGGAGAAAGAAGGGAAGAAGAAAGGAAGGAAGGAGGGAGAGCAAAGAAAAAAGAAGTGCGTCAATTTGAGGAGTGCTAATTAGTATTCGGCAATTTTAAATTGATCCTAAACTAATTTTGAGATTGGCTGTTGAAGAAAAATTATAATTTTGGTAGCACCTAAAGTCGCACGATTTAATTTTGTTCACAGTGCGAGTCGCGGCATTGTGTGCTTGCGAACTTGCTCGACTGTGTAGTCTACTGACTCGCGCAACAAAGGGTAGGTAAGGGATGTCAAGGTCTCTGTGAAGGGTTTCGTTGGAAACATACCATGGGGCGTTTGTGATTGTACGCAAGGTTCTGTTCTGCAAAACCTGCAGGCTACGCAAATGCGTTTTGGCGAGAAAACACCAAGCCGCACTTGCGTAAGTGATCGCTGGTATAGTAACCATCTTGTATAGCCGAACTTTGTTGATCAAACTTGATTTTGATGTTCTACATAGCATAGGGTACAGTTGCCGAAACGAGACTTGGAATTTAGTGTTTAACGCTTCAGTGTGCTTCTGCCAGGTCATCCCCTTAGCAAGAGTGATACCGAGATACTTAGCAGAGCTTCCCCATGGTACCCGAGTTCCATTAACTGAAACCTCAGACGGGGCGCCGCTACGTTTTTTAGTACAATAGATTGCCTGTGTTTTCGATTATTAATTTTGATCAGCTACCGATTCGCACATTCCAATACTGCACTTTGCAGCCTGTCGTGAACTAGATCCCCAGAACACGACTGGGCCACCAGGGTAGTGTCATCAGCATAGAGATAGATTTCACAGTTCCTGGGGCAAGGGAGATAATGAATAAAAAGTAAATAAAGGACTGGTCCAAGAACCGAACCCTGAGGGACACCGACTTTGATGGGCCGTGTTGTCGACAGAACGTTATTAATTTTCATCCGAAATTTCCTACCCTGGAGGAAGGATTTAAAAAGTTTTAGGAGCCAGAAGGGGAAGCCGTTATGGATCAATTTGTAGAGATGGCCCTTGTGTCACACCTTGTCAAATGCCTCTGAGACATCCAGAAGCAAGATGCCAGTACTTTCGTTACGGGTGAACCCCCTGGTTACTCCTTCAACAAGCCTAATGGCCTGTAGCTCCGTACTATGCACCACAATGTGACTTGCAATTTGGCGTTCGGTCTGACGAGAATTTTTCAAGGTGACGTAGAATCTCCTTTTCAGCGAGCTTAGAAGGAGCTGACAGTAGACTAATGAGGCGGTAATCCTGGGGGAATATCGAATCCACCTTATTTGGAATCATTATGACATCAGCGGTGTTCCAAGCCGCTGGGAAGTGCTGGGTCCTTAGCATGGCATTGATTATTGCCGCGAGTCAAGTTAAGGACTTCCGCTTCCGCTCCGACAGTAGCTTCAGCGCCTTATTAGTGATTTGATCCTCTCCAGGTGCTTTACGCACCTTGAGGTCTTTAATATGACCTTGAAGCTCTACCGGTGTGCAATGCGGAGTCTCAGGAGATTCCGCTGATGTGCCACGCAGCTCTTCAGTTGAGGAATCTCCTCTGAGGAAAAATCACTAAGGGAGGCACTACTGACGCCGTTGGCCCTAAAATAATAATATGTTGCTCCTCGTCGAGGTCATTATCAAGGTCATAGTTGGGATAGAACTGACTTTCCATCGCATCAGCGAAAACCTCGACATTTTCCTCTGTCCTACAGGCTATGCCCCTAGGACCGTGGATGTGCGGGAGTTGTTCTCGCTTTACGTTTCTGAGCGACTTTGCAACATTCCAGAGAGGAATACTTGAGTCAAGCAACCCCGACAGAAAGTCGCTCCATTGCTCATTACGGAATTCATGAAGAGCATTTCTCACTTCATGAACAAGATTCGTTGCTTTGCGAATGTCATCTGGGTGGTTCGTTTGCTCAATTGCAGCTCTTTTGTCAGAAATTTTCTGACAAATGTCTGCAGGGAGAATTGACACTACGTAAGAATTTTGTGAGATTACGCTAGATATCTTACGTAATGTCATATTTTTCCTAGAAAACTGGCTGTCGTTCACTACATGTCCTCTCGAGTATGAGCGGTATGCACTAGATGTGAACTCATTTGACCTGGTGAACAAGTTGACATTACGTTAGATTTTTTTGACATTAAGACAGATTTTTACGCAATACCCATACCGGTGTAAATGCCCGACTTTGGAGGACAATTTATCGGTCAACATGTGCACTTGGAATTGTAAAGTTGTCAATTGGCCTTAACATTTGCTGCTTTGCTTATTGAAATGGCTGAACAAAGTCTGGAATCGTCGTCTCCACGTTGGAGACGCAGATTTCTGTAGATTTCATTTCGTGCAGAATTCAATTACAAGATCCTCGGAATTCGCCTTAAGAGATCAGTACGAATTCTTCGACGCCACCATAATTGCTATTTATAACTTGCTGTTAATTGCCTCTTAGATGCTATTCTGAAACTTCAATAAAGAACCTTGAAACTTTTGGATTAACCATTTATATTCCTTATCGTAGTCCTTCCCATGTCCCAAATCGTCGCTTTCCACTCCTTTATTGTTTTCTGTGGGACGTATACTGACAATCAAATCAATGTTGTGTAAAAAATGTCTTCTTATGGCATCTATACATTAGATAAGACAGAACCGCATTCTGTCCATTGCAACTGTTTAAGCGAGTTTTGTATGAATGAGTAATAAAGATTCCATAAAAATTCCATACAAGACTCCTTTATGGAGGTACAGATCCGTCCAGTACGCTACTACCTACATCGGGACCCTTATTAAAAAACTGCAAAATGAAAGCGCTGACGATTGACTTGTAATCGCCATCTACTACGTACTACCTGTTTACTTGTAGGATCTGTGTGGGTTGCCTAAACGTCAAACATGTGCTATCGGTGTGGTATGTTTGACTTAATATAATATCTGCTCGAAAGATGGCGCTAGCAGGGACCATTCATAGCTTGAACATGATGGAATCAATAAGAAATTTAACTTATTTAGCCAGGGTCCATGGAAAACAGCTGGCCCATTTAGAGAGCAGTGGATATCTAGTATCTGAGATTGAAAAGTGTCCCTAGACACGGTAGGCGCGAGAGCGGACCTAGTGCCAAAGATAAACGTTTGTACTTATCTCTGGATATAGATAACCTAAGGTTGCTGGTGGGACTGTTATTTGGCCATAACAGGAAGAGTCCTCGGCACATATTCTGGAATTGGACCTCAAGGGTAAGCTCAACTTCACCAGGAAGGCGAGGATTGCGGCATATAGAAGATGGAGGTGCAAGAGAGCCCGCCGCGTGAGCTACCCACTGGTTTCTCGTGGTTGCTGGGATACATCTGAATCATTCTTTCATTCAATTCGTCCCTGGCAATCTAAATAAGTTATTTGTTTTCTATGAATACCATCAAGTGAGGTCCTAGTTGGTAACTATGTTGTCATAACTTGCTGTTGTCGAATTACGCAGTGTAGTTTGAGGAGCATCTATTTTCACTTGCGTCGATTAGGCGTAGGGTAGCCCCATCTTTTTGTTACCATGTGGATTCGAGAACTTTCTTTTTCTGGGACCTCCTGTATTACTCATTTTTTTCTGTTTCAGCGCGGCCTTGTGCCTGGCCTGCCCCGTCTGCCACAAACTGGTCTACTTCGACGAGAACGGTGCTCACAACCTGCCCAAATACCGTGTCATGCAAACCATCGTCGACAAATACAGCGAGTCGAAGAACATCACCCTAAAGTGTCAAATGTGCGAAGTGGAACCGGCCAAAGACGCGACGGTCGCATGTGAACAGTGCGCGGTCCTTTACTGCGACGCCTGTCGCGAATCGTGCCACCCTGCGCGCGGTCCGTTAGCTAAGCACGTCCTATCCGAGCCCAGAAGGAGTGGGGGTATGGGCGGAGCAAAAGCGGGCGGAGTCTGTCCCGACCACCCCGAGGAGGCGTTGAACATGTACTGTTTGGTGTGCAAGGTGGGCGTGTGCGGACATTGCTTGGTGGACTCCAGGCATACTTCGCATGACGTGCAGCCGTTGGCGGTCATGTGCAAAGCTCAAAAGGTGAGTCTATAAAGTGGAATTTTGTGACTAATATTTATTATGAGAAACGCTCTGAGAGGAGAATCTATAAAAGTTCAGTGCCATTTTGAATGATAACTGTCTAACTTTATGTGACCTTCTACGAGAATAAGTATTATATAAAAGTTATAGGGTTTTTCATGTAATATTTTTTGTATACCAGGTGTCTCAGAATATCGAATATAATTTTTTTTAATGATTTGGCTAATAAAAGTTCAAGAGTACAGTGAGGTGGCAGAAAGCCGTACAAACAAACTAGTAGCAAAATTTCAATAAACGAGCCAAGTAGGATGGGTAGTTAATTAAGGGCTGAGTGATTAATTTACGTTCAATTAATTTTCCTTCAAATATATCGTGACGCTTGCCGCAATGATGGTTTATTGTAGTTCAGGTGCACCTGTGTACACGGTGTCCCATTTTAACCTCTCCACTTGGATATTTCGTAAACTGCGCATTCTAAAAAAAGTTTCAAAGGTTGTAGGGTCTTGAGACTATGACGTTTCAAGTCATTTCAAGGTCAAATAGAACCTCTTTTTTCACACCGTAATGGAAAAGAGGAGCAAATTTTACGTACTAACATTACTTCGAACATTGCCTGTTTCAAGGCACAAATGTCCGACACTATAGTTGAGGGGTTTGGGGCGATCGCCCTAAGGTGACCTCAAGGACAAGCCAAAATTTCCAAAAGAAAGCCTCTCGTTTTTATACCGGAAAAGGAGGGAATTTTACATCAAATGTCAAGCTTAAATGTTATTTGAGGTCAAGGTCATATCCGGACGTATTTCCTGCTTTTTCCATTTCCAGTTTAAAAATGAGAAAGTATAATAATAAGAATATATGGCGTGAAATATTAGAGCTGTAACTAGTGATTCCTAAAGAGTGTTCCAAGAGGTACTACTACACGTTTTTTTTTAAGCCAACAATTTTTGCTTTATAAACCATACACCTCAAATGCCCCCTTTAGTTGTTTCTATGGATGATAGTTTTTCGACTTTAATTCTCAGTAACATTTTGCAGCTTAATTTCACCAAAAACTGTAGAAATACTTTCGCTTCATCTCATTGGTCGTCTTCGGATTGTTTGAATAATCTTTATACGTGGGAAATCCGTACAAAATATGTCAAGCGAGGTTATATTGAATGATCTCGCAATCCTATGGAAGTTTCTTTCGTAAAATTATACACACAACTTATTAATGATTTACATATTGTCTAGTTACGGCCATATTTGTAGTAAAGCTTTCGGTTAATGATAGTTCCACCTTTGTAATTTTCAAGAACACATGGGTAGTACAATTCCCATACGTTTGTCCGTTGGAAATGTAGCTAAAATTAAATCCCGAAGTAGCTATTTGATCACCTTTCAGGTACTTTGGTGAAAAATATAGCTAATTGTTTTCCTTATAATCAGAAACCCCCAACTTTCAATTTTACATAAATAATTGACCTATAAAGAAATAATGATAGCGACAATTTGGCTAAATATCACTATTTCCAAGATTTAATCTATGTTTTTAATGCATTTATTATGGACCACCCTGTATGTTTGAGCAAAATGATAACGAATATATTGTGTTGTATGGTTTTGTTGTTCATTACATGATTTGTCGGCGGTCAGGTTATTATATAGTTGATGGATTTTGTTCGTTATCGGATTTAGATTATTAATGTCATACAATATAAATGTGGATAATTGAATTTGATATTATTACCGTATTCACGTGAATAATAGATGTTATTCCAAAGTAATGTAACCTAGTTTAATTACGACTATGTCCAATCAATCCATTTATAGTTTTTGTGGCAAGGAAAATATGCTTTGCTAGTTGAAATATACGAATTTAATTCGCTTAATCTTAATCCTAGAATTCAGTCGATATGTCAGCGACACCATACAAGAATATTGGAGATTGATGTACTCTACTTACTTTTCAGCGCCTTAAAAAAATTTTCAGGAATTTTTTTTACGATTGCGATTTGCGTCGTCTGCTGCATGCTTCTGAGAGCGACTGCCCTTATGACAATTGGAGAGCGGTTGTGCTATCGACAGTTGAAGGGGGGGGACGGGTCGGGTCGTCTGCTTCAGTTCTTGTGAGAGCAAATGAGGAGCTTTGGAACAAAACAGAATGAATCCACATTTTATGAAAATTGAGTTAGCCGCGAATATCGACTCACTTCATTTCAAACTTTTGGTTGCAGAGGAAGTTTAACTATGTTGGTATATATACCAATATATATATAAATGGATCCCTATTTCCCGTGGCGACGCCATAATTTGAGAACGACTTTACCGATTTCATTCATCTTTTTTTTTAAAGTTTCCTAATCCTGTATAGAAGGTTTTTACGAAAAGAAAAATCAAGAAAATTGCGAAGAAAATCGGGAAATCATTGAAAACCTAATGATTATTTGAGCTACGCGCGTTTGACAGTTCGTTTGAGCATGGAGCGCGCGCGGTAGAAGAAATATCTCAAGTACCAAAAGAGGCAGGCACTCCTCTCGGCCATCTTTATATACAGGGTGACTTTGAAGTTGAGTCATTAATTTTCAGATAATGATTGTACGTATAGAAGGAAGATAAACCAAAACATGTGTGTAAAAATAAAAAAAAAATTAAAAAAAAATGTTACCTTGTTTTATAAAGTATCCTCCCGACTAGTATTTCAGTGCGGACCTGTATTTGACCGTGCGGTCTTGGAGCACCGGCATGCCCTCCCCTGTGAGGTCTTAAGTCACCTGATTCACGAGCCCTTTGTACTACATTCAGCATTTTCGTAAACATGTGCCATTTCTTATTTCGTTTGAGCCACGCAAGAAACACCACTATTCACTCACGCGTTATCGACTGACACATCGACTGAATACAACTGAATAAGATTGTACATTGTAGTAAAAGCATCGTTTCAAATTCTTTCGCATTTTTGTTTCCGATGCGATGAACGGATAAGGCGGATTATATCCGTTGTTGCCAAACACGAGCACATAATATTATTATTGAGACAGGGCGGTACTTAAACTTCTAAAGGGCTATAACTTTGTAACTTTAATTTTACCAGAAAAATGTTAAAGGAAAAAACATTTCTTTTGATCATATCTACTCACTGTTAAAATAAATGACTCAACTTCAAGTCACTCTGTATATAAATAGGAAAATAATGGGCAAAATCCGCAAAAAGTGGATTCGAGCAGAAAATAGGATAGGTAACCCGAGCGATACGAATTTCTGCTGGTTGGCTTCATCAGGCCCGAAATGAATGCACATATGCAACTACAAAAGTAGATACATATGCCCATACAGCCGGATACGGGTGTGACCTGAGGAAACGAAGATGGAGAGGAAAAAAGAAGACACACGAAGTCTACAAGAGCCAACCTACACATTGTAGTATCCGGATGTATGGGCATGTGTATCTACTTTTGTAGTTGCCTATGTGCATTCATTTCGGGCCTGATAAAGCCAACCAGCGGAAATACGTATCGCTCGGGTTACCTATCCTATTTTCTGCTCGAATCCACTTTTTGCGGATTTTGCCCATTATTTTCCTATTTTTGTTATACATTATCCGCATGATAATTTTCTCTTCATATATATAGATTCTATTTAAACTGCAGTTGTACGCGTGCACACTCTAGATTAGCAGAAGCGGCGGTGCCATTGACCAAACCAAACATTATTCCCGTATCGTGGTTCGGTTGACAATCTGACCGAATCTCACGGCATTCCGCGATAAATAACCTCACGAGTCCAGAGGTTTTACAAGTAATACTGGATTCGCGTGCCAGGGCTGCGTGACACTTTCCAGTAGGGGCTTCCGCCCCCTGGGGGCTGAGAATTATGGATCGTTACCCATATTACCATGTAATTAATTTCGATAGAGGATGTAGGGAGCAGGCATTGGCGTACATGGAGGTTTTTCTTGTTTTTTTACGTACGTATAACCGATGGGATAAGAATCGATTAATTGATTGAGAACAGTTCAAAGTGCTATGTAATGGACAGTCTCATTCGTATAGTATAGCTAAAAACTACCCAGTTAGTACTGAGAAATTGATGTGAGAAATCAAAACAGAGGAACAGGAATCAACAGTTGAAGAAACGTAGAATTTTCAACTTTAACGAATCATTTTGAAAATATTTGTTCTCATAGATTACATTACCAGGCATGACTCATATCTTTGTTTTTGTTTACCTTTGTTAAAAATCTCTATATCTCTTAGTTTTCACCATGTTAGCGACTTTGACAGGGGTAGAACTATTGCCTATCGAGATGTTGGTTTGTCCTATCGCGAAATTGGCCGCCGTGGTAAAAATCATGTTGAAGAAATATTTTTTCTAATGTCAGTATATTTTGACGTCATATCAAAGTAACCTTCTTTCTGTTCTTTACTTACGACACAAACTGCCTTATCGACAATATCAGACTCTTGACCAGCAATTGCGTCGAAATATTTCCAGACGACGCATTTCTCCGCATTTGAGATATTTTCATACAGTATTAAACTTGATGCAAGAAAACACACACAGATAAGAATGCGATCCGCATTACAGATATTGATTTCTTGAAACATGTCACTAAATTTTGCTTGCAACAGGATAATTCAGGACTATGAACACTGCGTTCATAAACTACTTTTATAAAAAATTACACTTTTCTGTAACTTCTGATGTGCCGGTTATCACAGCTCATAGAGATAAAATGAAGGCAAAAAAGACGTTGACATTTCGAAGACATTCTCATCTTTGATCAGGCTGGGCTAATGAGCGGAGTCCAATTGCTTTGTCGCCTATCTGCGATCAAAGGGCGGATCCAAAGTTTTGTTTCATTCGTCATCAGAATCCGTGCCAATGCTGTCGGGAGATTGATGGGAAACACGGAAAGAGGATGCGTGTCCAAATTTAAATAGTTTCATGGAATCTGTATCGCACCTTAAATATTATGGCCCACTAATATTCGCACTCGTGAAAGACAGGTTACTGTAGAGCAGGAGGAACAGATTTTAAATATCGTGGAAATCACTGCAGATATCAGCACTCGGGAATTAGGCCGCCGCGTCGGACTATCGCATAGAATCCTACGGGAAAATTTGCTTTATCCCTACCATGTACAACGAGTGCAGGCCTTCTTACCAGAAGACTATCCTCACAGACTAACATTCTGTCTGTGGTTTTTGCACAAAAAACATTGAAAATCCGGATTGTTCTAAAAACATTCTAGCGACGGACGAATGTACTTTTACGGAGACGGGATATTAAATTTCCATAATACTCACACGTGGGCCCAAGAAAATCCTCATACCATTCGTGAAGGTCATTTCCAACAACGTTTTAAAATAAATATTTGGGAGCGTATTCTTGACGATCAGGTAATTGGCCCTTTCGAGTTACCCCAAAGTTGTCAGGAGAAGGATACCTTAGCTTTCTAGCCAATAACCTACCAGAACTTTTGGAACAGACCTTAGACAACATGCCATTACAACGGAGACAGAATTTGTGGTTTCTTCATGACGGGGCACCACCACACATTTTTAGAGGCGTCATTCAGTATTTGAATGAACATTATCCAAATCGCTGGATCGGTCGAAATGCTCCTGATCCTCGAAAATGGCCAGCAAGATCTCCTGACCTCAATCCGATGGAGTTCTGGTATTGGGGAGAACTCAAAGGGATGGTTTATGGGGCTGGTCGAATAACAACTGAAGCACAACTTCGCGAAAAAAAATTTAATGCGGCTGAAATAATAAATGGACAACTTCGAGGACCTAGAGTAAGAAGAAACTGGGTTCGTCATAATGAAGCTTGTGTGGAAAGTGGAGGACGACATTTTGAACACCTTTAAGTACAAAAAAAGTGCAGTGCGGGTTTTAAAAAGAAAAACAATGTATCAAAATTGTGTTCCCTATTTACAAGTGGATTTTCTTAATACGTGCAATAAACTTTCACACACCAGGTGAAGCGCTGAGACAGTGGTAAGTCTGTTTTTTTTAATTGTTTGCATTTTACGAGTACGTTATCAAATAATGAAATAATACCTAAGAGCCAAAAATAATAAACTCCATCTTTATTTACACAAAAATGCCGTTTTGACCCCCATGTTATACGAAACTTTTTGCTTCTTTTAAACCCCACTATCACCCATTTAAATAATGACTATCATAACGTTTACACCCTGTATACTCGGTCATATTTCCTCTGCCACACCTGGTTCCAAAACTATTTTGCGAGCCTGCAACCCACAAAGCATTTTGACGAGATGCGGGTTTTAGTTATTTAAACAAATATCAGCGAAGCGAACGTTGCGATATTTTTACATAAGTGGCGCTCACGGCCTGTGGGCTATCTAAACAGAGTAGTACCTTTAATTAACATATCATGCCTGAATATAGCCAATCATATACTGTATTCTGGCTCCAAAAAGCGATCTTATAGATACTTGCGCCATTTAGGAGACAGGCAGGAATGAATTCAGAAATCTACTTTGAAAATAGTTTGAGTGTATGTGTATCACTTTAACCAAAAGAGGATTTGAGATCCTAGGGCCATCTGTAAGACAGTAGCACAGCCAAACACTAGTACTCTTTTCAAAGTAGGTTTCAAAATTTCAGTTTTGTATTTTGCTACTGTCTGTTAGATGGCGTTAGTACCTTCCAGACCCAATTTTGGACGCCGAAATACAGTACATGTTTGCCTAACTTTAGGTGGAATACGTCAACCAATGGTAGTACCTTGTGCGAATTTTGAAATCGGACTGCCAGATTGTGTACGTATTAAGCACCCATTATCGACTAAAACTATGGCTCAACAGTCTCCCCGTTGATTCTTTTCCGCTACACCCATGATAAGCAGTGCACGAAGACGGATGTTACGAGGGACTATCGTTGAACGGGGATGGGGTGAATAAATTGTTGCAGATCTGAAAGGCCGATTGTCCCATTGGTTTATTGGAAATCGCAGTTCGATCAGACAATGATGACTTTCATCCCCATCGTGTTCACTATTATTTATGATGTGTGTTAAGCGTACAAGTCGTGCAGTCTGAACTTTTTTTTTCATTGTGAACCGTTGCCAGCTGTTTAATAAAAGCATGAGGTTATTTTGCCAAGATTGTCGTTTTTGTCAGTATATCTAATTTTTTGGATTAATCCAGAATTTAGTGATACATATTTTTTGTCACTGAAACAGCACGGCAGGTGATTAAAACGTCTGATTAAGGTACGTTTCCAATACAACAAGTTGCATGCCGAGCAAATATGCCGCAACATGTTGTAAACTGTTGCAGAATGTCTGGTTCACGCTGCGCAATAAACGCCTGGTACATTTATTCTGATTTCCGATTCATGTTGTCCATAAAAACTGCCAGGCTTATGTACCAAAATGGAATGTCCGCGGGGCAAGTTGTGAGGCATGTTACGCCTGGCAACTACTTGGCCAGTGGCGGATCTAAGGCTTTAGAGGCCTGATGCAAACACTTTGTAGGAGTCCCAGAAGGGACCAGAATACAGCTAGTGAAAATTTGAAGAAAGTGCGTCGTGTGCGTCATATTATATCTGCCTCTGTACAGGGCGCATTTTTGTCCCTCATCGACGCTTGCTTCGCAACATTTGAAAAATGATCGTACGCTACTCATGCGTTAGGTCGTGAATCCCACTATCTCTTATGACTGTCTTTAATAGTTTTTTTAGTGATATATCAATTTCTAATCATACTTTTTTCCCATTCATTACAAAAGTTAACTGTACGAGATAGCAAACGTTTTCGCTGTTGCGAATTGTGATGTCACCTTTTCAATATATCCAGAAATTCATACTTATGGGTATGGAACATCCAATTAATCATCCGGCCTCATTTTTTCTTCGAGGCCCAGGAAAAATTTCGACATTGCCAAATATATCACGTCTGGATAATTTCCTCTGCCATTTTTCTAGGACTCATTTATCCGTGAGAGTGCCGCGATTTTATCTCCTCGTATATTTTTTCTGGAGGCCAAGCTCCTTTAAGATCTTTATTATATCCAGTCATTTTATGCTTATACAGATAAATAGAGTGGACCTACCTTTGGAGTAAACTCACCCAGTCATATGGTGAGGCTCATGTTGTTGCTGTTGATATTACAAAAGCGTTTGGTCAGCAAACTTCCATCCTCTGGATAAGGTGATTATCTAAGGCCCGTATCGTCAGTCGTCCCTACAATTGTAGGGCGCCTTTATGGCCTCCTTGATTGTCATAGTTTTCTACTTCTCCGTGTCAGCGCTCTATTTTGAGGTTATGTGACAAACATCTATTTGCATCAAATTGTGCTTGCTTTTGAGTTATATCATGTTTTATCAGCCTGAAATTTCCTACAATTTAAAAAGAAAACATATCTTCACAATAGGAGAGCGCTGACGCTGACACGGGAGAAGCGTAATCTAGAAATTTTTGAAGGAGAGAAAGGAGTATGACAATCAAGGAGGCCATAAACGCGCCCTACAATTGTACGGACGACTGACGATACGGGCCTAAGGCTTCATTTATTGGCCGAACATATGATTTAAGGATACGTTCCAAAAGCCTGTTTTAAAATAATTCTTAAGGGCTATAATAATCACAGTTTTTTGCTTGATTTGAAAATCATACAAACCTAACCATTCTATTTTTCTCCAGCTTGGATTTATTTCAGTTATAAGCACTGTGAGATTGTACTGTCCTTCACCATATCCAAAGCGCTTTCGAAGATATAAAATAAAATCATATTTGTTCCTAAAACTCCAACACTCTGTAGCTAAAAACATAAGCCATCGCGGATATACATACGTTCATATAAGTTTTTGGTCATAAAATTGTTTGAGGAATCATATCCTAACAAGTTTTGAAATTTCTTGTCATTTCTTTGAATTTTCTTTAAATTAAAAAATTTCACTTACTCGGGTACCAAAACGGTAGATAAAATATCTTATGCTACTGCTGAAGAGGCGTTTTTTTTGAAGCGGCAGAGTCGACGCCGTAACAGTGGCGTACAATGCGTTATGCTATTTATTCTCTTCCGTTTCGGTACTAGACTATATGCCACCGGTGACGGCGACTAGCCACCATAATATACTAAGTGACATATAAATCCACCCAGTTTAAATGGTTTTATTTTAATAAAAGTTGGTGAATGCATTTATCTTACTGTAAATAACAAGTGAAAAAATTTTCAACCTTATCAGTTGGACATTCCGGTTTTTATACTGCTTTTTTTTTAATTCACTAACGCTCTAAAAATGAATATTTCAGCCGCAGTAAAGAATCAACGTTGGCGGATTTTGGTTCTTGACATCCTTTACGATCGGTTACGATGCCTAGAGTACGGAGACCTGTACGATTTCGTCAACTTAGTGAGTTTGATAGGGGCCGTATAGTGGGACTTCGGGCAGCTGGACTTTCTTTTCGGGCAATTGCAGTTAGAGTGCAAAGAAGTGTAGACACTGTGGTTAGGTGTTGTCAGGCATGGCTTCGAGAAGGGACCGTTTCTCCACTACCAGGTCCATTGCAAATGAATGGTTTGCAGAACACGGAAGACCTATTGGCATGCGAAGTGTTTACCGACCAATGAGAAGTTTTGGCTTGTTTTCATACCGGCCACGCTGGGTCCTCCCTTTAACTCGAGAACACCGTTGTAATCGCCTTGAGTGGTGCAGGTCACTCTGGGATCAGGAATGGAACAGTATTGTCTTTAGTGACGAGTCTCGATTTTGTTTAGGCATGCACGATGGTCGTGCCAGGGTTAGAAGGCGACGTGGTGAAAGGAGGAATCCACAGTTTTTTGTTGAAAGACATGTTCATCACACTGTTGGAGTTATGCTTTGTTGTGCTATAGCTTATGGTTCCAGGTCACCTTTAATCTTCATCAGAGGTAACATGAACGCGCAGCGTTATATCCACGAAGTTCTAGAACCCCATCTTTTACCCTATCTTGACACCCTGGCAGATCCAACTTTCCAACAAGATAATGCCCGACCACATGTTGCAACTGTCACAAAAGACTTCTTTCAACATAATGATGTCACATTGTTACCATGGCCACCAAGATCTCCCGACTTATCCCCAATTGAGCACGTGTGGGATATGATGGGTAGGAGATTGCTCAATTTGCAACGTCCTCCTCAGACTCTAGAAGCACTTCGAGAGGAGTTGGTGGTTGCCTGGAATGAGATACCACAGGAGGACATTGACCACCTGATCAGAAGCATGCCTAGGCGCGTTGGAGAATACGTAGCACATCAGGGTGCATCCACACATTATTAAAGGTCCAAAGGGCTTTAAAGCAGTGCAATCATTTTGAAATTTTTATCATTTACTTATTATGCTTCATTAAGTACTTATACAAAATTTTATTAAAATAAAACCATAAAATAATACATTGGTCATAAAATTGTTTGAGGAATCATATCCTAACAAGTTGTGAAATTTCTTGTCATTTCTTTGAATTTTCTTTAAATTAAAAAATTTCACTTACTCGGGTACCAAAACGGTAGATAAAATATCTTATGCTACTGCTGAAGAGGCGTTTTTCTTGAAGCGGCAGAGTCGACGCCGTAACAGTGGCGTACAATGCGTTATGCTATTTATTCTCTTCCGTTTCGGTACTAGACTATAGGCCACCTAGCTACCATAATAGTTGCCACAAATAGCGAGCGCCTATCAAGCTAGTTTTGATCGATTTCTTATAAAGTGCATGGAAAATAAAAATTGAACTTGTGTCAGATACTGTTGGCTTTGCTGTGGCAGGAGGCAATGAAGGTGTAAAATAAAACGACTGGATTATCTAATAACATCGCACGAAGATAAGGGGCCACATTAAGCATTTATCCCCCTATTTATGGCGGTTATTAAACCACTTATACCTACAAATTTAGTGGTTCGCGAGTACGCCACGCCGCCTGCGACAATAATTTTCAATGGCTGTGATAGTTGGCGCGGCGCCATATTGCTAGCTGCTGAAACTCTGTTTGAAAAAACAACAGGGGAAGAACTATTTATGGCTGAGCTGTTATTCCACTTTCCTAATATAAATTCTCACGCGGATTAGATTTTTTATGGGCGTTCCTCTTTCCGTTTAACCCGAATATTGCCGCTACGGCTCGAACCTGGATTCCGGGGTCTAGCATTTTTGTATTTTCAGTGGATTGCATTTTCCTAAATGTTTATAGGTTACTCATTGAGCAGTAGGTTCGAATTTTTTTTATTTTAAAGTCTCATCTATGTACTCTACGGTAATTTGTATGGCATGTTTTACAAGTGAATGCAGAACCGCATTGAAGCTTTTTAAATGCTTTGTTGTTACTGGTGAACGCAACGTGTAATGCTTCACTTATACCTGAGTCGATATGTCGTCGTTGGCTTCGCCGCTTGACGCCGTTTTTAAGAAAAGAGATTCTAATAGCGCCTCTCTAAATACTTTCACAGTGACCACATGCAGCCCAGAAAGCAGTATAAACTTGTTTCAGACTAGCAACAAGTTTGAAGTATCACAAGTGCAGGCTTGTTTCAAACTTTCTAGTTCCCATGCGACAAACTTGTTTAAAGTTCACTTTTATAAATATCATACAAAGTTAATAACAAATTTGCATAAGGTTTTATGTGATGTAGCCAGCTTTGACATGACATACTTGTCAATGCAACTTACGTAAATCGAAGCACATTGGACGAATGATTTTACTGGCGTTTTGGTTGCCCCTGAAACTAATATCGAGGTACACAATGTAACATTTTATTACAAAGACGTTTAATCCACATGAATAAATGTTAATGTAGACCAAATGTCACTGGGCTTATCGAATTTTATGATAATTTTCCTTCTGGAAAGGGCTACTGGGGCAGCCGAAACGTGAGTAAAATCATTTATCCAACTATTTTGTTTGTGATTCAATTTACTAGGTTCACGAGGGTAATTATCCGCACTATATACAGGAAACCACAGCAGAGTAAAGTTGTGAATATAAATATCAAAGTGATCATGTAAGTTTTAGCAGAATATATTGTGAATACCAGAAAGAAATGTTGGAAATATAAATGCTATTTATCTTTATTAATTATTGATTACACAACTGCAATGATACTTCTCCATCTGTTGCGTTAAAACAAGTAAACAAGACTGTTATAAAAGGTAATTGAATTTGTAGATGTGAATAATCCAAGAAACAATCATTTTTTACGCTTTTTACTCGTGAATTGTATTATTCTGTTAATAACTTAAATTTTATTATAATTTTATTTTGAGGTCATTAATTATGATTGATTGTTCGACCATCTACTACTGTAATATAAACTCTTTGTAATTAAACATTATTTTCTACTTCTTACACTACCGTGCAAACGTATAAGGACACCATCGAAAAAAATCAATTTTTTGAGTTTGTGATTGGTTTTTCGTGTCTTAAACATCATTTTCTGACCGAATCTTGTATATAACCTAGAAAAAAGACGATTTTGTCATTATATATGTTTATTACATCCAAGATGTTTAAAAATAACGAAGAGATTATGACAAGTCAAATTAGGTTTTTTCATCAATGTGCCCACCCACCTTCTGACCAATTTTTGTGTGTGTTTCAGTTGCGATATTTAGTCTGTCGAGCATCTGTTTCACTGGTCACGTGCATGTTCTTCACCTGCCGTTCGAGATCATCCCATAATAATTCGACCGGGTTCACGTCCTCTTCCTTGGACCGTAGATTGTTGATGCACATATGGCAGGTGTGTTTGGGATCATTGATTTGTTGACAGATAAATCCATTGCCGATAAATCCAATGCCAGATGGAATAGCATTTCGTTGAAGAATATTGTGATAGTGGTCCTTCCGCATTATTCCTTCGACTTTGACTCGTTTCCCAACACCATCGTAGATGAAACACCCCCAGAGCATCACGGAGCCTCCGCCATGTTTAACAGTTGGATTATAACGCTCATCTTTATTTCGACGAACATACTGGCGCCGCCTAGATCCAAAAATCTCGAACTTTGAGTCGTCGGTTCATGACACAGACTTCCACTGATTAACTGACCAATCTTTATATTTTCGAGCAAAAAATAATCTTTTCCGCTTGTTTCGTGGTCGTAGAAGGGTGCTGTTGCGTTTTGTAGAACTTCCGATTTCACTGTTTTTTCACTTGAAACTTATAGAGGGTAGTCTTATAGATTATTTTAAAACAAGAAAAGTGTGGATGAAGCACTTTTTTCATGAACATTTTTTCCAAATCACTGTATTTTTAGCAGTTTTTCCACCATTAACTCGACCGCCATCCGCCGTTGACGTCTATGCATATGTCATAGTATATGAGAGGCGCTTGCCTGCACTGTTGTCAGATTGGGCTTAGCATTAAGGGGAAAGTATGAAAAGTGGAAAATTTATATACGTATATTTAAATAATGAAATACAAAAGCGAAAAACTGAAACAAACAACAATGGAAAAATAAAAAGTGATTCTTAATAATTATATAACAAAATATAACAGTAGTAAACTAAAAAACAGTTGTAAATAATTATAACAACAGTAAAACAAGAAACAATTCCATGTAATTATAGAAAACAAAAAGAACACAGGGAACTGTGGGTCCTGGGCCTCTTCGATGTCTCCACGAAACGTGGGCGCATTATTTATGTTCCAAATAGGAGTGCGACTACGCTTGAGAGCGAAATACTAAAATCTGTCAAGCCGGGAACAGAAATCTGGAAGGACGGTTGGGCCGGCTACAATCGCTTGGGGAACCTAGGAGGTGTTTCCCCGTACATCCATGAAACATTGAACCGCACACTAAATTTTGTGGATCCAGTGACAGGAGTGTGCACTAACGAAATTGAAGGGCACTGGTCTAGATTAAAGCAATTTTTGAGGCGGCTGGGTGTCATGCAATCGCCTTATTTACCCGAATATATTGACCAGTTGATTTGGTGGGGGCTCTATGGTCCTAGACCCGGAGACCGATTCAAAAATATATTGCGACAAATTGCCGCAACGTATACCTTTTAATATTGAATACTTTCTGTTCATTTTAGTTTTTGGATTTGTTTTTTAATTTACTATTTTTACTTTTTGTTTTTGTTATCACTTAGAATTGCTTTTTATTTTACACAATTACATGAAGTTGTTTTTTTTTGTTTTACTACTGTTCTTTTTTTGTTACAACTTAGAATTGCTTTATATTTTACTGTGTTGTTTTTTGTTTTTTATAATTACATGGAATTGTTTATTTTTTTACTGTTTTTATAACTATTTACAATTGTTTTTTAGTTTACTACTATTATGTTTCGTTTTATAATTATTAAGCATCGCTTTTTATTTTGCCACTGTTGTTTGTTTCAGTTTTTCGCTTTTGTGTTTCATTATTTATTATACGTATATAAATTTTCCACTTTTCATATTTTCCCCTAAATGCGAAGCCCAATCTGGCAACAGTGCACTCGAGCGCCTCTCATATACCATGACATATGCACAGACGTCAACGTCATACGGCAGATGGCGGTGCAGTTAATGGTGGAAAAACTGTTAAAAATACAGTGTTTTGGGAACATTTTTTCATGAAAAAAGCGTTTCATTAAAATAATGTATCAGACTACCCTCTATAAGTTTCAAGTGAAAAAACAGTGAAATCGCAAGTTCTACAAAATGCAACAGCACCCGTAGAAGTGGTGTTTTCACAGCAACTCGACCAAAATAACCCTTTTCTCACAAACGACGTTTAACAGTATCCACCGAAATTGGGTTAGTCGGGGTTTTGTTGATTTCGGCACGAATGTGTGGTGCTGTTTTAAACCGATTTTGTTTGCTCATCAATAAAATGTGTCATCAATCAGCTTGGGTTGTTTTTCTTTGGTCGGCCAGAGCGTTTTCCATTAAAATTTGAGTTGGTTTCAGCACACCGATTCAATGTGGTTTCCACTTCAACAATATTTGCAATTTCACGAATTGTTTTACCCGCTTTTCTCTAAATAAGTATTTGTGAATGTTTTTCAAGAGCAATTTCCTTTTTTCTAGCCATTTTCAGCAAATATAATCGGTACTTATTATATTTGAAATTACAGCTCAAATATGAAATAAGAATTTTTGATTCCCTCATAATTTCAACATTTTGACTACAGTATATTCAGATAAGAGATAGACCGGACATAAACAAGACCACGTGATCATCGAACGCTGTAACATTCGGCAGGGACGTATTAAGAGTCACGCAGTACATATTTTAGATAGTAGATGCTGCTTTGCGTAACTTTGTAGTAAATTAGCACAATTCGATGTGTATACGATTGGTGATGGATATAGGATCATGTGGGGGTGGGGTAAGAAATATATAATGATGTAAATATACATAAGGGTTTCAAAATTTTCGCTTCGATTTCCAGCTTCGGATGCCGCCTGATGTTTGGTGAAATACAGTCGAATATAATCTCAAAATGGCGTTTAAATTAGCCTAAATTAAAAATAATCGTATATCTCTTAAAATTGCTTTTAGAATATTGATTAGTATATTTTTTGATTTCTAGGTAAATATGTAACCAAATTAAAACGTTCAAAACGTAAAAAAAATGTGCATGGTTGAACATTGTCAGAAAGTAGATTCTTGAATAGGTTTTGCCAAAATGGGTTCAAAAATGTCAATAATTAATTAAAAAATACAGTAGCTTTATAACTTATAACTTACCGAATTTGATGAACGACATCTTTTATTGGAAAGATGAGCTTGATGAGCTTTCATCATCGCTACTGCCTGAAGCACCAACGTCAATAATGAATGGCTCGACTTGTTCCTCTAAAATATTGTCCAGTTCCCACATTCTCTTTTCAACTTTTTCTTTCACGTGCTTAATACAGTTTTCCCATTTTTGCGCTGTTATTAATTCTAGTGCTTCTTTGAAAAGTCCTTTGAGGTCACAAAATTTAAAAGTTGTATTGTGCTTAGCTATATAATTTTTAACCTCTGCCCATATGAGCTCAATGGGATTGAGCTCGCAATGGTATGGAGGTAAACGGAGCACAGTTTTATTTTAACTTGCTGCCATTTCGTCAATGGCGTATTTTTGATATTCCGCCTTGTGATCCTTGATAATTCTTAATAATTGTACTTTCAGCATTGCTTCTTCAAAGTTGATATTTTTCGAGCGGAGCCAATTTTGAACATCAACTTTCCTTGAAGCCGTTGTTGGGACCTTCTCCATTCTTCGAGAATGATAAGGCGCATTATCCAACACAATTACTGCGTTTTCCTCTATGTTCGGTAAAATTTTTGAAAGCCACTGTTCAAACGATTCGCCATTCATTTCCTCGTGGTAATCTCCAGTTTTCTTAGACTCAAAGCACCACAGACCGTCAACAACAAATCCATCCTCACTGCCAATATGGCAGATAATGAGCCTTCCGGTCTATCTCTTATCTGAATATACTTTAATAATAATGAGCTAATTTAATGCAAATGGATATAAATCTTAACAATATAGTCTGTTTTCTAATTTATATACCAGATTTAATAATGAAACAATAAAAACCAGGCACCCATTCAAAAATAGATATTTTGATGATGTCCTTATACTTTTGCACGGTAGTGTAGTTCGGTTAGCCATAAAAGCGTGTTTTTTGAGTTTTTTTAAACTATTATTTATTACACCCCTCATAGTAAATCTTGAGCTCCTTTTAGCTCGCTCAACTTTGCCTGACTAATTTTTGCGAAGTTTCAGCATTGCTTCGCAGACCGTGACCTTGCATCTTGTCTTCTCGCGCTATTCTTAGCACGTTTCAGTGCAAAGTGTAGTGTCATCTGAAGAGGAACCACAGTGCACCGTTAGGTATTCCTGCGCGGTGTCTCACAGTATGCACAAACGTAAATTACTCTCGCTAATTGCCGGTGAGGCGGGTATTTTTAACCACTTTTAACCGGCAGGCCGAGCAGTCCGCATGTAGATATGCGTAAAACGTAGAATGTAAGTGCTGAATAAGGAAAAATCGACGGGTTGGACGTTGCTCGTACTCGCCGTTAGAACCGGTTGGGAACATGGGCGTTGCGACGGAAAAACATTATCAATCGTAATTTATTTAATCAACGGGTAAAACTCTTGTTACGAATAAAAACAGTCTTGGTTTAGAGAGTTACAGTGTAACATTTTTCACAGTTCGTTTAAACTCATTAACAGAAGTTCCAAATATATATATATATATATATATATATATATATATATATATATATATATATATATATATATATATATATATATATATATATCTATTACCTAGGCTAAGAAGATGAGGTATGGGTCCATTCAAACCATAGTTTGTTTGATGAAAGGGGACAAAAAAGTATCAGTATTCGCGTTCTCCTATCTTTTACATTAAATGAAATTTTCCTAACAGTTGATGACAATCAATGTGACCATTGATAATTTTGTGCAAGAAAAGTAAGACAAATTCCAATCTGCGTCGCTTATATTCATCAAGAGAAGAGTATTAGTATAACAATACTCCTCCCCAACGAAACCCACCTTATATCCACATATTCTCAAAATTGGTTGATCTGTAATTTATAACTTGGGGACCAGATGGAGCAACAATATTCAAGTAACGAACGTACCAAAGAACAATAAAAAAATGTTAAAGAATAAAGTGACAGATCACACAATGTCGATTAAAACCTAAGATCTTATATGCATAGTTGATTGTTTTTTTCAATACGTACGTTAACTGGTAATTTTGTGTCAAAAATAACTCCCAAGTCTTTGAATTGGTCTGCAGTTTGTTAAGATCTACCGTTGATACTATAAGAATAAGTAATAGGAGAATGACTCCGGCTGAATGTAATTTTGAAGGATTTCCCATCATTTATAAGTAAAACATTTACTCCACACCAATGAGAAATCCAAGCCTTTTTGCAGCTATTCAGCATCTCATGTTTGTTCCCAATAACTCTAAACATCTCAACATCATCCGCAAATAAAAGAATTCCACTGCGTACTAAACTCACAAAGTCATTAATAAATATATTAAGTAACAACGGACCCAAGTGGGAACCCTGCGGGACCACAAGCTACATGAATACTACGAGATGTACACCTACCATATCTTATCATCCGAGATCTATCAGATAAATAATTACTTATCCAATTCACACCTTTGGCTATCGGAATAATGATAGACCGTTTAGTTTTGACTGTTATTTCAACTCTGTGTAGTAGTGGCAAAATAAATGAACTGCCACCTGGAAGACAGATAAATATAAAATATGTCACTTTTTTATCTGTACTTTGGAAAATGTTATTAAAAATAATTATCAGCTTGACAAACACAGGGTAAGTTTTAGATGTCACATCAGTTTTACTTTACATCAGTTCAGTCTTTGACTGCACTTAACCTTATGGTTATAGTTCTTCTCTGGCTGCCAGGGGTCACCCGGCCCTATGCGCTATAAAAGGGCTAATAATTGCATTCTTCTTCATGAAGGCATCGAATGTATTTTTCTTGTTATATATTTACTTTGTTTATGTATACTAAGTGACATATAAATCCGAACACCCAGTTTAAATGGTTTTATTTTAATAAAAGTTGGTGAATGTATTTATCTTACTGTAAATAACAAGTGATGCCTAGAGTACGGAGACCTGTACGATTTCGTCAACGTAGTGAGTTTGATAGGGGCCGTATAGTGGGACTTCGGGAAGCTGGACTTTCTTTTCGGGCAATTGCAGTTAGAGTGCAAAGAAGTGCAGACACTGTGGTTAGGTGTTGTCAGGCATGGCTTCGAGAAGGCCGTACGTAAAGAGCAAGGGGCACTGGACGCCGCCGTAGAACAACAGACCGTGAAGATCGCCGCCTAAGATTATTGGCCTTAAGGGACCGTTTCTCCACTATCAGGTCCATTGCAAATGAATGGTTTGCAGAACACGGAAGACCTATTGGCATGCGAAGTGTTTACCGATGAATGAGAAGTTTTGGCTTGTTTTCATACCGGCCACACTGGGTCCTCCCTTTAACTCGAGAACACCGACGTAATCGCCTTGAGTGTTGCAGACAACGGTCACTCTGGGATCAGGAATGGAACAGTATTGTCTTTAGTGACGAGTCTCGATTTTGTTTAGGCATGCACGATGGTCGTGCCAGGGTTAGAAGGCGACGTGGCGAAAGGAGGAATCCACAGTTTTTTGTTGAAAGACATGTTCATCACACTGTTGGAGTTATGGTTTGGGGTGCTATAGCTTATGGTTCCAGGTCACCTTTAATCTTCATCAGAGGTAACATGAACGCGCAGCGTTATATCCACGAAGTTCTAGAACCCCATCTTTTACCCTATCTCGACACCCTGGCAGATCCAACTTTCCAACAAGATAATGCCTGACCACATGTTGCAAGAGTCACAATAGACTTCTTTCAATATAATGATGTCACATTGTTACCATGGCCACCAAGATTTCCCGACTTATCCCCAATTGAGCACGTGTGGGATGTGATGGGTAGGAGATTGCTCAATTTGCAACGTCCTCCTCAGACTCTAGAAGCACTTCGAGAGGAGTTGGTGGTTGCCTGGAATGAGATACCACAGGAGGACATTGACCACCTGATCAGAAGCATTCCTAGGCGCGTTGGAGAATGCGTAGCACATCAGGGTGCATCCACACATTATTAAAGGTCAAAGGGCTTTAAAGCAGTGCAATCATTTTGAAATTTTTATCATTTACTTGTTATGCTTCATTAAGTACTTATACAAAATTTTATTAAAATAAAACCATTTAAACTGGGTGTTCGGATTTATGTGTCACTTAGTATATTTTATGTTTTTTTTGTGATATTCTTTTTGCTGTTTCAAATGTATTTATGCACATATCGCAGTCAAACAAAATAGTTTATTCTATTCTATGGATCTTTGTCTATACGTGGTCAGTCCCAACAGATTTCTTGGTCTCAGCTAGTTGGCTGTTGACTTGGCGTTTTTTATTCTTGCAGTGGTATTTTTGTCCCTTCATTCTCTAGCGTAGATTCTGTTAAAGCCTCTCTATACTGACGCGAGAATCCCGCGAGAGAGCGAGAAAAACATGAGAGATGTGAATGTGGAACCGATTTTCATAATCTTCGCAGGTTCTCGGCCTGTTCTCCGATTTCTATTCTGCGTCCATCATCATCGAGCACGAGAACGGTATTGGGAACCTTGGACCCAAAGAAGTTCTAGCCGAGATTTTCGCCGAGATTCTCGCGTGACTGTGGAGCGGCTTTTACACCTTCATTCACAAGAAGCTTGAAAGATACAGTCCTTGCTGCTTTGTTCTTCGTTCTTATTTTTGGTAACGACGCTATGGCGGGTGTACCTCCTTGAAAAAAGACAAGAGAATTTTCAGTAGATCCATTTTCCCTTGCGCGCTTTTCGTCGTCTGTCTCTAATGGCTACACCTATACCGTACTAATGATTCCTAAAAGCCGGAAACAACGTTGTGCACGGTTGGCTATGGTTATAGAGACAAGGCAAACAGTTCCTATTCATCGGGAGGCAAGCGATGTTTGAAGCAGTATTCCTGAAACATCGCGGTTGTCTATAAATTCCAAACAGTGCATTTTTTAAAATGAATGGAAGGATTCAAGAAACGGTAGTCTTTTCTGAGCAAAGTATTATCGTTTACTTGACTCAAGTAGTCAGATAGCCACTGATGCAAAGCCTTACAGCTCCGTTGTTTCTTGAATATGTCCAATGATTCTTATTATGGTGGCGCCCATGGTTGTGATGCAGGAAACGATTCATTCTGTCCATCTGATCGGCCCGTTCGTCCTGGCAGGCAATGGAACAAAGAAAAGATAGGATGCACTCGTCGCTGCCGTCGCGCTCCGCAATTATTGGGAGTCCGGGAATTGGCTAGTCGGGAAATGCGCACGGATGGACAAGAAAAAATGCCGCTGATTGCCGGAGAAACAAGATCGTCTACGACTATTTCGGATCACTATTGTCTGCGAAGTTTGAGACACAATAAATTCAATCCAGAAATGTTTAAAGCCGCATCCACTCGACTGCAATTCTCTGTTGCAGTGCGCTATATGACACTCCTGTTCGTCTTCATTTCTATTACGTATCACACTTGTCACACGACGCAATGTGCGTAGGGCCCCGGGGAGGCGAATGGTCCCACAAACGCTTGCAGGGGTTTCAGAGCAGAGAAACACTCTTTTGTTGGGATCAGGTTTAACCATGGATACTTGCAAGCCAGTTTGGATCGACGATTTGTTAACGGTGCCCTATGTTTACGTACTGCATCATGTATGTAAAACTACACTGGGAAGAGTTTGAGTCTCATCTTGCCCAACACAATCGAAACATCAGATATCGTGATCTTCTAGAAATTCCACCACACAAGGCTTCTAAATTCGAAGATTCCTCGCTATACGGCTGCATAAAAATGTATAATAAATAAGCTACTATTCAATAGCAGGCCAATTTTTAATTGCAATACAGTATTCAAAAAAGCGGTTGTAGACCATATAAAATCTAAACCTTACTACATGGAAAACGACATAAATGCCTTCTAATTTTACGTCTATCGCGTGTTTAATATGTTTTGGCAGCAAATCTCTGATGGTTGTGGACACTTACCAGTGGGATGCACAAAGTTGAGCGCCACTGTTTGACAATACGCTTGGTCAACTAAATTTGACGATTGCAAATAGTTTAAAAATCGTTGCTGGAACATATACAGGGTGTTTCAGTTTATTGTTGCATAACTTTAAGATTCGATAGAACTTTTAAAATTAATGCATAAAGTCTATATAAACATGGGTCGAAAAATGCGTGGCTTCCGAAATACAGGGTGTTTAAATTTACTTGCTAAAATATTTTTTTTTAAATATTTCGAACAATATTTGATGTGTAACAGTGAAAATTGGTATACAAGGGTTTTTTGGTACGACAAAACGAACCATGGGCATAGTTTTACTGTAGCCGCTAGAGGGCGCTCTCTACTGTACCTGTAGTGTATTAAAATGACCGAAAATTTTTTCTTAGTGCAATTTTTTGCTTTTTGAATAAAAAAACTGATTCTTCTCACTTTTCAACATAAAAAAGCTCTCTTGTGAATTTTCGTTATAGTTAGCCGTGTTTGAGATATTTCGATTTTTAGGGTTCGATGCATTTTTAATTATTTATGATAAAATAACGTTAAAAAGTCAGTATCTCGATAATTTTTAGAAGTAGGCTGTGCCTGCAAATATTTTTGAAATTGAAAGCAGAATAAGGTTAAACGTCAATTAGTTGAC
Organism: Acanthoscelides obtectus; assembly: GCA_963669975.1. Classification (NCBI taxonomy): domain Eukaryota; kingdom Metazoa; phylum Arthropoda; class Insecta; order Coleoptera; family Chrysomelidae; genus Acanthoscelides; species Acanthoscelides obtectus. Next base: position 11,231,367 of record CAVLJG010000005.1, read on the forward strand.
AGTTAGTTTTGTTGTCTGTTGAAACCTGAAACCTTTTTTTGCAATTGTGAATGCACGAAGTTTAGTGTCTTTTACTTGTTTTTTTTTGTAAGTTTTATAAAAACGCCATTTTTATTCTCCAATCAAGAGTTAGCGGATATTCATTTTGTGTATGGCTTTGTAAATGGAAACGCAGCAGAAGCAGCCAGAGAATACGCACAAAGAATTCCAAACAGACGACATCCAACTCGTTCAGTATTTGTAAGAGTGCATCGCCAAATAATTGAAAATGGTTTTGGAAATCTCCAAAAGGATCAAAACATAAATGTTCGTCAGCGCAGATTTACACGTATGATTCTGCGTGAGTTTGATAGAGATCCGACCACAAGTGTTAGGAGAGTTTCTGGTGCCTTGGGAATTTCAGCAAGCCATGTTCACCGTGTTCTTAGAAATGACCACAAATGTCCTTACCATTTGCAACCTGTGCAAGGACTACAGCCAGGAGACGGAGAACGAAGAATCACATTTTGTCAGTGGATTCTTGATAGAACTGATAATAATAGGGAGTTTTTAAGTAACGTTTTATGGACCGATGAGTCATGCTTCACTAGACGTGGAGTGGTAAATTTTCATAATCAACATATTTGGTCGCATGGAAATCCGCATGCAGTTCGGGAAAGAAATTTTCAGCATGAATTGAGTGTGAACGGGTGGATTGGTATCTACCGTAATCGACTATTTGGACCCTACCTTTTGCCTGCAAGGTTAAATGCTGCGACCTTCTTGGAATTTTTAAAGGCTGAACATGCAAATATGTGGGATGATGTTATGTTAGATTTAAGAAGATTGGCCTGGTTCCAGCTTGATGGTTGTCCAGCTCATTATTCGAGAATAGTTAGAAACTGGCTGGACGAAAATTATCCAGAAAGATGGATCGGCCGTGGAGGACCAGTCGCCTGGCCCTGACCTAAATCCATTAGATTTCTTTGTGTGGGGATGTCTAAAAGAAAAAGTGTACCAGACTCCCGTAACCACAAGAGATATGCTAATAGAAAGAATCAGGAATGCATGTGATGAAATAAGGCCTTATTTGAATAATGCAATACCACGTTCGATCATTCGTAGATGTGAATTGTGTATTTAACAATTGGGTTTACATTTCGAGCAACTACTTTAGATTTTGTATGTTTGTCCTAACTATCCAATAGCATTTTAGTTGTAAATAATTAATTTAATTTGTTAAAAATAATATTGGAAATTTAAACAAATTAATATTCTGTTTTTTGTGTTTATTTGGAGTTAGGAATTATTGCTGTGTTTAAAAACACAATCTAAACGATCATCTTAATTACTTGTAATGCCCAAATCGAAAATGTAAAAAAAAATATTATTTTCCCATTAATAATTAAAAATGCGTCGAACCTTAAAAATCGAAATATCTCAGAAACGGCTAACTATAACGAAAACTCACAGAAGAGCTTTTTTATGCAGAAAAGTGCGAAGAATCAGTTTATTTATTCAAAAAGCAAAAAATTGCACTAAGAAAATTTTTTAGGTAATTTCAATACACTACAGGTACAGTAGAGAGCGCCCTCTAGTAGTAAACAGTAAAACTATGCCCATGGTTCGTTTTGTCGTACCAAAAAACCCTTGTATAGATTGTTCGAAATATTAAAAAAAAACTATTTTAGAAAGTAAATTTAAACACCCTGTATTTCGGAAGCCACGCATTTTTCGACCCATGTTTATATAGACTTTATGCATTAATTTTAAAATTTCTATCGAATCTTAAAGTTATGCAACAATAAACTGAAACACCCTGTATATAAATGTGCCCCAAGGAAATGGTCAATCAGATTAAAAAAATGGCGTAGACCGCACGTCCCACGCAACCCTGTCATCTGTTCATAAAGGCACAAGTTAGCCCCTCAGGAAAAATCTTGCTACGGACATGTATAACAAAAAAAAAATTAATAAATAAAAAATGGCCATAGTCTCCATCCATTTAATATCGCTACAATATGAAATTTTCTTCCCTACCCTACCGAAAGTATCGACCATCTGGCAACGTTACTGAACCATACTAGTCAGTCATGCTATGCTGGCCAGCGCCAGCCGTGAGCGGTGAGCAGTAGGGCGGCACGGAAAGTACAACCGATACGCGACGCGTCTGTTAAAAATATTTATCCAAATTTTAAGTGCCAAAGTACGGGACGTGTATAAATACACTACTGCCAAAAAATGAGATATACCCTTCTTCACCCCCTACAACCCAGAACTCCCAATTTTTAACCCCTAAAATGATCAGTAAGCTCTGAAACGTCAAAGAAATTGATTTTTGTTTTTTTTTTCATTTTTTGCACTTAGCTTCGTCGCCACTGGTTCCATCTTCAAAAACTACTAATTTTTTTTCTGTTCCTTGGCACAGTGTGTGAAAAATTCATCAAAATCCGAACGTTACTTTCCAAATTATGAACGAGCCAAGGATTTGAGAACAGTCCGACATACAGACAGACAGACCGAGGGACATGAGCAATGTCATATAACATCCAAAAACATAATATCCAATTTTTGCGATTTTCCATGATTACGAATGGCATGGAAGGTAAATATGTCAAAAAATATTTGTAGTATTCTTTTTATGAGGTTAAAACCATACCGGCAGGGTTATTACGTAAAAAACATATACGTATAATGTCAAAAAAAGCTAAAATGTCAACTTGTTGACTAGATAGCTGGCAGTGTTCATTCCGCGCTTGCTACATGTGAACATGAAGTGTCAAAAAACCGACATAATGTCACTTTTCAAGTTACATAATACCCCTGCTGATATATTTCCACAAACATGGGTAGTTATTCTAAAAAAGGAATTTTGGCGACAGCCGTTGAAGATCCCTCTCTGTCTCGCAATCGCGATCCGTCAGTGCACAGTCACTTTTAACTCGATACATCTCCAGCTCAAAACGTTGCTCTTTCGCTTTTAAAGAAAGCCCTTATCTTTCAAGCTGGCAAGAAGCGTACTCCTCGCGTTTCTTCTTTTTTCGTCTGTCTCGAGATTAAGGCAAAGTGCATCAATCCTAACGCTGCTGTGCGCCCTTTTATCTTACACGGACAGATAATGTTTGGCCGTAATGCCTATTTAATACAGTCGCTATAGAACCAAATAAGCAGACGTTTCAAGATTTGTACGTATGAAATGATTTGACACAAAAATCCTGTGAAATGAAAGATACCTTAAAAATTCGCTGTTTCTAATACGACATGGGTATTACGTATCTTGAAAGTGACATTTCGTCGTTTTAATTGACATTCCGTTTTTTTGTGAAGATGTTAACTTAACACCTGCTATTGTACACTTGTGAACTCGTTTTGTAGATGTACGTGTTGCTTAAACGTCAGCGAACAGCGATTACGGCGAGGAAACGTGGAATGAACTATTTGCGAGAAGACATTTCGTCGTTTTTTTTTTGACGTTTTTTAGGTGTTGTGCATAATAGCCGTGCGGTATGCCGGTAGCAAAATATAATTTAGTAACGTTTTGGGGACATATAAATTGACTGATTCTTTTGACAGTTTTTAATTTGTATAGACTGCAACGTGTAGCGGAACATGTGCCGTGAACGTTTCAGTTTGCAACATATGATCGAACAAAATGTTGCTGATATCGCGGTAAATGTGCCTGGCGAATATTCCCCAACCCGTCAAAGCTATTCTTATACTCATCGTTGGATTTCAACAGAGCGTCCTCTTTCTGTTGGCGGTTCGATTGACAGGTTGTTGATATTGGAATAGATAACAATATAAATGAAAATGTGTGAAGTAACGCCATCTAGGTTGTACTGTGTGTAACTATGTGTAGTGCGGTCAACTGTCATGTATAAAATAAAAGTCAGTCTATTACGGAAAAGCAACGTGTTTTAATAGGTTATGGGCGAATATCCGGAATTTTCGGTTTTATTACTGTAAACTAGTGTAAAACAGTCGAAAATTGTTGATCTTTTTCGTGGAAATATGGCTGTGAACTATATTCCAAGCATTCCGAAACTAAAAGGACGCGAAAATTATGATGAGTGGAGTTTTGCTGTCGAGAATCTGTTGGTGCTAGACAACCTCGTGAACTACATAAAGTCGGAGCCAGAGGCTAATTTCCAGGCAAACACATCAGACGACGCAAAAACCAAGGCGAAGCTAGTTTTAACCATCGATCCTGGATTGTACGTGCATATAAAGGAAACAAAAACATCTTTGGAGTTATGGACAAAACTGAGAAGCATGTTCGATGACTCAGGTTTTTCCCGTAAAATAACCCTACTCAGACATTTAATCTCGTTACGGCAAGAAAATTGTGATTCTATGACTTCATACGTTACGCAATTGGTCGAAACAGCTCAGAGATTAAAAAACACAGGATTTACAATCACGGAAGAATGGGTGGGATCATTATTACTAGCAGGTTTGCCAGAAAAATTCTCGCCGATGATTATGGCCATCGAGCATTCGGGACTGCAGATTACCACCGATGCGATAAAGTCGAAGTTGATTGATATGGAGGTTTCAAAGAATGATGTGGATTCCAGTGGCGCAGCATTCGCTGCAAACAATTTCAAAAAACAGAAATTCAAAAATGGCGCGATGTCATCCAGCAGAGTGACAGGTGACAAGAGTGACAAGATCATTTCTTGTTACAAGTGTAAACAAACGGGTCATTACCGAAACCAGTGTCCATTGTTACAGAAAAACAAACAATCAAATGCTTTTAGTGTGGTATTCTTAAATGGTAAATATAGTAGAAACGAGTGGTACGTAGATAGTGGAGCAAGTGCACATATGACGGCCAACAAAGACTGGATAAAAAACGCTAACTTTACCCCGTGTTTATCCGAGATCACCGTCGCAAATAATACTAAAGTGCCAGTTTTGTGTTCCGGAGACGTTCAGATATCAACTAACTATAACTACGACATCATAGTTAAAGATGTGCTATGTGTACCGAGCTTAACAACAAACCTGTTGTCAGTGAGCGCGCTAATCAAAAACGGAAATAAGGTTGTTTTTGAAGAAAACCAATGCTACATTCGTAACAATAAGAATGTATTGGTGGCTACAGCAATGTCAACAAATGGGGTATACAAGCTAAGTATCAATATAGCAGATTGTATGCTGGCAGCACCTGTTGTAGCAAGTGCAGAGCTTTGGCACAGGCGGTTAGCACATATTAACAGCAATGATTTGAATAAAATGAAGAATGGCATTGTGGATGGATTGTCTTACCCGGATACTAGTGATATAACAATGACTAAATGTGTGACCTGTTGTGAAGGTAAACAAATGAGGTTACCATTTCTTCAAGTTGGACAAATAAGTACAGAAACACTACAGATAATACATTCCGATGTATGTGGTCCCATGGAGACAAAGTCCATAGGTGGTGCTAAATATTTTGTCTTGTTCATTGACGATCACAGTCGTATGACTTTCATATACTTCCTCAAATATAAGAATGAAGTCTTCAATATATTCAAGAATTTTAAAGCAATGGCTGAAAACCAGCAAAATCAGAAAATAAAAATATTGGGCACAGACAATGGTGGTGAGTTTTGTAGCAGTGAGATGGAGAATTACTTACACAAAGAAGGAATTATCCACCAGAAGACAACTGCATACACACCTGAGCAAAATGGTGTTAGTGAACGGGCCAACAGAACTATTGTAGAGAAAGCACGATGTTTATTTTTCGATGCAAAACTAGAAAAGAAGTTCTGGGCTGAAGCAGCTAATACAGCAGTATACTTAAAGAATAGATCTGTGACTTCAAGTTTGGGAAATAAGACACCCTATGAAGTGTGGTACCAGAAGAAACCAGATTTAAGTCATATTCGTCTGTTTGGTAGCCCTGTAATGGTTCACATACCAAAAGAAAGAAGATTAAAATGGGACAAGAAAGCCCAAATGAACATTCTTGTGGGATTTTCAGAGACAGTGAAGGGATATCGTGTATATGATCCTATAACAAATATTATAACTATTAAGAGAGATATAATAGTGATGGAAGAAAAGAAAGTATCATCAGAAAAGATTGAAGAAGACACAGCAGAATGGATACAGAATGATGTAGAAATTGAAGATCATGAATCTCCTACAATTAAAGATGGCAGAGATTCAGTGGGGGAGCCTTCAGTGAATGAATCTCTCCATGACTCAGATTCGCATACATCTGTATATACTGATCCATCTAGTGGCAGTAATGATGATACAATGACCACAAACACAGATACAGATGTCTCGCTTAGTGAGATTCAAGATATAGCGGCATTACAAGAAGAAGATAAGAGAACACGAAGACCACCAGATCGTTTTGAGTTTGGTAACATGTGTACTACTAATTCTTGTTCAGAAGCCGAACAAATAGATTTTTATGAAGCACTGGATGGACCAGAAGCTGATCAGTGGAGACAGGCCATACGAGACGAACTTCGGTCATTCGAGGACAACAATGCATGGGATATTGTTGATATACCAAGTGATGCATCAATTGTGCAAAACAAGTGGGTCTTAAATAAAAAACTAGATGTGGATGAAAAAGTGCGGTATCGTGCGCGACTTGTGGCTAAGGGTTTTTCACAGCGACGTGGAGTTGATTATGAGAACACTTTTTCTCCTGTTGTTAAACATTCTACACTGAGAATGTTGTTTGCTCTAAGTGTACAGTGGGATATGGACATTAGACATCTAGATGTTACTACAGCATTTTTAAATGGGCATTTAAAAGAAAATATTTATATGTCATTTCCGGAAGGATTTGTAAATAAGCAAACAGGTAAGATCTTGAAACTAAAAAGAGCTATTTATGGATTAAAACAGTCTTCTTTGGTCTGGTATGAAAAAGTGAAAGATTGTTTGCTTAAACTTGATTTTAAATTGAGTAAATTTGAACCATGCTTGTTTACATTTTTTTGTGGGAATGTCAAGATTATAGTAGCTGTCTATGTTGACGATTTTTTAATTTTTTCAAATAGTATTTCTGAGACTGAAAAATTGATAAATGAATTAAGTTCTGAATTCAAATTGAAAGATTTAGGTCCTGTTAGACGTTACTTAGGCATGCGGATTATTGTAAACAAAGAATGTAAGACTATAAGTGTAGATCAGCAGGAATATATAGAAGACTTATTGTCAAAGTTTGATATGTCTAATTGTAAAACGATAGATACTCCGATTGAAAGCAAGTTAAACATAGAAAAGGCTGAAAATTGTGCAGTGAACATTCCATATCAAAAGCTCATTGGAAGTCTTATGTATTTGGCAGTTTTAACTAGGCCAGATTTGTCATATACTCTTAGTTACCTCAGCCAGTTCAATAACTGTTATAATGAAACTCATTTTAGCTATGCTAAACGAATATTAAGATATTTACAGAAAACCAAACATTATTGTTTAACATATCAGAAGGATAATGTAGAACTGACTGGTTTTGTTGATGCAGACTGGGCTAGCGATAGTCTAGATCGTAAGTCTTATACTGGGTTTTGTTTTGTAATGAGCGGTTCTGTGATTTCCTGGCAAAGCAAAAAACAAAAGACTGTCTCCTTATCCAGCACTGAGGCAGAATATGTTGCTCTCTCAGAGGCATCTAGGGAGGCTGTTTACTTAAGAAATTTAATGTATGAACTTATTGGTAAAAGAGGGATTATTAAATTGAAATGTGATAATCAAAGTGCATTAAAATTGGCAACAAGTCATCAGGCACATGCTAGGTCAAAACATATTGATGTTCGCTTTCATTATGTTAGAGATGCAGTTAAAAATAAATTAATTAATATTGAATACATTTCAACTCAAGAAATGCCCGCTGACTTGTTAACCAAAGGTCTTTTGTCGACTAAGCATTATAAGTTCATGGACATGTTGGGATTGAAGGCTAAATAAGTAAAAACATGTATTTTGTTTAGAAATTCACATTTATTTTGTTATGTGGGGGTATTGGAATAGATAACAATATAAATGAAAATGTGTGAAGTAACGCCATCTAGGTTGTACTGTGTGTAACTATGTGTAGTGCGGTCAACTGTCATGTATAAAATAAAAGTCAGTCTATTACGGAAAAGCAACGTGTTTTAATAATTGACAGATACAAATTGGGAGCAAAAAGACACATGTATAATCTTTTCAACAAAATACTTGCAGTCCTCGTGCAGGCAACAACATTATGGAAGGAGAGTTAATACCGTTGACACTTGATTATCGGGGTACAGGAGTTATCGCCGTATTTACTGCGGAACAAAGAACTGAAGTTCCAATGCGGTTTTGAATTTATACTCTCATATTTTGTTGTTACTTTTAGATCCTCTTTTTTAATGCCTAAAATTCTAGAAGTGCCTATCAAATAAAAAAATATAAATCTAGCCGAAAGCTTTGGAAGTGTAAACTCTAGCCCACGGACATTATGCCCGAAAGAAGCAATAGAGAGCAATAACAAACTGTCAGCAATGTGTTTTTTTATCTCCCCACCGATAGTAATAATAATAATAATAATGTTTATTGTCCAAACTATAAGCAGATAACTAGAAATGACATATTTTGGAACAATAAACATGGTAGAAAACCCGCAGAAGGCTAGCCTTGTACGCGGGTATGCATTAGCTTATGAATAATTACGTACTACTTAAACTAGAAATAAAAAGACACAAGTGATTTTCTAAGAAAAGAACAATAACAAAATTAAATAGGATTTTAAAATACATTATCTGACAAAGTGGGAGTATGGATGGCTTCATTTAATTACAGATCCTTTTTAAGGCGAAATGTCACATTTAGGGCACAAAGTCTATCTTAGGTTCAGTACGATCAAAGATCCTCTAGGAATAAACGCATCTTACTTATCCCGCGGCATTCGACAGCATTGTTCACACGTAGTTTCTCGTACTGGGCACCCAAACTATACAGGGTGACTTTGAAGTTGAGTCATTAATTTTCAGATAATGATTGTAGAAGGAAGATAAACCAAAATTTGTGTGTAAAAATAAAAAAAAAATAAAAAAAAATGTTTACCTTGTTTTATAAAGTATCCTCCCGACAAGTATTTCAGTGCGGACCTGTATTTGATCGTGAGGTCTTGGAGCACCGGCATGCCGTCACCTGATTCACGAGCCCGTTGTACTACATTAACAAAGGCACGAGGGGTTGGTTGCACTCGATTGGGAAACCAATCCGCATAAACATGTGCCATTTTTTATTTCGTTTGAGCCACGCAACAGACACCACTATTCACTGACACTGACTGTATACAAATGAATAAAGTAATTGTAAAAACATCGTTCCAAATTCTTTCGCTTTTTTGTTTCCGATGCGATGAACCGATACGGCGGATTATATCCGTTGTCGCCAAACACGAGCACATAATATTATTATTGAGACAGGGCGGTACTCAAACTTCCAAAGGGCTATAACTTTGTTACTTTAATTTTACCAGAAAAATGGTAAAGGAAAAAAACATTTCTTTTGATCAGATCTACTCACTGTTAAAATAAATGACTCAACTTCGAAGTATAACTGCTTGTCAAGTGAGTATAAAGAATATAGCCTAAACAATTTTAAAAAAAGGGTAAAGATGAGTTTAAGCAATCGGATGGCTAGAATTTAACTTTACGCACATTCACAGGTAATGAATTGATTGTTTCCTTTTTCTGAGAAGAGTAAGATTTTTAAGCTTTTCTCTTTTTGGTGGTCAATGTTGTGAACTGTTACATTTAAATGTAGGTATTTTTTTTCTCTTTATAGTTTGTGTCCATGTTTTTTTAGGTCGGGTTATACTCCAACTACTACGAAGGCCTAAGGCCTAAACACCCATTGGATACCGTGGTGCCATAGGGGGATACATGGGAAAGGGGGAACGCCACACGGACTCTGGCGAGGGAACACGTGTGCATGCACATATTCTGGGTCCGCCCACGAGATCCGCCGGGTGGTACCTCCGCGTTCGACAGTCAGATACCGTCTACCACCTACGGACAATCACAACATCCAAAGCCAAGAGAAAAATTTTTCCTGGGACGGGATTCGAACCCGCACACCGCACGGCGACTGATCAGGAGACCGAAGAGTCTACTACTGCGGCCACCGCTGCTGCTCTGTCTGTGCATAGATGTTATCCAGCCTTTTACTTTCCTTTTGAATGTGTGTTTGGAACATATCATCTTCAGGTCTTGTGGAAGAAGATTGTAACATCTTTGTCCTAGGCAAGAATACGATCTGAGCATTATATTTTTTTCTGGTTTTGGCACCTTTAAATAATTCCTGTTTCTTGTTTGGTAAGAGTTTATCGGCTGATGGTTGGACGGGATGTGTGTTGCACTACCAAAACTTTTAGTAGGTATAATTGCCTTATGTCTAATGTACCAGTTTCTTTATAGAGATGGTCAGTTGGATACAGTCGAGGTTTATGAGATATTGTCTTTAAAATATTTTTTGAGTTATTTCTAATTTGAATATATGAGTTATGTTTGCTGCTCCCCATCCTATTATACCATAATTTATGTGAGATTCTGCCAATGCATTATATAGTATTTCTAATTGACAATTAGTATGTTTTTAATTCTTCTTATTCGATATAGAACGGATTGCAACTTTTTCGCGACATACGTTATATGCATAACCCACCTGAGGTGTGCATCTATGTAAATTCCTAAATATTATACACCATTTGATAGTACAGTAGATGAGGTCACCGTCAGCAGAGCTCCATCAGCTTTTTCTTCTTATTAATAGAAAGCGCCATCCCTTTAGTATAGGACAAACATTATTGTGCATTTAAACCTTATAAGTCAATATAAACACATGTGTGCGGCCATGAATGCCTTGGCAGGTAGCAACAAGCGAGGTTTTGAATACACTACAAGCCTAATCTCAACATTTGCTTCTTTTATGCAAAGTGGTGTAACTAGCATGGTGTGTTTCGCAGACAAGGCGTGACGGAGGAAATATTACATACTGTAAATTACCGCATTTACATGCTTGTTTACGCAACAAAAGACGTGTGTAAAAGTTCAGAGCTAGTGGGAGAGGCAGAGGTATGATGGTCTAATGAGCGGGTTTGCTGTCTTGACAATTGCAATGTTTTTTCAAGCACCAACTCCATTTCATGAAAAAATTGATGGATGATGTGGCTGCAGATGAATTAAACACAACGTTGTCTATTTTTTAAATGGAAATATCGTATCGATTGTAGTACAAACAGTCCAAATTAGCGGCTGGTGCGTCACACCTGTTCGCTCCCAGCAAGTACACAACGGGGGGAAAATTAATGTTTTCAAGGCAGACAAAGCCTTCTGCATCACGTGTAATCCTTTTTGGTCTCGGTAACGCCCGATAGTCTGCTGTGCAAACAATGTCTTCCGCATGGAAATTAACAGCTTCGGAAAAACTTGATTGTATGTTACGATTGCGGTCAAGTTTCCTTTCGGAAATTAATTTCAACCTCAGTGGCGACTCGTAGGAATACAGTAAGGCAGTTCATTGTTTGGATCAGTGGCGTAGATAGAAGCTTACTTCAGGGCAGGTCATAGATCCCGGGGGAGCGGGTAGACTTTTTGACGTGATAAGTGACATTCTTTCCTTAGAGATCCTGGATGTAGACAGTCACAACATCCATAACCAAGAGAAAAACAATTTTGGGACGGGATTCGAACCTGCACAGCTCATGGTCACTGTTGTACTTCGGTAAAAGCTGGTAAACTTCATTTACTGCATTTTTTGAATTGTGTACGCCAATACATTTCTTTTAATAAATTACACTGATCAACAGCCAAAAAATATCCTAAATAAAATCAACAAAATATTACTATTTATAATGTGCTAAAACCGGAATGAAACTTATTTTTTCAATATTAGTTCAAGTTTTAGAGATACGGTAATTATATGTGTTCCTGCTGTGACAGTGTTAATATACTGTAATTCACAAGAATGCACGTGCTACATTTTTATATTCGGCAAGGAAAGATGATGTAATCGGCATGATTGTGTTACGTTATACATACTTGTACATTATATTGTTTTATATTAGCCATTTTTTCCTCAGTTCATGCGTTCATGCAAGATGTCTCGAAAGTGTGTAAACAATCCAGATCAGTTTTGTTACGTGTGTGGTGATGTGACTTTTGCGTCTCAGAGACGGTCTATTACTCCACTAATAACAAAGGCATATCAGCTTTATTTCGGTTGTAAACTAGGTGATCAAGACAAACAGTGGGCACCCCACATCTGCTGTAATACATGTGCTTCAAGTCTGAGGAGCTGGTTAAATGGCAAAAAACGGTCTATGCGCTTTGCTGTCCCAATGGTGTGGAGAGAGCCTACAAATCATATTAATGATTGTTACTTTTGCATGGTACCTTGTGTGGGACAAACCACAGGTATGTCCAAGAAAAAAAAATCGGTTATTAACTACCCAAACATACCATCTGCGATGAGACCCGTGCCTCACAGTGACGAAAATCCTATTCCAAAACCCCCAGAATCCTACACTTGCGAATCAGAAAACGAATCAGATCATGGCGATCGAGTGATTCGTCAGGGAGAAGATATGCCATCAACGTCAAGAGATCCTGATTTTATACCGAGCACGTCATGCCACCAACCGCACAAAATAACACAGTCAGAATTAAATGATCTTGTAAGAGATTTAGAACTTCCAAAATGTAAGGCAGAGTTACTTGGATCAAGACTGCAGCAGTGGAACTTGTTAGAAGACGATGTTTCGGTATGTGTTTTTCGTCAACGCCACAAAAACTTAGAACCATTTTTCAATATGGAGAATAACTTGGTTTTCTGCAGTAACATTAACGGCTTACTGGCGGCTTTAAATATAAACTATAACCCAGAAGAATGAAGATTGTTTATAGACAGTTCAACATTCAGTTTAAAGGCAGTGTTATTGCATATTGGAAATATTTTACCATCTCTTCCTGTAGGGTATGCAGTTCACATGAAAGAATCATATGACAATATGAAGTACCTATTGACATGCATAAAATACGATGAGCACTTATTGCATATTTGTGGCGATTTGAAAGTTGTTGCACTTTTACTTGGGCTGCAGCTAGGCTACACAGTTTTGCTGTTTTTTGTGTGAATGGGACAGTCGGGCAAAGGCACTTCATTACACCAGACAAAACTGGCCTGTTCGTCAATTCCTAGAGCCAGGTCAAAAAAATGTACAGCATATGCCATTAGCAGATTCGAAAAAAATTTTATTACCACCACTGCATATCAAGTTGGGCCTAATGAAAAACTTTGTCAAGGCATTAGATAGAGATGGGTCAGCTTTTCAATACCTGCGTCAGAAATTTCCCAGACTAAGTGAGGCAAAGGTTAAAGAAGGTATTTTTGTTGGGCCACAGATTCAAAATATTTTGAAAGATACACAGTTTGAAAACACTTTAACAGGTATTGAAAAAACTGCTTGGAATGATTTCCGTCTGGTGGTCACTAATGTCTTGGGAAATAGAAAAGCCGACAACTATAAAAGCCTTGTCAAAAATATGCTGTCATCGTATCAAAAGATGGGCTGTAATATGTCTCTTAAGATACATTTCCTACACTCACACCTGGACTTTTTTCCTGACAATTGCGGAGCCGTAAGTGATAAGCACGTCGAACGTTTTCATCAGGATATTTCAACAATGGAAAAAAGGTACCAGGGAAAGTGGAATCCTTCCATGCTTACAGATTACTACTGTTGGACTCTTGGTAGAGATGCTCCAGAAACGATCCATAAAAGAACAGCAAAAAGACAGCGCATATAGTGATTCTTATAAGAATATGAATCTTGTTACTTTTTTTAATATATCCTTAAAAATAAAAAGTTTTTTTTCTAAACCGCAACTATTTTTTTTATTTCATTGTCATTTTTGGATTCAGCGCCCCAAAATTAACAAAGAAGTGCACTTTTCCCACAAGATACAATTAAAAAACTAAAATTTGTTGTCCAGTGTTATTTTTATTTAAGGAAATGCAGTGTCGTCAAAATTAAAAAAAAGTTTACTGCCCTTCACGGCGCAGAAGACCCAGACAGAGCCTATAACATTACGCCACCGAGTTGCCGGATGCACATTATCACAATTTTCAAGGTTTAATCCCCCTACAACACAAGTAACTTTTCAGCCTTGATCTGCAAACAATATCTTCGGAATAAAAATTGTATAACGGCGTAAAAATGCAACGTCTCTGTGAATGTTACGGCAGCGGTAAAGATTTGCAAGGTAAACGACTGCATAAAGTATTTGATTGTGTCGTTATAGTTAAATCGTGATCTGATAATGAAATTCATAAGTTATGACCAACGCTATTGCACATTTCCTTTGATCGTAGCAGTTGTTATTGGACATAGTTTTCTTGTTATTGTCACAGATAAATCACAAACGATGATTCAGAAATGCCTAACAGTGTAAATCATGATGTAAGGTGCTTTTATTTCCAGACTAACAAGGACTCAAATCATATAATTATACTTCAGATGTCTGACTAACATATTTTCATATTTCATGTCGATTGATATTCTTTTTTAAATAACATGCAGTAGGAGTAGTCATTTGGATTTCTCATTTTATTTATGGCAGTGTCGATGGTTTTGTGATCAAAATTATACTTTGTGAATCTTTGAATGATATTCCCAAGCAACATATTTCTACTTCAAATTGACCCCTGGCACCTAACGATTTCAGCTCCCCGAATTACCTAGAGACAGTTCATTCGCTGGTTTCAACTGGAAATGATTCGAAGGTGACCGCATCTATGAAATTTTTGCATTTAAATATTCTGTAACACACGCCCAGCTCAAACTTTCATTAACGTTTTTCTTCTTATTCTAGTACTAGTGTTTTCTTTAAAAACCTAAAGTTCGCTATTTTGGCATTTTTAACTTTTTTTTAATTTTTATATGAACGCAACACTTACTACTTGAAAATTATAATAAAATACACTAATACACAAAACGTATTTCAAAGAGAAAATGCTGCTTCCTGCTCCATTGCCTTCGCAATAAGAACAGACAATATCACAATTATTACTTATATTAAGATTGTGAGCATAGTGGAAAATGAAATCGCGGTGACAGTATGTAAACATTACACGATATTTTTCACGGCTATGTACTTGTTAATTGAAACACTGGCTCTAGGGCCTGGAGTTTCGACAGACGAAATTCAATAAGTGACCCCTCAAGCATCTACTCCCATCCTTCAACGTATAGATGGACCTAATTGGTGTGTACGTTCTGGAAACGCTGGTACTAATTACCACCGATACACCCTTCAACTTCGCTAATTAGTTCTGGCTCCATTGTGACGACTCTCTCGAGTGCCTGAGCCTGAGATGTCTTTTATGTTAGTATGTAGGATAGTGGCAAGTTTAGTTTCCATTTACCGTGATCAGACCCTGTCTAACATAGTTTCCCGTAGCTATGGGAACACATTGCAAGATGTTCCTACAGGATGTTCAGAATCTCCAGGTACCGCCAGTTAGCTCTAAAAATGATCTGAACACGTTGAACACCAACGGGTTATGTCGAAAAAATTGTATGTCTTTACGTTTGATTTAATATAATATGTAAGGATGTTAATATTTTATTTGTTTCGATGTATTCTAAATTTGCTGTCGGTGAGTTCAATGTCTACGAGAGAGAAGTGTGTATAGACACTTATGCTGGATAGCGAAGCTCATCACCGCGTTGCCTAGCAACGCTGATGCGGCAATCTGCCGCGTTGCCAATATGTTATAAATATGAGTTAGTTTATTCTTGATGCCCACATAACGGTTTTATTTTGAGCGTACACATTTTTAACTTTGAAGATTTCCATAAGTGTTCAAAATTAAGGGCGAACTATGCCGTGAAAAAAAATATGAAGATATTTTTGAAGATGATTGGAGTAGTTTTAAAATTTTTTCCTAGATATAATATTTTTCTGTGATATATGGTTACGTTCTACCGACATCCGGAATAAAAATTGGCTTCCTTCCTGAGTCGTGAAATTACGGAGGACATAAATGATTGTTTTAATGTCCGAAATTGAGGATAAATGGCAACATCGTTGAAAAATTAAGGTAGCAAAATGACTTTCAGCAACTAAAACTACAATTTTATCTTAGTAGAGAATATAAATACCCCATTACTCTCGGTTTTGCAATTCAGAGTTTAATTCTTATGTTGTTTGAATTAGCTGAAAACAAGGATAGCTCTCAAACAGTGTAGGCAAGTTCTTTTTTCTTTCTGTAATATCAATGGTTTCAAAATAACTGTTTTAAAATAGACCGCCTTATATTATTATTAGCATAGTACCGACACCATCTGCAATTTATTTTGAGGAATGGGATTATAAACTATAACCTTACAGGTTGGCAATAATAGAATCTAACATCGCTTCAGAGGTCGTGTTTATGAAAAATTACGTATTTCGAAACATCAGCTTTTATTTGTAAGCCAACTGTGTCTGCGAAAGGTTGGAAAATCTCGAAACTGGAGATACTACAGAACAAAATATGTGAATTGACCTAACCATACCTTAGTCCAAAAGTTGATAGATTGCGAGATACAGGGTGTTAAAGTTACAATTTTATTTTCTATTTTTCCTTATTGCTTGAGAAGTATTTCAGATTTTGGCATGAAACACGGTATAGGAATATTTTCTAGTATGAGAAACAAGAATCCGTTATTTTTTATATCCAAACTTTTAGGGGGCATCACTTACAGCACTATTTCGGTAAATAACATAACTTTTTTGTGCTACCCTGTATACAACAACTGACCGAAAAATCTTATTTTCTCGTATTTCCACAATAAAGGTTTGCTTGTTAAAAGTGTCTAAAGCTAATAGTTTTCGAGATATTTGTTTTTAAAAGTTCCAATGCATTATTTGTACTAAGATGATAAAACATTTTTATAACATAATAATCAAGTTTCTTTGCATAATATATGAGTAGCGTTACTAAGATTTCTAATGTTTGTCATAATATTGCTTTAAACTTCATGAATAATTCTAAGTTGACAATAAGTTGTTAAAGATCGTGGAGTATACGTTTGATGAATATTCTGATATGCATTTAATGTACGGATTGACAAGATGTAATGCTTTGAAAACAAATATCTCGAAAACTATTAGCTTTAGACATTTCTAACAAATAAACCTTTTTTGTTGTGGAAATACGAGAAAATAAGTTTTTTTGGTCGGTTCAGGTATACAGGGTAGCACAAAAAAGTTATAATAAGTTATTTACCGAAATAGTGCTGTAAGTGGCGCCCCCTAAAAGTTTGGCCATAAAAAACAACGGATTCTTGTTTCTCATACTAGGAAACCTCCATATACCGAGTTTTATGTAAAAATCTGAAATACTTCTCAAGCAATAAGGAAAAATAGAAAATAAAATTGTAAATTGTAACTTTGACACCCTGTATCTCGCAAACTATCAACTTTTGGACTGAGGTATGCTTAGGTCAATTCACATATTTTGTTCTGTAGTATCTCCAGTTTCGAGATTTCCCAACCTTTCGCAGACACCCTGTATATTTTTGATCAAGTGCTCGAAAGATTTACACTTTCAAACGCTTGCACTAAGAGCGAAATAATAAGTACACAATAATAACTCTTGGTTCAAAAACATATACTGTACATATATTCAATAAATGCAAACACACCACAAACACATATAGATATAAAGAATTGTTTTTGATCTAAAGCATCTTTGATTGCCTCATCTACTTTTATTGATCTGAAACCGAATCAACGATTCGATCTAAATTTTATTCATGAAAATCCTGAAGAGATGAGGCAGAAACTATTATCAAAGGCGTCGTTTGAAGATACGAAAATAAAATCAAATGTTTTGACACATAAACTTTTTATTTTCTTGTCTCGTAAAAGTTGAACTGACGAGTGTTTGGTTGTGAAGATGCACTTCGATATCTTCAGGCTAAAAATAAGTACCCTTCCTCTTTTGAGTAACGTGATATTGAACGATATTTCAAAGCCAGTCTATATTTGTGGAATGATACATATAGACGCAATCCTTACAGCTATTTTCATCATATTTGAATCTGGATAAAGATGAAATAATGACAGGCGGCACTTTGTAATGAAGTTTATCAGCAATTGCTTCTCAAAGAAATAGCTAAAATAGAAATTTTTAAGTGACATCACCGGGCGCTGTCGTCGAGTAGACTACCTTGAAGCTAATTGACGATTTTTCGGTCACCGCGTGGCGTCGTATTTTCGCTCCCGTGGAATCAGGTTTGGTCTACAGGGTGGCCCATAGAAAAGGTCGCACCCCTATTTGTAACTCTCCTGGTTCATTTTGATTTCTACGGGTGATCCAAAAATAAGATATTGAGATATTTAAATGGAAACCCCAATTTTTAAAATTTTTATATTCTTCATAAACTTTTGTATAATAAAGTTTATACCTATCTTCAATCGCTGTGAAGCTATATGAATTTATAATTAAATCCTAAAAATTGTGATAATAACGTAAAAATAATAATCAGTATAGTTCCCGGACTTTACAATTAAAAACAAGTCTCCGAGTATTAAAAACAACTTACTGTTTACACGTACATGAAAGTTAAAATAAAAATTAATTTGCTATAAAGAGGTAGGTCAATGTGCTGAAAGTGGGTCCATTTACCTCCATGCAATAACAAAGATTTTGTTTGAATCTATTCCGTACATTTTCAAGCATGTCTTGAGTTATTTGTCTATCTTATCCTGAATGAACTCTGGCTTCGTAGTAAAAACTTTACTTCTCAAATGCCCCTAAAGAAAGTAATCCAAAGGACTTAGGTCCGGAGATTTCGGCGGCCACTCGATGGGGCCTCGTCTGCCGATCCACTGATTCGGGAAATGCGTGTCCAAAAACTGTTGTGCTGAAGCTACATAGTGCGACGGTGCACCATCTTTTTGGAAATGAATGTAATTTTCATTCATATAATGTCATTTTAGATTATTTCGGTATTTCTAGGATCTACTGTCTTTTCTAACATGTCCAAGTACCTACGTCTCGCCCGTCAAGTTTCCAGGAATGAAGAAAGGTCCTACAATATGATTTCCGACAATGCCGGCCTACACATTTAGTTTTTTAGGATATTTCGAGTGTACCTCGTGAAACAACTGTGGATTCGAGTCACTCATACACTCATCCGAGAAACAAATATTAGCTAACAAATTTGCATTGTTGATTAAACGTTGGGACATTAAAAACTCCAACCTTCTATCATAATCGTGTTCATTAAGCTTATGGACAAGTTCTATCTTGTACGGGTGAAATTTATTGCCTTTCAAAATTCCTTGTATTGTTGAACGTGTAAATCCTGAAGAAGTAGCCAGTCTACGAGTGCTTTGGGTGTTGTTAAGTGCTGCGTGTCCTAGAACCGCTATTTTATTTATTGATTTATTATTTATTACGGCGAATCTTAGACACATCCAGTATCTTCAAATTTTCTTATCAACTTAGCAACATACTTATCGTTAATATTTTTGTCTGGATCTAATGCACTCAACAACCGGGCAGTAGCGCCTGCAATGCTCCCATTTTGGTAATACAGTTTTGAAGTCTTGAATTGAATAAGTCATTCAATATTTATCAAAACTAGATAGGTAACTTAACAATCTGAAATAAAATAAAAGTTTTTCTATGACATGCGATTACACCGACCGATGCTAAATGTTCTTGCTTAGTTAGTCGAATTTTATTATAATCACAAACAGCTTCACAACGATTGAAGATAGGTATACTTCAATACAAAAATCTAAAGTATAACGTAACATCTTATTTTTGGATCACCCTGTATTGTACAGCGTTTTTCCGGAAATATACCAGGAGAGTCACAAATGGGAGAGCGACCTTTTCGTTTTGTCACCCTATATTATTTGTTGAGTGTTAAGCTTTTGTTCTGTTTATAGAATATATACAGGAAATTGATTAGTCATAATAAAAATGAATACCCCGATACTTAATCATTCGATTACTAGTTGCCGAGATCTTCTTGGTTTTCCGGCGACACTGTTTTTTTATACTCTAACTACCACGAAGGCCTAAGGCCTAAGCACCCATTGGGTACCTACCGTGGCGCTATAGGGGGGTACATGGGAAAGGGGAAACGCCACACGGACTCTGGCGAGGGAACACGTGTGCATGCAACATGCACACATTCTGGCGCCGCCTACGAGATCCGCCGGGTGGTACCACCACGTTCAACAGTCAAAGACCGTCTACCACCTACGGACAATCACAACATCCATAGCCAAGAGAAAAATTTCTCCTGGGACGGGACTCGAACCCGCACAGCGCACGGCGACTGATAAGGAGACCGAAGAGTCTACTACTGCGGACACCGCTGCTGCCTGAAGCGAAATGTTGATTATTGAGAATACTTTCAAAGCTCGTAGTATACTTTTTTAACGGTAGATGGTGCCAAAAAGTACAAAAGTGCAAACTATGGATGCAACTTCTGAAATCTAATATGTTGGAATCAATTTTATTTATTTAATTACTGTACCTGAATTTATGATAATAGGTGTGAAGCTATGAAAAAAATCACAGTAACATGGTGGCACACTTTTTGAGATCATGGTCGCAATGTATGTTTTTTATCTCAATTACTGTGCCAATTACCTTCTCTGATGCAAACCTAGTCATCATAATTACAAGAAAATAACGAGCTAATCAACTTAATGAGTTGATTTTATCTACTTTCTCACCATTTTTGTTCACTTTTTGATTTGACAGCAGTTTACATCATATGGGTTACCAGTGTTGAAATACGGTAACTTGTTTTCTGTATCGTAGTACGAATAAACTACATTTTGTCGAATATTTTAGAACCACCATTTCGAATTTTTATGCTGTCATTTTAAAAACACATTTTCCAGATATTTGGATAGGCGTTTACTTTTGTTATAGTTTTTTATTTATACTCTTCAAATCAGTAAGCAATGCAGTGCGATATTTAAAAATTGAATTTGACATTTTTCCACTTTGTCAGCTTTAAAAATGGCGTCAAGTAGATTGACTATGTACTTTCTACGCAATTATGGACATATGGACTTTGAATCTGCATCATGTATAGCATCAAAGTCAAATTTTCCATTTACCTTGACATTAGATCGTTGTTTTTAATCTATTTTTTTTAAATGGTCATCCTGACTTTACATCGTACGGTAATATTTGGACAACTTTCGTACGTTCTGGTATCATTACACCATCGAGCTCGATGAGTGCTGCGTTGCTGAATTCGGATCGGACCCTCCGCAGGTAAAGGCTATGCGTGTTCCTGGGGATCTTGTTGGAGTCACAGACGTAAACATTATATGAAAGTATGTTTGATATTGTGGCTTGAGAGGTGGGTAACACTACCCGGATGACTGATACCAAGGCTGCAACTTTTACTTCTTAAACCCCCTACAATCCCCAACTCCCAGTTTGGGAGATTTTTTTGTTTTTTGTCCCTTACTCCTCCGTTACTGGACCGATTATGAAGCCGTTTTGACCTTGGCCCAGTAGTAACGTTTTGTGAAAATTTCATCAAAATTTGACCGGTATTTTTTAAACTATAGCGACGTCGAGGATTAGAGGTCGGAGCGACAGACAAATTGACGGAAACAAGTGACACCGTTTCCCGTGAGGCATTATAATATGCTATGTATAATCCAAAAAAACATAACATCTCAATTTTTAAAACTTCATGGTAAAACTGTTTCATAGAAAGTAAATTAAATCCCTAAACGTAATCATTGACCCAAACGTTCTTATTAGACAGACCAATTTCGGTGCTGTAATGTGAGATAATCGATAAACATATTTCTTAATTGGAAGTCTCTTATACTTCATTCATAATTGCTTAATTTGGCTATCTCTTTTTCCGAACATAAATATTCATTATCATGTTTATAACGAATATGGAAAACCAACACTCTACAGCGGTAGATAAACTCGTAGTTGTGTCATAATTTTGGACTTAAGCACTACCAATTACTGGTCATGTTAATTAAGAGATCTTCGTGTGTTCGGTTGTATATTCCAAAATGGAGGCGTATGTAAATGAAGTGAAATGACCTCCTACGCATTTTTGTACCGCAACCAGCTGGCTTACTCGATATTGCACTGTACCAGTTTTGAGGTCAAGATGCGATTTAGTAGTACCAAGTCTTACGCTTAAGGATTTACAGGACGGTTTGAGCTTCATTACCATGTGGTTTCTTCTGATTTGATTCAAGACACCACAAATTCATAGTCTCATGTTAGAATCTTTGTTCAAAGTTAGTACATGCCTTGAGACCTATTGCTCATTATAATGTTTTATTATGTTTTCTGCCTTAGTAACATTGCCACTTTATATCGAATCATCCGCATACCATTATTTTTAATGCCGTTGTCATTTTGATCTGGCCAGCATGGTGGCAGAAAAGAGTAATTTCTTCATACGTGGTTTCATTTGTCCAGAAAATACAAGAATGAAAACTACATCTTATCATGTGATAGAGGGCTTTTACTTTACTTCTAACAACAGTTGATACTTTTTCATACAGGAGTCGCGATTCCAGACTGCAACTAGGCCAAAGTATATACCGGATGTTTCAAATTCGACCCTCTCCATTGGTATCTCGGAAACTGTAAGATATATGAAGTACCTTAAAGTTGCGTATTCAGGTAATTAAAAATGCCGCTTAGAAAGTTTCGAAATTCAAAGTGCTTCCGGAGAGAGACGGAAAAAAACGGAATTTTCTCAAAATCGTTTTAATTTTTTCTTGTCTTTATTTTCAGTAGGATTCCTAAACAAATAATTATTATAATAATTAGAATAATATGAGGTTTCCTCTCTTGTCCTTCAACATCGACTTTATTTTTTATTATGAACGCCGCATTGGAGTAGATCGAGTTTTTAATTATGATTCCAAAAATGTATAACACTTCATACAACGACATTGCCCAAACCTTAGTTATTTCAAAAAAGCAGACTTTCCTCGGAAGGCCTTGAAATTTAAGATAGTCATTTGTTTGGCGTATCATAATTATCAAAAAAAAAAAATAATTTTTCCTGTTGTCATTTGAGATGAGATTTTAAAATAAATTTCATGTTGTCATTGTTACTTGTTCTTTTCTACAAGATAGCGTAGTCAATTTTTCAATTTGCGATTTTTTATTTCGATTTCCATCACCAACTTTGTTTTTCATATGGGCGTTATATTGGAATTTTGTACATTTAAATGGACCATCCACTCTAAATTCAATGCTGTATTTCCGTAGTTGGCCATGAATTTGTTGTTGGGTGAAAACTATAATAATAATCGTAAATAAGCAGAGGTAAATCATAGCAGGTGTTCAAAATGTCCGTTATTGTGTAGGAAACGCCTTCTTTGTACATACTGCTCCATTTATTTCCGTTCTTCTCGGTCTTTCAACTTGCGGTCTGGTCTGATGTAAGAAACAAATGACTATCTGATAATTTCAAGGCCTACCTGCCTAAAAACTCTTTTATCTGCGCAACAATCCAATATGGCGTCTATAAGTAAAAAATAAAGTTGATGCTGGTGGCCAAGAGACGAAACGTCATATTGAAATTCTAATTATGCCATGTTGTAGAGGAGAAAAAGTGGCAATCCTAATGTGTAATTTATCTTAAAATCCCGCTAGAAGTAAAGCCAGCAAAAAATTAAAACGATTTTGGGAAAATCGGTTTTTTTCGTCTCTCTTCGGAAGTACTTTGTATTTCGAAGCTTCCCAAGCGGCATTTTGTTGATTACCTAAATACGCGACTTTGCCCTCATTTAAGCGACTTCGTATTTCTTGCAGTTTCCGAATGGCGAGGGTCGAATTTGAATCAGCCGGTATAGCAACGTATTGCTAACTTTCTTCCACAAGTTTCCAGGTATGTTTCACGTAATGGGCTGCCGATAGGATCGAAAGGAGAAACGCCACCACGATCGAGTTTCGTGTATCCCAAAATCAAATCGGATTTTTCTTTCAATGCGGCGTTCTATCGTCCCCTTCCGTGTTGAATTAATTATTCACTAACCTCCCTGTATCGAGGCCTGTACCGCACCGCGTTGCCAGATCTGCAAACGAAATTTCCCCAAAAAGGTTCACTGATCTTCGTCAGCTGCATCTTCCATGGAATAGACCATTTTATTGTCTATACAAAGAAAGACAAGTAGTTTTGCGCAAACAACAGTCGTGGGTATGTCATCAAAAGAACAGGAGTAGAAATAGAAGGATTGGTAACTCGAGCGATGTACGTTTTTGCTTATTGGCTGCACCAGGCCTAAAAAACGTATGCCCATCACATCTGGATAAGGGTGTAGCCTGAAGAAAAACAAGGATGGATCGGAAATTGCAACTAGAAGCCACCAACAAGAGCCAGCAAGCACATTTGTGGCTTCTGTCAGAGCTAATCAACCAACGTCGCCACGAAGGTAACTACCTGCGTAGTACTTCAAACCCATGAGCAAATACAAAAAGAAGTAGGGCTATCATGTGTAAGAGCTCAGGTAAAAATCCGCTTAGCATATGAGCAAAAAGAGGCTTGGACGCCTATTTCCGGTCATTCACAATGCTCATGAATTCCTCACATCTGTACGACTGAGTGGTCTTATACAATTGGTATTCCTAACTTTGCGTACTTTATATGACATTTCTGAAAGAAATAGGAAAAATATTGCCCCTAGTCGGCATTTTTTGACTTTGAAGTTGAGTCATTAATTTTCAGATAATGATTGTAGAAGGAAGATAAACCAAAATATGTGTGTAAAAATAAAAAAAAAATTAAAAAAAATGTTACCTTGTTTTACAAAGTATCCTCCCAACAAGTATTTCAGTGCGGACCTGTATTTGATCGTGAGGTCTTGGAGCACCGGCATGCCCTCTCCTGTGAGGTCTTAAGTCACCCGATTCACGAGCCCGTTGTACTACATTAACAAAGGTACGAGGGGTTGGTTGCACTCGATTGGGAAACCGATCCGCATAAACATGTGCCATTTTTTATTTCGTTTGAGCCACGCAGCAAACACCACTATTCACTCACGCGTTACCGACTGACACATCGACTGAATAAAAATATCGTGATCAGCGTTTCAAATTCTTTCGCTTTTTTGTTTCCGATGGGATGAACCGATAAGGCGGATTATATCCGTTGTTGCCAAACACGAGCACATAATATTATTATTGAGACAGGGCGGTACTCAAACTTCTAAAGGGCTATAACTTTGTTACTTTAATTTTACCACAAAAATGTTAAAGGAAAAAAACATTTCTTCTGATCAGATCTACTCACTGTTAAAATAAATGACTCAACTTCGAAGTCACCCTGTATAATTCTTTCATTCATATAATTATGTTAATAAATAAACATCTAGTTTAGAAACACTTTATTCACCCGACCAGCTCTCGTTTTCACAAAGAATTTTCTATAATAGCATTAGTTAAAATATACACAGTATTCCGGCGCCTATAAAGAGATCTGACAAATACTATCGCCATCTATGAGAAAGTAACAGAACACAAAAATGAATTTAGAAATCTACTTTGAGAAGTGTTCAAGCGTTTGGTTCTTCTACTATTTCATAGATATTGCTAGAATTTTTAATCTATTTTTGGTACCTCTCTCATGCCTATTTGAATTACGTATCTTCGGATGGAATTCGTTAATCAAAGATAGAGGGATTTCAACGATATCATTTTAATATATTTTTACAAATTGACAAATATAACACACTGAGGAAGTACCTGCTATCAAAATCAACGAAAGTTCCTGCAATGATAAAAATCACAAGATCTTTGAAGATTCCCTCCGGCTTGGCAACGCCGATGAGGTGCATGCTGTTTAAAGCGAGATGGGCGACGCATCATCGCACAGCACTCGGCTTCACAAAAGGCTAACCGGTTTCAGCAGTGCATAGCCGAGATAAAAAAAGGAGGGAAATAACAGATCGGTTTTGCTCTGCTGTCTTGTGATGCCGTGCCATCCTCTTTCCCCTCGTCTCTTTTCCCCTTTCCGTCTTTGCTGCTATATCGGCTCGGATGCTTCAACACCGGTCAGGTAATATCGTCTGGCCGTTGGTATGGTGATGGGAATCAACAATCAGTCGAAATGTCTCAGAATTGGAACATCCTCATTGTACAATTCAAATATCAGTGGTGGCTGTGATACACATATACAGGACGCCATTCACTGATTCAAGAAGCCGTAAAACATGGCGTCAAGTTGGTTGACTGTGCACTTAGAAAAAAGTTGAACACGGACATGTATAATAATAATAATAATAATCGTCTTTATTTAAACTGTACTTCATACAGAAACAAGAGTTGCATATGGTGGCGAAGTTTAGCAACATGCTACTCTTACACTTAACCACCCATGCAAAAAAAAACAAGTTGTTAAGTAGCAGATATCAAACAAAATATACATATATACATACATATACACACATTACATACGTACATGTTGCACCAAGCTTTGCTACATGTACACAAGGGAAGTGAATAATCATTTAACAATATATCTATAGCAATCTAATTAAGACTATGGATCCAAGTAAATATGAGATTTGACAGCTTTCTTGAAGCAATTTAAGGAACATGGTTTTGAATTCAGGACTCAAGGCATTGTATAACACTGAAGCCCTGTACGTGAAAGAACGCTGGAATAAAGTTGTGGAGTGAATAGGTGTAGTTATCAAATCTGGAAATCTAATATGTCTATGATGAATATTTCGCCTAAAGATCAGCTTTTCTCTTAAGTATATAGGTTTTGACATAAGTATTAGTTTATAAATAAAAACAAGGTAATGATATTTGACAATATTTTTTGTTATCATCCAGTTTAATTCAATAAGACTACCAGAAACATGGTCAAAGCGCCTTAAACCGCAGATGAACCTAGCACAATTGTTTTGCACAATTTGAATCCGATTTCTAGTAACAACATTGAGACACGGATAATATAAAATATCACAGTAGTTGAAAATCGGCATAACCAAAGATGAACACAGTTTTTTCCTTAGCTTATAATTGAAAATTGCTTTATTGGCATATAATGATCTCAGTCTCAAGTAGGTTTTCTTCAAAAGATTTTTAACATGACTGGTGAATCTAAGTTTGAAATCGATTACCACGCCAAGAATTTTAACCTCGTCAACCGGGTAAAGTCTTTGAGATCCAATTTTAATAGTTAATCGACTTTTAATTTCTTCTCTCCTACGATCCGAACAAAAAAATAACAGGCTGGATTTACCAGGATTTATTGACAGGTTGTGGTTATTCGAGAAGTCATACACTTTTTGAATATCATGGTTTATTGATGTCTGTGCCATTTCCATAACATCAGTATCAAAATAATGGACCAGTTGAGTATCATCCGCAAAAGACTGGAGTTCACAAAAACTCACAGCCTTAGGCAGATCAGCAATATATATCAAAAACAACAAGGGACCCAAAACAGACCCCTGGGGTACTCCAGACGAGATTTCTAGAAAACTAGATTTATTGTTTTCAATTGATACACACTGTGATCGATTTGATATATAATTTCGAAAAAAATTCAATGCAATTGGATCTATGCCATAATACTTCAACTTTGCTATTAACAACTCATGATTTATTTTGTCAAATGCCTTGGAATAATCGATTGACATCACTGCTACGCCCATTTTTTTATCAAGTGCTCTAATAATATTATCCACTAAGTTTAAGAGGGAAGTAGTAGTACTGAAAGATTTCCTAAAAGCAGACTGATCAGATGGGATGATATGTTCCTCTGCATAATGCATTAGTTGTAAGTGGGCTGCCTTTTCAACTACCTTCGATAAACAAGGCAACAGGCTTATAGGCCTTAGATCAGCAAACTCATCTGGATTTGATTTTTTTGGAACTGGTACCACAATTGCTCGCTTCCACGTTTCAGGGAAATAACCTCTTTCAAGGCAACTATTAACAAGGTGGGTGATGTAGATGAGAGTAACAGGCAGACTGAGCTTAATCATAGACAAGCTCAACCCATCAGTACCTTTTGCATCAGACTTAAAACTAGAAATTATTTCAGCTACTTCATGAGGCTCTAGAAGCCTGAAAGAAAATTTATTAATATGGGGAACATTTTCGTTATAATACCTTAAAACGTGATCAGGAGCATTAGTGGAATCAAAAACTGATATGAAATAATTATTTGCAAGGAAAGAGTCTGCAAGATGGTTTGGAATACGTGGCTTATCAGATGTTTGTGCTTTCATATTTTTCAATTCATACCACAATTTTTTCTGATCACGCCCTTTTTCCAAGTGAGCAAGATACGCCATTTTTTCATGTCTAATGCACGATAGTGCAAGGTTTCTAAGTATAATAACAAAAAATTAAATGGACCATGTCAGTCAAAAAGGCTCATATAAGTAGTGCATAGTCAACACAGATGTGTCAACATTGCTATCTGTGCTACCGTCCTACGTCAAGTTTCATAAGCAAATGTTCGGGGAAATCTATGACGTGTGAAATATGTCAAAAAGTTGACATATACTTTATTCCTCCCCTCATAACTCCCAACGTCCAATTTTTTCCCCCTCCAAATATTTTTCTAAATATGATCAGCATCCCCGGAAACAAAAAAAAAACGAAGTTTGAGCGATATTTATTTGTTTTTTGCCTGTAGCTCCGCTGCCACTAGACCGATTTTCAAAAACTGTAAAGCTTTTTTTTTGTCCCCGGCATAGTATTAACCTTGGGTGAAAATTTCATCAAGATCCGAGGGGTACTTCCCAAGTTATAGATGATCAAAAGATTAGCAGATAGACAGAGTGAAGAAAACAAGTGACATGGTTTTTCGTGATCAAGCCATACCTGTATGCCGTGAAAAAAACATAATAGCTGTATTTCATTGTCTAAATTTTTCTTTATTGCAATACTTGCTTGCCAGTAGCCTAGGAGGTTAAGATTGTCATTAACTTACCTATACGCATTTATTATCTTTGGTCAAATTGCCGACACATTTTGTATTCGCTTTCGTACCTTGGCAGAGATCAACTTGCGTCAAGTGACAACTGTAGCTGGTGTGCTACACTTCAAGACCATTATGGAGAGAGGGATTTAGATTATAAGTTCCAATTGATACGTACTATATTGAAAAGCATTGAGTTATACAGGGTATCCGCAAAGTTGGAGTTTTCCTTTACACGACGTGTAGATCTTGAAAACATAAGCAATTTTTCTTAGTACCATATACACCAATGTCTTAAGGGAACCGAGATAAAGGGCTCTGCGACATCAAAAATATCTGAATACCATCCTGTAGCCGCGACCCGGGACATCACCGATTGGTACAAGGTCTCAACCCGACGGCAGAACTGGGTCGGGGTCAGTATGCAACCTTCAACCGACGGTTATGGTCACGCATGTAGAGGTAATCGCGTAGACGAGAATCCCTCAACAAGCACTATAGACGTGGCTAGAGAAGTGCAAGTATCAAAAACTAAAGTGTGGCAAACGCTGCGTGAAAAGGGGCTGTATCCGTTTCACGTCCAACGTGTACAAGCCCTTGAACCGGCAGGCAGGCGGCACCTGCACGTGATGGGGGTGGCTGAGGATCCCTTGTGCGAACGCTGCGGAGTAGAGGAAGAGACCTCGGTGCACGTTTTGTGTCGCTGTGAAGCTCTGAGCTACTATAGGCAGACTATACTGGGGTCCATTACTTTGGACCCTCAGGACGTAAAGGAGCTTGGACTCAAGGCGATTCTCAACTTCGCTAAAAGGGCGAGGCTTGTGATTTAAGTATTGTAGAGGTGCATAAGGGCCCGCTTAAGCGGCCTATGCACTGGCTCCTTATGGTGGCCGGGATGCCTCTAAAATTCAAGATTCATTCATTCATTCAGCCCTTGAACCTGACGATTTTCCAGCAAGAGTGCGGTTTTGTGAGTGCTTGTTGCATCAACATGACAATAATCCGGAATTTTTGAAGTGCATATTGGTGACAGACGAATCTACGTTCACGCGTAATGGGGTGAATAACTTTCGCAACACTCATGTTTGGTCAGTAGAAAATCCGCACGCTGTCCGTCGGGCACATTTTCAGCCAGCTCAAACATTTTCGGTGAATGTTTGGGCTGGCATGGTGAACGGTATGCTCATTGGACCATTTATTCTCCCAAATCGATTGGACGGGATGTAATACCTAGACTTTTTACGCAACATTTTGCCTTCCTTGTTAGAAGATGTGCCATTAAGTGTAAGACAATCAATGTGGTTTCTGCGTCTGCTCGGTAGCGCTTCAGCTGATTTCATTTTCTGTTGGAGCGGTATGATTTCGGGCAGAGACGTACTTAGCCCTTCTCGTCAACTGGAGAGTGAGTACTTTTTTCTTTATTTTTTTTACTTGATCGCCCTCGTTTCACTACACATTACCTTTGTTATTTCAAGGGTAGTTGTTTCTGAAAAGGAAAACCCCAACTTTGCGGACACCCTGTATAATTTCCTGATATTCATGGGTAGTCATCACTGACGAGCCATTAACTACCTCCAGACTTTTGTGACGTCATAAACTGCTGTATTTCGGATGACACTATATCAGTACTTAGTAATAACATCTAATGTCTCTTAAATCTACTTTAATACTACTTGGAAGCTATACTTAGAAGTATATGCAAACTTTTGGATTCGTGCGCTGGAATTCATTCTTCTTGCATCTTCGTCTGGTCCGTCGTCCCATCCCCATCGTATCTCATAATTCCTCTGATGCACTTGCCATTTTTGCATATGAACTCCGATTCTGAACAGTTTTTATAAACACAGTATGCAAAAACAGATACGTTAGTTTGGTTGCCGATGAAAAATTATTTTGACTTTGAAGTGCGGTGTTTCTGTCTTTTGACCGACCACTGACCACAGTCATAATCATCCTATTTCGAAAAGCAACACTTCTTCCTGTCAATAAAACACGATGATCTGAGGAACATTTTGATGTACTTTACGGGTTAATTTCAAATTTTGGCGAGGTATGATCCAAATGTTACTCACCGGTTTCCTTTAAATCTGTACTTGACGCTTGTGAAGATGTTCAATGACAAGTAGTCCACATCCACTATACCGGCAGAATCGGCAGCATCTTGCGGTCACAGTGGTTACCCGGCTATCAAATGCTAACTGCTACTCACTCTCGCGATGGTTGATTCTGGTGACAGATGGTGCTGACTTCGATAGATACGATAGTGAAACTGACGTTTTTTTTTTATTGAAACTTCAGTAATTTTTGTTCTTCAACGCCAAAAACAAGTGCATTGATATTAATCGCGTTGCCCATCTCTACACTAACCCGTTGGAATGTAATACCATTGGAAGTGCTTCCTAAATGACTGTTTTAGGATCGATTGTCTCCGATATACCAGCAAACTCTATCCCATTGAGCAGGGATCTCATTACAAATACGTTAATTCAGGTATTGGAACTACTCAATATGGGTATCTACTGCTGCTACTACTATGGATCTGGGTTGTCGACTGTAGACACTTGGCGAACGGTGTGTTCGTACTGATATAATCTAACCCAGATATATTTTTGGTATTGTAAAGGATCAGGGTTTATAAGCGGGTTTTCGGCCCTATAAATGGAATTTTTGCATTCAAATATACTAAGTGACATATAAATCCGAACACCCAGTTTAAATGGTTTTATTTTAATAAAAATTGGTGAATGTATTTATCTTACTGTAAATAACAAGTGAAAAAATTTTCAGCCTTATCAGTTGGACATTCCGGTTTTTATACTGCTATTTTTTAATTCACTAACGCTCTAAAAATGAATATTCCAGCCGCAGTAAAGAATCAACGTTGGCGGATTTTGGTTCTTGACATCCTTTACGATCGGTTACGATGCCTAGAGTACGGAGACCTGTACGATTTCGTCAAATTAGTGAGTTTGATAGGGGCCGTATAGTGGGACTTCGGGAAGCTGGACTTTCTTTTCGGGCAATTGCAGTTAGAGTGCAAAGAAGTGTAGACACTGTGGTTAGATGTTGTCAGGCATGGCTTCGAGAAGGCCGTACGCAAAGAGCAAGGGGCACCGTGAAGATCGCCGCCTAAGATTATTGGCCTTAAGGGACCGTTTCTCCACTACCAGGTCCATTGCAAATGAATGGTTTGCAGAACACGGAAGACCTATTGGCATGTTTACCGACGAATGAGAAGTTTTGGCTTGTTTTCATAACGGCCACACTGGGTCCTCCCTTTAACTCGAGAACACCGACGTAATCGCCTTGAGTGGTGCAGACAACGGTCACTCTGGGATCAGGAATGGAACAGTATTGTCTTTAGTGATGAGTCTCGATTTTGTTTAGGCATGCACGATGGTCGTGCCAGGGTTAGAAGGCGACGTGGTGAAAGGAGCAATCCACAGTTTTTTGTTGAAAGACATGTTCATCACACTGTTGGAGTTATGGTTTGGGGTGCTATAGCTTATGGTTCCAGGACACCTTTAGTCTTCATCAGAGGTAACATAAACGCGCAGCGTTATATCCACGAAGTTCTAGAACCCCATCTTGACACACTGGCAGATCCAACTTTCCAACAAGATAATGCCCGACCACATGTTGCAAGAGTCATAATAGACTTCTTTCAACCTAATGATGTTACATTGTTACCATGGTCACCAAGATCTCCCGACTTATCCCCAATCGAGCACGTGTGGGATATGATGGGTAGGAGATTGCTCAATTTGCAACGTCCTCCTCAGACTCTAGAAGCACTTCGAGAGGAGTTGGTGGTTGCCTGGAATGAGATACCTCAGGAGGACATTGACCACCTGATCAGAAGCATGCCTAGGCGCGTTGGAGAATGCGTAGCACATCAGGGTGCATCCACACATTATTAAAGGTCAAAGGGCTTTAAAGCAGTGCAATCATTTTGAAATTTTTATCATTTACTTATTATGCTTCATTAAGTACTTATATTATTATATTTTATTAAAATAAAACCATTTAAACTGGGTGTTCGGATTTATATTTCACTTAGTATATTACAGGTATTTTGAACTTTTGTACCTGATTGATTTTAAGCAAACAATAACACTTCTACAAGGAACCTTAAAGGAATATTTAACATTTGCATTTCACAGTGAATTGTAATAGCCTTAATTTGGATGCTTTAAATATTTGCACGATTTTCGGTAATTTAAAAATTTTGAAAACTACCAACATTTTCAAATTATTCAAAATTTTCATAGTTGTAAAAATTTTTAGAATTCTCATACATGTTTTTTAAATAATTAAAATTTTCGTAAATGATTTTTAAAATTTCCAAACATGTTTTCAAGATTTTCAAAATTTTTATGTTGACTGACTTGAAATCTTGGTAGTTTTAAAATTTTGAAAATTTTGGAATACGGTACAAATTTTTAAAACGTTGCAGATTTTGAAAATTGGTTAGGTAACTGTTGCAGCTTACTGACGCAAATGTTAAATCCTTCTCCGAATGTTCCTCGAGACGTTTTTGAAGTAATGGATCTAATAAGTTTGGTCGATTTCTTGTGAAATATCTCTCAAACTAGAGAAAAATTATACGGCTCGTAATTTTCATATTAAATCACATGATTCAGTTACAAAAACCCATTTTTCATTTGTGTCCGGACACAAAAGTTGGCGCATATTCCACCAATAAAAAAAGGATTTGTGGCCTACTTGAAACATTGATTAAATCTAAACAACAGATTGACATGATGCCATTACTAAGCGTTTTATTGGAAATAACATTGTCTCACTCTTACTGCAAAGGGGATTAACAGGGAAATGTCGCGAACTCTACTACGCGACGATGCTGCGCCGGGGTGGCGGTGGCAAGGCTAGAAGTAGTCGTTCCACAGCCCAGTAGAGGGCGCAAGAGATCCCTGTTAACAGTGCTGGCTTAAGGAACAGGGTTTTTGTCACAGTAGTCAAGTAAATTGAATATTTACTCGATGTTTAAGAATACGCATTCTGTAATTTTATTTATGTCTGTCGAGCAGAATTTTGTACAGCAACAGTGAGAGACTTATTCACATTTTATTGCTGTCATATCAATCTAGCTATTGTATCAGATTTGTGTCTATGCTTGAGTATGGCGCAAATGCTTCTTTTTCGTTGGTGCATTTTGTGACTATTGACAAATAAAAAAATATGAATTTGTGACCCAAGTACTTTTTTGCGCATGTGCTTGGTAAAATCGGGCTCTAGAGAGGTGAAATCTCTGTTGTAGCTTAACATGGAAATGAAAAAATAATGTATCTTATATCCCACCCCCATAGCCCGTGGTGTACCTGAATCGTTCTTTATGAACGTGAATCGAATAAAAATCTCTTATTGCTGCTGCTTGACATCACAATCGATATCTTCCTACAACTATACACGCTAGCTTCATCCCATAAAGCTGCGTCGCCCATCAAGATGTATTTTAAGTATGACTTTATGGAAATAAAAGCAGTATGGTTTCCCCGGCGGCCACGCCATGCACCAGTCGACTTTGCGTCGCCGAGTGCAGTAAACACGATGAACGAGAAAGAAGTATGGCGTAAGAAAAGTTTTCGGGGTGGTTAGACCGGTAGCGTTAGTAGATTGATGTGAAACTCGGCGGACACTTTTTGGGAAGCCTGTAAACCCAACACTTTTGAAATTCACATTCCATTCTCTAACTTTTGGAGCAATAATGAACTGATTAAGAGTGTCCGATGTCTTCAAACAGCTTGAAGTATGCCGAAATATTTTCGCTCTGTCTTTTTTGTTCAGTTTACTCAGGAATAATAACATCGTCAGTCTGAAATGACCGTGTCCAGGATCCTGTCATGTGCTAAATTGTAGATCATTAATATGGAGCAGAAACGATGTTAGGACCAAAACCGATCCCTGCATAACACCCACATTGATATTATGAGACGAACAATCACTCATCGTGTACATTATTATTATTATATTATCTTATGACCAGAGAGGAAGTATGTAATTCGTCTACGTCTCTGGAAGATCTTATACACGCAAATATACGCATATTTCTATCACCCTTGAGTAAGCAGTGTACCTCTTTTTGACTAAATTTATTTTGTTCCAGGTATGTACTCCTAAGCCAACTGTTTATACAATTATGATAAGGTAAGAATGAGATATTTCCGGAAAGATGATCCTATTTACTTCCCCGAATCTTTCGATATGAGCTTTACGTGACGTTTAGATAGCAGCATCTGATAGGTTACCAATGAAAAACATCGTCTTTCCATAAAATCCATAAAAATCCTTCGAACACAAATTCGGCCAAAAAAGGCCGAGGGTTTAGACGAGACATGAAGGTTTCGAAAAATCTCTAGTCACGGAAAGTTTTATACATATGCGCATAATCTCGGTCAGTGAACTTAGGAACATTCAAAATGCTTTCTGTTCCAGGTATGTACTCCTAAGCCAACTGTTTATACAATTATGATAAGGTAAGAATGAGATATTTCCGGAAAGATGATCCTATTTACTTCCCCGAACCTTTCGATATGAGCTTCACGTGATGTTTAGATAGCAGCATCTGATAGGTTACCAATGAAAAACATATTGTTTCCATAAAATCCATAAAAATCCTTCGGACACAAATTCGGCCAAAAAAGGCCGAGGGTTTAGACGAGACATGAAGGTTTCGAAAAATCTCTAGTCACGGGAAGTTTTATACATATGCGCATAATCTTGGTCAGTGAACTTAGGAACATGCAAAACGCTTTCTGTTGAAACCAGTTAGTTATTCTGGAATATCTTTCAGCTGCTAGTTAGTACCAGTGCACATAATTTGTTCAGATGTCCAGTCCTGCAGGGAAAAAAATTCGAAGACAGAAAAGCCAGTGTAGGTATGCTATACTAGTTCTTATTCACCATTGCTTTATTTCTGAGCCCTCTCGGTAATAGTTTCCTCGTACTATAATCCAAACTATGACTTTTTCCTGTCTCCTCGCATGGCATGGTAGTCCCTCTACGCACTGGAGCTCTTCAACTTTTAGAGCTGTCACCGTTCGTGATCTTCTCGCTCTACGAGATCTTTCGCGTCTCCTTCATAAGACACAAAGTTTGTAGTAGAGGAGGAGGATTGGCGGGATCGATAGCCCCCAGAAGGCACACACGCTCCTCGCACATATAAAACGCAGTTATATAGAGTGTTCCGAAATATGATGAATGAAGATCACAAAAAACTGTCATAAGTTTCTACGTTAGAATATTCCACTGCCCTCTAGGGGTTTCCACGGTACTAAGGCCCCCTTTTACTATTGTTTCATGGAAATCAAGATGTGTGTCTCGGGCGCAAATTTATATATAATAAATCTCAAATTAGAAAAAAATTATGCGATTTGTATAAGATGGGCTCCTAATTCTCAAATTAAATCAAGAAATTGTTCATGTCAAAAAAACATATTTTTTCATTTGACTTACTCGCAAATTCCACTAATCGGAAACAAGTTTTATATCTACCATGTAAATTATATTAAGTTAAAAACAAACATAAATATCAGAAAACATTGAAAAAAGGATATATCGATTGTTAATCTGTAATATGGGGTTGTCCAAAACGGACGCAGGAAAGTAAACGCATATTAAAACAAGAAAGATTGATATTCAAATCAAGTTGGGTACTTTATTTTGAAGGTACATTTATACTATTTATGTATGAAAAATAATATCGCTCAAATGTTCACCACGACTGGATTTACAGACGTCCACGCGATGGTCGAAATTTTCAATGACATTTTGCAACATGGTCGGTTCTATGGCATTTATCTCGGCAATGATGTTGTTTTTGAGTTCTTGGAGGGTGGCTGGTTTGTTGACATAGACTTTGCTTTTCAAATATCCCCATAAAAAGAAGTCCAAGGGAGTCAAATCGCACGATCTTGGTGGCCATGGCACATTTCCTCTGCGCGAAATCACGCGATCACCGAAGAAGGACTGCAATCGATGGATATTGACGTTGGTTGTGTGGCATGTTGCACCGTCTTTTTGGAAATAAACATCGTCGATATCCATTCCTTCAAGTTGCGGCAAAAAACAGTCCTCTATCATCACGTGATATCGCTCAGAATTGACGGTAACGGCGTCCCCGGCCGCATTTTCGAAAAAGTAAGGTCCGATGATGCCTTTTGACCACAATGCACACCACACAGTCACTTTTTGAGGATGCATCGGCTGCTCTTGATACTCACAGAGATTTTGGTTCGCCCAGATGCGGCAGTTTTGCTTCTTTACCGTCCCATTCAAAGTGAAATGCGCTTCGTCGCTGAACATGATTTTTGATGAAAAATTGGCATCAATTTGGCGGTGTTCAAGGAGCCAATCTGAGAACGTTCGGCGCGAAAAATGGTCGGCCCGACGCAGCTCTTGCGTCAATTGGATCTTGTAGGCGTGTACATTCAAATCCTTGTGGAGAATGCGGAGCAAACTGGTTCTCGACG
Organism: Acanthoscelides obtectus; assembly: GCA_963669975.1. NCBI lineage: Eukaryota > Metazoa > Arthropoda > Insecta > Coleoptera > Chrysomelidae > Acanthoscelides > Acanthoscelides obtectus. The sequence goes on from CAVLJG010000005.1 coordinate 11,268,795, forward strand.
CGTTGTTGATTGTTTCGGATCGTCTCTCACACTCTCCTTCACAACAGCAATATTTTCCGGTGTGCGAACGCTCCTTGGCCGGCCAGAGCCTGGCAGATTTGCCACAGAACTTGTTGCCTCGAATTTACGCACCAGACGACCGATGGTTGTTTCGTTTGGGCGGTTGTTGCGACCGAAATGTTCACGAAGCGCGCGAAACGTGTTTTTTATTTTTGCACCATTTTTGTAGTGCTCTTGAATAACTTTAATGCGGTCTTCAATCGAATACGAGTCCATAGCGATCAATGGTAAACATTCAACTAACAAAATGACATGTCGGTGACAGAAAACAAAAATGGCGTCTATGTCAAATTGACGTTTACTTTCCTGCGTCCCTATTGGACAACCCTATAATGAAATTTATGGAAAAATCCTCTCTTGCTTGACATCGATGAAGTAAACAGTTTTTGAGAATAACACTTGTTTGAATACAGTCCAATCAATGATAGCTACCAGCCAACGTAAAGCTAAATAGCAGAAGATAGCTGTCAGTTTAACAGCAGTTTTTATTTGACTGCCAGATTTGATTGTTTGGTGATTGAAGGTTTGTTCGTACAGTAGTCGGTGACTTGTCGATGACTGTGTCTAGGATCCGGTCGTGTGAATTCCATCTATATAGCGTAGCAGAATGAAAGGAATTTCTACGGCGGCACCTTGGACAGAATCACTGTCAGGTTGGCGATTGCTGTACGAACAGGACTGTAATCAAATTTTGGGTTCTTGTAGAGTTTTTTGGGGGATTAGCTACAGTGCTAACCAGTTGGAACACTACGGAAACAAGTCGGAATCAATCAATATGGGCCACATAAAGGATTAGGATTCCCGAAAGTAGTTACTTAAGGTGTGTAGGTTTCCAGGAGGACGTATATTTTCGTATTATTTTTTCTTTGAAGAAACTTGTGGCATACTTTTTCTGTGTGTACATTTGAGACGTTGCCATTTTGTTTTGGGACACGCTGTATGCTTCTCAGATGGATGCGTGCTGCTGGTGGTGCAGAATGTCGGAATTAATTTTGCGTAAAGGAAGTTGTAGGTTTCAGCTGTTGCCCTGCTGTTACTACGATTTTGTCGCTGCGATAACGTAAGGGGAACGAGGACCTGCAGTTTATGGTTACAGTTCGTTCACATACGTATAAGAATATCTTCCGGATAAAGTTTTATCCAAAACCGGTGTTTTCGCTTCAGAATAATAATCCGGACCACTTTGTGGACCATTTTCTCCCTTCTTAATTACAAAAAACAGTTTTTTCGCATTTTTCAGGTATCCAGTGACTTTTCCCTAAAGTGAGTCGTTTTCGAGCTATACGCCAAAAACCTAGAAATGGTCATCTTCAATGATTACAAACTCCGTTAAAAATCATTATTTTTGAGTTTATCAATTATCTAAATTAAAGCTAAAACCTTACCCTACAAGACCCCTAGAGTATTTCACGATTAATTTATTCATTAAATTGAAGCCGAAACCAATGTTTTGTACATAGTGCATCTGCAGTTATTTTAAAGATAGAGGATGCACAAAGTCATGACAGGGGTCATTTCCAATCATAAAACCCAATACGCACATTTTTTGAGCTATTGTTATTTCGAAAAATTTGTAATAAATCGCTTCTTTTGCGGCTGTGCCCCTTTTTAAGAAATTCTGGAATTATCTTTTATTTCTCAGTCCCATTTGTGCTTCGGAGGGTCTTCATGAGTTTTGAAAAAAAAATTCAGTGGTGAAACACTGGGTGGTTAGAGAGTGTATTGCACTTATTAGACTTATTTCACACATCATAAATTTACATGTTCCCTTAAAACTTGATAGATGATAGTGAAACATAATCGACACGCGTATCTGTCTGGATTTACCAATATTTATACACGTTTCGGTTGTGTCTGTCGCGGAGTGCGGCACTCCGTGCGTCAAGCCCTACGTATGACTGCAACGCTGGCGCTCTCGATCTTGAGTTATCGCAGCCTTGCTAGACGCGTCGCAAGAAAAAGCAGGTAGTCTGATGCTATGTACATTTGAGGTGGGCGCGATGTTATTAGGTATTTCCCTCACAATTGGGATATCAGAAATAGTAAGAGATACGACGTCTCCTAAACGTGGGCAAGGTTGTGTACTTAGGTAACCGAAAAATGCCGCTTAGAAAGTTTTGAAATTAAAAGTACTACTAGGCGGAAAAAAGCGAATTTTTCTAAAATGGTCTTAGTTTAGTTCCTGACATTGCCACTTTTTCTCCTCCACAAAATGGTATAATTTGGAATTACAATGTGACGCTTCGACTATTGTCATCCAGCATCAAATTTATTTTTTCTTGTGGTCGCCATATTGGATTTTTGCACAGGTGTTTAGAGTTTTTAATTCTTGCCAAACAGACTTTTCCAAGTATAGCTTGATATTACCAAATAAGTCGAATTTGAAACAACCGGTATACGAGCACTATGCTTGGAATGTAATTTTATGTTATTACCTGACTTACTGAATTAATATTATATAGTAGTATATATATTTTATAAGTACGAATCAAGAGCTACTATAATCGGGTAGCAATCATGGTTGACTGAGATTTTTACACCAGAACTCTAAAGAAAATAAAACAAAACCTACGTCTTTTTGATGCCATTGCACTGTATGGAAATTTGTACTAGAAGTTGTGGAAAGTACAGAGTGAATCTACTTGACGCCATTTTTTCTACTAAAAGCGCTTGCCATCCTATACAGGGTGTTCCTTAATGATATGCGAATATTTAAGCGTGTGAATCTACATGAAAAATTAATGTTAGTTTGCTTTATAAACTATAGTCCAAAAATGTTTCCTTAAAAAAACTCGGGGTGTTTTAGGAAAAAAATGGAAATTAATTAATATTTTCAGAACCGCTTCAGATATTTCACTGATATTTAGTACGTAGTGAAAGTTAATCAAGTTGCATATTTTTCAATGCAAAAATAATTTTTAGCTTTAACTGTGGCGTGCGTCCGGGTATTGGCTGCGGCGGGCCCCAAGAATGGCCACCAATGTCCCCAGACCTCAGATTTCTTTTTGTGGGGATATCTTAATACACTAGTGTACACAAGTCCCATTAACACTGTAGAGGAATTAAGAGAAAGAATAGTTGCAGCTTGTGATAGAATAAACAACACTCTGCGCAATTCCATGAGAAGGAGGGCGGAAGCATGCATACTAAGTGAAGGGGGCCATTTTCAACAATTTGAAGACGATGAATATTAGAAAAGGTTCGACTATCTGGCAAAGCACGATCGGGATATCTCTGGTGATAAATCCCTCTGGCTTACTCACCATCACCGTCGGTAAGGCCATATACGTAATGCATTTCCGCCATTTCTGCATTTGAATAATTCACCAATTCACAAGATTGTAAAAACTAAATAATGAAAAAGATGTCTCAGCGAACAGATTTGAATAACAGAGACTTGTCAGATGTCAAAAGCCAGTGACATATTCCAGAGCAACTACATATTTATTGCTAAATTACATTCTTCAATTATTACATTAATTTTCTCGGACAATAGAACGGTTTTTATTTTTTTACTTAAAAATGGCGCATTGAAGGAAAACAATTCAAGAGCGATCATTTGTTTTAAATTGAACGGGGAATTCAAAAATAATTTTTATTTGGCAAAAAACCATTGGCGTACCATTTTTTTCTTAAAAAAAATCGAAGTCAATACCCGTACGCACGCCACTGTTAAAGTTAAAAATTATTTTTGCATTGAAAAATATGCAGCTTTATTAACTTTAACTACGTACTAAATATCAATGAAATATCTGAAGCAGTTCTGAAAATATTAATTAATTTCCATTTTTTTCCTAAGACTTCAACACCCAGAGTTTTTGTAAGGAAACATTTTTGGGCCATAGTTTATAAAGCAAACTAACATTAATTTTTTATGCAGATTCACACCCTTAAATATTCGTATATCATTAAGGAACACCCTGTACCTATACGAAAGACACAAGGCGATATCTCTGATTTTCTTGGCTAAGCTTGTCCTAGGTGTTCAAGCTTTAAATAGGGCCTCAGGAAACCAAGTATGTGCGTTAGCTCCAAAACCAGCTTCGAAAATGACAAGGATAAATCAGCAAGGACGCTGCAGAGCAAACTTTCATCTGGAGAGGGGGTGATTTACACAAGAGTTTCCGGTTTCTGAAAGAGCGCATCGCTGTGTAACCAAACGAAACAGCAGAGCAGCGAGAACGTCATTATGTTCTTACGTAATTACCGGGACTTCTTATTCACCCTACTTCTGTAAACCGTCATCCGGGCTGCCGTCTGCAAAATCGCTAGTTTCAGCCGAATATTTCGCGCTGTTCACCGGATTTTATGCACGCGGGGGTTGGATGTCAGATGGCAAAGCACGAAGTGAATTTCCAGTATAAACTAGATATCCCTGGCAATATGCAGGATCGGCAGTGAATCACTGAGGAGCCGTATTTAATGTGTGCGAGCGAGATAGAGGTGGAAATAGTTAAGGTAGAGCCCTGATGAAGCGTATACAGATCCATGGTCTTCGATGTCAAATACGCTTCATTCGCTCTCTCGCTCTAAGATACCTGTTCCTGGTTGAAATGATTATGTTCGCCTATCGTCTCTTCTGTATCTCTGTACTTGGTAATTCGACTGCTAGCTAGGTCGACCATTATGGTGGTGCGACATCTATTTGTGCATTGCACAGAACGTCGAGATCGCCGGAAATGTAGGGATCTTCTGTCATTTTCATCTTATGACCTACTATCTCTCTCATACACATTGAGTACTTGACCTCAATGATTCGCTACCGATCCTGTATAGCCATTCTTTTACTTGAGGCCTCCTTATTTTGAGGTCGTCTTGTTAGTCTTGAAAGGCGTCTTTAAGTTATTTATACCAGTCGCGGGCCCCGGTGTCTAGGTTTCTGCTTACGCAAGTGCTTCAATATAAAGAACAAATATTTGATCTATTTGAGGCCTCCTTATTGGCTTGCATAGTGGTTATCCTTAAAACTTACTTATTCCACTACGTTTCTCATGGAACCAGAGCCCTATTCATTGTTTGTTTCTCATTTCAAATTGATAATTGATAAAAAAATGCCATCTTTTTTTATGTTTGTCAACTGTCGTCCTCGCTGTCGTCACTCACATGATGTGATAAGGGAAATAAAGATATCCCCAAGGAACTTTGCCGTACTACTACTTCATGGCTATACATATTTATACTTAGTTGAATAACATGTTTGATTGCCTTTACCAAAATTTGGAATCTGCATAATATCTGGCACAGCAGCATTTCCGGAAATGTCCATAATTCAAGCGCCATACAAGTTTTGCTAGCAATTTTTAATTTTATGATAATCCCAAGATGGCGTTCCCCCTTCACAATGAAATATTGTTTTGTATAGTACCTACGTACTGATCTTTCCAAACATACGGTAAGGATCAACCTATCCTAAGCTAACTTGCCAAAATCTTTCCGTTTTTAGCTCTCGTTATACATCATGTATGTGTAACGGATACAATGGATTTGAAAACGTTGCCAAAAGGCAGTCTATTGTTATCAGAAAGCGGACGCCAAATCGATAAACTACTTTAGGCTCATACACACTAGGTTGAGAAATGCCGAATGGCCAACATTTACATCTAGGACAACTAAAATAGACAAATTAAAGAACCGCCCGTACAAGAACTGAATCGAATAGTAGGTCTCTTCATGTTCTCAGAACAAAAACTACATCAGTTTTGCGAAATTGTATTGTGTCGGAAGGTTTAAAAAATATTCTAATAATTTCAATGGCTTTCGGACAATTTTAAAAATTTTGTTTGCTGTTATTAGGCAGGATGAAAGTTCCTAAAGACATAAAGCTTTTTCGTGCATAGGGTGTTTCAGAATAATATGCAAATGTCTCTGAAGCATATAAATCTCAAAAAAATAATGCAACAGGTTCCTAAATCGGCTGTTTGATCGTCATACGACATCGATGGAAAACAATTCATTTAGATCGCCCGAACCTGTCTACTTCTAACATATATTGCTGGTTTTATCACGCACTATAGTTTATCGACTCGATATAGTATCGTATCGATAACTGGATCTTTTAAATATGTGTGAAATGAGTTAAAGTCTGATTAACATTTACCTCTTGCTCTTCCTGACTGTAAAACGGATATTGGAAACGTTAAACGTTATGATTGTGATGTAAAATCGAATGTTCTCTAATATATAAGTTTAGTACAGGGAAAAATTCTACACATGTTATACGTTTGAGAGAAGGCTATTATTATTAACCTTTAACGTTATCCGCTTCAGATTATAAAAGTGCTCTCCCAATAATGGCCCACTTTCAGACTATGTACGTAACGTTCTATAATACGCAAATTCTCTTAATATTCTTGATTTTATTTTCCATTGCTTAATATATTCTGTATATCACCCCAATCTGGCCAATATCATCTTTGCCCCTAGTTGCAATCTCACATCTACATATACCATTATGCTAATGAGGCTCAAGATTCCTTGCTTGCTCGAAAGTTGTCGTAACTCGTAAACTTTGCGGAGTTGGTTGGCTTTGTTTTAATATGAACATAACTACCTGGAAGTTGTTCTCATCTTGAGTCATTTAACATATTTACCTGGTTATACTCACTTTGTTGTACATTCTAGGGACTCACAGAGTCTAGTGAAAGTTGTTATTCGAGAATTTATTAGATATTTGTTTTGGTATAAGGCAACATAGACGATGGTTATATCAAATTCTTGGCGAATAATACCCATCATTGAAATAAGACGCTATCTATGAGAGTGTAAAGCATTTATTGGTAACCGGTAGATGGCTGACGATTCTGGCTGTATAGTATATGCGGTCTACTCGCCCCTAATCATGCTGATGAGTTGCCAAAAAGCACGAAACAGCTGTCTATGTTTGACTGACTTTGGTCGGACAGACGAAAGCAACATATTGTAACGCCCTCGTACAGGTGTGACCTTGGGTGACGTGGAGAGCCCTCGCAAGTCAAGGTTACTGGCTCACCAAGGACGAAAAAACTTTGTAGTTTTTGAAAGTGGACCCAGTGGCGGCGGAGCTAGAGGCAAACATGTAAAAAAATCCACCAATTTTATTTACCGTCAGAGCCTTCTGACCATTTTCACAAAAAAGCTTGTGGGGTATAAAAACTGGGGGGTTGGCGAGAATTAATTCCAATTTTTTTGCGTTAGTATATTTATAGACTTCCAAACCCGGTGATTCTTCGCGATGTGAGGTGTATTTCACACATCATAGACTTCCTTTTAAGAATTAGAACTACAAAACTATCAACCTATTCGAGGCTATTTTTTTCATAGCTTCATTCCATTAAGCCGCAATATTAAAACTATTTTCAATCATCCTCATAATAATTATGCGAATAATGTTTCACTACCAAGCCATATTAATTTGCATCAACCGGAAAGTATTTTCGGATATGTGGTTACCAGTTTACAAAATATTGATTAGCGCCGGGCTAAATTATCCTTGTTATCGAGGAAATAGTTCGTAAAGCGTTAATGAACCAACCCTAACGAACTTTAAAGCAGACAGTGAGGTCTGTTCTTGACAAGTTTGTATGCTGCGTGCATTAATATCATTGTTGTATTTGGGATGCGTGGTTGACTTGTTCATTACATTCCAGGGTGGCAAAATGTTCACTACAGCCAGATGTATGTATTCTGTTTTTACTTCCCACGTCTACCGATGAGGCAGGATAGTAATCATGAAAAATTTCGAAAATGAGATATTACGTACATCATGTCACTCATTTTCGTCAGTCTGTCTGTCCGTCCGCAAATCCTTGCTCGTCTATAACTTGGTTAGTAGTAGTATGCCAAAGACCAAAAACGAAAAAAATTAAAAATACTGTAACTGCTGTTTTTGACGTCTCAGTTTATTCTTGCTCATTCTTTAAAAATGTTTATGTTGTAGAGTACTGGATGAGAATATTTCGCAATTTTTTGCGTTCGTATGTTAGTATGTCAATTACACTTGCAGTTCTGGGAAGTCTACGTATACTTTATCTGAAGTCACTTGAAACACTGTGAAATACCGGGTGCGTTTTATATATATATACATATATATATTTAACACGCTCTGTTGCTGCAAAAATCGCCAAATTTCGCAGCAAATATCCCCCATATAAGATCAAAGGCAGTTTCACCGGTCCACGTGGAGTAAAGCACGCCTATGTGTGGACATAGCCAATGAGAAAGCGTGTATTTCAGAGCTCCGAACAAGTGCAGGTGGCTACTGAAAATTGAAACAGTTTAGCCAGTGCCGTGTAGCGGTGAATAAACGTGTTTTCTTTAGTCTGTCCGTGTTTTTTCATAGATTTTATTAGTTTGTGTGTTTTTGACTTTTGAATACTCAGTTTACTTGTTGATTTAATTGTTGTGTTGATTGTTCTTGTGTGTCCTAAATATGGCTCTTTGGAGACCTTGGGAAAATGCTCCAAGCCACGAGGAGATGGTTGATGAACCTGTGCAGGCAGAATTCTTTCATAAAGATTTAGAGGAACAGACCCAAAGAGTAATCCTAAATATGTATGATTGTCTGAAAAACGAAAATCCAGATTCCTCGCAAAATCAAATTTTAAACAGAATTTGTATCCTGACAAAAATCAGTCGGTCTACCATTTATCAGGTTATAAAAAGGGGAGATGTAGTCAACCATTCCTTCCACAGAAAGCGCATAGGGCAACAATTAAAGAGAATAGACGTGGGTTTTCAGGAAGATATTCGTCGTATAATATACGGATTTTATAAAGAAAATTTGGTGCCCACGTTGGAAATGATACGGGATAAATTAAAAGATTATCCTGAAGATTTTTATAATTACAAATGCTTAGACTCACTGCACTGTATTGTAAAACTGTGTGGTTTTCAATACAAAAAATTAGATAAAAGAATGGTGATTATGGAGTCGTCTCGAATCGTTGAATTGCGCCAAGAATTTTTGCACAAAGTTAAAATCTGATTTACCTGGATGAAACGTGGTATGATACCCATGATGTTGTGCAGTACGGCTGGGTTGACGACAGCAACAAGTGCATTTTAAATGCACCATGCAACCGTGGAAAAGGAATCATTATTCTCCATGCTGGCAGTGAAAATGGATTTATACCTAATGCCTTGCTGTTATGTGCCAAAAATATCAAAGAATCATGTGCCGACTATCATGAGGACATGACCTCCGACTTATTTGAAAAGTGGATAGGGCAGCAGTTAATACCAAACATTTCCCCAAATTCAGTGATTATTATGGACAATGCGCCATACCATTCCCGACAGAAAAACAAAATTCCGAATACAGGCACAAAAAAACAAGACATTATTGATTTTATGAAGGATAAGGGAATGGAAATACCACAAAAATCAACCAAAGCCATATTATTGGATCTTATTAAAAGACAAAAATTTGAAAAAGAGTATGTTGTTGACAATCTGCTTCAGCAAAATGACCATGAAGTATTACGTCTACCTCCCTATTACTGCATTTTTAACCCGATTGAGTTGGTCTGGGCTGCTTTAAAAAAAAAGTAAGAAAACATAATCAGACCCCTCAATTAAGTGAATCGCTATTGGCCACAATAAGAGATGCAGTATTTCATATTGCTGCCACAGACCTATGGAAGCAGTGTTCTAGGCATATTATTAAAAAAGAAAATCAATATTGTGTTTTGCCTCCTGTAAATCCCGTTGTAATTCCTCGACAAGATGACTTTAGCGACAGCTCCGAAGGCGAGGATGATATATAAATACCTATAATGTAAGTCTTTATATACCTTTTTATATACCTACCTGCTATGTAAATATTTGCCTATGTCAAACGTTGGAATTCTGTAATTTTTCCATTTCTTAACTTTCAGTCAACATAAATTAAACTCCCAATATAAGTATTTTTTATCCCAAATCAAAAAAATAAGAAGATAGTAAAATCCATTTATTGTGATATAAAAACATTATTATTATCGTTCTAAATAAATGACCGCACGCCTATGATACGTCATGAAATTACAAAGGACGCGCCGACCAAAGGTTTTTATGCTATTTCAAGTGACTTCAGATAAAGTATACATATTAGTCATATTTCATACATCATAGATCTCTCCGTAAATATGCCCTCAAAACTGCTTCAGCAAATGGATCGCGTACTTACCTGTCACACTTGCGGTCAAAAGCACGGGGTTGTAAATATTGCATCTTTGGTAGTGGACTTCTAAGTGCAGGTAGCAGACGGCGGGTGATGCGATATGCACATACGAGGTGAGCGCGATATTATCATATAGACCATGCTTGTATTATTTAACGATTTTCCTTGCTTTCTTGAGGTGTCAAACATTATTGACAAACAGTTTTGCACCAGAGCTTCAAACTAACGAGGCTACCGTGTACGGACACGCTCATTGCTACAATCTGAGGGAATTTATTTACAATAACAAAGTGGTGGTAATTATATTCTGATTTTAGCACTAACTATTTGTGCTATAATGTAATGAGGTATCACTGTCATTTTGGAATGTGGGTATATAATTATTGTGATAGAGTTTCAGCGTGCTTTTCATAACATAAATATATTTTCATATTCGTGCAAAGGGATTTCGAAATGAAAATATATTTTCAGTCTATTAATCAAAGCATTTTTTGTCGCAACGACCGAATCCTATTATGTGTGGAATCCAGGTACACAGAAGTACAGAGCAATGTACGGCTGGCCCAAAATTTAATTAAAAAAATTGAATCGGACAGTGCAACTAGGAACGGTGGGCGGCACTGACCCCGGATGATGAAATAAAAAAAGTTCTTTTTGATACTTTGTTGGCTGGGTTATCTGTTTTTATGGTTTCAAAATGAGAAGGTACAAGTTATAACAGTATCCTCAACATCTTTGTTCAGATTTTTCTCCTATAGGAACGTAAGAAAAATGTGATTGGTTTCATCAGATTAACTTTTTCGGTAAAATCCTTTCTGCTTCAAACGAAGCTGTGACACTGTTCGTGAAATGAACTAACTTATCACAATGAGTAACCAAATGAAGTTAAACTAGTCTTATAAGATTGTTCTTTAAAAATACGCCTATTTTTCAGTTCCTGTAAAATTTGGAAGGGGAGGAGCAAGGTCACTTATTTTCTCAAAGGGGCTAACTGGAAGTGCAGCATGAACCTACTTGACACCACTTTTGATTAATTCACTTGTATGTGGTTTCCGTAACAATCAGACACTTACAGCCTGTTTACCCATGCAGGCATTCGAAATTACCGATTGTAACTGACCTCGACCTATCCTGTAATCACATGACAGTGCAATTCGAAGATACAATTCACCAGCCGGCATACGACCGCGGCACACGGCAGCTGCGAGATGGGAATTAAAATGTGCATCCCCCTACCCCATCATGGACAATGCCCTGTGCCCTCGATCTTTTCTGTGGTCAATGGCGTAGATAAGAACACGTAGGCGAGAAAGACTGATCAATTTTGCTTTGCACACTCTTTTCGTCGTTTCTTTCTTGTTGCGTTTTTTCTTTGTGACTTTCCTTGGTATCTGGGAAACCAGGTCTGACAAACATACTTTTTCTTATAACGAAGCAGAACCCTAACTACCGGGGCACCAGACTACCCAACTAACAATTATCACTCCTATTAGAGTTGCAAGAATGATTATACAGTATTCCTTAAACATATACTGTAAGAACATTGGCAAAACCCCCTTAGAACAGCTATACAAGCGGAATGGGCACACCTAATATGACACTTCCAGTCCTTTAAGAGGTTAAATAAGGGCTACAGGTAACAGTTATAAAACAAAAGTGTAAGCCTCTTGCAGCCGCTATAGGACATTTGCGTCAATGCAAGATTCAGTTTTTGTCAACTATACAACTATTCTGTTACGTGATTCTACTTTATTGCAACCAAACTATTTCTTATGTATTGTATAGACGAAGTGAAGAATATATAACTAACACATTACAGTCATCTTGTTTACTTACATATCGGCCATTGTGAATTTCATAGCAAATTTTATTGTGATTATCGTGCAGATTAGTTACCCAATTTCTACGGGCTTCGCATTTGATTCATATTTTGACAATGATCAAAAGTATGTCTAGATTTTTAAGATAGAAAACTGAAGTTATCTGCGTTAAATCTTCCACAAATCCTATATTTAGACACAATTACACTAATGTTTATCACTTTATATCTCTAATTTCGAACTGAAACATAATTATTTAATATTAAATAGAGGAATAAATGTTTGCCCAATATAGCTGGTGGTTGTGTACAATCATGGCATCGTCCATGTTGTCTTTAGGTTATTAGAATATTTTGGTGTTGCCTGCAGGTGTTATACAACAATTTGACAAATGTCTGAAATGAAATACCGACAGAGTCGAATGATTTACCCAGAATTTGTACCAGATCTATATCTTCTGTTTGAACAGTTGATAAAACCTTTTGAACCGATTTGCATGCGTTGTTTGTCTTAAAACATTGATTATGGCATTTTACAAAATGTGACAGCAGAAAGTTAGGTTATGGTGAAGTTGTTTACCAACATATTTTGCATACCTGTATGTATAGCCTTTAACAGTTACTAAACAACAGTTGTATAAGTGCTTCCGTTGGGAGCAATTTGTTGGCTAAAGTAGTAAATTGCACAGCAAAACAACAAGGCTCGGGTTTGTTTTATAAACGTTACCATGGATGCCACAACACAACCATTTTGACTAACGTGCAAATATGCCGTATAAAATAGTTGTATAAACGTTTATGCAACAGTTAAAAATTTGCCCTATAAGGTGTTGTATGACTATGCTATAAGAATATTTTAAACACTTCATTTTAGAGCAAATATGTTGCAGAAAGCAAATCTGCATTCCACACAACATTAAGCCAGCATTTTGGTGTTCAGGCAACAACAATAGAGAGCTTTTATGGCTGAACGGTTCTTTTACCAAAAGCTTATACCACTACTAGTTGGGTAATACAAGAAGGACAGATACATCTTTTGAAGAACTGGGAAAAGCCTCCTCAGGTAGATTGTTTCAGTCTCGATACCTTAGGGAAAGAAGCCAGATCGCCATTAGCTCGGTCGGTGCGAGAGTGTCGCAGACCGTCCTCCAGAAAAGTGTCACAGACTAGTCGGGCAGCCCTCCTGTGAACATCTTCGAGCCTGGATAATATTTTCGGGGAGACAGCACCCCAAATATGTGAGCAGTGCTCGAGGCTGGGTCTTATATGGGCCTTGTACAGAGTGAGGAGGTTACTCGTATGTGGAGAAAAGTCCATCTTAGTCCTGAACAGATAACGCAGCGTGTTGCAATTGACGAGATGTGTTCGTACCAGATCAAGTTCCCGATGATCTGGGCTCCGACCAACTGAAATAAACGGCTCTTTGGAAGAACTCGGTCATCCATCGAAACCGATAGGGCGATTCTTGTTAGTGAAGGTACAATACTGTATCTTTGAAGCATTAAAGCAAGCAGTAATAACCTCCAGATGTTGTCAAATTTACTAGGTGATTTTAAAGGTTTCCGGACCTTATAAAAGAGCCGTTGGTATTTGAAAACATTGTAACGCTTCCTTTCCGCAAAAAGTCCAGAAAAGATGGAACGCAATGAAGATTCCAACTTTTCTGCACAATCACAGAAAGGGGGTTACCATTAGCTTCCGGTAGCTCAGTCGGTGGCATGAAGACATCTACAGGCGTGTAGCTGTGTGTCGACCATGGCATGGCTAGAGGATAGAAGAACAAACAGAACACAAAAATTTAACAGATTTTATTTAACAAAAAAAAGCATTTTCATTACATTACAATTTTACAGTTTTAAAGAACAAAATAAGTTTTACATCTTTGGCGCTGCTATAAAACTATCAACTTATCTTTCGCTGGTCCATTTTGACTGGACTGAAGCGAGGATGGCCAGGTGCTTGAAGTGGAGGTCCCAGTTATGAGGGGTGACCTCACATATAGTGGCTTCATAACCAGTTGTAGGCGAAGTTGAACTTAAAGGCGATGGCGCTGCCAAGGCACATGCATGGGTGAAGTGATAGGCCAAGCAACGCAAAGTCAAGGACTAAGGCAAAAGCAAAGTCAAAGACAAAGGCAAAGGGAAAGGGAAAGAGAAAGGGAAAGGGGGTGGCCCCAATCTGAAAAAGAACCGTGTGCATTAGCAACGTGCCCTAATGGCCAACGCATTTCCAATCTCAGTCTGCCTCAAAAGAGAACCAACGATTTTCTAGGTTAGAATTACATTACATAGTTTGATAAAATCAAACCGAAAATTGGAAATACCTTTCATAAAATAAAATCATGAAATAGCAAAAAAAAGCGTAAAACAAGATGGTGGTCATCAAAAATTTCTCCACATGCTTCTGATATAAAAACACAAATATCGAATATTCATAATCAACGTACTCATAATTTCACTGAACTATGATGAATATATATACGCACACAGAGGTAAAATCGATGTGGATCGATTTCCACCTCGATTTGATTAAAGTTATGGTGAATGATCGAAGTAGTCGAAAATGACGTTCGATGGATATTTTAAAATCGTACAAGAAATAAACCACTTACATATCGATTATCTATAAACTACAGGCAGATCCAGCAATAAAACTGTATAGTATTATAAAACTCACCATTTTGTCCTATTCGGACACACATTCTACAAAATTCTAGCACATGGTGCTATATGACCTTGTGCTACAGAGAAGAAAATTCTTAGCTCTTGTTCGATCGGCGGCTCAAGTGAAAAGGAAGCGCGAGGAAGATCGCAGATCAGGAACTTAAGCGCTCCAAGCGGAAAATTTTCCAAGTAGAAAAGCTAGAGATGGGATTAATGAAATGATAATCGAGAAGTGATTTTATAAATACGATCGGACGGTGAAAGCGTTACAACATGTTGCTTTGCTGACGTACACGTACTTCGTGTTGCCTCAGAAAATGGAATAATTTAAAAGAAATTAAATACTTGCATAGAGGGGGATTGAACAGAGATGAAAATACTGATATGGTAAATGTATCAGGAAGTGACGTTTCTTCAAGATCCACACAATTTAATCGAACCGTTGAATTTAAAGAAATTAGTCCCTTGAAATTTGGGAGAAAAGATCAGGTTTACAAAAGACAAAAACCATCCTCCATCGGAACGATAAGAATCGCTCTTACAATGGCAAAAATCAGTTAACTATGTTTTGATTTGCTTGAAAACCCACCCTGTTCATAAGATTTAGCACATTACAACCGTAGAGGGGTATTTTGAAAAGCTTCCAGAGAATCACTTCATGGAAGGTATAAATTAAATATAAAATATTATATTTAACTTAAGATATACTTTATCGAAGACTAAATGGTTTTTCAGAAAACAGATAGCTTGTTTTTAAGGTAATGTCCAAAAACGTCACGTGGTAATGTCAGTCCTTTCTTCTTCCGTTCTTTCTTTCAACCGGACCTGAAAGACATCTGAACTGATATATAAAATTAGAACCCAGCGGATTCAGGATTTGTGTCTGGGGGGAGAGGTCACACTGGTCAAAAAAACTTGTTCAGGAAGATGTACTTCTCGTCTTCGGGGTGGTGGGGGGAGGGTGGTTGATGACACAGTGCCTCTGACATAAAAATTAAAAACTTGACTGACCCTACCCTTGTACCCTTAGGGTACAGCCTAAAAGTGATTAAAATATTAAATCTAATTTAAAAATGAACAATTTATTGTTAAATAACAAAATTAATTCTTCTTTTTTGTCTTCCTGTGAATCGATTAATATTAATACTTACCATCTCCTTTGAATCCAGTGCAACAACTTTTTTGTAGTTTTGTCCGTCACAGTGTCGCCCCATCAGCTCTAGTGTCTATATTGTTCAGCGCGTCTGAATGTAAAATTGATAACAAGAAATCAGAGTGTTGTTATATTCTTTTAATGACCATCTGCGTAATGTTTATGAAACAGCGCGTTAGCATTCAGTTTGAATTTCCCTTTCATTTCTTGAAAATTTTTATGAAAACTGACTATTCCATTTCTAAAAAAATAACCGAATGACCCTTTTATTGCTCAAGGAGTGGAGGGGTTATTTTTTCATTTTGTGCTTACAGTGATATATTATTACCTGACATATGATGTTCAGTAAATAAATATCTTCGTGGTATGAATCATCCTCTTTTTTTCTAATAAATCTCTAATGCGTCTATTGCAGTCTTTTCACGTCTTGAATGCTTATAACCATAAACTTTCACAATACTGTGCATTTTTTTTATTTAATGACATATCTATTTTCTTCGTGATGATATCGTTGAAGAAATTTTTTGAATGTATTACCAATTGCATAGTAGATGAAATTTCAAGAGTGGGAGCTTTTGGCGAAGATATAATGAATGCAAGATCTCTCCTTTCCTCCATGAACTGGACCTTTTTTTCAATCTGTTATGGTGGCATTTAGTATTGAGCGTAATGAATACCGTGCAAGTTCAAATGCAAAAGAAGGAAATGGACTTGATGATGGCTCAAAGATGCATTTCAGCATCATTAAATTTTTTTAAAGATTCGATGAGCGAAAGAACATACGATAATTTTGTTCTGAAGGCTAAGAATAAATGGGAAGAGGTGCAATGGGAAAATCCTGGTTTTCCCATTGTCAGAACGAGAAAAATCAAAAAAGTGTTCGACGACTCGCCACTGGAAACACACGAAAAACATCGAATAAATTACTACGAAGTTTTGGATTCAATGAGTAACGAATTGCAAGTAACGAATTGCAAGAAAACGAATTAGAAACCAGCGTCACTAATTTGATCGAAAAATGTTAGGACTTTTTCACTACAGATCTAAAATATGAGTTAGTCAGTTTTACGAGCATGTATTTTTCGGAAAATCGTAATTTTACTAATGACAGCCCGCTAGATTATTTGAAGTTCATTATTGCAAACAATTTTGTAGACAATTTTCCAGAGAGCTGCAGTTTAATCAGATCGTTTTTAACTTTGCCTATCGGTTCAGCTAGTGCGGAACGTGTCATGGGCTCGTTGAAAATTATTAAAGAATAGTCGAGCTTCATTGGCTACACACTTCTCTAACCTCTATATCGAAAGATCAGTAGCCAATACACTCAATTTGGATTCTGCGAAAGAAGTTTTTGCTGAACGAAATGCCAGACGCGGATTCAAATTAGAATAATTCTGTTATTTTGTATTGAATAAAAAATATTTGATCTCAGTCTCTACGTGATTCAGGTTATATAGACATATAGTAAAAATCAGAGGTAACAGTGCGCAGCAATTTTAGATCCGCTTGAATATTGAAACAGTTGAATTAGCTGTTTTAATGGCACGTTGAAGCAGCATCAGATCAACTTTTTGCATCAAATTACTATTGAAAAACGTTTTGCACTATCCATGATCTTGTTTCGGTTACTTGTGCAGATCTTTCTAATTTTTTTATTCTCGGTTGCCGTCATCAATTTGCAAATAGTGATAAATGTGGAGAATATCACTTTCGCACAGCGATTTGACAGTGACGGTATGGTAATCGTTTAGTTATGAGTTACCGTAAAACTATCACCTATCGTTATGAGCTTTCGTGCAGTGGCATGGATAACACTGATACCATTTTGTACCTTTGGGGCTGACTAAATTTTGGAGACACATTGAAGAAAATACAAAGATGAGATTATGTACATTAAGAATTTGGAATATTTGCACATTCTTATTTATACATAATTACCCAACATACTAATAATAATAATAATAATAATAATAAAACAAGGACTACATAAAACAAACATAAAAAAGATTTTGTAATAGTCCCTGAAGATTTTACTGATACAATCGAAATTAAAGCCAAAACTGTTTGATACGGAATTATAATTATTGCATATATGTAGAATCTAGCGGAGAATCAAATAATACGTTGATACGGGAGGTGGTGCAGCTAAACGCGGTATAAAAAAATTCAACCCCTGAAGAAGTTCTGGTACATCCACTGGGTCGTGCAAAAGCTTTTTGAGGAATGTGAGGTCAACATTGGAATGTCTCAATTGTAGAGACGATGCAGCAGAATAAACTGACCCCCCTTCCTGGATATACTCCTATCGATTTTATCAAGTAAAAAATTTGAGAAATTTTCTATTTCTAAGATGCGTACTCAGGTTTTGGTCACACCAGCTAAATAAAAAGTTTTCGCTGAAAAAAGTTACGCATTATGAAACCTAGAATCCGTACTCAAAATCAGCGTTTCGAATCTCCCTAGTGATCTGAGTTTCACGCGGTTATAACAATGGATGACAAAAATTGAAATTATGCCTCAAGCAACTGTAAAAGATTAGAAAACAATTTTAAAAATTGTTCAGGCAGCATTCCTGCCTCTTTCGAAAATCTTCCTACCACGCCTATGTCTGCACACCGGGTCTACAGCGGGTGCTATTGTTTTCGGATCCCCGGTCAGGGCATAAATGTCCCAACCGGCGGTAATGCTGTTTGCGTTGGCGTGTTACACTCTCCCAGCACGAGTTTTGTTTTGATCATTTGCTCGGAAATGGGAGCTGCAAAGTGTCCTGCCCGGTTTAACCGGATTCGCTTTTTCACAGGACAAACACTAACGGTGGCTGCGGAAAGCTCGTTTTCAAGAATACAGGTCAAACCCGTGTCGTAAACATCAGAAGTGGGATGCCGCTTTTTGGCTTTTAGCGTTAATGTCAATTTCGCTTAGCTCTCGATAAAGTGCGACGTGGTGGTTTTGTTTCGAAAAGCTCAGGTCACATTATCGTATAATTTAGAGATAAAGTTAACCTTAGAAGTGGGATGCAGCTTTTTGCTTTCAGCGTCAATGTCAAGCGCGATTTCGTTTTTACGTTTTTTGGATGTTGTGTGTTGTATGAAGTAATTTAGCTTTGATGCTAACATCAGAAGTGCGTTGCAGCCTATTGACTTTAAGCGTTAATGTCGGTTTCGCCTAGCTTTTCAGGTGATGCAATGTTTACAAGAAAGGTTTTTACTCATAAATAGGTCAAAGAATCGAGTAATTATTTGATTTTCAATGCAACGTCGATTATGCCTAACGTAGTAAGTCGCTGGTTTGGTTGCAAAAGGTCCTTATTTTACGAATGAGTTGTATTGTCCAGTTGTGACGGTGCTGTGAAAATCAGAAGTGGGATAGCGCTTTTATCATTAGTGTCGATTTCAGTTGGTTTTTATGACTTGACCTGGTCAGGTACTCACTTGACGGCCCTTGTCCAATAATAATTCATCCAATCTGAAAAGATGCTTCCAAACATGTTTGCCCATTTTACCTTTAATAGCCAGAAACACATGGCTTTGCCCCTAATTGCTTCTCCCCATAAAGCCATTCAGCCAATCTAATAACCCCACCTCATGATCATTCGAGTCTCTCACCGAACAAACAACTCCGCATCTGCAACGCATTCCTATCGAAGGTTTGCACTTCATTATTTGCCCAGCCCTATTGTGGAAGCACCACGTACTTTGGCACAGAGTTCGAATCGTGGAGAGTCTGATGCTTCATGCAAATCCCCCAGCTAATCAGTATGCGTCGGACGTATGTCTGTTATGGTCATTTGAATGACAGACATACGGTGCCTTCGATGAATATCAAAACAATACAATTCGATTTGTACAAAGAATGTGTAAGCAAAGGTTGCCGTTTTGTGATCCGTTATTACCGAACGAAGATGACCCTTAAGACTCTTCCAAGAGGCTTCTGAGTTCCTCAAGAAAATAATACGTTGATACTTTGGTAATAGTTTCTATTCGCAAGCTGCAAACATAATCAATAAATGGAAGAAATACTGGATAAAACTAACACAAGAATAAATGTAAAGGGTGTCCTGAAAGTTGAAATTTTCGTTTTCAGAAACGACTACGTTTGTAAATTTAGAATCGACTGCTTTTCCCGCAGATTGGTAAATTCGCACGCTTAGTTCGTAAAGCGTGTTCACCTCAGTTTTATAAACATTTTATTTTACTTCAAACAAACAAAAATAAATTACAAACGATCTTGAAAAACGATCTGCATGTACTCGCGAAGCCTCGGTAGCATTTCGAAGATACTTAGCATAAATTAAAATAATATGGACGACACCGATGTTGCTGTATGATTGTGTCATTTTTGTTTTGTTTTTCAAAATCTATATCTAAATGTTTTGTTTACCAACGCGACTAGCGCCTGGATTGAGTACTGATACGCATCGTACGTATACGAGTATATACTAAGTGACATATAAATCCGAACACCCAGTTTAAATGGTTTTATTTTAATAAAAGTTGGTGAATGTATTTATCTTACTGTAAATAACAAGTGAAAACATTTTCAGCCTTATCAGTTGGACATTCCGGTTTTTATGCTGCTTTTTTTAATTCACTAACGCTCTAAAAATGAATATTTCAGCCCCAGTAAAGAATCAACGTTGGCGGATTTTGGTTCTTCA
The DNA here is from genome assembly GCA_963669975.1 of Acanthoscelides obtectus. Lineage (NCBI taxonomy): Eukaryota > Metazoa > Arthropoda > Insecta > Coleoptera > Chrysomelidae > Acanthoscelides > Acanthoscelides obtectus. The sequence goes on from CAVLJG010000005.1 coordinate 11,289,285, forward strand.
CATCCTTTACGATCGGTTACGATGCCTAGAGTACGGAGACCTGTACGATTTCGTCAACTTAGTGAGTTTGATAGGGGCCGTATAGTGGGACTTCGGGAAGCTGGACTTTCTTTTCGGGCAATTGCAGTTAGAGTGCAAAGAAGTGTAGACACTGTGGTTAGGTGTTGTCAGGCATGGCTTCGAGAAGCCCGTACGCAAAGAGCAAGGGACCGTTTCTCCACTACCAGGTCCATTGCAAATGAATGGTTTGCAGAACACGGAAGACCTATTGGCATGCGAAGTGTTTACCGACGAATGAGAAGTTTTGGCTTGTTTTCATACCGGCCCTTTAACTCGAGAACACCGACGTAATCGCCTTGAGTGGTGCAGACAACGGTCACTCTGGGATCAGGAATGGAACAGTATTGTCTTTAGTGACGAGTCTCGATTTTGGATGGTCGTGCCAGGGTTAGAAGGCGACGTGGTGAAAGGAGGAATCCACAGTTTTTTGTTGAAAGACATGTTCATCACACTGTTGGAGTTATGATTTGGAGTGCTATAGCTTATGGTTCCAGGTCACTTTTAATCTTCATCAGAGGTAACATGAACGCGCAGCGTTATATCCACGAAGTTCTAGAACCCCATCTTTTACCCTATCTTGACACCCTGGCAGATCCAACTTTCCAACAAGATAATGCCCGACCACATGTTGCAAGAGTCACAATAGACTCTTTCAACATAATGATGTCACATTGTTACCATGGCCACCAAGATCTCCCGACTTATCCCCAATTGAGCACGTGTGGGATATGATGGGTAGGAGATTGCTCAATTTGCAACGTCCTCCTCAGACTCTAGAAGCACTTCGAGAGGAGTTGGTGGTTGCCTGGAATGAGATACCACAGGAGGACATTGACCACCTGATCAGAGCATGCCTAGGCGCGTTGGAGAATGCGTAGCACATCAGGGTGCATTCACACATTATTAAAGGTCAAAGGGCTTTAAAGCAGTGCAATCATTTTGAAATTTTTATCATTTACTTATTATGCTTCATTAAGTACTTATACAAAATTTTATTAAAATAAAACCATTTAAACTGGGTGTTCGGATTTATATGTCACTTAGTATATATTATTAGAAAAAACTAATAATTCACTCATGAAATGAATCATTATATATTGGACAGATCATGATGTGTGTTGACCAGATCAATTATAACAAATCATTGAACCATGTGATTAACTAAACACTACTTCATGAAATGGTCAAGCATGTTTGATCAAATCATTATTTACCGATAGAGGAGCTGGGAGCGCTTTGTGTACATTTCAACACGACGGTAGTTAATAACAAAGTCTTTTTTTGATAGTGAAATTCTAATAATTCGTTACCAAATGAGGAATGAAGTGAGATTAAAAGATTCTGGAAGTAAAAAATACTCAGTACTATGCGGATCATGCAAATACCGACGAAAACGTCAAAAAGCTGAGAACGTGTTTCACTGGTTAGTACTTCACTCATAAATTACATATCATCCACCTATTTGAAGTCAAAATCGTATGCCAGCAAAAATATTGTCTTTGTCTGTTGAACTATACGTACTATATTATTTTACGAATCCAGAAGTTTTTATTGAGGTTATTTGAGATTGTTTTAATATAATGATTATATTGTAATTTAGTTTTGAAAAAAAAAACGGTTGTTGTACGTACAGAACAATAAACCAGTTCGCGACATATTCTGGATTTTTATTAAGGCAACCTATTTTACGATATGATCAATCGTGGATGACCAAATTGTTAATTGTTGACGATTTAACGATTTGGTCAAAATGGCTGCCGCGGCTGGCCTGGCAGTAGTCCATCCTCTTAACCCAATTGAAGCACATTTTCGATAGTTTGTGGGTCTTTTTCATCTAAGAACATCAATTGTTTGAGGATCGTTAGTGTGAGAGGGGTCCTTAACAGTACGTCATAGGAAGTAATCCATTGGCGTCAAATCACAGCTGCGGGCTGGCCAACGAACGTGTCCAAAACGGCTGATAACGCGATGACCGAACTTAGTGTGTAAAGATTGCTTGTTTCACGGCTGGTGTGGCATGTTGCGTCATCCTGCTGGAACCAGAGATTGTGCAAGTGCTTGTCATCTTATAGTGGCCACAAAAAACTCCTCAACATGTCTCTCTCTATAGCGTTCCCCGTTTACCGTAAATAATAATAATAATAATAATAATAATAATAATCGTCTTTATTGACCAAAAACATGGTACATTATATGGGGCGAGATTTAGCACCTGCTATTCCACCATCTAACCCCGTACAAAAGTGAAAAAAAAAAACAAGTTATACAAAAACAAACAAAAAAAAAAGTGAAACTACAAACATTAAGTCACAGTATAATAGGACTATTTATGCCAATTTAGCTATAAAAAGAAGAAGAGATAATAGGTTACATTATAATAGGACTATTTGTGCCAATTTAGCTATAAAAAGAAGAAGAGATAATAGGTTATGAAGAAACGGAAAAATAATTAATGATAAATACAAAAAGTATGAAAATGAAAGAACTTCTTAAGCTAGCGGTTGTTTTGCAATTCTTGTAAATATCTTTTTAACTGAGTTTTAAAACTCCGGGAGGACTGGATAGTCTTCAGATCCTGGCTTAAGCTATTGTAATATAAAATTGCATTGTATGTGAAAGTTCGTCTAAAAAGTGATGTGCGATGTATTGGCATAGTTAAGGTGTCACGGTTACGAACCTGAAGATTATGCACAGACGCCCTTGGAACAAGTTTACAGCTGAGGTATAGAGGGGATGATGTTAGTATGATCCTGTGAGTAAAGCTGATAATGGAGTATTTGAAAAGGTTTTGAACGCTTAGCCATGCAAGATTACGATACAAGTGTGATACATGATCGAACTTTCTTAGGCCCTCGATAAACCGTACACAGGTATTCTGCATTATCTGCAAACGTTTTGCGTTAATAGACGTCAAACATGGGTAATATATGGATAAGCCATATAACATTTTAGAAATAACTAAACTTTGACACAATTTAATTTTGATGTTTCTATGCAGAATATGTTTGTTTGCAAATAGAAGCCTGAGGGATAGATAACATTTTTTCAAGACATTATTCAGATGGGAGTTAAAACGTAAGTCCGAGTCAAAGTGAATGCCCAAATTTTTTACTATTTCAGAAAAAATAATTTCCTCCCCATTAACTTTGATGTGAATTAATGGTTTAAGGTTTTCACATAATCTTTTATTGCCAAATAATATAGCAGAACATTTTGAGGGATTTAGTCTCAAGTTGTGAGAGCTGCAGTACCTATTAACACTATCCAGATCCGCATTTACTAGCATCATGGACTCCTGGACATTGTCGGCATTAAAATCACACTTCATCTGCGTATCATCAGCAAAAAATTGAGCATGTGTATTCTTGAAGTTATCATGTAAGTCTGCAGTGTAAAGTAAAAACATCAATGGTCCCAGTACTGAGCCTTGTGGAACACCTGACTGAATGTACCTTGGTGTCGAAATTTGATTATTGATATTTACTTTTTGCCTACGTTCCCTTAAATATGACCTAATAAAGTTGCAGGCAACTTCATCGAAGCCATAGTAGTGGCACTTGGCAACAAGCAGTCGATGGTTAAGCGTATCGAAGGCCTTGGAAAAGTCTAACAGTACCAGCAAGCTCATGTTTTTACTGTCGATGGAAGATATGATGCTATCAATGAGATAAGACAAGGCTGTAGTTGTACTGCGGTTTTTCTGAAAGCCTGATTGATGGGTGGGGATTATATTATGTGCATTGAGATGATCGAGAATCTGTGTATAAGTTACTCGTTCTAAAATTTTTGACATTATTGGCAATATGCTTATTGGTCTGAGGTCAGCGATGGATATCGGATTAGACAATTTTGGCAGAGGAGTCACCAGAGCTGTCTTCCAAAGGTCGGGAAAGTATCCAGTTTCCAAGCAAATATTAATAATATGTAGCAGATGAATGCCAATTACTGGAAAGCATAACTTTAACATTTGTAACGTGATACCATCCGTTCCAGAAGCATTGGATTTTATACTGCAGATAACAGTTTTAATCACATCTAAATCAACTAGCTTAAAAGAAAATGAATTTCTTTGCAAAAAGTTATTTGTTCTGTAGTAAAGTATTTTTTCAAAGCACGCTTCATCACTGTTATAGATAGATATAGATATATAGATACCAATAATCCCACCACTCCAAAAGCCACACCAAACAGTTACTCTTTTTGGATTCATTGGTTTTTCTATGACATGTGAATTTTCAGAACCTCAAATCCTACAGTCCTGCTTGTTAACGTAACCTCCCAGATGGAAATGGGCTTCGTCCGAAATTATGATTTGGCGACTAAAATTAACGTCCGTTTCCAATTGACTTAGAGCCCACACAGAGAAACGATATCGAAGCGGATGGTCATTTTGTTTGATCTGTTGCACAAGTTGCACCTTGTAAGGAAATAATCCCAGGTCCTCATGCAATATTCTGCGCACAGAAGTGCGACTGATACCCACTTGTGCTCTGTGTGGAGTTGAAATTCTTGCGTTTTCACGCACACTGGGCAACAGCAGCATTGTTTTCGGCTGTACGTACGGGTCAAACACGCTCATACCTTCTGTTATCCACAAGCAGGCAAGCTTCAGCAACACAGTACTCGCTTTGAAAATAGTTTTTCAATTTTTCCCACCTTTCTTCAAGATTAAAACGATCCATTGTTCACAGCGGAAGTTTGACACAATATACGTATATCTGTGAATATGTTGAGCATGGAAGTGTTACCAACTGTCCAAATAATATCAACTTACAAAAAAAATCAACCGATGGCACATACTTTACAAGCAGTATGTGCTATGAAGATCCACCGAGCATTTAATTTCAGTTCTACGATATTTTTTTTTTTTTTTTGGTGAGGGGGGAATGCGTTTACGCACCATACCATAGCCCGAGCTACGGCGTGTGTGGGACTCCAGCTTGTCTTGAGGAGACCACCTAATACCCACTAAACCCTAACCTCCGCGTGGCCCGACTCATCAGCGTCTCGGTAGGCCATGTGTTGTGCGTGACCTGCGGTCTGCTACAACGTCTCCTCATGTGTTTCAGTCTCGGGGAACGCCGGGTTGGTTCCCTTTACCTCGCATATTCCATCGATGTCGTTAAGCGATCATTGATAGAGGGTCTGCTAGGTTCTCTTGAAACTCTTGTTTTCAAAAAATCAACAGTTTCAAGTCCTCTTACCTATATATTGTTCCTGGTCCTGGTCCTGAAGGGTCCTGGTCCTGGTGGGTCCTGGTCGTGGCGGGTCCTGGTCCTGGTTGGTCCTGGTCCTGGTTGGTCCTGGTCCTGGTTTCGGTGGTTCCTGGTGCTCTGCATCCACGCCGTGGGGGGGGGAGCAACCGCGGGTTCTCCTTGTCTCCTAGTCAAGGTTCCAGTTAGCGGGTGCCATCTGGGACCTTGGTCTATGGTACCTGGTTCTGCGGTTGCGAGGCCTCTCGTCCGGATCGTAGTCCATGAGGAATCGTAGCTGCTCGTTCGGGTGGTCCTGAGCTTTCTGGAAGGTCTTCTCCGCTTTTTTCCTCATGTACTCGTGAATGGTGTCCCAATGCAGGTCTCTACGCAAGGTTGAGTTTCTTACGTAGGATGGTGCACTGGTGGCGATCCGGAGTAGCTTCATCTCTAGAGCAGCAAGTCGCTTGCGGTAGCTGGGGGCAGCGTACCCCCAGACCGCGGAGGCGTAAGCGAGCTGAGGTCTGGCGATGGCCTTGATCAGCCCTAGCTTGGTCGCTAGCGGCATGCGGCTGTGTCTACCCAGTAATGGGTAGAGTTGAGCCATGGCTGCTCTGGTCTTTGCGATGACAGCTTCTATGTGGGCTTTCCAGGTCAGGGACTTGTCAAATACGATCCCCAGATATTTGACTTTGTCGCTCCACTGGATATCTTCGACGAAGATGGATGCTTCGAGAGGTCTTGCAATCCTTCTTCGTTGGATGAAGATTGCCTGCGTCTTCTGGACGTTGATGCGGATTTTCCATTTCACGCACCAGTCCAGTTCATCCTGTAGTCTCCTACGGATGATCTCGGGTCGTCGATGCTTGGCGGCTATAGCAGTGTCGTCTGCATATAGGGCCAGCATTGTGTCAGCTGTCTTCGGTACGTCGTGAGTATAGATGTTGTAGAGCAGGGGGGCTAAGGCTGACCCCTGGGGCACGCCTGCTTCCAGCTGTCGTCTTGTTGAGTGGCATGTACCAATCTTCACCGTGAACCATCTTTGTGTTAGATAGCTCTGGATCAGTTGGCACATGTTCGCATCGATTCCGGCGGCTTCCATTTTGGCGATGAGTCCATCGTTCCAAACTCGATCGAAGGCTCGTTCCACGTCCAGCAGGACGAGGCCGGTTGCCTCCTGGAGATTGAAGCCGCTGGTGATGTTTTCTGTCACTCGTAGCACTTGGAGTTCCGTGTTGTGGGAGAATCTGAAGCCGAATTGCTCTGGGGGGAGAAGTTGCAGTTCTTCTGCCTGCTTCTCTAGTCGAACGGCGATAGCCTTTTCGACTACTTTGCCCATCGAGGAAACCAGGCTGATGGGCCGGTAGTTCTGGGACAACTTCCGGTCCTTGCCTGGCTTGGTGAGCATTATAACCTGGGCTTCCCGCCACCGGCGCGGGAAGTGGTTAAGTCTCAGAGTGGCATTGGCGTCTACGATATGGTCACGGCATACTATCCTTAGTCATTTCGGTCGGACCAGCGACTGAACGCAACGAGATTTCATGTCAAATTCCATTAGACCGTTTGGGGTGTAGCCCGAGGAATAGATATTTCAAAGCTATTTCTCAGGATGAAATATTCAGCCATGTCCGTTCAACCATCTTGGCATGATTGAGTAACAAATATTCACACATCCTCATTTATAATATTAGTAGGGATTAGTGCAATACCCTTTTGAGCACCATTTGATCGGGCCAATAACATAAAGCTATCTCATTTAGGAGTAATTATTATGAAATACAAAGCTAGAACAATCACTCATACGATACGGTGCGTCACATCGGCGTGTTGTATCGACAAGCATCAGTGATAGTGGCTGGGTGTCGCCTATCCTCCACAGCTTGCTCGGACATATCTCCGATCAATCCGGATGGGTGACGGTACGCGGTTGCTTTTCCGACGCGCACCGATTAGGCCCAACACATATCGCGGTTAGCCATGTGAGCACAGCTGCCTTTAATTTCGGAAACCGCTGGCAGTGGCCGGTATCTCTGCCCTACGGCGACATTATTGCTGCTGTTCGATGTTGATGTCATGTCGGTTTCCTGTTCGATTGTCGGGTGGCAAATTATAGAAAATAGCTGCTGCGATTTAGGGGCCTCGGTTGGCCGCGTTGGTCAGAGTGTCGTGCTACTGATCAGCCGACCGGCCTGGCCGCGAGTTCGAATCTCGCCTTCGCCATGGATGTTGTGACGTCGTGTGTTTGTCCATAATTAGAGAAATATAAGTAACACACATCTGTGGCAAATGGATAACTTCCAATGCCAATTACATGTTAAAAAAAAAAAAAAAAAGCTGCTGCGATTGTATTCGTTCTTTTTTCTATCAGTAGCAGTTTTTATCTTCGATTGAAGCGAATAATCTGTCAAAAGTATTCGCCGGGAGCGAGGTACAGTGGGGGGAACTAAATCTATCGCCTCGCACGCGGTGAACAAAAACTGAAATATCGCTAGTACGATGCTGGAATATACGAGGTTTGTTCAAAAAGTATCGCGAATTTCGTGTTTTTTCAAGAATTATTTATATGTTCACGAATATCTATTTTGTCCGTTTCAGAGTAATCCCCATCAGACATTATACACGTTTTTTCCAATCCTCGAAGCATTTTGAAATATCAAGTTTTGTGATCTTGTTTAACTCTTCCGTCGGTGCCGTCTTCATCTCCTCAATCGTGGCGTAGCGTCGTCCTTTCATGGGCCTCTTCAGTTTCGGGAACAAGAAAAAATCACAGTTGGCCAGGTCTGGGGAATACGGTGGGTGAGGCATTATTGGAGTGTTGTTTTTGGCCAAAAATTCGTGCACAAGTAACGATGCATGAGCAGGGTCGTTATCATGGTGCAAAAGCCAATTTTTGTTCTTCCACAAATCCGGGCGTTTCTGGCGGATTGCTTCTCGCAAATTGCGCATTACTTGAAGGTAATATTCCTTATTGACCGTTCTACCCTGGGGCGAGAACTCATCAATGTTTTCATCTTCTCGGCCCTCTAGGAACATTTTGTACCACCGATAAACGTTGCTTTTGTCCAAAGTAGCTTCGTGAAGTATTGTAGGTTATGTGTGTACTATCTCGTTCTATATTAGTGAATTGTATATAAAAAAATATATTCGCTGCTGTTTTTCATATATTTTGAAGGTAAATATACGTTAGAATTTGTGTTTAACTATTCTTAGTTAGTTTTTACGATTTTACAGGGTGAAATCATTTCGCATATTTAGTGTTGCTTACAATCATCACTGCCAGGACAGAAAATAATTATAAAAAAAAATGGATGTAACAACTTTTTACGGGAAACGTAAAAATCAGGTAGTTATCCTGCCTCCCGAGGATCCCACTCTATCCGATGCTGATTTTTCTGACCTCGACGATGATAATGACCTCACCACTACTGCCGCTGAAACCAATTTGTCAGAAAATACGGGTGATGTTGGAAGGAATCACTTACTCCCTTCTGAAGTTTTAGAAGAGGGTAGTGATGGATTTGATGATGAAGATTTGATTCCAACTTCGTTCACAGGTTTTATCCAGAGCAAACGGGTTTCAGATACATCCATCGCATTGGAAAAAACAAGGTATTGTTGTAACGGACAATAACAATGCCGACAATGTCCTTGAAAGTGATGATACTGAAACTGAGTCTCCACTTACGTACTTTTATAATTTTTTTACGCCAGAAATGATTACCCTGATAAGTTCACAAACTAATCTATATTCTGTACAGGTACTGGTAACTCCATAAATACAAATGATAAAGAAATTCAACAATTTATAGGAATACTAGTCTTTACGGGCGTAATAGAGTTTCCATCATATACTGATTACTGGAGTCAAGAATATATATATATATATATGGGAAAATTGCTGATGTAATGAGCCTAAAAAGATTTCAAAAACTGAGACGATTTTTACATTTTGCAGACAATCACGAAAATCAAGAAGCGTCAACTGCTACTGATAGGCTCTACAAAATTCGTGCTTTACTGAACATTGTGCGATTCCAATGCAGAAATTTAGAACAGGAATCTCATCGTTCTGTAGATGAAATGATGATCCCATATAAGGTACAAGAGCCGGAAATTTACGTCAATACATACAAAACAGGCCTCATAAATGGGGTTATAAGTTTTTTATGCGCTGTGGAGTATCAGGAATCATTTATGACTTTGTTCCCTACACAGGAAAAGGAATGATTACCGATCTAAATGAAGAGGAACAAAAATTTGGTATTGGTGGACAAATGGTGATTTTACTCTGCAAGACAATAGTGTTTTTCGATAATTTTTTGATGATGATCGCAACTTACAAAAGGAGAGAAGAGGAAGATATGACTTTTGGTATGATGAGAACAACAAACTTATAGCAGTAAAATGGGTAGATAACAAAGTTGTTACTTTGACAAGTTCGTTTGTCGGAGTACAACCCCTAGGCTCTGTGAAGAGGTGGAACGCCGCCGAGAAAAGAAAAGTAGATGTGCCTTGCCCAAAAATAGTTCAACAATATAATAAGCACGTGTGTCGATTTAGCTGGTATGCTTATTGAGTTGTACAGAGTTCCGCTAAAATCTAGAAGATGGTATCTTAGGATATTTGGCTGGTTGATTGATCTTGCTGTCGTAAATGGATGGTTGGTTTACAGACGAGAAAGTGGGAAGAATAAGCCATGCCTAAAAGTTTTTCGTTCCATGATAGCCGAAGGTCTAACGGCCCAGAAAAAGAATAGGGGCAGACCATCTTCCATAGAAAACGTCCCATCCAAGAAAAAAACTGTCATTCCTAGACCAGTAGAAGATGTTATATACGACGAAATTGGCCATTTTCCGATTTATGCAAATAAAGGGAGGTGCAGACATTGCAAAGATGGTTACTCAACAGTACACTGCCAGAAGTGTAAATAAGTTCTGTGCTTCGTGCCCAAAAGGAACTGTTTTTATTCATTTCACAATAAATAAAATTTGTTATTTTTCTCTATTATAACAGGCAGTGTTGCTTTCAAGCAACATTGTTTTTTTTGCCAAAAAAAGTAAAAAATAAATATTTTTCAGTTCACAATGAAAAAATCAAACTTGAAATTCCTCCGGAGTTTAAGGTCACACGTCCCTTTATTTCGCTTTTTTTCAACTACCTGTTTGCAGTTTGCAGCAGTATTCTAAATCCTCATTGTGAGTATAGAGATGACTAAAAAACAATCTTTTCATTTTTTTGTCATAAAATGCATTTTTTTGTGCATTCTTTTTTCAATCGGAACTTGTTAACAAATATAAGTACAGCTAATTCTGTGTGAATGAAACCGGCGATCACTTTTATTCTTATCAGTTTTTCTCTTCGAAAAATCTTTGGTTTTCTTGAAAACTCAACTTGCTGCGAGATGAGGCTTCAAGAAAATGAACGATTTTTCGTAAAGAAAAAGAGATAAGAATAAAAGTAATCACCTTTTTCATTCTTCCATAAAAGAGGAATATTCACACACAATTTCAGAGCTGTACTTATATTTGTTAACAAGTAACACAAATGCAATTGAAAAAATAACAACATTGTTTTTTAGTCATGAAATTGTCAGATGAAAAGGATTTAGAATACTGCTGCAAACAGGTAGGTAGTTAGAAAATAAACTAAAAAAAGGGATCTAGATTTTAGATTCGTCTTTATAGCACAATTAAATCTTCATGCTTCTCAGTTATTATCGTGGGGGTTTGTTTGTATTTTTATAAAATGTACTTGCCATTGCACGTGTTAAGCACAAACCTTTTTGTCCGACATTGGCTAGATTGAGCTGTAATCGCGCACCCTGCTAATATTTCAAGAATTATTAAAATTTAATGTGAGGATTTTTGACAACCATTGTTACGATGCATCCTCGAAATTCGTCGGTACATGTTCTTGGAAAGATTACGCTTAGAAGCTTCATAACGTGTATGATAAAAAACAGTTAAATTTTATGGGTGACAGCATTTCAGTTACACGCACAGATAGCTTTGAGACTAACTTTATTTTTAGAGAAGAGCCTAATTTTGAAAAATATTGTTCCGAGGCGTTTCTTAATAGTTATTATTATTATTATTATTATGATAATTGAGATGAGCAGAGTACACAGTACTATAAGCTCATGCAGTAAATATAGTGTACGGACACGTAACACAAATACATCAAATAGAAAAAAATAAAAAAAATACAGTTCACAGCTATAAAGTTTGTACACTCCTCCAGCTATCATACTGCACTTTGAAGCTATTAACTGAAGTAGCACCAACCACACTTTCAGGTAAACTATTCCAGGTGTTGAGTATGCGGTTGGGAAGAAACCACTGTCGGACTGTTGTTTTAAATGGCTCCTTATGCAGTTTGAAGCTGTGTCCGCGTAGATTGCTGCGCGACAGACGGTCTAGATGCATGAGGTTGGTGCCCATCAAACCATGAAGTATCCTGAACGTAACTATAAGATCGCCACGAAGTCTTCGCTCAGAGAATGAGGTCAGGTTGAATCATTCAAGGCGATCTTCATAGCTTGGTCTTCGTGCTCCAAAAGGGATACGAGTAGCCCGACGCTGTACTGATTCGACGAGATTTCTATCGCGCAGAAGCACAGTGTCCCATACCGGGCCAGCGAATTCAAGAATTGGCCTCACGAATGCCTTGTAAATGTAGGCGCAAGTGTTGACATCGGATCCTTTGAAAGACCTCTCCAGCATATATAGAAGTTTCTTGGCTTTTGATATAACGTGGTGAATATGCTCTGACCAGGTAACTAACTAACTAACCTGCTAACTCTGCCCGAGTATCCTAGGACAACATTGCTGCTGCATTCGATTTCAATGGCGTTTTAATTCCCTTTTTCCGTGTATTCGCTTCCTAATGAATACAACATTTTTAACAGCTTTACAACCATTTTTTATGTAGTTTTTTAGACGTTCCATGACATGTATGTATATCACGAAAAATGATGTTTCCATCGGTTTGTCTCTCTGCCTTGATTCCCCTATAACTAGCAAAATTGCTCAAACATTGTTTTTTTGCGAATCAGAGACTCCTGATAATATTCAGAAAATATATCGTAGGGACAAAAAATGGGGATTGATGAGGGCGGGTGGATTTCAATTTTTTGGAATTAATTCCAACTCCGTCAATTATACACACTTATTTCACAAATCATAGATTTTCCTGTACATTTGTCCTTAAAACATAGCAGAATGGTCGATACTATCGGTAGGTCAGGGAGAAATATATAGATCGCAGCGCTGTCGAATTGCTACTATGAACTAATAGCATAGACCTGTTTGACTAACCTGGTGTATTTAATTTTTTGATAGAGGGTAGCTTACTTTTTCCTCGGAGAGGTTAACGTGTCGTGTCGTTGCGTGAGAAGTGCAGAGTCACCCTACTTGACGCCATTTTTTACCTCTGTGTTTGAGAAGAAGTAAATTCGTTAATTGAAAGAGACATTCCTAAAGCCAACGATTTGTTTTTTATTCTACACACTATTAGAACTTGACCAAGCAAACTGTCAACGCATTAAAATAATGGTTGTTTTTATCGCATCTGTGGCAGAGGTGAGGTAGCGTTACTTTCGAGCGTACCACTTTTTATTAGAAAAGTATTGGTATTTTGAAGAAATAAATGACATATAAATCCGAACACCCAGTTTAAATGGTTTTATTTTAATGAAATTTTGTATAAGTACTTAATGAAGCATAATAAGTAAATGATAAAAATTCCAAAATGATTGCACTGCTTTAAAGCCCTTTGACCTTTAATAATGTATGGATGCACCTTGATGTGCTACGCATTCTCCTACGCGCCTAGGCATGTTTCTGATCAGGTGGTCAATGTCCTCCTGTGGTATCTAATTCCAGGCAACCACCAACTCCTCTCGAAGAGGAGGACGGTGCTCGTGCTCAATTGGGGATAAGTCGGGAGATCTTGGTGGCCATGGTAACAATGTGACATCATTATGTTGAAAGAAGTCTATTGTGACTCTTGCAACATGTGTTCGGGCATTATCTTGTTGGAAAGTTGGATCTGCCAGGGTGTCAAGAGAGGGTAAAAGATGGGGTTCTAGAACTTCGTGGATATAACGCTGTGCGTTCATGTTACCTCCGATGAAGATTAAAGGTGACCTGGAACCATAAGCTATAGCACCCCAAACCATAACTCCAACATTGTGATGAACATGTCTTTCAACAAAAAACTGTGGATTCCTCCTTTCACCACGTCGCCTTCTAACCCTGGCACGACCATCGTGCATGCCTAAACAAAATCGAGACTCGTCGCTAAAGACAATACTGTTCCATTCCTGATCCCAGAGTGACCGTTGTCTGCACCACTCAAGGCGATTACGTCGGTGTTCTCGAGTTAAAGGGAGGACTCAGTGAGGCCGGTATGAAAACAAGCCAAAACTTCTCATTCGTCGGTAAACACTTCGCATGCCAATAGGTCTTCCGTGTTCTGCAAACCATTCATTTGCAATGGACCTGGTAGTGGAGAAACGGTCCCTTAAGGCCAATAATCTTAGGCATCGATCTTCACGGTCTGTTGTTCTACGGCGGCATCCAGTGCCCCTTGCTCTTTGCGTACGGCCTTCTCGAAGCCATGCCTGACAACACCTAACCACAGTGTCTACACTTCTTTGCACTCTAACTGCAATTGCCCGAAAAGAAAGTCCAGCTTCCCGAAGCCCCACTATACGGCCCCTATCAAACTCACTAAGTTGACGAAATCGTACAGGTCTCCGTACTCTAGGCATCGTAACCGATCGTAAAGGATGTCAAGAACCAAAATCCGCCAACGTTGATTCTTTACTGCGGCTGAAATATTCATTTTTAGAGCGTTAGTGAATTAAAAAAAAAGCAGTATAAAAACCGGAATGTCCAACTGATAAGGCTGAACATTTTTTCACTTGTTATTTACAGTAAGATAAATACATTCACCAACTTTTATTAAAATAAAACCATTTAAACTGGGTGTTCGGATTTATATATCACTTAGTATACCTCTGCCAAAATTCTTACTTGTTGATTCATGGAGAATATATGGACTTGCATTTGTGTCTTACGCCAGTTACTGTTTTTTTAATCTGCCATCGTTGTTATACGTCCACTGTACTTAATGATGGAGATGTCAGGCAAATAACGAAGTGCAAACGCTGCGATAATGGCGGTCCATTAAAACAGCGCTCTGCTTTCCCGTACTTTCTATGCTCCCAGCACTCCAAACTCCAACCATCAATCAAACCGCGAATAACTTCATTTTCTCCAATACGCTTAAAAAACCCCATTCCTCGTTGAAATAACCGAACAAAAACCTGCATATACTGGCTGTCGATACAGAATTTCAATGTTTCTGTGCAGTTATAAACAGAAAGTTCATTAGTTTTAACGATTGGAGCTTCATTGTTTTGGAGGTTTTATAATACTTCTAATTCGGACCTGATTTAAAAACATTGTTTTAAGAAAAAGTTACAGTTTTACTGCTTATTGAAAAGCAAGTGCGTTTTAAGTGTGCTTACCTGCTCTTTGTAGGTTAATCTCATTTTTTCTTGCTTTTATTTGTTATATTGTGTTACAATAAAAGATTAAATATTTTCAGGGTATATAAAATGTACAAAGCTTTTTTAACAGAAAAAAAAACAGTCACAAAACCAATTCTTGCGAATCGGGTTCTGAATTTGAGATGTCAATTAGATGACAAAGTATCCCCATTCTAGTTTGATATATCATATTTCCCCCCGATTGTATCATATTCGGTCGTATTTTTTTTCACTTGACTGCTAAGGCGTTTCCATTTCTCTGTAATTTATCGAGCCGAGGGAACATAAAATTACGAAACCCTCTCATAAATTTTTTTTTCATAATTTACGTAATTTATCCCGTCGTTGGCTTCGGTCTAATAGCTGAAAAAAAAATTAAGCTGTCTATAAAAAGACGTTTCTGTTAGGAAAAAATATACAGTATGAGTTTTTATTGTGTGCTCGGTAGGTTCTTCCTTGAAAAATATTTTTATTTGTACAAGACGATTCATAGCTGCATGGTGACCCGAACATACATTGCATATAAGGGTACTGTAGGATTTTATTTCTAAATTATCGATATATCGGAAAATCTATGGAAAAAAACACAAAACTTTGGAAACTCTGACCTCGGTTACAGCTAGTGTACTGAATTTTTCGTCAGAACTTTTTCCTTATCTACTTACTCCTTAATTTTTTTTTTGATAGACCATACAGGGTGGTCAAAAACGCAAAATAAGCGTTTTCTCAAAAATGTTTCAAATAAAACCTTCTGTATTTCGATTCCCCTTTTCACAAGCTCTTTCTTATACAATGTTTATGAGAGTTTGTACAAATTGTTTTTGAGTTATAATTACCTTTTCCTAATCCTATGCATTACAGTAGAAAAGTTAAGGTGTGCCTTTGTTTTCAGTAACTCAAAATCCCTCATAAACCTTATATCGGAAAAAAGCCTTTACTTGAGTAAAACATACAGGGTGTCCCATTTGAAAATTTTGAGAAATCGGTCATTTTGCGTGCTTGACTATTCTGTACAAACTTACAAACAAATCGAAAAAGCAAGTATACTTTGAAGTTGAGTCATCAATTTTCAGATAATGATTGTAGAAGGAAGATAAACCAAAATATGTGTGTAAAAATAAAAAAAAAATAAAAAAAATGTTACCTTGTTTTATAAAGTATCCTCCCGACAAGTAGTTCAGTGCGGACCTGTATTTGATCGTGCGGTCTTGGAGCACCGGCATGCTCTCCCCTGTGAGGTCTTAAGCCGCCTGATTCACGAGCCCTTTGTGCTACATTAACAAAGGCACTAGGGGTTGGTTGCACTCGATTGGGAAACCGATCCGCATAAATCCATGATACCGCGGCAGCATTTTGTAAAGACTCCCCCCCCTCGTAAATAAGAATCATGTCCACAAGTTCAGCAAACGCACCAAACACCACTATTCACTCACGCGTTACCGACTGACACATTGACTGAATACAACTGAATAAAATTGTAGTAAAAACATCGTGATAAGCGTTTCAAATTCTTTCGCTTTTTTGTTTCCGATGCGATGAACCGATAAGGCGGATTATATCCGTTGTTGCTAAACACGAGCACATATTATTATTGAGGCAGGGCGGTACTCAAACTTCTAAAGGGCTATAACTTTGTTACTTTAATTTTACCAGAAAAATGTTAAAGGAAAAAAACATTTCTTTTGATCAGATCTACTCACTGTTACAATAAATGACTAAACTTCGAAGTCACCCTGTATAGGGAGAAAATATGGGATCATACATGTTTTTGGCTAAAAATGTACTTCACTAGCTATAAGAGGTGGATGTTAAATATCGGTTTTTCCAGTTAAAAAAATGTATGTTCGGGCCACCACGCAGTTATGAATGCTACTAGAACTACAGACCTAGGAGGATTAAGGATCATGGAAGTGCAATAAAAACCACATTCAATGTCGAGACAAAGCGCCACGTTTTAATGCACATACGCACAGTTGGCCATGGATTATTAAACGCGGACGACTTTTGTCTCAAGGCAGCCGACAGCAAGCGCATTGTTTGCGTTCCGTGGTCGACAGGACGGATATAAAGGACATTCGTGTCTAAAGTGTACGTACCATGAGAAGTAAAGTCACTATCGAGCTTACATTTTTCGTTCCGACTTCCCAGAACCCCGATATTTTTTAACTGTGGATCGACTCTACAAAGCGATTTTTCCAACCGAAGCGGCCGTACACTTCTAACTGCGCTTAAAAACAGCTACTTATTGAGGCACAGCTATCTGGTCCGCATGACCTAGGAGGGTATACATCAGATCTGGAAATTTGCCCATTCTTGAAAAACTTAATCATACGAACGATCGAAAAGTATCTTGTTTGACCACATGGCTTCTTGCAATGGTGATTGATATTCCTGGCTTATGACATTATGGCATAATAATAATAATAACAATAATAATAATAATAGCTTTATTGTCCAACAGTTTCCCATTTATAGGACAATTTGTAAACATAATACAAGAGCAAAAAAAGCGAAAAGAAAACAACAAATGCAACACAGGTATAAATTTGTAACATGAGCTATTGGTTCGAATAAGCCTTAGCTGCCTTTATCACAGTAACATCCAATTCTGTTTAAGTTAGAGCACATTACATATAACGGTGACTTGAGAAGAATGTTTGTCCTAGCTCTAGGAAGCCCGAATATTTTATGATTGCGAGATGCAAACGTTGGAGTACGAAACTTGATCTGTTCCAGGATCATGGGGCAATCAATTAAATTGTTGATCATTTTGTAGCCAAATATTATTGAGACCAAGTACCTACGTTTTTTCAAAGTCAACATGTCTAAGCGACTACATAGGTCCTCATTACTTGTACCTCTCTCTGGATATGTCCCATCAATCCTAAACAGAACAAACTTCATAAACTTCCGTTCTACTCTTTCAATAGCTGTGCTATAGCATTCATAGTAAGGGCTGCTCCAAATAATACTACAATATTCGACTTTGGATCTAACATAAGCATAATATAATAACTTAATAGACTTTATGTTATGAAAATTCCTGCAATTCCTTACTATAAAACCATAAGCCGCCAATGCTTGTGATGCTTTTTTATTTATATGTTAACTTTTGATCATAGATATACCTAAATCACGTACATCAGAGCATCTTTCTAGCAAAGACCCATCAATAGAGTACGGAGATTCGCAAACATTAATGTTCCTGGTATAGCTGACTATTTGACACTTCCCCACATTAAGCTCCAACTTGTTTTCTACACACCAAGACAGCACAAAATTTAATTGATGTTGTAGCTTGATACAGTCATCAGGGGTATTTATCTGCTAATAAATTTTTAGGTCGTCAGCAAAGCATAGGCGTTCACATTCAACTGAGTCACAGAGGTCATTAATAAATATCAAAAACAGTAATGGTCCCAGGTTGGACCCCTGAGGAACTCCAGAAGGTGCCAAGTAGGTCTCAGATTGGAAGCCATTATAGCTAACAAATTGTCTACGATCGGATAAGTAAGATTTCATCAACTCCCTAGCATCATCTGTGAAACCAAGTGCACCTAACTTATTTAATAAAGTTTTGTGGTTAATTTTATCGAAAGCCTTCGAAAAGTCGGAGGGCAGTGTGAATGCGACTGTACAAGACTATTTCAAAGACTTTCGAGAACATGCATAATATAGAGATTGCCCTGTAATTCTCAATATTTGACTTATCCCCACACTTAAACACTGGACAGACCTTAGCGATCTTCCAAATATCTGGAAATCTTTTTGTTATAAGACAAATATTACAAATCCTAGTTAGAACACCAACAAACACTTCCACACAATCTTTGACTATGAAGGACGGGATGCCATCTAGACCAGATGTCATCTTATCCTTTAGTGATTTAATGGCCTTCCTCACTTCATTTTCCTCAATTGGATGAAAATGGACAAATAAATTACTATGATTTAGTGAGGCATTATTATGGGGCTTGTGAGTGACATAGACGCTGCTGAAAAACTCACTGAATGCGTTTACTATATCCTGAGGCTGATCTATAGAATTATTTTGAAATTTCATTATCCCTGGGATTCGTAATGTGTTGTTTTTGGAGTGAACGTATGACCAAAAAGCATTGGGGTTAATTGTTAAAGAATTCTGGATATATTCAATATATTCATCATACGCTGATTTAATCTGGTTTTTTATCAAGCTGCGCAAACGTTTGAATTCTTGTAGATCATCAACAAAAGCAGACCTGTTGATTTTTTTTCCTAAATTTAGCTTTAAGTTTAATGTTCTTAATAATAGCTGAGTGAAACCAAGGCGGGTATCGGTGACTGTAATTCTTATACAGAGGTATGTGCCTGTCAAAAATTTGGAAAATGTTGCCATAAAATACATCAACAATATAATTAACACCAGAAGAGCAGAATAGAACATCCCAGTCAAATTGAATTAGCTCTTGATACAGGTTGACAAAGTCAGCCTTTCTGTAGTTATAAGTTATTTTACTATGATTGAATGTAAACTTAGGCTCTTTAATGAATATGGCAGTCAAATCAACAGCTAGTGCCGGGTGGTGACTATCTTCTGGCACTAGAGGTAGTTCATCACGCTTAACAGTACAGGGTAATTTAGAAATTACCAGGTCTAGCGACCGACCAAGTTGATTTGGAATACGGAACCTTCTCTAACGAAAACACTGGCAAAGGAAATTATAAATTACTCCTCCACCATTGATCCGAGTGCTTCTCTCTCAAAACCGAACGGCAAGTCACAAACTAGTCCAGTGGGATAGTTCACTTTTTGATTTAAAATAAAAAATACAAACTTAACACCTCAGCATACAGGAATTTCCATAAGTTTGAACGAGCCAAGTTTACGCCTAAAGAAATTAGTTTTACCGCAGACAGTGACCCTCCTATTTGTATTCTGCAGACTTCGACGGGTATAAAGGACAATCGTGTCACTCTTCAAGCGCGGTATTTCATCCGAAAGCGACCTTTAGGTCGACAGAACTCCGCCCGATGTCTTTGTAATGGGTCTTGGGTCGTGCTGGATATGATGTGTTTTATTATACACAGAACGATAGAGATCGTATCTCGGTCCATATAGCCTAGATCAACGATTCGGATGATTTAGATAAGGCTATTATGCTGTTTATCTCATGGTCGAAATCGAACGGTACTGTGTTTCGAATGCTAGGCGTGGGAGTGCCGAGAAATTAGCAGTTCTTTTATTTATTTGTTATAACAGACATTTTGCACAGTCATAGTCATGGCTGTGGTATTGGATTTGTAAGGATAGCCTTTAAAGTTTAAATATCGAGAGGTCCAATTACTGTATCGTTTGTTATTTGGACGTCGATATTTTACCTCGAGTACCAAAACGGAAGAGAGCAGTCTAACGGATTCCGCCTTAACTGTGGCGTACGATTTACTTTGCTACTTTTTTCCGTTTCAGTACTAGGCGATAACTATGTTTAAAATATACTGGGTGATTAAATAAATGGTCATGTCCCTAGAACAGGATGTACTTCATGTAGACATTAGTGTCCCTAGAACAGGATGTACTTCATGTAGACATTAGTGTAATGGGTAATAGGGAGGGGGGGGGGGGTGCAAAACAAGTCAAAAAGTTCATACGACCCATGGTCCAAAAGTCATTAGATTTTTGTCTAAGTGGCTTTTTAGTTTACAACTTTAAGTGCTTTATATCGACCACAAACACCACAATCTTACTAATTTTTATAATCTAATATAAAACCTTTTTTGATTGGGTAATTGACAAATGAATGGCATTGAGTTTTTCTAAGTTAAGCCAAAATTAGTAGTCAGTAAGTAAGTTTCATTAGATTAAATATTTAGAAGACACATAACAACAGCGCGTCGGTCATTCATCACTCTTATCGAACCGGCAGTCGATCGCAAACGGTAACAGTGGTTAGTTATTGTTCGCGTATGTCGTCGTGTTTATTTACAATGTTCTCGAATCAAGAGTTCGCCGACATGTTTACGGTGCAGCTCGTCAGAATTCAAATCTTGCAGCTCGAATTTATCGCGACAAATTTCGCCAACGGGTACACCCAGACAGAGGGACATTTGTGCAAGTGTACCAAAGACTTCGAGATACAGGAAGTGTTCAGCCCACTAAAATTCGCACTCGTGAAAGACAGGTTACTGTAGAGCAGGAGGAAAAAATTTCGTGGAAATCACTGCAGATATCAGCACTCGGGAATTAGGCCGCCGCGTAGTACTATCGCATACCATAGTCCATAGAATCCTACGGGAAAATTTGCTTTATCCCTACCATGTACAACGAGTGCAGGCCTTGTTACCAGAAGACTATCCTCGCAGACTAACATTCTGTCAGTGGTTTTTGTGGTTTCTTCATGACGGGGCACCACCACACATTTTTAGAGGCGTCATTCAGTATTTGAATCAACATTACCCAAATCGCTGGATCGGTCGAAATGATCCTGATCCTCGAAAATGGCCAGCAAGATCTCCTGACTTCAATCCGATGGATTTCTGGTATTGGGGAGAACTTAAAGGGATGGTTTATGGGACTGGTCCAATAACAACTGAATCAGAACTTCGCGAAAAAAATTTAATGCGACTGAAATAATAAATGGACAACTTCGAGGACCTAAAGTAAGAAGAAACTGGGTTCGTCGTAATACAGCTTCGTGTGGAAAGTGGAGGACGACATATTGAACACCTTCATTAAATACAAAAAGTGGATTTTTTTAATATGTTCAATAAACTTTCACACACCAGGTGAAGCGCTGAGACAGTTAGTGGTAAGTCCGTTTTTTTAATTGTTTGCGTTTTACGAGTACATTATCAAATCCCAATCGCTATAATATGCTCCCTGTCAGCTTTAAAGTTTTATCTGTTAGGTCAAAAGTAAAAAAAATTGTTTTTGAAAATATGTCATAATACCTTATATTATTTAGTTTTTAACTTATGAAATGGTGTAACTGTTAACTGTGAATATATATGATTTTTTCTTTAAATTAAAAAAATGCCTATTCTTGGCATAATAGATTTTTCATTATTGTTACTCAACAATGTTTATGTCTCCCAGATTTTGTATTATAATTTTGTTTGGCCCTGGTTGGTATGAAAAACAGCTTTTAGCTGACACCCGCCAGGTTAAATAAAGGTTATTATTATTATTATTATTATTATTAATGAAATAATAACTAAAAGCTAAAAATAACAAACTCCATCTTTATTTACACTGCGTTCCGTCGTAATGGCATTGCAGCATTGTCAGATTTCATTTTACTTTAAAGTCGCTTTTCTCTGCCATTCAAATAATGACTATCACAACGTTCACACCCTGTATATGAATATCTACAAATAACGCTGTGGAGAGATCGTATTACTCTCCTGATATACTACATAGCCTGTCCAAAATTGAACTTCACTGTGTATTTCCCAAACACAATGGATATACGGCTAGTTATTTTAAATATTTAAACCAACTTTTCTCCTAAAGGAACGGTCTGACAAATATTTCTTAGCAGAAACAATTCATGTAAAATAAAAATTAAAAATATGATAGAGTTTGAAAAAAGTCACTGACATACAAAATATTGTTTTTCTTTCTGCTTGAACCACGTACATTTTTTATGTATTTGCTTTGGTGTTAGTTTTGCAGACACATAAAGTACAATGAAACTTGATACCTTCATCCACTCCGGAGATATTTTTTTCACGCTTTCTACGTTATAGCTTGAAAACTAATGTTTATATGAACTTTTCGTGCTATTTTTGGATCTACTTACTGTCCTAGATATGGATACTGTTTTTTGAATCACGCTGTATGGAACTCATACAGCTTTGCGTAGTTTTAATAAGATTTTGGCAGTTTCTAAAATAGCAAGTGTTTTACAATTGTTAAAAGTGCCACATTGTATCCATAATAACTCTGATCAATATGTCGCATGTGTCCTACTTTACATTGTATACTAACCACACTGTTTTCGAACAGTCGTTTCAGAAAAACTGCAGACCACACGTCCGGAAAGTGAAGCTGGCCACCAAACACACACCTGCTAAATGAGCACGTCAGTAACAGATATGTGCGCGCGTGTGTACGTGTACGTGTTCTCCAAACTTCGTTAAACTCATTA
The DNA here is from genome assembly GCA_963669975.1 of Acanthoscelides obtectus. Taxonomy (NCBI): domain Eukaryota; kingdom Metazoa; phylum Arthropoda; class Insecta; order Coleoptera; family Chrysomelidae; genus Acanthoscelides; species Acanthoscelides obtectus. The sequence goes on from CAVLJG010000005.1 coordinate 11,312,222, forward strand.
TCGCTTTCAATCTTCCGATCAGGGGTAGAAATTGCGAATAGAATCCCATAGGGATTTGCAGGCCGGTAGCCGGCCAGTAAACAAACTTTTTGGACTAGTCTGGGATCTCATATCTCTGCAAACGCTTCATTATAGTACACAGTAGATAACTCATTTTATTGAAAGATGGATGTATTATTATAGTCTAGGGCAGTGGTCGCCAAACTTTTCACTGTGTTGAGCTAAGGTAAATTCACCTATTACCGCCCTACTTAAGACTTAACAAAGTTTAGGTATTATTATTTAGAGTTGTATTTATTTTATGGGTATTGTGAAGACTCTGTGCTATATAGTATTTTATTGGAAACAAAAAAATCGAGTCAGCGGTTTATTACCATAAGCTTGTTTTGAAAAAAATTGATTAAATAAAAAAATGTGGATATATCCCATTAGCGCCCTATACTTCTATTTCTATTCCTATTACCGACTTTTTGTCACCTATTACCGCTTATGGAAATAAAACAAGTAGGTATTTAAATGGGTAAGTAAGTTTACTAACTTGGGTGAAATAAATAGTTACAATACAACAATATTTACTTGAAATACAAAAACATAACTACATCTATGAAAAACTAGGTTGACTTTTTTTTTAAATTCTTCCATCTTTGGAATGTTATAAATGCCCCTGATGTTTATTAATTCAGGCGGTTCAATTTTACATAAAATATCTTTGATATCGTAGGTCAATATGTCATCTTTTTCTGGCCACTTCCAGTTTGGTCCACTCATTTCCATTGATTTTACAGTTATTCCCGCCATTATTCCATTCTCATCATAACCACAAACAACTCCTGGAAAGAGTTCTCCTTCGTATATTGTTATTACATAGTCTCCAATTTTGTAATTACTTATTTTCTTTTCCACGTTTTTTTCAGAATTATCTTCAGGATTTAATTTTCTTTTCTTCAGCAATTGATTTGTTACTTTTTTAATTTTTCTTTGTTCTTTCTCATGTTGCTTCTTTTCTTTTTCCGCCTCGATTCTTCTCTGATACTCCATGAATTCATCTGAAATTGCTACTACTGGCGTAATTTTTCTCGTAGCTCTTTTCTTTGCCGAATCTTCAACTTTCTTAGGGAAGTAAAAAGCGTTTTTAAACGGCGTTGATACTTTAAAGCACATAAGTTCTTCTGCGGATTCACCTACTGGCAGCATGGGGTTTTCTTTCGGTTTTTCGGTTGTGGCCACAACATCTAAGTTTGTGTCGTTTTCACTAGCGTGTTCTTCAATTAAAATATTATCGTGAGGTAAGATTTTCACGGGTGATGTATCCGGGGTATTATAGTTTTTTTCTATTGTTCTAAGCGCATTACTATTTTTAGTGCCTTCGTTAACCGATGGTCCTGGTAAACTGCCATTTTCAGTATATTTAATATTGCATATTGAAAGGTTGCCGTCTCCTTGAATTTCTGAGTCGATTGTATCCCAGGCATTTTCGTCAAAGTCGTTGATATTTTCGGTAATATTATTTATGATTGTGGTGTCATCTAAAATCATATTCGTTTCTGCACTTGGTTTATCCTGAAGAGACTTCCAGATTCTAGTGTTGCTAGAGGTAGCCGAGCCTCCAGCTGTTCTTTAAAATGATGATCTGTCTGACCTGTTACATTTTGATCCTGTGTATTATTACAAACTGGTTCTTGCTGCTCTTGTATATATTTTTTCATGAGCTTACTGTAATTAATACTTTCGGGGTTAAAGGGGAAAAGGCCACAGCATTCAAATCCCTTCTTTATAGTTTCTTGTTTAAGACATTTTTCAAAACATGCTTTAACCAAATTTGAAAAATCGCTTCTTCTGATTTTTGCCCCTTCGTTTTTAAATCTAAAATCATTAACCACATTTCGCCACGTGGCTTTAACTGGTCTAAAAACGGCCACATCTAATGGCTGTAAAATGTGGGTAGAATTAGGAAAAAGTGCGACTAATACTATCCCCTTCTCCTTACAAAATTCACTTAAGGCTAAAGATATGTGGGAGGTATGACCATCAAGAAATAAAGCCACTGGAAACTTAGTGTCACGATTTTGCAGCCAGGGGTAAAAAACATTTGCAACGTATTCATAGAAAGCCTCTGAATTCATCCATCCACTCTCTGTATAGCCTAAGCCCCAGCCCTTAGGAACAGTGTACGGTATAAATTTTGGTAATCTTTTGTAGGGGAATATTACCATAGGAGGAGCTGGTGAGCCATCAGCAGACACATTTGCAAGAACAGTTAGACATTCTTTTTCGTCGTTTGCTACCCGGTTATAAACAAGCTTGGTTCCTCTTCTAACGAGAACTTGCTTTTCTTTTGGACACAAAAAGAAAGCCGACTCATCACAGTTAAAAACTCTGGAGCCATCCTCAAGAATATCCATAATATTTTGGCTTCTAAAATATTCTTCGACTTTTCTGAACCAGTTTTTAATAGCCAATTCAGTAACTGCACTTCTACTTGTAGTAAGGTTTTGCGATACACGTTTGGAAATTTCAGGATGACGGTCCATAAACTTTTGAAACCAGTGGTTTCCAGGCTTACCATCCTTAAATGGATTTGGACGTTGTAAATTTTTCACCAGGTTTGAAACGCTTTCTAGTAACTGTGACTTCGTGACTGGAAAACCTAGAGCTGCTAGATGGACAATCCATTCAACATTGTTCTTTCTTCGTCTCTAGAAAGAACCGGCTGAACTCCACACTTTTCATTTTTGTACTTTCCATCACGTTTATCTCTAAGAGTTGTTTTCGGCACGTTAAAAGTTTGGGATGCTTTATAGACAGACATTCCATTATTTATGGCTTCAAGAGCTCGAGATAGCTGATCTTTTGTATATTTAACCCGCATTTCAGCAGGCATATTTCTGAAACAAAAAGGACGGTAATTGGTAAAATGTATAGACCTATAAACCTATTACTGACCCAATAGCACGATATTAAATTATAAATCTTTACCACTTTTTCTTTTGCCAATCTGATGAAATAAACAAAAAAAATAAGTACACACTTTTTCTGTTGAGCCCGAGTCAAGTTAATCTCTTTCTTGAGCACTATTTTATTTGAAAAAGTTAATTTACTCAGAAAGTCTTTTTCTAATTTATGTAAAATAGTAATGCAAGCGAAGTAACTGAATTAAAATATTAAGATCTAGAACAATAAATTCATAGGTCGGAAATAGAAAATAAGATTTTTTAAAGAGCAATCTCCCTAAAGAATTGGTTTTTATGATAATAAATCATACATGTTTCTGAAAATATGCCTAAAAAGACATTCTAAAAATTCCCTAACAAGGATCTAAAGTCGGCAATGGGGAGGAAAAAAAATATTTTTATCTTATTACCGCGCTATTTCTTTCAATCATTTTCTCTAATTACACGTGATATTAACTACTATAGGATATATTTCTAGGGTACAATTTATTGTAAACGTCTTACCCAATTTGCGCAAATGTAAAAATTAACTAAATCTTTTCCTAATTTCTACAAAAAGACAGTTTTGCATTCAAAATCCAGGTAGCATTATTTAGAATAATATGGATATAAGCAAGACTGAATTCTACTTTAAATATTAAGAAGAAGAAGAAATATTATATAGGTCGGAAATAGAGAATAATATACTTCGCCATGTTAAGTACAAAACAAGTTAATTTGAAGATTAAGAAAGTAATATTTATTCCAAAAATGTCTCCTTATTAAATGCGAAGAATAATCGTAATAGCGATATATAAGGCGGTAATAGGAAAATATGAAAATATGTTACCCTATGGCCGCCCTATTGATTTTAAGCAGTTTTCATAAATTTGGTCCAATTTTTTTAAGTAGTAATATATTTTTTTGAGAAAAAATGAATATGAGCACAATATTTCACTTGAATACTTGCATAAATGTAAATATTTTTATTTTAAAAGCTTAATAATTAACTCAATGATACTTACCATAACAGTCTTTTGCAACACCAAACACTCGACCAAACGAAGGTCGTCGACTAACTAACGGTTTTTTGACAGATCTGATTTGAATATGTAATTGTTACTGCGCAGGAACGCTTTTACATGTATCAGGCGTCTAAAGCAAGGCGGGAAATTTGAGTAGATCTTGATTTGATCAAATAATTTTGTTGTAAATTAGATGATGGCAAAGTGGTCGGTAATAGGATCGACTTTTTAATGGGTCGTTATTAGGTAAATTTACCTACTAAACAGTGAGGTAGTCATAAACCAACCTTAATGAAACTATAAACAGTTGTATGCGACATACATGTGTTTATTTTACTAATACTAATACATACTAATAAAATCAAATAAATTAATAACTAATACGAGCCCCTTCCCACTACAGTTGGCCAAACTATTGAAATCTTTTCTTATCAAACACAAATAATAAAAATGTAGCAGGGTGTTATAGGTTTAAAATATTAACAATGAATATTTTGATAATATATTGTAGAAAACACCAACTTTATCACTCCCTAATCAAATTTGCAGTACAAATGGATAAAAATAGGAAACAACGTCATAATCGAAAAAATAAGGTTTTTTGATTTTGTCAAAAAAATCGTGTTTTTTTGCGACAGTACTTTCAATACTTCTGGGGTTTCGGACTAATGATTTGTCAACCGGAGAACTTTTCGGACAAGGCAAACAGCAGCACCCGAACATTTTGCTCTCCGCGGCAAATAAAAACAAATGGGATTAGAGCTGCTTGTCGTTATACAAAGCTTTGCGTTCCCTGCATTCTAGTCGTTTTTATTTCTCTCTGCCGCAACATGATGCTACATTACGTAGTTCTCTTTCACTCCAGTTGTTTTGATGTAGTATGAGGATATGGTGAAGAGCTCTTGAACTGACACAGATATGACGCTCCAATCAGCGAACATTTATTATTGCGGCATGTGTGCATGTACCATTTGTTCATGTGACAAGTTTTTAGTCTGATGGATAGGTTAATCCCCAGTGAAATACGTTCGATGTAAACAAATATTTATGGGGACTACTCTTTCTATTTCAACTGTTTAGACAGTCTCTATACCCGTTCGTACCGGCGGCGGGCCGTCGGCGATCTAGCTCTCTTTTACCGTGACGCCAATGGGCTTTGCTCCTCAGAGCCCTCCTCCCCATGATGCCGCCGCTGGATGTGCCTGCCAGACAGACCCGCCTGACTTCGACCTCCCATCCTAACCGCGCCGAACTTCGTACATCCAGAACTGGTCAGTAGGGTATCGAGATTGTGGAATTGAGAAGACTTCCCAGTTCTAATAACCTTTTGCAGATCAGAAACCGCATTAACAAAGTTTCTTTAAGCTATTCATAGAAGCCGCGGTGCCATGGCATTTAGGCTTCTGCCTGCGCGGCTGCTTCAGTGTAAAAAAAGGCAAGCTGACTTTAAACGTGGCCGCACGTCTTTTGAAGATGACCCAGTTGAGAAACGACCAAAAACCGCACAAACACCTGAAACTATTGAAAAGGTCCATTATAGAAAGGATGCGAAATATCTTGAACCAAGAACTGGAGCTCTGTGCAGGGTGGGTGCAGCATTTTCACGAGGTTTATTTCGGACTTCCAAATTTTTAGAGATTAATAAGTTCTCCTGATCAATCGCCGTGCGCTGCGAGGGTTCGAATCCCGTCCCAAGAGAAATTTTTCTCTTGGCTATGGATGTTGTGATTGTCCGTAGGTGGTAGATGGTCTCTGATTATCGAACGCGGAGGTACCACCCGGCGGATTTCGTTGGCGGGGCCAGAATGTGTGCATGCTGTATGTATCCCCCTATAGCCCCACGGTTTTAGGCCTTAGGCCTTCGTAGTAGCTGGAGTATATATAAAAAAAGTAACTGGCATACGTGTTATTTATTCTGTTATCGCTGACGTCTCCTACGTGATGATGTGTCAGGGATGCTGCTGATGTTAGGCTCCCATATGGGTTTGGTTTCTAGCTTGACATTTACTCGAATGTGGTAGATTGGTTATCTGTCAGAGATAAGTAGAATTGACGCTCGGCGAATGGCTCACTGCTGACAATTTTGCCAAGCATTTAAGCGCAGGAAAATAGGTTGACATTCGACGAGTAGTGAGACGACAAGTGATGAGCAAGGTACAGCACAATAAAAATAGATCAAGAGATTAGTAATCAGTTACTACTTGCTGGCTTGTATGGTATGAATATTTAACCAAACGTTACCCACCATGATGAAATGCTGCAAGTATTACCGCGAACCACTGAGAGGCTTTAGCGGGTAGCCGACAGGACTGTACTTGTCGAGCTTTTCTGTGTGAGCTTTCCTCTGGAGCAGTATCGCAATCTCAAAGTGGATAACACAAAAACATTAAAAGCCACTGATAGCTGGTTTGCAATAATCAGTCAGTCTTACACAAGAAATCGTGATTTGAAAGGAAATTCAGTTTAAACTATTAAAGATGAAGCTAAAGTAACGTTCGGAACATAGGAGTTGTTCGTATTCTACCATCATCAAAATTTTCTGCAGTTTGTAAACGGTAGTCTTTTTAGAGAAGGACTTTTAATTGGACTTTGTTTTCCCGAGGAAAAAATTCCAACGGACGCACAGTGAACGCGCGGGAGCTTTGTGTTTGTTATCCCCGTAGCCCAATTTCGCTGAGAGTCGTTTTGATACGATGCTCCAAAGCAAATATGTCTGCAGCGTTGGATATGTTTGTTTTGTCTGATGGTTTTATGTTGCGGTTCTCATTGTGAAATGTGTTCTTTCATTCCATTACCACAGAAACACCTGTTTGATACCGATACGACTATACTGCATCATTATTAATATATGGTATTATCAATGAACACGTTATTTGAATGGTTTTGTTCTATTTCCCCTATAAAAGGCTTCGATAAAAGTTGTGTAACTCAAGCGATACTGTTTTCATGTACAGTTACCAAAAACCTGAATAGAATACCCGCACTCGCTAAGAACAGAAGTTCAGTTAGCATGTGCATCCACCATTTTTAAGATGATAAGTATGTAGCTACATTCACCTTCATCGCGATGGTTGTGGGAATAATGAATCTCTGATGACGCGTACACGTGGATCAGTGTTTTGGCCGAAATAAGAAAAGAAAACTTTTGTTTGCTATTCCAAAACGAAATTCAGAATTTCAATTTTTGATTTTTTTTAAATTTTGGGTCCTGGTAGGGGGCAGTAGACGTGTTACAATCAAAAAAACATAATAAAACATTTTTGTTGGAATAACAAAAGGAAACTTTTGCGCACTATCCCAAAACAAAATTAACAAAGTTTTTGAAAAAAACGATTTTTCGGCCCAGTCTAGCGTACAGCGAGCAAAGATTGCCGACTCGATATTTTTTATCCGCGCCACAACTTTACCTACCCACGGGGAGCTTATTTCCTAACTTACGGCATGCAATTTCTTTTACTGTGTTCGTTTCCTATGTCAGAATTTTCAAAAGTAGATGCGTTGATTCCAACTCTGATGTCATTTTGACAGTAGGTGCCATTACCCAAGTTCATCAAGTTGCATTTACTTGTGGCAATGGCTATCGAAATGTAAAAATTTGTTATTTTTGGGTTTGTTATAAGATAATTTTCAAAATCTTTTACATATCTGTGGGCTTTTGTTCTCTACGAAAACTTGTACCCTAGGCAAACCGCGTGAATTTTGATACCAACGTCAATTTGAAACTAGAAGGCCTCTACCAAATGACCCATCTTCCACTTCAAATTCCTCCCTCGAGCACTCCAAATTATCCGAAATTTAATTCGTTTGTTACAAATCAAAATGGGAATTTTGTCCTAATATGTTAATCTTCCTATAAAAATATTTAAAAAAAAAAATATTTTCTAACCGAATCATTCATATTGAGAGAGATTCGTTTTTAGAGCATGTGCCATTTCGAATCTCTGACGTCACTTTCATGTTAGGATCCACGGGTGTCACAAGAGCCAAAGCAGGTCGATTGCTTCATCTTTGCCACAATTGCTTATAACATTTTTCGTACGTTAACTAAAAAACTACCAGGGCTAAGTAAGAAACAATTGCTCATCATACCAGCGCATTCTGTCACGTGACCTCCCTTCATCCTCATAAGCTGTTGGCTAGTCTCTCACTACGCCGCCATTATATTCCTACGTCCGTTCAAGATACAATTACGGTTATAAAAAAAACGAAATCTATGTTGTGACAATATCGATAAAATCAAGATGAAGCTCATTGAATGTAACTGGAAGTATGGATCTCGAGATGTCGATTCCTTATATAACTGTTTTATTGACAATGTGAATAAAAGTATTAACGAAATTGCACCTTTAGAACAACAAAGTACTAATTACAAGTCATGGATCGATGGAGAGGTCAAAAGAGCACAAAGGGAAAGAGATGTATGTATTTTCAAATTTACCAACCTGAAAATATAAAGAAAAACGTAACAAAGTTGTTGTTGTTCTTATAAGATCAAAACAGAAGGAGTATTATGAAGAAAAGTTGACAGATGCAAAGGAGTCAGCAAACAAATGTGGAGAACCTTGAAAGATCTCGTTAATAGCAAACATGTACACATTGATTATATGTCTTTAGAAATTAATGGCTGTGACACTGTAGAGAATAAATTGAACAATTATTTTATCAAGAGTGTAACTGATATAGTAAGCACCATACCTTCAAGTAAAGAGGAAGCTTGCGACACAGATGCAACTGGTCAAGCTTCGTTGGGAATTTCTGAATCATTTGCCATATAGCCCTGACTTAGCACCATCAGACTTTCATCTGTTTCCAAAACCTTAGGAATTTATTTGTGGAAAGCGCTTGGAAAATGATGATACGTTGAAAGAAACAGAAAACTAACTGGTTTAACAATCACACGGCAGCGATCTTGAATAATATGATATTATACAGGGTGTCCCAGAAGTCGACGTCAAGCCGAAACCGGGTGATAGGCAAAGTCATAACAGCTATCAGAAAAATATTTAAAAAATTTTATGTATGTGTTTTGAAAATTGTAGGTCTTTGAAAAAAATATAGAAATTTCACACCCTACGGCAGTCTGTCAACTCCTGTTACTACAAATATTAACTTTTTTTGGATTTTATTTTTACAATGTAATGATGAATAATGCATCTTCAAACTGGTGTCTCAACCTTACTGCCAACTTTTTTCGTTCAGGAAAAATTGCCACTTATTTCCCAACCAAGGATTCCAAAGTAAAACTTTGCTCAACTTTAACTGGCTGTACTGGAAAAAAAATGTACTACGAGAGTTTGGCAAGTAACCTTAAAAGTTGGCGCATTTGATAAGGATTCCAAAATGGTATAACACTTAGGAGATTACTCGTTAACTTATGCACAATTTTTATTTGAAGAAAAACTGATGAAAATTTTTCAAAATTTCCTAATTAAACAGCGATTATGAAAACGCACAAGGACCCTTAAGGATAACTGTTTGCACAACAGTGGGCGTCAAAATGCTGCTGATGATGATTTACCTTTACAGCAAATGCTCAAACTGTTTTCCTTCAGCCGCAATACACGCTCGACATCTTCTTAAAAAAGATCGGGTTATTAAACGAGCGAATCCACGGTTATTAACAAACTCAGCTGCTTCCAATAGTCTTTGCCGTAGCTCAGCTACATTTTGAATCGGCTTGAAATACACTTTTTCTTTTACAGTTCCCCAGTAAAAAAAATCTAACGGATTCAAATCTGGTGACCGGGCTGGCCACGGTATTGTGATTTGAATCCTTTAGATTTTTTTACTGGGGAACTGTAAAAGAAAAAGTGTATTTCAAGCCGATTCAAAATGTAGCTGAGCTATGGCAAAGACTATTGGAAGCAGCTGAGTTTGTTAATAACCGTGGATTCGCTCGTTTAATAACCCGATCTTTTTTAAGAAGATGTCGAGCGTGTATTGCGGCTGAAGGAAAGCAGTTTGAGCATTTGCTGTAAAGGTAAATAATCATCAGCAGAATTTTGACGCCCACTGTTGTGCAAACAGTTATTGTGAAGGGTCCCTGTGCGTTTTCATAATCGCTGTTTAATTAGGAAATTTTGAAAAATTTTCATCAGTTTTTTTTTCAAATAAAAATTGTGCATAAGTTAACGAGTAATCTTCTAAGTGTTATACCATTTTGGAATCGTTATTAAATGCGCCAACTTTTAAGGTTACTTGCCAAACTCTCGTAGTACATTTTTTTCCAGTACAGCCAGTTAAAGTTGAGCAAAGTTTTACTTTGGAATACTTGGTTGGGAAATAAGCGTCAATTTTTCCTGAACGAGAAAAGTTGGCAGTAAGGTTGAGACACCAGATTGAAGATGCATTATTCATCATTACATTGTAAAAATAAAATCCAAAAAAAGTTAATATTTGTAGTAACAGGAGTTGACAGACTGCCGTAGGGTGTGAAATTTCTATATCTTTTCCAAAGACCTATAATTTTCAAAACACATACATAAAATTTTTTTAAATATTTTTCTGATAGCTGTTATGACTTTGCCTATCACCCGGTTTCGGCTTGACGTCGACTTCTGGGACACCCTGTATGTTTATCGTGACTATGTTAAAAAATGAATTTTAGTTCGTGATAATTTACGTCTATAAATAAAGTTTCACTGACTACATTCCAAAGCGCTTTTCTTGCAAAGTGACCCTCGTACATTCTGTAACTGGAATCCTGCGACTGTCTCTGGCCCCGGTTTTCACAAGGAAAAAAGTAGCTAGAATCCCTTTCCAATCCGCACCGGCAGGCTTTCCTGTTGAACCTCTTTAAGCTTCAACTTCGATATCTTTCACGCTCTTCCGACCTTCACGTCAGGTGTGTTTCACTGAGTTTCATCCCCGTTTCATCCTGGTGCAGACACGGATCAAAAATAGATCGTACGCTGTTCCATATCCGAGCCGACTCGATACCGCGCCGAAGAGCAAATAAAAGATATTAAATCCCTATCCCGCAGGAGAGAACCATCATGTGGGACTACGGAATTAAAATGACTGGGATGAGTGGAGAATATTCGACATAGGCGTAAGGCAGGCAAGGTAACAGGGACTACGAGGGATGTCTTTTAAGTTTTGCATAATACCAATTAACCCTGGCTGCTTTCTACTCTTCAGTCAACAGGTGGGGCATCCAACGAGAAACTAAATTTCTTACTCTTAATTCTTCATGTAAAATTTTTTGAATTGAGTTCTTTGAGATCTTTAAGGACGCCTCAGTCTCGCGATATGTCACATGTCTATCTTCAATGATGAATTTGCGCACAGCATCGACGTTTTCCTGGGTGACTGCCGTTTTTGGTGCACCCACCCTGGGATCGTCGCTAAGAGTTACCCGTCCACGTTTGAATTCTCCATACAAACGGGAAATTGTCGACTGATGTGGCGCTTCGTTGCCGAAAACAGACAGTAACTCAGCAAGGCATTCTTGTTGCGAGAATTGTCTCTGAAAGTTGTAATAAATTATGGCGCAAAAATGTTCTCGGTTGAGTTCCATTTTTCTAATGACTTTATGACATTAAAAATTCATTGTAGTGAGAACACTACACGTATTGTTGTGAAACTTTGAATTTAAGTTTACTAAAGAGTGAGGTTAAGATTCAGTATTGACGTTCGATCCACGCGGCCACTATGTTTCTATATGCAAAACTTAAAAGACATCCCTCGTAATAATATTCCGAAATTTTGAAATAGGCTGTGATGCAACTGGTATACGACTTTTATTTCCAGAATATGCATATTTTTGATACACTATATAAAAGCGTTACTTACTATCCCCCAAACAAAACTGTTCTACTGGTTCGTGCATGTCTGAATTTGCGAGATAAATTATGAAGCTGGATACATTATGCGCTAGGCGGCATTACTGACGCAGCTGTGACACTTTGTGGCTGCTTGCACAGCTATTGTTACGGTTATTCATACTTAATCACGCAGGTTTTACATCAAGCATACGAGGTTTGTACGAAAAGTATTCGATCTATTTGAAAGTGCTGCGTTTTTCGGAAAATCAGAGGATTTCCAGCAGCATAAGCAAAAATGAAATCGGTTTAGAATTAATGAAACATTTTTTAGGTTACCCAAGCCTTTTAAGTTTTGCATATGGAAATAAAACAACACGGTAGGTAGTTTTAAATGACTTTTTTTGTTTTTCGAACTATTCTCCATGAAGATTAATACACATCTGCATTTTGCAATTTTCGAAGCACTTATTCCATTCGTTTGCTGGCAGATCCAAAACGGCATTTTTGAATGCGTCAACTGCTTCTTCTGGTGACTGGAACCTTTGACCACGCAGTCTGTTTTTAATTTTTGGGGAAAGTAAAGAAATCGTTAGGACTTAGATCGGAACTATATGGAGGCTGGTCCAATAATTCCACGTTTCCCGTTAAATACTGCCTTGTTTCTTGGGATGTGTGCGAGCTTGCATCGACTTGGTGGAGGACGATTCTTCTTTCGGGGTTGATTTTTCAAAACTCGGTGATGACTTTTGGCAAACAAATGGTGGTATACCAATCCGCAGTAACAGTTCTTTGCTCATTAAGAGGAATTGTTGCAATATGACCCGCTTTTGACACAAATATCGCGACCATCTTTTTCAAAACACTGCGAGAACGGGTGACTTTTCTTGGCGTTTCTTCATCTTGGAACAGCCAAACAGCCGACTGTCGTTTATTTTCTGGTTCATAACAGTAAATCCACGAGTCATCACCATTAACAATGCTGTACACATTTTTTGAGTTTCCGGAATTGAAACGGTCAAGCGTTTTTTTACACCAATTAACCCTGGCTGCTTTCTGCTCTTCAGTCAACAGGTGGGGTATCCAACGAGAAACTAATTTTCTTACTCCTAATTCTTCATGTAATTTTTTTTGAATTGAGGTCTTTGGGATCTTCAAGGACCCCTCAATCTCGCGATATGTCACATGTCTATCTTTAATGATGAGTTCGCGCACAGCATCGACGTTTTCTGGGTGACTGCCATTTCTGGTGCACGAACCCTGAGATCGTCGCTAAAACTCACCCGTCCACGTTTGAATTCTCCATATCAACGGGAAATTGTCGACTGATGTGGCGCTTCGTTGCCGAAAATAGACAGTAACTCAGCAAGGTATTCTTGTTGCGATAATTGTGAAAGTTGTAATAAATTATGGCGCGAAAATGTTCTCGGTTGAGTTCCATTTTTCTAATGACTTGGTGACACTTAAAAATTCACTGTAGTGAGAACACTGCACGTAAGGTTGTGAAACTTTGAATTTAAGTTTACTAAAGAGTGTGGTTAAGACTCAGTACTGACGTTCGATCCGCGCGATCTACTATGTTTCTATATCCCTCGTATTATTATAGGTCACCTCCATCTAGGATGTAACAACGAGTGATAAGGATCAATTTTTTCTACACCACTCAAAAAAGTTGAGCTAGCAAGAAAAAAAAATCCAAATTTTTTTGTGATCTTTGACAAACTGTATTTTGGTGGAACATGATCGTATCTAGATAAAATATTTTGAAGCTTAAGGATTCCGGTTTTCAGGTTTCTTAGCTGGAGAATCTTAAGAGGAACGACTCATGCAAATCAAACAGATAGCGCAAGACATTTTTTTGCGTAACTTTTGCCTTCTTTTTAGTCCAGCTTGAAAAACAATGTTTTCTGTTAGGTCATCATATGGATCAGATAGCAATTTTATTCAGCTTCAATATCCTGTTTTCAAAATCTCGATACGTACATTTGGCACGGAGATTTCTGACTTTGAATAAAAAATGATCCTTCTGTTATTAACCACAGATATCTCGGTAACCAGTTGTCGCACAGAGAATGTAAGGGTATTTCCGAAAACTGAAGTAAATCTCCTATAAGATTTCATTACAATCTTTGAGAATTTGTTTGTTTCCTTAGTGATGATTTTAAAAAAAGGAAAAAAGTATTTTTTGACTTGTTTTAAGAAATCGACCGCATTTTTGGGACTGTTAATTTTTTTTTATATACAGGGTGAATTCGAAGTTGAGTCATTTATTTTAACAGCGAGTAGATCTGAGCAAAAGAAATGTTTTTTCCTTTACCATTTTTCTGGAAAAATTAAAGTAACAAAGTTATAGCCCTTTGGAAGTTTGAGTACCGCCCTGTCTCAATAATAATATTATGTGCTCGTGTTTGGCAACAACGGATATAATCCGCCTTATCGGTTCATCGCATCGGAAACAAAAAAGCGAAATAATTTGGAACGATGTTTTTACAATTATTTTATTCAGTTGTATACAGTCAGTGTCAGTCGGTAACGCGTGAGTGAATAGTGGTGTCTGTTGCGTGGCTCAAACGAAATAAAAAATGGCACATGTTTATGCGGATCGGTTTCCCAATCGAGTGCAACCAACCCCTCGTGCCTTTGTTAATGTAGTACAACGGGCTCGTGAATCAGGTGACTTAAGACCTCACAGGGGACGGCATGCCGGTGCTCCAAGACCTCACGATCAAATACAGGTCCGCACTGAAATACTTGTCGGGAGGATACTTTATAAAACAAGGTAAATTTTTTTTTTATTTTTATACACATATTTTGGTTTATCTTCCTTCTACAATCATTATCTGAAAATTAATGACTCAACTTCAAAGTCACCCTGTATATCGAAGCAGCCGCGCAGGCAGAAGCCTAAATGGCGGAATACCGCGGTTGCTATGATGATCCCAAAGAAATTTTATTAATACGATTTTTGAACTGCCTAAGGTTAATAGAACTTTGAAAAGCTTCCTCTTGTAGATTGTTCCACGATCTCGACACCTTCGGGACAAAGGAGCGGTCGTATCGGCCGGTTCTGGATGTACGAAGTTCGACACGGTTAGGATGGGACGCCAAAGTCAGGCGGGCCTCTCTGGCAGGCACATCGCGCGGCGGCATCATGGAAGAGAGCTCTGAGGAGCAAAGCCCGTTGGTGTAACGGTAGAAAAGAGCAAAAGAGTCCCGGGACTGTTCGTAGAGAAGAGTCATCGATCAGTCGGACCGCCCTCCTCTGGACAGCATCGAGCATGGATAATGTAGTCGGGGCGGCAGCACCCCAAACATGTGAGCAATACTCGAGGCTAGGCCTTATCTGGGCCGAAATTAATGGCTCTTTGGCAGAACTCGACCATCCATCGAAACCGGGTGAGCGCAGGGACGCTTTTTGTTCGTCAAAGTACAGTATTGCGTTCTGGAAGCACTGAACTGTACAATATTGTTGCGTCCCCAAGCAATGATAGCCTCCAGGTCTCTTGTCAGAGAGGAAGTCATCGCTTGTCTTCTTTTTCCAACTCAGCGGCAGAGATTGGCTTGTCACTCCTACATGTAGAGTGCTGTCATCAGCGAAGCTGTGGATTGAGTTGATCGTGCAGGAAAGGAGGTCGTTGCTATGTAAGAGACAGTCCCTGGGGAACACCCGTGTTGACGTTGTGGGATGAAGAGGAGAACCAGTCAATTACGACGGATATCTTGCGGCCAGAGATAAAGTCAGCCACCCATCTGCAAAGCTTTTGCTAGCTAATGAGAAGGCTAGTGTTTATAGGTTTTTTATACTTCAATGTATTCCTAATAACTCTGCACGATGGCAGATCTATCCGTTGTACGGTTTCTCCTGAGCGACAAATTCCTAGATCCGCCTTTGTGACCCCCCAAAAAATATAACTTCTAAAAGTATGCTCAAAATTACAGCACTCCTAGTGGGTGTTGCATTTTCTATGTCATTTAGTACATATACAGGATGTCCAATAACTACTACGACAGACTTAAGGAGAAGTTAGGCTTTGGTCTGACCTCCCAAATAACAAAAACTTACCTATATGAAAGTGTCACCGTTTTTGAGATATTGAATTTTTTCTTAAAAAAACGAACCTTTTCATCTGTGGTCTTTAGCTGCATGTACAAATAAGGTTATACTTTGTTCATTTTTTCTATAAAATACTTCTAGATAGTTGCTTTATCATATACAAATGCAATGTAGTTGAAAGAAATTAAGGAACCATGATCAAACAAGGACTATTTTGGGATTTATAACCTAATGATATTTTTTCCTCAGGTCACTCCAAAGCCTACCTTCCCCTTAAATTTGTCGTGGTACACCCTGTATATTAACACTTATCCAATAAGGAGCGCTCCTAGTCGGTGTTGCATTTTCTATGTCATTTAGTATATATACTAAGTGACATATAAATCCGAACAGCCAGTTTAAATGGTTTTATTTTGATAAAATTTTGTATAAGTACTTAATGAAGCATAATAAGTAAATGATAAAAATTTCAAAATGATTGCACTGCTTTAAAGCCCTTTGACCTTTAATAATGTGTGGATGCAGCCTGATGTGCTACGCATTCTCCAACGCGCCTAGGCATGCTTCTGATCAGGTGGTCAATGTCCTCCTGTGGTATCTCATTCCAGGCAACCACCAACTCCTCTCGAAGTGCTTCTAGAGTCTGAGGAGGACGTTGCAAATTGAGCAATCTCCTACCCATCATATCTCACACGTGCTCAATTGGGGATAAGTCGGGAGATCTTGGTGGCCATGGTAACAATGTGACATCATTATGTTGAAAGAAGTCTATTGTGACTCTTGCAACATGTGGTCGGGCATTATCTTGTTGGAAAGCTGTATCTGCCAGGGTGTCAAGATAGGGTAAAAGATGGGGTTCTAGAACTTCGTGGATATAACGCTGCGCGTTCATGTTACCTCTGATGAAGATTAAAGGTGACCTGGAACCATAAGCTATAGCACCCTAAACCATAACTCCAACAGTGTGATGAACATGTCTTTCAACAAAAAACTGTGGATTCCTCCTTTCACCACGTCGCCTTCTAACCCTGGCACGACCATCGTGCATGCCTAAACAAAATCGAGACTCGTCACTAAAGACAATACTGTTCCATTCCTGATCCCAGAGTGACCGTTGTCTGCACCACTCAAGGCGATTACGTCGGTGTTCTCGAGTTAAAGGGAGGACCCAGTGTGGCCGGTATGAAAACAAGCCAGAACTTCTCATTCGTCGGTAAACACTTCGCATGCCAATATAGGTCTTCCGTGTTCTGCAAACCATTCATTTGCAATGGACCTGGTAGTGGAGAAACGGTCCCTTAAGGCCAATAATCTTAGGCGGCGATCTTCACGGTCCTTTGTTCTACGGCGGCGTCCAGTGCCCCTTGCTCTTTGCGTACGGCCTTCTCGAAGCCATGCCTGACAACACCTAACCACAGTATCTACACTTCTTTGCACTCTACCTGCAATTGCCCGAAAAGAAAGTCCAGCTTCCCGAAGTCCCACTATACGGCCCCTATCAAACTCACTAAGTTGACGAAATCGTACAGGTCTCCGTACTCTAGGCATCGTAACCGATCGTAAAGGATGTCAAGAACCAAAATCCGCCAACGTTGATTCTTTACTGCGGCTGAAATATTCATTTTTAGAGCGTTAGTGAATTAAAAAAAAGCAGTATAAAAACCGGAATGTCCAACTGATAAGGCTGAAAATTTTTTCACTTGTTATTTACTGTAAGATAAATACATTCACCAACTTTTATTAAAATAAAACCATTTAAACTGGGTGTTCGGATTTATATGTCACTTAGTATATTAACACTTATCCATATCCTCTTGTTCAGTTTGACTGCTTTTTGCATTTCAGAGAAACCTTGACCATTTTCGATAATTCTCGGGAACACAAGGAACGCATGGAACCTACGCGCTTCAATATGAATTCGCAGAAAAATACGAATTTAATGTGAAATGCCAACCACAGTCAAACTAGCCTGATGGACTTGTAGACTTACATCCTGACTACTGACTACGTAATTTTGGTTATAAACAAAACGTATACTTGCTTCTTCTATCTAGTCAAAAATTCTTTGATTGAATCGATCTACTTGGTTCGTAATGTGTTTACCGTTCACTGTGTTAGCAGTATCAACTCTGAAAAAATCGTAAAAACGAGATAACCCGTAAGTAGTGGACATTTTTATATTTTTATACAAACGTTCTACCTATCATCCTGATTTAAGACTTAGAAATGACATCGTAAACTGGATGGAGGATCGTTGTTTTGGACTCTTTGCAGTTTTTATTGGGCTGTAAACTAGCGTTTCCGGTTTGCCAGAAATACAATTGTTCGCTGTCCACTGGTTTTATTTCAGGAGGATGCGAATGTACAAAATGCAGCTAGAACGGAAAATTATACAGGGTGACTTCGAAGTTGAGTCATTTATTTTAACAGTGAGTAGATCTGATCAAAAGAAATGTTTTTTCCTTTAACATTTTTCTGGTAAAATTAAATGAACAAAGTTATAGCCCTTTAGAAGTTTGAGTACCGCCCTGTCTCAATAATAATATTATGTGCTCGTGTTTAGCAACAACGGATATAATCCGCCTTATCGGTTAATCGCATCGGAAACAAAAAAGCGAAAGAATTTGAACCGTTTATCACGATCTCAGTCAATGTGTCAGTCGGTAACTCGTGAGTGAATAGTGGTGTTTGTTGCGTGGCTCAAACGAAATAAAAAATGGCACATGTTTACGAAAATGCTGAACTTGTGGACATGATTCTTATTGACGGGGGGGGGGAGTCTTTACAAAATGCTGCCGCGGCATTACGGATTTATGGGAATCGGTTTCCCAATCGAGTGCAACCAACCCCTCGTGCCTTTGTTAATGTAGTACAAAGGGCTCGTGAATCAGGTGACTTTAAGACCTCACAGGGGAAGGCATGCCGGTGCTCCAAGACCGCACGATCAAATACAGGTCCGCACTAAAATACTTGTCGGGAGGATACTTTATAAAACAAGGTAACATTTTTTTAATTTTTTTTTTATTTTTACACACATATTTTGGTTTATCTTCCTTCTACAATCATTATCTGAAAATTAATGACTCAACTTCAAAGTCACCCTGTATGTATGCAATACAGTGTGAACGTTTATATCCTATAAAAATGGCTTATCTATGATCTAAGTTTCATCCATGGTTTTGTCAGCGTCTGTCCGGCAACTTCAGTCATTATTAATCTCAAAACAAATATTCTTTGCCCTGGGGCTTCTGAAGCTGTGTTTTGAGGTCTTCTTGGTGCCTGGGACAGCGGCTCCAGTATCATGCTTTCAAAGGTCTCGTATACTTCGAGACAGGCGACAGGATAGGAAAATTAAGTAGGATTTATCAGGATGTCGTTAAGATTTTTATAGAAAGAGATACATTATTCATCCTCCAAATAAAGTGCATAAGCAATATGCTTCATTTGTATGTAGACCTCGGAAACCATCTCAGGTTTTCAATTTTATTCGATTATATTTTAACCAAACAAGCTACGCGGAAGATGCCAGTCACTTCTGCGGTGCTGATATAATTTGCGAACAATCGTCTAGTCGCATTTTCCAGATGGGGGCGAAATTAATTCCTCTCAACAACCCCATTTGACCAATCCGAGCCTATGCTTGGGGCCCCCGAGGGCCTTAGCATAGAAATAATGACACTGAATTTAGAGAAACCTTCTTGACAACGGGTGATTTTTTGAGAGGTATAGGATTTGATTTAAAAAAAACACATAAAATTTGAAAAAACGATTAAATCTTCATTTGAGTCGATAGAACGGTCGATATAATTGAATGTTTAAAGATTATTTCATGTAAATGTTGGCCGCGGCTCCGCTTTAGATGGCCCATGCGCAAGGTCCAATTTTGGCACACTCTCTCCAACATATCGGCCGGTATCTCACGAATAAATGCTTCAATATTGGCTTCCAGTGCGTCAATCATTGCTGGTTTATCCCTGTAGGCATTAGCCTTAACATGGCCCCACAAGAAATAGTCCAACGGCGTTATATCACACGATCTAGGCGGCCAATTGACGGGCCCCAAAACGTGAGATAAACTGTTCACCGAACTCGCCTCTCAATAGGGCCATTGTTTCGTGTCGGTGTGGCATGTGGCACCGTCTTGTTGAAACCACATGTCAGCCAAGTCCAGCTCTTCCCTTTTGGGCAAAAAACAGTTTGTTATCATCGCACGGTAGCGCTCGCCATTCACAGTTACGTTCCGGCCATTGTCGTCTTTGAAGAAGTACGGCCCGATGATGCCACCGGCCCATAATCCACACCAAACAGTGATTTTTTCGGGATGCATTGGTAGCTCTTGCAATGCTTCTGGCCGGTCTTCACTCCAGATGCGGCAATTTTGCTTGTTAACGTACCCATTCAACCAGAAATGAGCTTCGTCGCTGAACACAATTTTTCGATAAAAATGTGGATCTTCCTCCAACATTGCCAGCGCCCATTCACCAAATGGGAAACGTTGTTATAAGGTTTTACACCCAAATCCTGTCGCAAAATTTCCCACGTAGTAGAGTAACAGAGGCCCAATTGCTGTGAACGGCGGCGAATCGACATTTCACGGTCATCACTAAAACTGGCGGATGCAGCCGCAATATTTTCTTCAGTCCTCACTCTACGTCTGCGTGTTGGTGGTTTAATGTCCAATAATGTAAACTGTGTTCGAAATTTAGTGACAAGCTTCCGAATAGCTCCCTCAGTAGGCCAACCAAATTGCCCATAAATTGGAAGCAGTGCTCGATGCACTCTCTTAACCGAGCATGAATTTTGATAGTAAAATTCAATAATTTGCAAGCGTTGTTCGTTCGTAATTCGATTCATGGTTAAATTATAGACCAAACTGAACAAGTTGTTTGACAATGACACAAGACACGATTCACGCGTCATCTGTCAAAAACAGTATTGCCAAAAAGATACTAGCAAAAAAATCACCCGTTATTATAGTGCACCGTAAACCAAATTTTGTTGTTACAAGCGTGTGAAATTTGGTTCATTCAGGTAATTTGGGACTCTGGATCGCTAACATTAGATGGATTTGGAAATGTTATCATATGGAATGTCAAAATGTTACATTGTAGAGCAGAATGTATATTTTCGTCTCCCGCTTATATGCGCAATGAGTATTAACAGTCATATTATTATTTTTAATATTGTTTTTCTTTTACAGGTAAGTTATTTATCCTCGCTAGGGTAACATGGAATGGTAAGCCAATATCTACAAAAGTATATAGACAAATTAATATTGTGCTGTATTTCTTTTTTAACTTGTTTTATTAATACACCAACCTGAATACATAATTCGTTATAGAATAATACTCACTTATACATAAATAAATTCATTAGACTCCCTTCAATAAAACATTAATTGAAAAAAAAACTGGAACTATGAAGGACAAAAATATACAGGGTGTTTCAGTTTATTGTTGCATAACTTTAAGATTCGATAGAACTTTTAAAATTAATGCATAAAGTCTATATAAACATGGGTCGAAAAATGCGTGGCTTCCGAGATACAGGGTGTTTAAATTTACTTTTTTTTTAAAATAGTTTTTTTTTAAATATTTCGAACAATATTTGATGTATAACAGTGAAAATTGGTATACAAGACTTTTTTGGTACGACAAAAGGAACCATGGGCATAGTTTTACTGTAGTCGCTAGAGGGCGCTCTCTACTGTACCTGTAGTGTATTAAAATGACCGAAAATTTTTTCTTAGTGCAATTTTTTGCTTTTTGAATAAAAAAACTGATTCTTCGCACTTGTGAATTTTAGTTATAGTTAGCCGTTTTTGAGATATTTCGATTTTTAAGGTTCGATGCATTTTTAATTATTTATGGGAAAATAATATTTTTTTTTTACATTTTCGATTTGGGCATTACAAGTAATTAAGATGATCGTTTAGATTGTGTTTTTAAACACAGCAATAAGCAATAGATACCAATCCACACGTACACACTAAATTCATGCTGAAAATCTCTTTCCCGAACTGCATGCGGATTTTCATGCGACCAGATATGTTGATTATGAAAATTTACCACCCCACGTCTAGTGAAGCATGACTCATCGGTCCATAAAACGTTACTTAAAAACTCCCTATTATTATCAGTTCTATCAAGAAACCACTGACAAAATGTGATTCTTCGTACTCCGTCCCCTGGCTGTAGTCCTTGCACAGGTTGCAAATGGTAAGGACGTCTATGGTCATTTCTAAGAACACGGTGAACATGGCTTGCTGAAATTCCCAAGGCACCAGAAACTCTCCTAACACTTGTGGTCGGATCTCTATCAAACTCACGTAGAATCATACGGGTAAATCTGCGCTGACGAACATTTATCTTTTGATCCCTTTGGAGATTTCCAAAACCATTTTCAATTATTTGGCGATGCACTCTTACAAATACTGAGCGAGTTGGATGTCGTCTGTTTGGAAATCTTCGTGCGTATTCTCTGGCTGCTTCTGCTGCGTTTCCATTTACAAAGCCATACACAAAATGAATATCCGCTAACTCTTGATTGGAGAATAAAAATGGCATTTTTATAAAACTTACAAAAAAATACAGGCAAAAGAAACTAAATTTCGTGCATTCATAATTGCAAAAAGACGTTTCAGGTTTCAACAGACAACAAAACTAACTGTCAACTAATTGACGTTTAACCTTATTCTGCTTTCAATTTCAAAAATATTTGCAGGCACAGCCTACTTCTAAAAATTATCGAGATACTGACTTTTTAACGGTATTTTATCATAAATAATTAAAAATGCCTCGAACCTTAAAAATCGAAATATTTCAAAAACGGCTAACTATAACTAAAATTCACAAGAGAGCTTTTTTATGTTGAAAAGTGCGAAGAATCAGCCTGGCGTCGTCTCGGCAACACTTAAAAGACATCCCTCGTACGTACTACCAAGAAGGATAATATTCAAGTATTACGTAAGCACCAAAGGGGAGTGGGGATCTTCGCTTTGTTTGTATTTGATGACTTAGGCCCGTATCGTCAGTCGTCCCTACAATTGTAGGGCGCCTTTATGGCCTCCTTGATTGTCATAGTTTTCTGCTCCTCCGTGTCAGAACTCTATTTTGAGGTTATGTCACAAACATCTATTTGCATCAAATTGTGCTTGCTTTTGAGTTATATCATGTTTTATCAGCCTGAAATTTCCTACAATTTAAAAAGAAAACATATCTTCACAATAGGAGAGCGCTGACGCTGACACGGGACAAGTGTAATCTAGAAATTTTTGAAGGAGAGAAAGCAGTATGACAATCAAGGAGGCCATAAACGCGCCCTACAATTGTAGGGACGACTGACGATACGAGCCTAAGTAACCGGGGATTCTGGATAGCGGTTGCTTAAGCAATATTTGTTTGTTACCTATTTCTGTTTTTGTTTTGCAAAAGTCAGCAGGTTATGATCCGAACTCGGACGGTAACCCTACTTGTATATGAAAACATGTTCGGGGATGCCGCAAAACAATTGATATGCTTACTGTGTTATATAGTCGCCTTCTCGTGTGTACTATTCACTTATTTATATTTGTTCGGTGTCATATTACAGTTGGATACCGGAACTGAAGACACTATGTAAGTATGCGAGCAATTTTCGGTTTTCTTTGTCTGGTAACGGCGCGACTTATCAAAGCATCAGCAAAACTTATAATCTTGAAAAAATATATACGTTATACCTATATTTACGTAATCATAGGGGTAGGAGAATTGTGTTTACTTTCTCAGACAATACTGGGGGGGGGGGGGAGAGGAGGGGAGAGTCAAATATTAGGAAAATACTGCTTACGCAATACTTGAATGGCCCTCTACTATACGAGCTCCTTCCCACTTCAGTTGGCCCATTTCAAAAGTGGTACATTATTTTCTTCCATCCATTTTATAGCCTTTTTTGAGGTATGGCACGCTGCACCATATTGCTGAAAAACAAAATCTTGGCCGGATGTCAAACATTCTTCCATCACTGGTAAAAGCGATTCTTCTAAAATTGCCAAATATTTGTTTGTATCCACTTTTCCATCAATAAAATGAAGTTTTCCTACTCCTTTTGATGACCTACTGCCCCAGACCATAATGGATGCTGGAAATTTCACTTTTCTCTTCAGACAGTCAACATGGAATGCTTCATTTTTTTTGCGAATAACTCTACTGCAACTGTCACCAACACAAACTTCGAATCGGGCCTCACCACTCCATTGTATTGCACATCATTGTTGTGGTGTCCATTGTCTATGTTCTTTAGCCCATCTAAGCCGATTTTTCTTTTGCAGTGGAGTTAATAGTGGCTTTTCTTTGGCCTATAAACAAGTTGTGCAACTTTAGGGTCTTCACTTCAATTTTTTTTATAAGAAAACTTACCTTGCAAGTGCTAAATCCCAGTTTGTGGGCCTCTCGATGAGTTGTGGACCTCGAAATTCTCCTTCCAACAGCGTCACTCCACAGAGCACTTAACTGTAAATAATTGGCACGCCTGTTTTTCACGATTATTCTTCTTAATGCTCTTCGGTCGGTATTTGTGATATTACTTTTTTTCACATATCGTGGCTTAATATTAACTGAACCAGTTACGTTATATCTTCTGACAATATTTCTCACACTGTACCGCCATAAGTCTAACAAAGTTGCAATTTCTGTTGATTAATAAAAACAATTGTCATGAATTTTATTTTTCACAGCCACCTATGCGTTATAGACTTATTTTGCATTGAAATGAAAATAGGTTGATATGCTGTAATTGCAACATGTGTTATTTTTATGCTGCAAATTTGATTAGGGAGTGATAAAGTAGGTGTTTTCTACTATATATTTTCAAAATATTCATTGTTAATATTTTAAACCTATAACACCCTGCTACATTTTTATTATTTGTGTTTGGGCCAACTGAAGTGGGAAGGGGCTCGTATAATCGTATACTCGGGTATCAGGTATAAAAATGGAAGAGAGTTGCATAATAAATTGTACCCTACTGCAAGCGCGGCGTGCCTTTGTATCGGAAAAGTCGGTGCGCGCGGATCTTGCCGACACACGACGTTACGAATGGTGCACGAAGTATTTTGCTGCTATTTTCCGTTTCTGTACCAGATTGTATTTTTCTCAAATACATATTCATTTTCGAGCAGAGTCCAAGAGCGCTTTTGGGATACTCTTCTTTGAAATTTGATGAAAATGTAATTGGTTGAGATGTTGTTTCTTGGACTTCTATTGTCTATAAAGTTTGTTCATTTACGACGTTTTGTGGTAAACTGATTACGATTGAAGATCACATTCATCGAAAAATCATGAATCAAAAAACCTTATAGACAATTGTAGTCCAAGAAACATCTCATATCCTTTGTGCATTTAATAGCGAAAAAACGACAAATTCACAAGTGTACATTTTCCCAAACTTATTTTGCCAAGTTGATGCCGTATGCATTTTATATTTTTAATTAATTGAGCAACTCCTCACGAACGCCACTGTTTAGGCATCAAGTAGGCCATGTTCATTAAATATTAATCCTAACGAGAAAGCCTGGTCGGGATGCACTCGACGCCCGTTGTCATTACCTCCTAACGGCACAAATTGGACTTTTTTTTCGTAAACTGAAAATGCACGAACGCCTAAAGCACGATGATTGGATCGATGCTATATCGACAATCATTGGATGAAAAAATCTGCATGCAATCAACACAAATTAGGAATATTGCATGCGTAGGCGATTCACTGTATGAATCTCCATAGCATATATTGCTTTTGTATGTCGTAGCCATCTCGTAGAATTGCCCATTTCACGAAATAGCCAACTAAATTTGTCCATATCTTTAAATTGCCAACGTTTAATGATTTGGTCGCCCACGATTGAACATATCCTAAAATAGGGTGTCCATATAATCAAGAAATCTTTTTTTAATTTTCAAAAGCTGAATTTTTTTCAAGTACGTTACTTTTATCCTTGACATTGTATAATAATAATAATAATAATATTTATACGCCAAAATACAAAAAATGGGCAAATAAATATGAAAAAACCACAGAAGGCATCGCCTGTGTGTGGTTTATATTTTAATAACTAACAATCAATCATATATGTGTATAACAATTATTGTTAAATCTAAAAG
This sequence comes from Acanthoscelides obtectus, assembly GCA_963669975.1. Classification (NCBI taxonomy): domain Eukaryota; kingdom Metazoa; phylum Arthropoda; class Insecta; order Coleoptera; family Chrysomelidae; genus Acanthoscelides; species Acanthoscelides obtectus. The sequence goes on from CAVLJG010000005.1 coordinate 11,338,130, forward strand.
GTATTAATGTAATTGGAATTTTGTAGTTTTAGTTTTCTATATAATTATGTATAGTCGTTCGCTGCACATTGCTAACCCAGTCTTTCAATTTTCTTCTAAATTTTTTTCCAAAATTAAGTATCTTTATTTCGTTTGGTACTACATTATATAATTTAGCTGCTAAGAATTTAAATGATTTTTGAATAATGTTTTGTGTGGTCTTTGGATATTAGATGAGCCTATTCGAAATCGTGTGTTATGCTCGTGTTTATAGGATTTTTTCTTTTTATTACAATACTTATGGTATAAGGTGGTGGCATGTAAGAAATAAAGTTGTCTTGTATCTAGTATCCCTGTTTCTTGATATAAATTGTTCGTTGGATATAATCTTGGCTTATGGAAAATGGCTTTCAAAACAGTTTTTTGTGCTATATTCAGGTCAGAAATATATGTCTTGCAGGCAGCACCTCAGGCTGTGATGCCGTATATTATATGGGTTTCAACTAAGGCATGGTATAGGATTCGCCGATAACTTTCTGTAAGAATGTTAGCAAGCATTTTGAGTTAATACGCAACATTTCTAATTTTTTGATAACATGTTTAATATGGTTATCCCAGCTTAGATGTGAGTCTATAAATATTCCAAGATATTTCAAAGTGTTAACTCTATCGATTTTGGTCTTTTGGCCATGATAATTAACGGAAATTTGTTCGAAGGTAGGTAAAAATTTTGAATAGGATGTAAATGCAATGAATTTTGTTTTTTTGAAGTTAACTGTTAAAATTCAAACCAGTCAATGATCCTTATAAAATCCTTTTCAGCTATTTGCTTCAGTGTGCTCCAGTCATCAGCTTTATATAATACGAGGGTGTCATCTGTAAAACATATAATTTTTACAGAACTGTTAATTTTGAATAAGTCATTTAAGTAGAGACTAAATAATAGTGGGCCTAGTACTGTTCCTTGAGGCACACCACACTTGATGTACATTTTTTTACTGTAAGTGTTAGTGATTTTGACAGTCTGTGCCCGACTTGAAAGGTAATTTTTTAAAAGGATTTGTGACGCTCCCCTAAATCCCAATCTTTCCATAACTTTCAGAACCTCGACATGGTTAACCGTATCAAAGGCATTTTTTAGATCAACAAAGATACCAATAGTAGGTATCTTTTTGTTGACATTAGAGTTAACTTCATCCATTGCAGCCAAAATTGCATCTGTAGTAGATTTTCCTTTTCTAAATTCATATTGGTCAGAACATATAATTTTGTTTTTGTCCAAAAATTGTAATATCCTTTTTTGTAGTAATTTTTCGAAAATTTTGGCTATATTCGATAGTACTGATATGGGTCTATAATTTGATGTTTCCATTCTGTCACCGCTTTTATAAACAGGAGTAATAACAGTTGTTTTAAATGCATCAGGACAAATTCCAGATTGGAAACACCAATTAATGACGTAAGAAAGTGGTTCGGCTAAGTCGTAGGCTATTATTTTTAAATGGCCAGCTTTGATACCATCTACGCCAGGACTTTTTTTGGTTTTAAGTGATAGGACAGCTTCTTGTACTTCAATCGGACTAACGCTTTCTAAAAAGAATGAATTGGGAAGTTGGGTTTTTGTGAACTTTTCGTTCGAAACCATTTTGTTAATACTGGATGCTAAATTTTCTCCAACATTAGTGAAAAAATTTAATAAAAGGCATCGGATATTTGTCGTTTATCTGTTAATATTGTTCCATCACGATTCTTAATTTCATCAATATTTGGCTTTTCTTGAACGTCTTTGTTAGTTAAGTGATCGACAACTGACCACAGTTTTCTTGGATCAGATTTGGCATCTTGTAATTTTTTTAGATAGAATTGGCGTTTTGCTTCTCTAACTAGATTGATAAAAATATTTTTATATTCCTTATATTTATGGGAGGTATCTGCACATGGCGATGCTTTCATTATTTTGTATAGTTCCTCTTTTTTGTTGGCAGACTTTATCAAACCTTTAGTTATCCAGGGATTCCTGTTTCTGTGGTTAAACAAAACGCCAACATACTGAGAGACAAAAAGAAGGAGAGGAAAAAACTGTAAGAAAAACAGGATGTCAATACAACCCTTTTCAGACTTGACTAATGACTACCTATAAAACAATGCCACTTTAAAAACATGTATGCATTCTAAGTTACGGTATTTAATAAATGTTGCCTGTGGAAAGAATCTTTTTCCGCTCTAAATTTTCGCTGAAATGGCGTAACGTTACCATGTATCCGCACTTCGCCATTGTGTTTTTCGTCGATAAATTTTCATTAGCTTCATCTACTCATAAAGTGTACGTAGCCTGTTGTTCTAGGGCCATTATGGATGTTGCATTGAACCTGATATCCTCCATATGTGCGCGCCATTTTACTTTATAACATACAGGAGTTATTTAATAGCCTGCTGTCCCATGTCATAATATACCTAAACAAATTTACCCATTAATATAACCATCGATGCTTGACAATAATCTATGTGGCTTAGTGACATTTTGATTGCTCGATTGTTTTAGGCTGCCTCGTCGGTTGTCTATTATCTGAAATAATTCGATTGGTCCCTAATGTCAGTGACGTGGTACATTTTGATAATTTGAAAACAGGCTTGAAATAAGGAGGGTAGCATGATTTAAATCTATTGATATTTTCATTTTAATCGTGATTCAAATAAAATTATAAATTTCTATAACAAGTCGCTGAAGCAAATAACTGAAATAACTCATTAGGAAATTATACGTTATTTAAAAGTAGATTATGTAAGCTTAAAAACATAACTAATGTTCATCAGTTCTACGTAAATATTCATAAATTAAACTTAGGAAAACTCAGTTTACAACAACAGAAACAGTTTATAGTCAACGGGGAATTTGAGATATCTTTTGGAAACACACTACGATATAAACAAAAAAGTACAGGAAATAGGAACACGCAATTCACTTCTGAACGTATCGGCCGACTTTAAGTTAAGAAATGATCCGGCTCTCGTCAACCGCTCATTATAAAGATGAAAGAATTTTTGTTCCGACAGAAAAACCGGAAGGAAAAATTGAGTACAAATTGATAAAAACAAAAAATCACAATTTAATCGAAAAACAAAAAACAGATTTTTTTGATTTTTTCAAAAAATTCAGATTTTTTTGTAACACTGGAAGTAAGTACAATAGCTTTCGGTTTTCCTGAAAGGTATTGTTATCGCTAAAAAAGTTTCAAATTTCATATAACAATTTTTTAATGTTTTCAGATCTGCCAGTCTATTACAGCAGACGCTCGATAATGTAAAATAATTTAATCCAAGTGTGGTTCACATTATCGAAATGTTTACATTAGCGAACGTGATTTATATAATATTTGATTTATTAAAAGAAACGTTTAATATATACTATTTATAACAAAATAAACAAGTATTCTAACAGCGATAAGTATTTTTTTAATTAGAAGAAAAATGATTAACAATTTTTGTCTGCGTAAATTTGCGCTTAGCATTGTCTTCCAATGCCTGCGCCCGTAATTTACGAAGAACTAAAATATCCGTGTATGAAACTTCTTTTCTTTCAGCCCAATCTAAAGCTTGGTTAAAAACTTGTATAGCTTGCGCGTCAGTCACTACACTTCTGACTTCAATGGGATCGTTCTCATCATCCTCACTGTCCATATCCTCCTCCTTATCAGCATCATTCGTCTGCTTATCTTCGTTCCATAAATTAATATCAGCAGGAGTACAAACAATGTTGGGATTCACTGTTTTCAATAAATCAACAACATCCAATCACACACTAATAACATTATCATTATTGGGTCGCAAACGTTCTCTAATTACGCTTAAGGGGACATCGTCTTCTTCATCTTCATTATTGGTACAAAAGAGATTGTTCCAACATTTTTGAATAGTTTGCTGGTTAAGTTCATTCCAGGCCATATGTAAATCTAGAACAGCTTCTCGTAATGTTACTTTTTTTAAAGCCTCAGATAAATTTTCAGGATTCTTTGATTAGACAGACGAAAGTAGAATTTTCCTATAGTATGGTTAGGTGAGTCTTATTATATTCTGGTCCATCGGTTGAATTAACGGTGTTACGTTGGGCGACATGTACATGACGAAAATTGACCCATCCCTGCTCCTCAGTTGTTGCTCGGGAGGATGACTTGGTGCATTATCCAGTAGTAACAACGCTTTTATTGGAAGCTTCTGTTGTTTTAGGAAACCTTTTACCTACAAATTGAAAACACATCTTCAAATTATGAATAGAGCATTTGTGATAATTGATTGTCATACCTGAGGGACAAAGCACCTGTGGAACCATTTCAGGAATATACTGCTAGTCATCCAAGCGGTTTTTGAACAGTCATAAACAACAGGGATATTAACATTTTAAATGAGCGCGGATTTTTTGCTTTCCCAATTACCAGTGGCTTTATTTTGTGTGAACCACTAGCATTAGTGCAGGCTAGAAACGTTATTCGTTGTTTCTCCGTCTTTCTTCCCGGGGCAGATTTTTCAAATGATGCAGCATAGGTTTTCTCTGGTAACATTTTCCAATAAAGGCCACTTTCATCTGCGTTGTAAATTTGTTCCATTCGTAAATCTAGCTCGGTAATTGTTTTCATCAATTTTTCTTTGAATGGTTGCACTAATTGTGGTTGTGCTGATAATTTTTCACCAGATATAGACAGCAGTCGAATTCCATATCTTGTTTTGAATCGTTGTAGCCAGCCATCACTAGCTACGAAATTTTCAGTTTCTTTCAGTTTTTCATTTAACAGTCTCGCTCTCTGTTTAAGTACTTCGCCACTAACTGGGACATGATTTTCCCGTTGTTTTAAAAACCACTTATATAGGGAATTTTCCATTTTAGGTGCCTTCGCATTTTTTAAAGTTTTTCTTTTTCCCGGACCTCCAAATGTATTGCATGTTCTTTGTAAAATTTGAGTTTTCATACGCTTAATTTTACAGATTGTTGCTTTCGATACTCCATATTTTTTGCTAACTGTGTCACTCCCGCACCTAGTGCAACTTCGTCTATGATTTTCACTTTCTCACTCAACTTTAAACACTTTCTTTTATAGGATGTGGATGCCATAGTCGTAAAATATATTAACGCGTGCAACGTATTCACTTAAGTTCAAAAATGAAATACATACGTACGTATAAACGTATCCTAAACGATCATACGACTGACCGAGTTTGTCGTATTTTATCGCAGAGGTGAATCCCCTACACTCTATCATAAATCGGGGACTCCCCGACGCCCGACATAAATCATCGAGGCTTCAGCATTTTACCGTCGCGCTGTTTCCGTGCGCCGAGAGTTGTTTACGTTACCGAGCGTAGACATTGTTTACGTTATCACGTTCCGTTTGATCCTATAGAACGAAGTTTGTGTTTACATTAGCGCAAGTTTTCATTATCCCGTGTTTACGTTATCGAGCGTCTGCTGTATTTGTTGGAATTTTGGCGGAAATTCTAGGAAATTTTGTGGAGCGGTTACATAGCACGTAAACTTAAACTCTACTCTACTTCACTTTTCAAAACCGGTGGAGTTACGAGAAATACAGAAAATATTCAAATCCTTTTCATATATTAATTTTTTGGATACGGATGTCGCTTTTTTATGTGTACGTCTGTTTTCGTAAGATTTGTCTAGAAAACTACCAAAGCCCCGTTTCGAATACAATGATTTTGCACCTCATGATGCGCCACAACTTTCACTGTTTGCAATATGTGTTTGGCCATGGACGCAAGGGGCGCGGGGGAATACTGTGGACCTTAAAATTTGCATATTTAGCGTAATTTTGTGTGCATTTTTAGGATTTGCCCCCTGGGAAAATTTGTTACCACGCGCTCTTTTAACAGTTTTGAGGGCAGGAACACTTCCACAAAATGTTATCTCTTGCAGATGAACGCTCCCCTAAGAAAAAATCCTGCGGACGTCCATGTATTCGGCACTTTTGTGAGGACAAAATGTTGCAGATATCAAAGTAAATGTGTCAGGCGCATGATGTGCATCATTGACCAGACGTTCTCACAGTCCGTAATTTGTTGCGACACACGTGACCACATGCTGCAGGCCTGCAACTGGTTATATAGCAAAAATACCAGAATACTTTTCTGCAACATACTAGAGAGTCCTACCAACAATTTTCGTTTTTCCTTTAGTTGGTCTAAATATTTATTATTTTTGGTTTGTTTTATTTTCCCCATAAGTTCTATTAAGTTACAACTGAACTGAGTGCAAGAAAGCCGAAAGATGTTGCACTTTGCTGTTTAGTTTATTTCGGTTATAATTGGATAATCATTACACAAGCTTGAAAATCCATTGAAGACTGCTGGAAAGACTCCCTAATACTAATATTCCATCATCTAACATCATATTCGTAAATGATCCGTAAGCTGTCAGCACTTATGAGCTTGAGAGTAAACAAATTCATGTCTAGCGCAGTGGGACGTTGTATTCTTTATAGCCGTGATTCCAGATCGATGTACTGTTTTGGGCTGCATTTCCTCAACTTTTCTTAGAGAAACGTATAGGGTGTCCGGCTATAAATTGAACCTATCACTCTATCTTTTTTATATGACCAAGAAGAAAAAGTTGTGTATAAAGTTATAGGCTCTAATATGAAGTTTATCATGTAATATTTTTTGTATACAGAGAAGTGATGGAATAGGGTTGTATTTTTTAAAAGGAGTACCCTGTATTTTTCCAGTCAGAATGATAGTCCCTTTTTGTCTGATTCCAAATATACTAAGTGACATATAAATCCGAACACCCAGTTTAAATGGTTTTATTTTAATAAAAGTTGGTGAATGTATTTATCTTACTGTAAATAACAAGTGAAAAAATTTTCAGCCTTATCAGTTGGACATTGCGGTTTTTATACTGCTTTTTTTAATTCACTAACGCTCTAAAAATGAATATTTCAGCCGCAGTAAAGAATCACCGTTGGCGGATTTTGGTTCTTGACATCCTTTACGATCGGTTACGATGCCTAGAGTACGGAGACCTGTACGATTTCGTCAACTTAGTGAGTTTGATAGGGGCCGTATAGTGGGACCTCGGGAAGCTGGACTTTCTTTTCGGGCAATTGCAGTTAGAGTGCAAAGAAGTGTAGACACTGTGGTTAGGTGTTGTAAGGCATGGCTTCGAGAAGGCCGTACGCAAAGAGCAAGGGGCACTGGACGCCGCCGTAGAACAACAGACCGTGAAGGGACCGTTTATCCACTACCAGGTCCATTGCAAATGAATGGTTTGCAGAACACGGAAGACCTATTGGCATGCGAAGTGTTTACCGACGAATGAGAAGTTTTGGCTTGTTTTCATACCGGCCACACTGGGTCCTCCCTTTAACTCGAGAACACCGACGTGATCGCCTTGAGTGGTGCAGACAACGGTCACTCTGGGATCAGGAATGGAACAGTATTGTCTTTAGTGACGAGTCTCGATTTTGTTTAGGCATGCACGATGGTCGTACCAGGGTTAGAAGGCGACGTGGTGAAAGGAGGAATCCACAGTCTTTTGTTGAAAGACATGTTCATCACACTGTTGGAGTTATGGTCTGGGGTGCTATAGCTTATGGTTCCAGGTCACCTTTAATCTTCATCAGAGGTAACATGAACGCGCAGCGTTATATCCACGAAGTTCTAGAACCCCATCTTTTACCCTATCTTGACACCCTGGCAGATCCAACTTTCCAACAAGATAATGCCCGACCACATGTTGTAAGAGTCACAATAGACTTCTTTCAACATAATGATGTCACATTGTTACCATGGCCACCAAGATTTCCCGACTTATCCCCAATTGAGCACGTGTGGGATATGATGGGTAGGAGATTGCTCAATTTGCAACGTCCTCCTCAAACTCTAGAAGCACTTCGAGAGGAGTTGGTGGTTGCCTGGAATGAGATACCACAGGAGGACATTGACCACCTGATCAGAAGCATGCCTAGGCGCGTTGGAGAATGCGTAGCACATCAGGGTGCATCCACACATTATTAAAGGTCAAAGGGCTTTAAAGCAGTGCAATCATTTTGGAAATTTTTATCATTTACTTATTATGCTTCATTAAGTACTTATACAAAATTTTATTGAAATAAAACCATTTAAACTGGGTGTTCGGATTTACATGTCACCTAGTATACATATTATGGCTTCTTAAACTTATTTTTATTAATTTAGTCAAACTCTTGAAGTTTAGGCGGCTAGATGCAAACTGGTTAGAACTCTGATACACGTGGTTAAATGACACACATGTTTGACCAAAACAATGAAAATACATATACAAGGTGTTTTCAAAGTTGAGTCATATTTTAACTGCTTGTAGGACTCATCATTGTGTTATTGTATGGTTTTCAGTCTTTGGTTCGATCAGTTGTATCAGCCTTTTAATAGTGTGTAAACTTTCATTTGCCTGATTACAATGAACTAGTTGACATACTACTAACATACGGAGAGTGCCAACAAAATGCAGCCGCAGCATGCGGAAAGGTTTCCTTTAAGAAATAATCCGGCCTCACGAGTTTGTAAATTTAGTTATTTGACTTCGTGACAGGATATTTAAAAGAAGTGTTTAAAAGAACATTGAGGAGGTCACGCTGGAAGACCTGCCATCCTGAAATGTTACAAATTGAGGAAGATATTTTAGAAATGGTCGAAGGGGACCCAACAATGGGTACTAGCCGTGGCAGCTCAAGTTGAATTTTCTCATATTAAGGTGTGGCAGATACGACAAGAACAGTATTATCATTATCATTATCAACGGGTACAACCGTTACAACCTGAAGATCATCCTAGAAGAATTGAAATTTGGCAGTGCCAGTTCGGCAGAAATGAAGATTACACGAAATTAATTTTGTGTACAGACGAGGCCACATTTTCACGAAATGGAGTGCACAATTTCCACAATAATCATATTTGGGCAGTAGAAAATCCGCATGCTGCTCATTTTCAACATAGGTTTTCATTAAACGTTTAGGCTGGCGCGATTTTCGTTTTTCCTGAAAATATATAGAGTGTTTAAAATTAGATAAAAAACTTTATATATATTTTTTTCTGGAAGGTCATACAAAATAGTTATAGGGGGGATACTCCGCTCGTGTAAAGAGATATATTTGAGGTGTTGATAAAATGTTTTCCTATTGTAATGAACTAGGCGAAACTAAAGTTTTGCTGTACGCCACTGGTATCGTCGGTTTCGGAATTTCGAACAATTACAATACGTACCGTGACCTCCTCTGCATTCGTGCCTAAATGCCATTACGATTTTTAGTTTCGCTGTAATAACGTTATTTTATCGGCTGTTTATCAACTTCATTGGTTCTGTTTTCTACCACAAATCATTCCATCCTAAGGTTTAATCAAAATATTGTGCATATCTAGGATTTTTTGCGCTTGTTAGGATGGTTGCATGATTATTGTTAGTCGAATACAAAGGTACTATGCTTCGTTTAAATCCTGTTCGTTTTGTTTTACAAACAGTCCAAGAGGCAGCGAATCATTCCTCGATTTTTTATCAGCTCCCGAAAATCAGGTAAGCTTTGCAGTAGCGGGGATATGAATTTTGGTAAACCGTTTGAACTCTGTCTAATATTCATTATTCGAATCATCGAAAATTTTGGCGACCATTATGCTCCTGTATAGTGTATGTCCAGGTAAACATCACCATTTGATCTTCGTCTAGTACCCATTACGGGCCATTTGAAAATTTTGGCGTCATAACAGTTTTTGTATGCCGTATGTGGTATTTTATTAACGTGTGTTCTCTTCTTTTGATTGTCCTGAAGATGATAGGTGATGTTTCTTTTCAAACATTGTGAAACAGAGTAGATTTCCAATTATTTTAAAATATTGTTTATCTTTCTATTACACGTACCTAAACCGCTGGAATTCAAAATTAGCAACAAATTCGGACTAGGTACAGAGGGAAAGCTTACGATTTATTTGTCACCAAAATAACCTTGTCAGTAGTCAGGATGCAAGTTCATGCTTCAGCTGAAGGTTTCTGTTGATTGTAAAAAGCAGTTTAAACTAAATAAGAGCAAATCTTTTTATCGGTGTTATAATAATCGAAGTTGGGCCAACCTGAACAGTTGTGATGTAGTTTTGATTTACATCATTTTACTTTTTGTTTCATTGAGCATTCACTCCCAATCAGATGTTGCTTAATAGAAGTGTATACCCAACAACAACATCCAAAAATAATACAAAGTATCGGAAAGAAATAATTTTATTTTGATGGATACTGAAAAGAGCCACTTGAAACTTTGACTAAACTTCGAACTGTATTTACTTTAATTGTGAATCTAAATGTTCTTGGGAAAGATGCTTTTGCGTTATAAGTAGTAATCTTATGATCTCATTTTAGGACCACCCGATTTTATGGAAAAAACCATGAATATCAAGTTAATTAGAATACTCCCAAATATTTTTATTGGATAACTATAGCCAATGATATGACAGCTAGAATTTCTATATTATGATCAAGGCAGCAGCGGCGGCCGCAGTAGTAGACTCTTCGGTCTCCTGATCAGTCGCCGTGCGCTGTGCGGGTTCGAGTCCCGTCCCAGGAGAAATGTTTCTCTTGGCTATGGATGTTGTGATTGTCCGTAGGTGGTAGACGGTCTCTGACTGTCGAACATGGAGGTACCACCCGGCGGATCTCGTAGCCGGAGCCAGAATGGTGCATGTTGCATGCACACGTGTTCCCTCGTGTGGCGTCCCCCCCCTGTCCACTGTATCCCCCTATAGCCCCACGGTACCCAATGGGTGTTTAGGCCTTAGGCCTTCGTGGTAGTTGGAGTATACAAAAAACTAGGTATTTGCTTTTAGCCAAGAATCTGCATCATAATAGCTATTTAGGGAAACCTAGTAGGATTGTGCTATTGTTGCTGTTTGATGGAGATAATGTTTATGTTTATGAATATTTACTTTCGATTCTTTTTCTTGTCTACTTCATCCCTGTTTATGAACAACAACTGATCGTTTCACATCCCAACACAGATAGTATTTCTGCCCTGCTTTACGTGAGTACACCTACTGAAAATAGCTACTGGAATATCCTTTCCAGAGAAAATAATGTACGCCGATGTCACTTTGGTAGCCAATGGCACGCATATTAGCCAAAATATGCCCCAAAACTATACAGCTTTGTCGACAAACAATGTAATCATGTAGAGTTACAGTTCAAAAACAGTAGGCATCTTCAGGCAGACCATACTTTTTGTAATGTTTTTGGATGTAGTTACAGGAACAGTAGGTACTCCACCAGTCAACTGGAACATGTTAGTGATACCCTTACATTCTAAGGCTGTCTACAAAACATCATTCAGCTCCAATGCTATTAAATTATATAATGATCTGCCTGTTACATTCCAAAACTATACATTATTTAATTTTAAAAAGAGGCTTAAACTAAAACTACAAGTCGAGGTCTGATGATGAATACAAAATGCTAGAAATATGGACTATTCTTGTAATTGTCTTTTTTTTTGGGTTGTTAATTATTTAGTAATCATTGAGAATTATGGATACATTTTTGTTGGTGGAATGTTTTATTATATATATATGTTTGTTAAGGTCAAGGTTAAGTTGAAAAACGCTAATCTTAGCGACACTTCGTCTTTTTTGTACTTTTACTTAGTTACGAAATAAAGCCCATTTATTATTATTATTATTATTATTATTATTATTATTATTATAAACTCCACTGTACCACATATGGATCTTCGTTCCTATAATTCTATTACCTTTGACGCGCAGGACTAAGTAAAATGAAAGTAGCGCATTTTAACAAATATTTTATTAAAACAAGTCACTTCACAAAAATAAAAAATAAAATCAGGGCTGGATTGAAGAAAATGCGATTATTGTGATTAGTTTCGGTTTCGAGTTTTCTTTCGTTGAGGTCCTTATTATAATATGAGGATTCATTTATTTCAATATGGGCTTCTCTGCTATTTGCTGAGGCTCACAGAAATCATAACCCGGCCCTGTTACATAAAACTCATTTAAATAACATGCTGACATGCACTTAAGTACAAAAATTTTAATTAACAAACGTTATAAAAAATACAGCGTTTCAGGAGATTTTTGTTTGCAATTAGCAATTGCAACATGCAATATGCATTCCACGAAAATCCGGCAGGTGTAACTTTAATAAGTAAGGTTATTGCCCTTGTACTTGCTTTCAGCTCGATTATGGTAACTTTACAGGATAACGTTGGTTTCACCTGGCAAGGGCAGTAACCTTTCATATATGACAGTTGTTGCTTAAACGGTACTTTTCCACACAAGGCCTTTGATAAAAGAATTATTTGGATTTATTGCAGAGCTCAAATTTCGATTCATAATACGACCTTCAAATTAGTCTTAGACCTTAGAGAATTCAGATAGTTTTCACACAAAAAACAGTCAATTGAAATAAACTGAACTATGATCTTTTCTTGCTATAGGCATTATATTGGTGTGTATTTATACACAAAATTAAAAAAGTGAAAGCAGGGCAGGTAACACTTGGTTTCTCCGCGTTTTATAACAATATCGGAATTCTTATCATGTGTCAAAATAGTGACAGCAGTTCCAATAATTCTACTGAGGTCATCTGCTGATAAAAAATGGAATTCGTAATGATTCAGTGATTGCAGTGATTAATCTGTTTATTTCTATTTAAATATTCCTGTATATATGAGTAATCTGCAACGTCTGATAAATACCTAGCACACGTTTTCACAAAGCATTATTACTTGGTATACTATATTAATACCTAATATAGATACAAGTAGCTTAGAAATAGAGCAGCCCTAATAACTAGATCATTTTGTATTTATTCTTTTCTCATACCAATCACCCGGGCGTACAGAATGTACAAAATGTTCTAAAATCTGGGCTATAATTATTTATAACTTCAAGAACAGTTTTCTAAAAAACTCATCGTTAAACAGGAACTTTGTTGGACTAACATCATTTTGTGCTAAAATGAGACCAACCAATTTTTTATAATACCAATAAAGCTGTTCTGAAGTACGAAATATCAGTTCCAGAGATCTCTCGTGTTAGTTCCACATAAAAAACAGACTAGTTAATTGTAAACTCATAGTCATCGTTGCGTAAGTCTTGTAATTCGTTCTACCTTTTTTTATTTCCTTAACACGCACATCATTTGTAGTCGACAACGCAATTGAAAATATTTTCACTTTACTATTATTCTTCCTAGAACCCCAGCCGATATGAGAAAAATAATTAAATCTCTCAAATAAAACAGTAAGTCGCTTCTTGTTTTTATCAGCAAGTTTCGCGTAAGGTTACTTAACTCGCCGTGTGTGTAGATCTTCTGACCATCATAGACCAAGCTGATGTTAAACTTTATAAACATTAATTCTTTTATGAAATATATTTTAGCTCTAGGAAAATTGCATTCAGGAAACTGAAAATATTTTCCCACACTCTCATTTCGATTTTTCCAAACTCGTAACATCTGCCATTCAGACACTTCCTGAGTATCTTCACAAGTTTCTTTGCGGATACGGCCTCCTTTTCAGTTTGACAATTCTGTACTCGAAGAACAAACTGTTCGATTCGTCCTTGAAATGATGTACTATTTCTTTGGATATGTTGATGCAGTTCATCCCCTTTGTGAGGGAGCCCGTGTACATCATTTTGATTTTCTTTTCTGTGGGGTGGTGAATGATGATTTCTTGTTGGTACCGCTTCGCTTCTTCGGGAGGACCAAAGTACTTGGTGACGATCCAGGCTGAGCCGTCACATTTGTTACCTGAAGAATTAGGAAAATCAAAAATATATACGGGCTTGTGATGATAATGCTAAAAACCGAAGGAATCGTCTCATCAAATCCGATTGACATTTGTTTCTTAAGTCCCAACTTGTCGCCTACTGGACGACTTGAGTCTTATTCTCTGTATCCTCCGACAATTGTCATTTTATTATCAATATTTGGCCTTTTTAAATTATATTCTGAGTGTTTTCAATTTTTTATATGATCTAGAAGTGACAAAAAAGTGTTAGGAGCCAACATGAAAAGCCCTTTTGGATTAGCTTATAGAGAAAGATGATGCATTTTAACGCAAAGGCGTAAAAGAAGGAAAAGCTGTATTAACTTTAAATGGATCTAAGCAAACTATATTAAGTGACATATAAATCCGAACACCCAGTTTAAATGGTTTTATTTTAATAAAATTTTGTATCAGTACTTAATGAAGCATAATAAGTAAATGATAAAAATTTCAAAATAATTGCAGTGCTTTAAAGCCCTTTGACCTTTAATAATGTGTGGATGCACCCTGATGTGCTACGCATTCTCCAACGCCCCTAGGCATGCTTCTGATCAGGTGGTCAATGTCCTCCTGTGGTATCTCATTCCAGGCAACCACCAACTCCTCTCGAAGTGCTTCTAGAGTCTGAGGAGAACGTTGCAAATTGAGCAATCTCCTACCCATCATATCCCACACGTGCTCAATTGGGGATAAGTCGGGAGATCTTGGTGGCCATGGTAACAATGTGACATCATTATGTTGAAAGAAGTCTATTGTGACTCTTGCAACATGTGGTCGGGCATTATCTTGTTGGAAAGTTGGATCCGCCAGGGTGTCAAGATAGGGTAAAAGATGGGGTTCTAGAACTTCGTGGATATAACGCTGCGCTTTCATGTTACCGCTGATGAAGATTAAAGGTGACCTGGAACCATAAGCTATAGCACCCCAAACCACAACTCCAACAGTGTGATGAACATGTCTTTCAACACAAAACTGTGGATTCCTCCTTTCACCACGTCGCCTTCTAACCCTGGCACGACGATCGTGCATGCCTAAACAAAATCGAGACTCCTCACTAAAGACAATACTGTTCCATTCCTGATCCCAGAGTGACCGTTGTCTGCACCACTCAAGGCGATTACGTCGGTGTTCTCGAGTTAAAGGGAGGACCCAGTGTGGCCGGTATGAAAACAAGCCAAAACTTCTCATTCGTCGGTAAACACTTCGCATGCCAATAGGTCTTCCGTGTTCTGCAAACCATTCATTTGCAATGGACCTGGTAGTGGAGAAACGGTCCCTTAAGGCCAATAATCTTAGGCGGCGATCTTCACGGTATGTTGTTCTACGGCGGCGTCCAGTGCCCCTTGCTCTTTGCGTACGGCCTTCTCGAAGCCATGCCTGACAACACCTAACCACAGTGTCTACACTTCTTTGCACTCTAACTGCAATTGCCCGAAAAGAAAGTCCAGCTTCCCGAAGTCCCACTATACGGCCCCTATCAAACTCACTAAGTTGACGAAATCGTACAGATCTCCGTACTCTAGGCATCGTAACCGATCGTAAAGGATGTCAAGAACCAAAATCCGCCAACGTTGATTCTTTACTGCGGCCGAAATATTCATTTTTAGAGCGTTAGTGAATTAAAAAAAAGCAGTATAAAAACCGGAATGTCCAACTGATAAGGCTGAAAATTTTTTCACTTGTTATTTACATTAAGATAAATACATTCTCCAACTTTTATTGAAATAAAACCATTTAAACTGGGTGTTCGGATTTATATGTCACTTAGTATATTTCAGCTGTCGAAGAATGCAGTTCTGCAAAAGTTTTTAAAGAGAGCTAGTCAGACAACTAATATGTACTTAATTACTTCTTTGCATTCTAACTGGAGACAGCCATTTTGAAAAGTTCTTCTAAATTAAGAAACCTCACATGTTTTGTTGATTAAATGTTGTTACCCGAACATTATTCCCCTCTCTGAATCTCCCAAAAAATTGTCAAAAGACATAATATTGTTTGAATATTCATTTGTATATAAAATTCTTTGTATATGACAAAATGGGGTAATCTTTACCTTGAACGCTCCAAAACACCTCATTCTCAATCTGCGTCCTCCAAAAGGTAAACGAGAAAATCTTCCCTGTACGCTGCACCCTGGTGCCATAGTTGATCTTGTAGTTGTCGTTGGCCGCCATTTCCTCGTTGAAATCAGACAGAAAATCCATGATTGCGCTTTCGGTAATTTACTTCTCGTAATGTAGAAAAAATAAAGTAGTTTGCCTCTTCGGGGGTTTCGATCACACGTGGTATCACAGATGTTTGATCCAGTCTATTGTTTCAGCTTCTTGCGGACTTAGTTTTGTTCCGTTGTCGTAGCCATGGTGGTTAATCTGGAAATACCAGAATGTTTTATCACCTGTGTGTTTGATTTGCGATTAATTTGTTGACTTAGTTTGTTATATTACATATATGGTGTCCCAACTAAGCGGGAAATATTGCTGCCATTTTTCTCTTAAAACGTACTGGTTAACGATAATGGATTCCCCATGGATATACCCTATGGTTTAGTAACTAAATGCAGGTAAAAAAAATCACCCCTAGACCATGTCAAAAAATGGCAACGAACTGATTTTCGTGACAGGCCTTCTAACAGGCGAGTTGTTAGCAGAAAGTGCTATCTATTACCAGAATCGACCACTACGACAGTGAAAACCGTTGGAACAGTCTCCCAGTGCTGACTCGGTAGTCCTTATATCCTGCATAGAGGATAGTTGCTCAGTATTAGTCCATTGCCCTATCTGAGACTAAGCCTAAACCGTACTGATGAGTTTCCAAATAGCACGAAACAGCTGCTCATGGCTGTGGTCGAGCGAACAAAAGCTTTATTACTAGTTTACGATAGTTGCTTTTTGCAAAACTCAGACTGGGGCAGCTACGTAAAAAGTACCTGCAGGGTATACATGACTGTTATACTGGATACTGTAGATGATTAGGAGTTATTCAAAATAGGACTGAAAGCTGCATTGCTGTCTGGATCTCAGTCGGACAGCTCATCCGGGAAAAATCCTCAAGGCAGCGGTGGCCGCAGTAGTAGACTCTTCGGTCTCCTGATCAGTCGCCGTGCGCTGTGCGGGTTCGAATCCCGTCCCAGGAGAAATTTTTCTCTTGGCTATGGATGTTGTCATTGTCCGTAGGTGGTAGACGGTCTCTGACTGTCGAACGCGGAGGTACCACCCGGCGAATCTCGTAGGCGGAGCCAGAATGTGTGCTTGTTACATGCACACGTGTTCCCTTGCTAGAGTCTGTGTGGCGTTCCCCCTTTCCCATGTATGCCCCTATAGCCCCACGGTATCTAATGGGTGTTTAGGCCTTAGGCCTTCGTGGTAGTTGGAGTATAAAAAAAATCTAGACTCACTGAATCACTGGTACACCTTGTATATTTGTGTATAGTAAATGATAAGGTGTGGATAAATTATAGTAGATGAGTCATATTAAAACAATAGTTAAGGTGGAATTCTAAGCGGAGCGACCTGAGGCTCTCTGTTCTGTATACGAAATTTTAGCAGGCAGTACGATAAGTCAAGTTTATCAGCAATCTTATACTCGTATCTCGTTATCTTAGACAAAATACAGTATAAGTAATTATGACATGAGGTGAATAAAGGTGTGTTTATATTTCATGCTTTAATAACCGCAAAACTGATTTTATAGAGACCTTCGGCAAGGTCATATTTCCTGGAAATTATCGTGTGACTCTGTTGGCAAACCTTCAAAAATCGTTTCGAAATGTCGGACATCGGAAAATCGCCTTCCCGTTTGTTGTATTTGCGTCTGCGGATTCTATTATTGCAAAGGTTTTTGTACAACAGGTCTGTGCGCCGGTAAAGTTACGTCAGATTGCATAATTGTACTGAAATTGTGCCAAAGTCTGCCAGTTCCGCTGTTCGACTGTTTCGTTTCATGACCTGCTTTGGTTTTCAATGGTGGTTTATTAGTCTTGGTACTTAGTGCATGTTGGTCAATAAACAACTGACTGATTTATTTCTCCGGTATCTCGAAATGAAATGACTCCAATTATATCAGTAATACACATAACTAGAAGCTATAACGTTGTTCCTTATGGATATCTATCAAAAATATCGTATATATATATATATATATATATATATATAATTCTTAAACCTAGAAAAAATGGTCAGGATCATTTATATCAGTTATAAGTTTCATTATAAGCGAAGTCATACTCGTATACTAGAGCCGGCACAAGCAGGTCTCTAAAGCCGCATACAGACCGAGATTCCATCGCAAGTCAAGGCACATGTGGTTACAGATTTGGGGTGTTCGAATCGGTGTTGTACGGCTCGAGCCACATAAATCAAGGGATTCCAAGGTAGCGTTGGCGCTCGACATTAGCACCGAACTTAACCCAACGCGGTCACTTGAAACTAAATCTAGGTGTATACGAGCGCATTCCAATACCGTCTAATATCACATGTGCTTGCATTCGTTTGCTCGACGTTGGATTTTCGGTAAGTACGCGGCTTAAGATCAACGTCTTCCAAGTATCATTTGGCTCTGGTTCAAGCTTTAGGTATTTTTTTCATTTCGCAGCGTTAAAAGAGGATTACAGCTCTATAATTTAGCAGAGAGCTTGGAAATATCCTGGATATCACCCCCCAAATCCCAACATCTGTAGACTTATTGGCTTAAGGAAAAATTATGAAAATAAGCAGTTTTTAGACAACAACGCTTTCATGAAAAATTATCGGTAATTTTGATGCAGTTGTATAATTACTTCCGAAAATGTCAGGAACACGCTCTAACAAGGCACTTAGTGAACAAACGACACAATAGAAGACGATTCGGTACAAAATATATACATATAAACAGCCTGATACACATTTGAGCAAAGACATTTAGACCTTATTAAAAAATTGAAAAATTGTTATCAAAATTTTCTTGATTTTATTTGCGAAACTAAATTTGGAAAGTGTCTTCACACTTGATGGCATACTATTGTATAAATCGGATGCAATATAAGAAAATGACTTCTTAAATTGGGCTGTTTTATTATACGGCAAAGAGTGTAACCCACAAGTCGTATAGCATTGCTGTTCACTCGTCAAACTAAACTTACTATCAAGATATACAGGGTGTCCGCAAAGTTGGGGTTTTCCTTTTCAGAAACAACTACCCTTGAAATAACAAAGGTAATGTGTAGTGAAACGAGGGCGACCTGGTAAAAAAAAATAAAGGAAAAGTACTCACTCTCCAGTTGACGAGAAGGGCTAAGTACGTCTCTGCCCGAAATCATACCGCTCCAACAGAAAATGAAATCAGCTGATACGCTACCGAGCAGACGCACCATGCCAGCCCAAACATTCACCGAAAATGTTTGTTGAAAATGTGCCCGACGGACAGCGTGCGGATCTTCTACTGACCAAACATGAGTGTTGCGAAAGTTATTCACCCCATTACGCGTGAACGTAGATTCGTCTGTCACCAATATGCACTTGTCATGTTGATGCAACAACCACTCACAAAACCGCACTCTTGCTGGAAAATCGTCAGGTTGAAGGGCTTGTACACGTTGGACGTGAAACGGATACAGCCCCTCTTCACGCAGCGTTTTCCACACTTTAGTTTTTGATACTTGCACTTCTCTAGCCACGGCTCTAGTGCTTGTTGAGGGATTCTTGTCTACGCGGTGACCTCTACACGCGTGACCGTAACCGTCGGTTGAAGGTTGCATACTGACCTGACACACTGACCCCGACCCAGTTCTGTCGTCGGGTTGAGCCAGTGACATTGCACCATTCGGTGATGTCACGGGTCGCGGCTACAGGACGGTATTCAGATATTTTTGATGTTGCAGAGTCCTCTATCTCGGTTCCCTTAAGACATTGGTGATGTTTTCAAGATCTACACGTCGTGTAAAGGAAAACCCCAACTTTGCGGACACCCTGTATTGGTTTTTATGTGTCATCAGTATATTGTGGACTAGTGTCTGTAAATAAACCATTCACTTCTGCCGCATCGTAAGTCAATTTATTTCTCATAAATGGCTAGAACTCTCTTCTTGCTATACCTACACAATACCTAAGACAACATAAGACCGTAAGACGAGTGCTCTTGTCGCTCGACATCAACAAAGCTTCTGGTCCGGACTTGATTCCTGCCATTGTACTGAAGAGATGTGCAGCTGAGCTTGCTCCAGTTCTTTCGCGTCTCTTCCAGATATCTTATGAATCCGGCACCTTCCCAGAAAACTGGAAATTTGCTCATGTACAGCCCATCCCAAAAAAAGGATCTAAAACCGACCCTTACAACTACAGGCCTATAGCTCTGCTTTCTGTTATAAGTAAAGTGATGGAGAGGTGCATAAATCGCGAGCTTCTGGACTACCTCGAACGTCACAGCTTGATTAGCGACAGGCAGTACGGTTTCCGGCGCCAACGATCCACAGGGGACCTCCTAGCTTACGTCACGCAACTGTGGAGTAAACTCATCCAGTCTCATGGTGAGGCTCATGTCGTTGCTCTTGACATCACGAAAGCGTTCGATCAGCTGTGGCACGCTGCCCTCTTAAGCAAACTTCCATCCTACGGCCTCCCAGAAAAGCTTTGCAGATGGGTGGCTGACTTTATCTCTGGCCGCAAGATATCCGTCGTAATTGACGGATTCTCCTCTTCATCCCACAACGTCAACGCGGGTGTTCCCCAGGGATCGGTCTTGGCTCCAACACTGTTTCTCTTACATATCAACGACCTCCTTTCCTGCACGATCAACCCAATCCACAGCTTCGCTGATGACAGCACTGTACATGCAGGAATTCAGAGTGAGAAGCCGATCTCTGCCGCTGAGCTGGAAAAAAGAAGACTAGCGACGACTTCTTCTCTGACAAGAGACCTGGAGGCTATCACTGCTTGGGGACGCAACAATCTTGTACAGTTCAATGCTTCCAAAACACAGTACTGTACCTTGACGAACAAAAAGCGTCCTAGCGCTCATACAGGTTCGATGGACGGTCGAGTTCTACCAAAGAGCCACTCATTTCGGCTGGTCGGAGTCCAGATCACCGAGGACCTGATCTGGCACGAACACATCTCTTCAATAGCTGCAGCTGCTGGGAAAAAGCTGGGCTATTTGTTTAGGGCTAAGAAGTACTTTTCTCCGCATGACCTTCTCACTCTATACAAGGCCCAGATAAGGCCTAGCCTCGAGTATTGCTCACACATTTGGGGTGCTGCCGCCCCGACTACATTGTCCATGCTCGATGCTGTCCAGAGGAGGGCGGTCCGACTGATCGATGACTCTTCTCTAACAGACAGTCTCGGGACTCTTTCGCACCGGCGGGCCGTCGGCGATCTAGCTCTTTTCTATCGCTACACCAACGGGCTTTGCTCCTCAGAGCTCTCTTCCATGATGCCGCCGCGCGATGCGCCTGCCAGACAGACCCGCCTGACTTCGGCATCCCATCCTAACCGTGTCAAACTTCGTACATCCAGAACTGGCCGATACGACCGCTCCTTTGTCCCGAGGGTGTCTAGATTGTGGAACAATCTACGGGAGGAAGCTTTTCCCAGTTCTACTAACCTTAGGCAGTTCAAAAATCGTATTAACAAAATTTCTTTGGGATCATCATAGCAGCCGCGGTGTTCCGGCATTTAGGCTTCTGCCTGCACGGCTGTTTCGATATAAAAAAAAAAAAAAAAAAAAAAAAAAAAAAAAAAAAAACTATTTTGAAGATTTTGGATCCTGTACGTCTCATCATTTGTTAGGCATGGAGTGAAAACCGAATCGCCATAGTTGACTCAACATTAGAGAATCAGAAAGTCTAATTTTCTTTTTTTTTTGTGGGAGAACGGCTCTATAAAAGTGTTTTAAGTTTCGCGTACCCACAACAACTGAAACAACAGGTGGCACATTTGCAGACGATACAGCGATTCTAGCAACTGATGAAGATCCTATCCTTGCTCCAAATAAGCTCCAAAAGCACCTAGACGATATAAGAAGACGGCTGAACAAATGGAAGATCAAGGTTAATCAAAACAAGTCAACGCACATCGCTTTCACCCTCCGTAAAGGACAATGCCCCTCAGTAGCCTTGAAACGTAGAAACATAAAATACATGGATGACCAGCTGAACAACATTCAACCAAGAAAAGAAAACAAATGGACTTAAAAAATAAGTAATTAAATTGGTTCATAGGACGCAAATCAGAACTCAGCCTGGAAATTTGATTTACAAAGTCGTGATCAAGCGCATTTGGACATACGGAATAGAGCTCAGGGGATGCGCCAGCAAGTCGAATATTTCAATCATCTAACGAGCCCAATCAAAGATCCTTAGAGACATTGCAGACGCACCCTGGTATGTCTCAAATGTCTCCATAGAGACCCGAAAATTCCATTCGTCAGCGAAGTCATTATGGAACGAAGTTGCAAGCACCATGCTAGACTTAGCAATCATCTAAACCCACTGCAAGCATCGCTATTAGATCCCATCGACACCAGAAGTCTGAAAAAGAAATGACCGCTAGACTTGCAAGTCTGAGGTGACATCGCTGGTTGTAATTATGTAAAATATCGTACCAACAAGCTCATAGAATGTATTCTGCATGTTTTCATATTCTGATTGTTAGAAAGTTCTGAACGATTTTTGTGACATGATCGTGGAACATTAGATTTTTATCAAATACGATCCTCAAGTTGCGTACTACCGATTTATGAGTTGATGCTTCATTTCCAATACATGAACTCATTAGTTTACTATCGAAATTACTGTTTTTGGATTTGAACGTAATGGCAGCAGACTTTTTTCAATTCATACATAGGCCGTGATTCTCTATCCATTTGCACAAATTGTTTAAATCGACAGCAGAAAATGTGAAACGACTGACTATGTTGCTAGGATATTAATGCTAGCAACATTGCGAATTTTATCAAGAGATGCTAGGCCCACAACCTCGTAAAATGCCTAATATTCCTGAGAACTTCCGTCAATTTGCAAGGCATGTTCAGGAGAATGTGAGGCGATCGTCCATGCGGAAAGAATGCAAGCGAAGCGCCCCGCGAAGGGGCCTCACGAGAGTCTCGGATACCTTCAGGTAATGCAGCAAATAGTTGCGTTGCCATGGCGACGAAGTTTCGCGGGTTTGACGATGCGGGACGGAACGCGGGAAGGGGTGAATGCCGATACCGAGTATATTTGTTGCGAATGACAGTCTGATTGATGGCAAGTCACGTGCAATTAACGATGCTGGATCCAATCAAACCGTTCCACGTCAATCCAGTAATGCGCCGTTTTGTGTAATCGCATTGATTGTAGCCATTTTATTATATTATGTGAATGTGTGTTCACTCTGCAGTAAATCGAGATTTTTTAGACGGTTCGTTAATGGATTTGGCGTATTACGTTTCATTCAACAAAGCTTAGAGTGATGAGCCAAGAAAATGTTTCCAGTTATGAAATAGTCGAGAATGAATGACAACCTACAGGTGCCAATGCATAGATTACAAACTTATTCTTATATCCAGTCATATTGAATTGTTTTTTACATCAGTTAACACTGTTATAAATATGTTAAACAGGTCCTGTCGATACGAGTTTTGAATTGACCTACAGCTTATGGTCCCTTTTAGTAGCGTATTCACATTTTCAGTTTCTTGATAACAATGTAGCGGTCATATCGATAAGTGTTATCAGTCAAACTGTCATTTTTCCTTCTCTGAATTGCAAAAGTATGGGCTAATCGAGGCAATAGCGCCCTGAACGTAATGTAGACGGAACCAAGTACGTCCCGCAATACATACTTTTGTATTTATGTAAATACTCAACCGTCGTAGAGACCTATTGGTGGTTTCTGTGTATCATACCTTGCTGGACAACATTCGTCTAATTATTGATTGCATTTCCGCCCATTTGCCCTTACCTACATGCCTGGCAAAATTTTTACAGTGAGCCACTCACCGGGCGTCAATTCCAGTTGTACCTGGTAGTCATGCATTCAAGTTATTGCTCAAAAGTATCCTCCTCATCAACACCACAAACGCAGTTCGCATATTCTCTTTTTCCTATAAGCTTCAGGTAGTAGGAACTGAGAACTGCTCCTCAGTCAATCTAGGCCTTAATGCCTGCAATGTCTTCTAATCGAGGCTCCATGGCTAGTCGTATCCCATCTTGGCTGCCACTAGAGATACTCGTATACACCACCTTCCTTCCATCATTTCTATCCTGCACCTTTCTTATAGAGTACACACTGGGGAGGTTCCAGCCACAATCAGTAGTGCCGCCGTCAACATCGTTCTATAAAGCTCAGATCACGCGCAGTACCGCCTTCCGCTGCCACCTGACCATCAATTGCTTATACAGGGTGTCCTGAAATTTGGAACTATCCTTTTCAGAAACAACTGGCTGCTATTATTATTTATATTGAGACTCTTTATGTCCTGATGCCAATAAGTAAATAAAAAAGCGGTCAGTTTATAAACTAGGTTACCCTACACACCGCGTGGCACCTGATTTGGATACTGCCTCAGAGGCGGGAGGCAGACAACGAATCTTTTTACTTTACTTTTACTTTAGCTACCCTTTATGTGCAGTCATATTCATGACTTTGTTCCGTCATGCATCCAGGTATTTATTAATTGCATTCTGAGTGCGTTTCTAATCATTCCCAACATGTACTGACACTAAGATGTGAGATTATTTTTGCCCAGGGTGTATTACTACCACCACACCATTTAGGAGCCATTTTTCCCCATTCATACGCTGATTTTAGTTATTCCATATGTCAGGAGGTGTAAATTAGATGACAAAAAGTATCTAGAGCTCTAAAAAGACAAATTATTATCATCTTCTGAACAGCTGCTACTGTCGACGAAACGTGTTCATAACAAATCATATCTTTAGTCATTTAGTCTACAGGCAAGCTCGGCAATCTATAATATAATTTTACCATTTTTTATACATCAATTATTGCAAGATAAGATTATGCACAATGAAACTCAAAATTACTATATAATCGATCCACCTATTTTTAAGAACGGCAATGTTGATTCACCAGAGAACTACAGACCTATAGTATATCCCTTCTTCCAGTTATCTCTAAGATCTTTGAAGATGAGTAACCTTTTTTGAGGCAAATGAATTGTTTTCACAATATCAGTTTGGTTTTCGCCAGGGTAAGAGCACTGTTATGGGTGTACTTAACCTGATTTCTTCTATAATTGATGCTTTCCATGGAGGAGGGTATAACACGGTTCTTTTCTGCGATGTTAGTAAGGCATTTGATTGTGTGAGCCATGACATCCTTTTAAGAAAGCTCCAAGCTTACAACTTTAGTTATGATTCCGTTAAACTAATTGAGTCTTACCTTAGTAATAAGACTCAGGTTGTGAGATGTGATGGAGTGACATCAGCGGAGCGAAGTGTTAATATTGGCGTCCCACAGGGCTCCATCTTGGGCCCAATTCTTTTTTTAATTTACATAAATGATTTACCTCTCAATAACAAATGCAAACTTTACTCTCTTCGCGGATGATACGACCGTTTCTCACACCGCTAACAGTTTTGAGGGCTCAATGGCACAGTCTCTGGCTGCGCAGGATGAGGCTGAGCTGTGGTTTTGTTCCAATAAGCTGTTGCTAAATAAAGATAAGACAAAGAGAATGGTGTTCTCCGTGCGAAGCCTGCCTGAAGACAGTGATTTGGTTGGTGAAGCCAAGTTTCTGGGGGTTACTTTGGATCCAAGATTGCAATGGGGCCTTCACATTGACAGTGTTGCTGGAAAGGCCACCAAAGGTATATATGTGTTACGGAGTCTGTCCTCTTGTGTTTCTGTAGCCATATTGAGAATGGCTTACTTTGCCATTTGCCATTCACATAAATCCTACGCCATTCTGGCTTGGGGGCACTCTTCGGGGGTCCATAGACTGTTCGCATTGCAAAGAAGAGCAGTTATTGTTGTGAGCCGTTTGGGCTACAGGGACGATTGCAGAGATACCTTTGTCAAGTTGGGAATCCTTACTGTGCCGTGTTTATATATTCTTGAAAATCTACTATTCGTTAAAAGAAACTCTATGTAACTCATGGGGACGTCCATGAGCACAATACTAGGCATAAGAACAATCTAGTACCTCCTTATTGGCGACTGAGAAGGTGTCAAGATGGACCTGGTTATTGGGCGGTCAAATTTTTTAATGTACTTCCAGACGGCTTAAAATCGCTTCCGTTTAAAGATTTTAAAGTTCAAATCAAGAAAATTCTTATTAATAGCTTATTTTACACGTTTGAATAGTTTTTAAGACATAAATTTTAACTATAAATCTTAATATGTTATGTAGCGTTATATCTGTGCTGGTGTACTTGTTTGTAATTTTTTATGATCATTAGCATTCTCTTTATTTTAATTCTAATGCAATTCTCATTTGATCTGTTGACGTACATTATGTAAACATATTTTATGTATTGTGACATGAATAAAGAATTTCAATTTCAATTTCAAAGTAAGTAACTGAATAATATTTTTATATATAATTTATTTTTTATTTGGGTACGTTGTTGAAAGAGTAGCAACCAAGGTTTTGATATCATTAGGTAGTTGATTATACATGGCGGTACACATACAGAGGACTTTTGCGATAAATGCTTAGATTCTAATTAGCGATAGATGTGTCCTTTTTGTTGCGAAGGTTGTATTTATGCTGATTCTCAATAAATGTAAACTTATAACTATTTTTAACGAATAAACAAGCCGGAATTATAAAAACACTGAGAATGTTTATAGATGATTTGACTGAAAGATAGTTCTACTAGTCTATATTTAATCTTATAATTCCTTTTTTTTTGCAATATGAATATGCGCTAAGCATCCACAGAGCAACCCCAGCAAAGCACTAGATATTCCAAGTGTGGATATGCGGTTGCAAAATAAACATCCAATAAATGCTTAGTACTCATTATAGAGGAAGGACGTAAGATGTTTCATGTGATTTTGAACTTCTTATCGCATGATCATAAGACCATCAGTATATTTTTATTTTTTTTGTCAGTATTATTTTCGAGTACGCCACTGTATGTTTTGATACTCCCTTGACACATCGCAATGCAGTTGCTCACACAATGTGTCACCGACGTTGGATGATTCAAGTGAATGTTCACGTTTTATTTTCGTACAAATATACTGTTTCGACTAGACGAGAATTTATTTTTGTATATATACAGGTATATTTCAGCCATTTTATCCCACTGCCACAGCGTGATTACGGAAAGTTCGGAAAAGTTTTACCAAGCTCCATAGTAAACTGTTCTCTCGGCATGTTGTAAAATATCGCGCTTCAAGCTACGCGCTGAAATATAACTCTACGTAGAGTGGTAATAACGCCGCCAGCTATTTTTAATTAATTTATGATTTGCTATATGGTTATAGTCGAGGAATTTTGGAACGATTCACGAATAACGAGTCTTTTCGTCGTTCTCTGTCTATCTAAAAACTAAGATGTCGCTTTTTGAGGGCGTCCTGAACTTCTACGTCCCAACTGTCATTTGCGGCGTGCAATCCTAAATATTCTTTTGTCATTCCATAACTAGCACCCACTCATTATTTTTTCTCTCCCTGTACAGTAACGATTTACTTCCCACGCCACCGGCGAGGAAGTCACTAAACAGTTCTAAAGTGAGATACGAGGGCTGTTTGATAAGTCAGTGACTTTTTAAATGAAAAAATGTTTTTCGGCAAATAAGCATTTTATTTCTCAGCATAATCTCCTTTTAGCTCGAAACATTTAGGCCTGTATCGTCAGTCGTAGGGCGCCTTTATGGCCTCCTTGATTGTCATAGTTTACTGCTTCTCCGTGTCAGAACTATATTTTGAGGTTATGTCACAAACATCTATTTGCATCAAATTGTGCTTGCTTTTGAGTTATATCATGTTTTATCAGCCTGAATTTTCCTACAATTTAAAAAGAAAAGATATCTTCACAATAGGAGAGCGCTGACGCTGACACGGGACAAGCGTAATCTAGAAATTTTTGAAGGAGAGAAAGGAGGATGACAATCAAGGAGGCCATAAACGCGCCCTACAATTGTAGGGACGATTGACGATACGGGCCTTAGTCCTGCGTTTTTCCAATTTCTTAATTCTTTCCGAATAGTAGATTATTTCAAGGCTCCCAAAATATGCATTTGTTTCAACGATGACCTCTTCATTCGACCCAAATTTCTTACCACCCAGTCATTTTTTCAGGTTTGGAAATATAAAGTAGTCGCTGGAGAATAGGCTGGGCGGTGCAGCAGTTCGTAGCCCAGTTCATGATTTTTTGCCATCGAGACTACACACGTGTGTACCCGTAGGCTATTTTTTTTTTCGCCAATTGCGGTCGTTTTTGCTTCAAAGCAACGTTGGATCTGTCTAACAGCTCTGAATAGTACTCTCCCGTGATCGTCCTGCCCTTCTCAAGGTAATCGATGTCCTTCTTTGGAGCACGCTCACCATGTTAAACCCACTGTCTTGATTGTTCTTTGGTTTCTGGTGTATTGTGATGAATCCATGTTTCGTCTACAATTACAAAACGGCGTAAAAATTCGTTCGGATTACGGCTGAATATCGCCAAACATTCCCTTGAATCTCGCGGATAGTTTTTTCATGTCCAAGTATTCATGTAAAATGTGATGTACCCGCTCAGTAGAGATGCCTACAGCCTCAGCTACTTCACGTATTTTTATTCTCCGATCTTCCAATATCATCCCATGGATCTTATCCACGATTTCTGGTGTGATGACCTCTTTTGGGCGACCTGAACGTTCGGCATCACTTGTGCTGGTTCGACCACAACGGAACTCAGTAAGCCACTTCTTCACCATTGAAATAGATGGTGCAGAGTCCCCATAGTATTTGTCAAGCCTTTCCTTGGTTGCAGTGATGGTTTTTTACGCAAAAAATAATGTTTTTCTCCATTTTTGTTAGAATTTATGAGACTGTCTACTTTCAACGGCTGTCAAACTCAAATGAAATGATGTAGCTTGTTCAAATTTTGACAGTTGTCATATAAAAGATGGCAGTTGACGGCAGCAGTGTTGCATTCAAAAAGGATGTTTTCGCGAGTCCACGGTGTAGCACATTGCACTACCAGGAACCGATACACAAATTTTCGCGAAGAACGGGAATAGGGGAGGACGGATGTGACGTCGTCCGAATGTCAAAAAATCACGTGGTACGGGTACCCGTCTGTGAGGTACTAGCGGGTGACAGGTCTTATGTCAATTTCATTTAAAAAACAGGCATCTCAATTGAAGGGGAGGGAGAAGGTCATCGAAGATATATGAACCGCACTTGTCATATCAAACATTTTGGGCTACATGCGCCATCTAACTACTCCCGGTGTAACTTGAAACTGTCAAAACTTCGAGTGGAAGGGGAAATTCCATATGTTCCCGCTCCGGTTCACTACGGGATCTCGCGAAAAAATCTATTGTTACAGCGCGGGGAATTCAAAAAGTCACTGACTTATCAAACGGCCCTCGTATTATTTTTTTTGGTTGGTATATGACATGGGCATTACGAATAACCAAGTCACTCGTTTTGGTCGGCCTTTTGATCTGCCTGTACGCTAATCTTTGGCCTGTCTATAACTCGGAAAGGCCTGCTCGGGTTTTTATGAAAGACTAAAATGCTATCTGGGTTTATAATAAAATAAAATTCACTCAAACTTCTTTTTTATTACTTTTCAGAGGATCCAAATCATTGTCAGAAAAACCGTTGTAGTGGTTGAAAATTGGGGGTTGTAGGGTAAATGTTGAGTCTTAAGTATCAGTAAGACGTTTTATCATTCAAACATTTGTGTGCAAACACACAACATTACACATATTTCTCATAATATTTAAAGATGTGTAGCAACACCAGCTACGCAGGATTACACAAAGTAAGAGTGCAAAGCGCCATATATTACCAGATTTTGCGCTGATTGTCCAGTCATTATGCACCATGATCCGATTATTTCAGAAAAAATTAAATCATCAATTAATTGTTTTATTGTCTTCAGCGTCAGCTGTGAGGGTAAGGGGTTCCATGGTCGGCGAACAGTAAAGATACCACAACATACAAAAGTTGACTCATGCTGCATATTTTATTCAAAGTCTGTTTGTCCAGAATTACCTTTGAAGCACAGGGTCGATCTACTTGATGCCACTGTTTGTGGTAACAAACGCGGTTAACCCAAGCCCAATTTTGCTGTGTTCATCCTCCGTAAATTGATAAGTAGCGCCTAATATCTACTGGGTCATCCTTTATAAAGGTAAAATTCAGTTAAATGACATATCAGCTTTATATAAAGATGATCTACCGTTCAAATTTCCTCTCAATTTTTTAGAGAATTTTCTGGATATTTTGACTTTTCTACTATTCTTAATTAACTACTAGGTAGACCTTCATAAAACTACTGGACTATAAAATCGGTACACTGACGAATTTAGAAAGGTGTTCACCCGATACCTTGGCATAGTACTGCGAGTATAATTTTTTGTATAGGTCAGTGAGAATTATAGGTTATATTGAAAAAGTTACGCAATTATAAACAATAGAAGGTTCAACAGATATGATCGTTTAGCCTTTGTAAATCGGCGCGATTTTTTTTCTGGTGGTAACCGCGATGAGATCACTATCATACACGTGTGTATCTTGCTACATCAGACGCTTAGAAACTACATTGTGAAACACAAGGGTCAAAGAGTATTATAAAAATTATAAGTGGTAATGGGATGACAGATAATATTCGAAATCAATACTTTCAGGGGTGGAAAAATCAACAATTTTGGGGGTGGAAAAATCGTAAATATGACTGCTAAAGAAAAAACGTCTCCATGTATCTCTATATAGGACAATTGGACTCTTTGTTGTTCACAATAAGTTGAGGTGCCATTTCCAAATCATGGGGATTGTTAAAGACCCGCTTTTAGACGATATTGCGAAAAAAAGAGTCCTCTGTCCACAGTTTAGGTCGCTGCTAGAGTCTAGGGTACCTAAGTCAGACTTTACTGGGGTCTAGGGATTGAATCCAGAATGTTTGAGATTTGCAGGAGCTAGAGACACAACAGCAGGAACAATTATGTGGCCTATTCTTCGGTGACCGATTAATTTTGGCGGAAGTCAGGTTAATGATATATAGAAGGTCTCCATTTATTGCTTTCGCTCCATTACTGCATGCAAGACCAAATGTTACTTCACACTTTTCGTAATCCTCTAATTGACCAATTAGAATAACAAAAGTGAAATTAAACAAAGATGATGGATGCAATTATTGCATCGTCTACTGTATTATGGTAAGAGCACTTTCACGTATAAAACATCAGGAATACGTTGCAATCTTAATGAGCATACTACTAAAAAATCCAACTCCGAATGTTTTCCATTTATATGATTTGCAATGAACTTTTTATTCTAGCTCGAAAGTTATGTAAACTTTTTATAGTTGAACATTTGTTGTGTAACTCACTCTCGCTTGTCTTTCCTAATATGTAACTGCTGTTTTTCTACAAATGCGAATTCATGCATTATTTGTTTGATCATTATGTTTTTCGCGCGTGGGTATGTGCATGATTCTTTGGGGCCATTTAAATGCTTATCGGTTTTAGATAATTTTGACGCTTTTCAAAAATATCTGTATTATGTCACGTTGAAATCTCGTTGATTTTGCAACTTAATGCAGGTATATTGCAGATTGCAATAAATGGTGGCCAGGTGTTTAAATATGAATATGGTCAAAATTTTACATACCTACATTATTAATTAGTATAATTCATGCAAATTTTATTCATATTTCAGTGAGCATAATGATAAAATAAACTAATTTGCATCCAAAGCTTGTTATTCTTTAATTACGAATATGGTGGTACAGTTCATTAACGCGAACTGTTTGGGTTGAAGCATTTAGCATTAATAGTTAGTAAAAAAAGTCAACATCGGGAAAACTGAGTATAGTCACCTTTATCGAAATGTAAGTGTTTCACATTTCATAATTTAGAAGGAAAAAATTAACTACCAGAATATAAGCTTTGGCTAGAATCTAGAATTTTAACGATTGATGATACGGTGCATTTTTTAGTGGAGCACTTGTGACGTGAGGTTATATCTGGTAAATAGTAATAAATTATCATACCTTATGGATGCTAATCGTTCTATCCGGTACGAATGGTATTTTGGAAAAACTTAATTTCAGATGTCTAAACACGATTATTTACATTCAGACCATGTTTTTTCCGATCTATTTTAGTCACACCTCCGCTCCTAAGGAATAAAAAGCTTTAGCTATAGGCGATTATTTTATTTATTCAAGAAGAAACGAAAAAGTCAAACATAATATTAGCGCATCTGCTACAAAGATGTTGAATAGATCTGGTTGATGCATATTTTGAACTGACCAATTTAGGTGAGAATGTGAAACATTACAGTAGTAAATGTCCTTGATAAATCGGTAGAAAAGAACCAGCAAACTTATTACGACTGTCAGTGACAGCGATGCCGATCATCGTAATTGTCATTTTGGAGGTAGCTATAATTCACTCCATATTCACTTGTGATGGCTGTGTGTGTTGCCTTACGTCAATATACCTGAGTTATTTGCTGTGCCTATCTCGTTGTGCCATCCCTCCATAGGTTTCGTTCCCATCAAGTAGAAGAAGTAGCTTGAACACAAGTGACAAGCATGGCGATCAGATATCTGCTAGAGCGATTATTATACATAATGCCAGTTTCTTAATAAGATATAGCTTATTACTCGGATTTCCGTCCCCTGAACTACATCAAGTTTGAATACCAATGCCTAAGATACGTAAGCAGTATTTCAGAACAAATATACCTGGGCTTCGTGTCGAATAACTGTGGCAGATGAGAGAATCGCGGGCTAAATAAAGTAATTTAGAATCTAAACAGAAATATAAAGCACTGTTTTTAGTTTGGTAAGACAGAATTCTGAATGAATCCCAGATGACGTACAGAGAGCTTAACGGGTGTAAGTGCTGTTATCTTGACACATCACCTTCAATCCACACGTGAAAAGTTCAGCTCATTCCTCTCATAACGGAGCAACGAGATGTCGCGACAGGAAAGAATGGCAAGTTTGATTGACAGAAAAGAACTCTGTTTGGGCTGTAATTGTTTAGAGACCATCCAAGATTTCCACAAGCTTTATTTGTACGGTAGCGAATATCAAGTTCTTTACGAAATTTTGCTTCACTAAACCACAATTTTGAAGTTTTTCAGTACCTTTATTTAACATTCCATTTTCGTCAGTATCCTGATATACCGGTCAATGAGCACCATACATAACTTTCACTTCCTTGGAAAAGCACAAAACCGATTCCATGAAACCACCTTGAACTACTTCCCAATTCCGATAACAGCACTCTATCTAGATCACTATCGCGATCATTGAAATCGATCCGCATCGACCTTATGTTTCGCAGCACTCTTGATTGACACGCGGTCGGAACAAACACTGATGTCGATACCCTAGCACTCTTGATCACAATTGCATCATTGAAATCGAATCTTATTCAACTGTTTCGGTATTCACGGCAACTTAGTTTGACGGACGGACCTTGCTGTGAACTCGATCCCTCAGCACTATATTAGCGGTCGGACCGCACACTGAACTCAATCCCTAGCACACTAGATCACAATCATGAGAATTGACTTCGATCTATTATTCGTTTGTTGCATCCACGGCACTCTAGATTGACGGACGGACTTCGCGGCGCGCACTGAACTCAGTCACACAGCCTCCCGCGATGATGCGTGGACCGTAATACACTAATTTTAACCGAGTAAACTAGTAAAAATGTTGCGTGTTGGGCAAAAGCGAACGTTGCTGTGGCCGCGGAACAGCTGGTTTTTTGTGGGGCGGGCAGCGGCGCGACGAAGCTTTCTTTTTTCTTATGCTTCAATCGTTTTCCTTGAAAATTGTTATATTCCAGATGGAACTGTCTAATCTGCGCTACCCGCCACCGCCAGGATTTCGTCCATTAAATTACCGCAGAGGCAAAACCTAAATACCAGTCTTTGAACTAGCAGTAGAACCGGAAAATCGGTCAGTTTAGTTCAGGGTGTCAGCTAACTGGTGAGTCCGAAAGGCAGGTCTAGAATACAGCAGCATAATGAAGAAGGGCTTAGAGGATGCCCGAGATTACAATAATTAATCTTGGCCGGACATTAACCATACAAAGTGAGGAGGATTGCCTGAGAAGACGAATCACCAATGAAAAGTCACAATTAACTTGCAACTTGAAATCAAGTCTAACTAATTATGTTTTTTAGGAGTTATATGACATGTATATTCTCTGTGACTCGGGAAGAACCAATCGGGTTTTGAAAAAAATTTCACACAAGTTTACTACTATACCAAGGACGAAAAAGCTTTGTAGTTTTCGAAAATCGGTCTAGTGGTGGCGGAGCTAAGGGCAAAACACGAAAAAAGGAAAGTCGTTTAAACGTTGTTTTTGAACTTAATCATCAAAAAAAATATAGGGATTAAAAATTAGGGGTTGGGACTTGCAGGGGTTGAGGACGGTTATATCTCAATTTCTTAGCGTTATTATATGTTATATGCTTCCAACACCTGTAATTATATGCATCAGCAGAATACATATTTCATTCACCATAGATTTCACCATACGTGCGCCTTTAGAATGATAAACGTATGTTCAACACACGCGTTTGTGCGTAAACCTGCGTCGCGGTATGGGTGGCTGCCGTGGCAACGTCGCCAGATGTCGTTAGGGCAGAGGAGAAATTTCTAAATTGCAGCCTTGTCAGATGGGTAGGGACTATGGACTGATTGAATAGGGCTGTTTGATGACTTTTTGAATTTCATGTTATATATGTTCTTCGCTATTTTGTCAGCCTACGTGACGCCGTTTTTTATAATGTATTTGCACATATCAAACTGTGTACTGGCTTCACCGTGAAAAAACTGAATCATTAATCTGTAACAGGAACAGCCTTGGTGCTAATACCCATCCTTGCGGAACTCCTGATATTGTCACACGAAATGACATAATGTTTTAAAATATTATTAAATATCAAGAATCGTAAATGATAAATAATAATAATAGACGTCTTTATTTATCCACAATTACATATAGCCAA
The DNA here is from genome assembly GCA_963669975.1 of Acanthoscelides obtectus. Taxonomy (NCBI): domain Eukaryota; kingdom Metazoa; phylum Arthropoda; class Insecta; order Coleoptera; family Chrysomelidae; genus Acanthoscelides; species Acanthoscelides obtectus. Next base: position 11,373,039 of record CAVLJG010000005.1, read on the forward strand.
ATGTCAGACTTACATGGTGAAGTTTAGCATGCTGCTACTCTTACACTTAACCATATAATCTCTAGCAGATGTTCAAAAGGATACACTATCCACAAACAGATTTGGTTCATTACATCGAAAGTAAAATTTAAAAAAAGAGAAAAAGGCATTCTTTCCAAACCCAAATGCACCAAAAAATTATTAATCTGAATTAAAGATGGAATAAAAAAGACATGAATGATTACGTAAATTATATGTTTGGAGGGTTGAGTAATAATGTTTTCACTTTTTGTCGAAAGACAGGTAATGAAAATTCTTTATATACTTTAGGAAGGTCATTATAAATAATAGCAACATTGTAAGAAAAACTGCGTTTAAAAAGTGTAGACGTATGCAGGGGTATTCTAATATTATTTTCTCTGAGAGTTCTACAGTGAACATCATTATTAAATGAAATTTTTTCCTTCAAGTAATAAGGTTTAGACGTGAGCAGCAATTTGGGAACAAAAACTGAATAGTGATACTTGACCATGTCATTAATTTTTAACCAGTTTAGAACGGGATATTTCGCTGATTCATGATCAAATTTACGTAAGCCAAAACTGAATCGTATACAATTGTTTTGAATAACTTGAACGTTTTTAGTGAAATTGTCTAAGCAAGTATAGTATACGATATTACAATAATTTAGTATAGATATGACCAATGCCACACATAGTTTTTTACGCAACTTAAAATTTAGTAAATACCTGTTTGCTATAAGAGTGCGCAGCCGTAGGTAGGTTTTCTGAGATAGACTTTTAACATGTTCAATAAACCTTAATTTTGTATCAAAAACAACACCAAGAATTTTTGCAGAATCAGAAAATTGCAAGATTTGGTTATTTATCTGAATGTTCAAGAGCTGTGCTACATTGTATGTTTTGCTTTGTGCGCAAAATAATATTTTAGATTTTTGTGGATTAATAAGTAGATGGTGATCTAAAGAGTATTTAATTAATTTGTTAGCATCGTTTTGTAAAATTTGAGTAGTATTATTGACATTATCTGGGTTAAAATAATGAAGCAATTGCGTATCGTCTGCAAATGACTGGACATGAGAATTATTAATACTTTTGCTTAAGTCGAACGTATATATGAGGAACAGAAGCGGCCCCAATACAGAGCCCTGAGGTACGCCTGAGGGAATTATTGTCACTTGAGACATTTCTTGATTGAGAAAAACACACTGAGTTCTTTGATGAAGGTAACTGTCGAAAAATGAAAGGGATACACTGTCAAGACCTATGTAATTTAATTTAGCACTTAATAATTTATGATTGATGCTGTCGAAGGCCTTCGAATAGTCTATAGAGATTAAGGCTAGTGCCATTTTCTTATCTAAGGCACTTAAAATATTGTCTTGCAGGTTAATTAGGGCAGATGTTGTACTATATTTTTTTCTAAATCCGGATTGAGTGTCGGGAAGTATAAAGAATTTTTCTAGGTAAGCGGTCAATTGGAACTTTATAATTTTTTCTAAAATTTTGGATAAAATTGGTAATAAACTGATAACCAGCTTTATACGATTATTAGAGTAGTGACAAGGGGACGAAAAAACACGACACCATACCTCCTTTGATTCATTGACCCATTGGCGTAATGAACAACCAACAGTGCCTAGCATTTAATTCGATCCCAACCTTCAATTCATCAAGGCAGCTTGCAAATTGCTTTTAGTATCCGAAACACAAAGAGCAACAGACTCATTACCATGTATAATAGCAATCCTATAAACTTAGATGTGTCCATTAGCACATGTACAAACTACCCAATCAGCAAGCTCCATTGTAGTTGGAGTGTTTGCCACCGATATTACATTCCCTAATACGTTACGCCACACAGGGGCACTTGCTTGTAGTTATTACAATAAATCTTTGCTAATTACGAAGCATGTTGTTAATGCACCCCTTCGCCTTAGGCAGATAAATGCACGGCTAATTTGTCTCATAACAGTGTCATCGCAACATATGATTCAAAGTCTCATTCATGAAGTACGTTGGTCTAATTACACTGGACAACAAATTTTAGTTTTTTAATTGTATCTTGTGGGAAAAGTGCACTTCTTTGTTAATTTTGGGGCGCTGAATCCAAAAATGACAATGAAATAAAAAAAATAGTTGCGGTTTAGAAAAAAAACTTTTTATTTTTAAGGATATATTAAAAAAAGTAACAAGATTCATATATCTACTTATAAGAATCACTATATGCGATGTTTTTTTGCTGTTCTTTTATGGATCGTTTCTGGAGTATCTCTACCAAGAATCCAACAGTAGTCTGCAAGCATGGAAGGATTCCACTTTCCCTGGTACCTTTTTTCCATTGTTGAAATATCCTGATGAAAACGTTCGCCGTGCTCATCACTTACGGCTCCGCAATTGTCAGGAAAAAAGTCCAGGTGTGAGTGTAGGAAATGTATCTTAAGAGACATATTACAGCCCATCTTTTGATACGATGACAGCATATTTTTGACAAGGGTTTTATAGTTGTCAGCTTTTCTATTTCCCAAGAAATTAGTGACCACCAGACGGAAATCATTCCAAGCAGTTTTTTCAATACCTGTTAAAGTGTTTTCAAACTGTGTATCTTTCAAAATATTTCGAATCTGTGGACAACAAAAATACCGTCTTTAACCTTTGCCTCACTTAGTCTTGGAAATTTCTGACGCAGGTATTGAAAAGCTGACCCATCTCTATCTAATGCCTTGACAAAGTTTTTCATTAGGCCCAACTTGATATGCAGTGGTGGTAATAAAATTTTTTTCGAATCTACTAATGGCATATGCTGTACATTTTTTTTGACCTGGCTCTAGGAATTGACGAACAGGCCAGTTTTGTCTGGTGTAATGTAGTGCCTTTGCCCGACTGTCCCATTCACACAAAAAACAGCAAAACTTTGTGTAGCCTAGCTGCAGCCCAAGTAAAAGTGCAACAACTTTCAAATCGCCACAAATATGCCATTGGTGCTCATCGTATTTTATGTATGTCAATAGGTACTTCATATTGTCATATGATTCTTTCATGTGAACTGCATACCCTACAGGAAGAGATGGTAAAATATTTCCAATATGCAATAACACTGCCTTTAAACTCAATGTTGAACTGTCTATAAACAATCTCCATTCTTCTGGGTTATAGTTTATATTTAAAGCCGCCAGTAAGCCGTTAATGTTACTGCAGAAAACCAAGTTATTCTCCATATTGAAAAATGGTTCTAAGTCTTTGTGGCGTTTACGAAAAACACATACCGAAACATCGTCTTCTAACAAGTTCCACTGCTGCAGTCTTGATCCAAGTAACTCTGTCTTACATTTTGGAAGTTCTAAATCTCTTACAAGATCATTTAATTCTGACTGTGTTATTTTGTGCGGTTGGTGGCATAACGTGCTCGGTATAAAATCAGGATCTCTTGACGTTGATGGCATATCTTCTTCCTGACGAATCACTCGATCGCCATGATCTGATTCGTTTTCTGATTCGCAAGTGTAGGATTCTGGGGGTTTTGGAATAGGATTTTCGTCACTGTGAGGCACAGGTCTCATCGCAGATGGTATGTTTGGGTAGTTAATAACCGATTTTTTTTCTTGGACATACCTGTGGCTTGTCCAACACAAGGTACCATGCAAAAGTAACAGTCATTAATATGATTTGTAGGCTCTCTCCAAACCATTGGGACAGCAAAGCGCATAGACCGTTTTTTGCCATTTAACCAGCTCCTCAGACTTGAAGCACATGTATTACAGCAGATGTGGGGTGTCCACTGTTTGTCTTGATCACCTAGTTTACAACCGAAATAAAACTGATATGCCTTTGTTATTAGTGGAGTAATAGACCGTCTCTGAGACGCAAAAGTCACATCACCACACACGTAACAAAACTGATCTGGATTGCTTACACACTTTCGAGACATCTTGCATGAACGCTGTCAGCCAACTGAGGAAAAAATGGCTAATATAAAACAATATAATGTACACGTATGTATAACGTAACACAATCATGCCGATTACATCATCTTTCCTTGCCGAATATAAAAATGTAGCACGTGCATTCTTGTGAATTACAGTATATTAACATTGTCACAGCAGGAACACATATAATTACCGTATCTCTAAAACTAATATTGAAAAATAAGTTTCATTCCGGTTTTAGCACATTAAAAATAGTAATATTTTGTTAATTTTGTTTAGGATATTTTTTGGCTGTTGATCAGTGTTATTGTATTCTGAGTCTTGACTGTTGTTGAAACTTATGTATAGTTACGTTTGCTTTATATACAATCTCAGATATGCTGACCTCACTAGAGTTTGTTCAGTTTATTGCACATTATTTCTCTCCCCTTACCCCAATTGCATTACCAACAGACCAGCGTCTGCTGAATGGGATTTGCCCTTATTTGCAGTGCATTTTGTTTATCCGCAAAGTCTACCGAATTCAAATTATATTACCAAAAATGCCTAGTCTCAAGTGTAGCTCTGTGATAAATTTAAATCCATATTTCTCGACATATTCTGTACGCCTCTGGACCACCATGGGTCAAACCGAGAAGAAGCGAAAGCTCCGTCGACATGGGCTGTGCAGCAATGCCGGCGTCATAAAACTAAAAATAATACGCTGGCGGATTCATTTCAGAGCCTTTGGCGAAGTTCAAGTTTTGCATTTCCTGGTGCACAGACTCGTAAGTCACTGTCACTGGTAACTGAAAAGTAGTATTTCCGCTATTATAGGGGAGCTCAATTTGTGAGTTACCTCCCTTTAAGTGACAGAAATAAAATGATATCAAACGAGCTCACACAGATAAGTTGAAGGAAGTTGAAATCGCGAAAAATGAGTGGTTTCCGATAAATCCGTGCTGGGAAGTTTTCAAATGAACACCCTGTATACGTTAGATAATTTCATAACTGGACATTATTCGCTTGTTGCAACACAAATATAATCTCTCTACTGACCATTTTTAGACTTGCTTGCCGTCCAAAAAAGAGCTGCTTTTGCATTACTCATTATCAGTGGTCCATTTTTGAAATTACCCTTCCTGTATTTCAAAAAACTGCGTCTTTCTGTCGCCGATTCCATGATTCTTGACTCCTCAACAATTCGGCGAATATTGCTCAGATATTGTTAAAATATTGACTCTGGACTACTACGATAGCAACGATGGATAAACATTATATACTGACATATAAATCCGAACACCCAGTTTAAATGGTTTTATTTTAATAAAATTTTGTATAAGTACTTAATGAAGCATAATAAGTAAATGATAAACATTTCAAAATGATTGCACTGCTTTAAAGCCCTTTGACCTTTAATAATGTGTGGATGCACCCTGATGTGCTACGCATTCTCCAACGCGCCTAGGCATGCTTCTGATCAGGTGGTCAATATGCTTCTGTGATATCTCATTCCAGGCAACCACCAACTCCTCTCGAAGTGCTTCTAGAGTCTGAGGAGGGCGTTGCAAATTGAGCAATCTCTTACCCATCATATCCCACACGTGCTCAATTGGGGATAAGTCGGGAGATCTTGGTAGCCATGGTAACAATGTGACATCATTATGTTGAAAGAAGTCTATTGTGACTCTTGCAACATGTGGTCGGGCATTATCTTGTTGGAAAGTTGGATCTGCCAGGGTGTCAAGATAGGGTAAAAGATGGGGTTCTAGAACTTCGTGGATATAACGCTGCGCGTTCATGTTACCTCTGATGAAGATTAAAGGTGACCTGGAACCATAAGCTGTAGCACCCCAAACCATAACTCCAACAGTGTGATGAACATGTCTTTCAACAAAAAACTGTGGATTCCTCCTTTCTCCACGTCGCCTTCTAACCCTGGCACGACCATCGTGCATACCTAAACAAAATCGAGACTCGTCACTAAAGACAATACTGTTCCATTCCTGATCCCAGAGTGACCGTTGTCTGCACCACTCAAGGCGATTACGTCGGTGTTCTCGAGTTAAAGGGAGGACCCAGTGTGGCCGGTATGAAAACCAGCCAAAACTTCTCATTCGTCGGTAAACACTTCGCATGCCAATAGGTCTTCCGTGTTCTGCAAACCATTCATTTGCAATGGACCTGGTAGTGGAGAAACGGTCCCTTAAGGCTAATAATCTTAGGCGGCGATCTTCACGGTCTGTTGTTCTACGGCGGCGTCCAGTGCCCCTTGCTCTTTGCGTACGGCCTTCTCGAAGCCATGCCTGACAACACCTAACCACAGTGTCTACACTTCTTTGCACTGTAACTGTAATTCCCGAAAAGAAAGTCCAGCTTCCCGAAGTCCCACTATACGGCCCCTATCAAACTCACTAAGTTGACGAAATCTTACAGGTCTCCGTACTCTAGGCATCGTAACCGATCGTAAAGGATGTCAAGAACCAAAATCCGCCAACGTTGATTCTTTACTGCGGCTGAAATATTCATTTTTAGAGCGTTAGTGAATTAAAAAAAACCAGTATAAAAACCGGAATGTCCAACTGATAAGGCTGAAAATTTTTTCACTTGTTATTTACAGTAAGATAAATACATTCACCAACTTTTATTAAGATAAATCATTTAAACTGGGTGTTCGGATTTATATGTCAGTTAGTATAGTTTTTGAGAACGAATCTAGTCGACATGACCAAAAAATTAATGATGCTTCTCTCCTCTATGTATCGGGAAACATTGTTCGGATTGAACTGAATGTTTGCTTTCCGTATCTATTACCATGACCAACCATAGACAATGTTGTTCCGTGCTCTAGCAACTCATCAGTACCGTAAAGGTGTAGAATATTTTGGTTTCTCCTACACACCTCTGCTCTGTGTCGGTTCTTATGCGAAACGCCCTGTATATTTTAAGCATCCTGCCAGTGAAGATCTTCTTAAAGTCGAGATGAGACTATTCACTTCTGAGAGCCAATTATGGACTTTCTATTATTGGCTGATACCTTGAAACCAATGGTCGTCCAATATTTTTTGGATGCAGCAACGCATCTCGGAACCCTCGTAGCCTAAGAAATTGGCACCGCGAAAAGATTGGAACATTGCAGTCGAGAGGGAATTCTGCAGCAACCGCGTCAGGGAGGGAGACGTTACTTAATCTGCAACGAAATTCTTCCAGAGTTAATACGATTACCAGTCTAGTCGTGTACTTTGCGCCGCGTCGTAGCGCTACTTCGGGAGAAAAGAATGGGGGTAAAGATGGAGGAGCTGTCAGGGGATTCATTTTCTATAAAGAACTGCGCGGCTACAATGATTTAATCAAGGTGAAGCGGGAAGGTATTGACTTAGTAATGGAATACTAAGGGGGAGAAGATATATTGCTGTCGATATAAGTTTCATAATATCTTTATTGGCAGCGTAGTTATTGGCAGAAAAACTTCAGGTCGCAGGTCCGGCACGTTTATTATGTAAAAAATCTAAACAAAAAACAACGCCAAAAAGAAACGACAAAATGTCTACAGTATATTCAGATAAGAGATAGACCGGACATAAACAAGACCACGTGATCATCGAACGCTGTAACATTCGGCAGGGACGTATTAAGAGTCACGCAGTACATATTTTAGATAGTAGATGCTGCTTTGCGTAACTTTGTAGTAAATTAGCACAATTCGATGTGTATACGATTGGTGATGGATATAGGATCATGTGGGGGTGGGGTAAGAAATATATAATGATGTAAATATACATAAGGGTTTCAAAATTTTCGCTTCGATTTCCAGCTTCGGATGCCGTCTGATGTTTGGTGAAATACAGTCGAATATAATCTCAAAATGGCGTTTAAATTAGCCTAAATTAAAAATAATCGTATATCTCTTAAAATTGCTTTTAGAATATTCATTAGTATATACGTATTTTTTGATTTCTAGGTAAATATGTAACCAAATTAAAACGTTCAAAACGTAAAAAAATGTGCATGGTTGAACATTGTCAGAAAGTAGATTCTTGAATAGGTTTTGCCAAAATGGGTTCAAAAATGTCAATAATTAATTAAAAAATACAGTAGCTTTATAATTACTTATAACTTACCGAATTTGATGAACGACATCTTTTATTGGAAAGATGAGCTTGATGAGCTTTCATCATCGCTACTGCCTGAAGCACCAACGTCAATAATGAATGGCTCGACTTGTTCCTCTAAAATATTGTCCAGTTCCCACATTCTCTTTTCAACTTTGTCTTTCACGTGCTTAATACAGTTTTCCCATTTTTGCGCTGTTATTAATTCTAGTGCTTCTTTGAAAAGTCCTTTGAGGTCACAAAATTTAAAAGTTGTATTGTGCTTAGCTATATAATTTTTAACCTCTGCCCATATGAGCTCAATGGGATTGAGCTCGCAATGGTATGGAGGTAAACGGAGCACAGTTTTATTTTGACTTGCTGCCATTTCGTCAATGGCGTATTTTTGATATTCCGCCTTGTGATCCTTGAGAATTCTTAATAATTGTACTTTCAGCATTGCTTCTTCAAAGTTGATATTTTTCGAGCGGAGCCAATTTTGAACATCAACTTTCCTTGAAGCCGTTGTTGGGACTTTCTCCATTCTTCGAGAATGATAAGGCGCATTATCCAACACAATTACTGCGTTTTCCTCTAAGTTCGGTAAAATTTTTGAAAACCACTGTTCAAACGATTCGCCATTCATTTCATCGTGGTAATCTCCAGTTTTCTTAGACTCAAAGCACCACAGACCGTCAACAACAAATCCATCCTCACTGCCAATATGGCAGATAATGAGCCTTTTCCCTTTACCTGGAAATCGAAGTACTAACTGGTGTAGATTTATTTCAATAAGCGAACCTTTTTCAAATGTTTTCATCACATTCAGCGAAAAAACATTGAGACATGAGTATCAGATTGCTATAATTGGGATTATTTAGTCATATTGAAAGAAAGAATATTGAACGTCGTATGATTACTCAGCGCTTCACAATTTAATTTAAAGTTATAAACCTTTAAAAAATGAATGATCAGGAACCTGAAATACGCGCAAATATTAATATTAACAAATTATAACTTGATAAAGCTTAAAGTATGAATTAAAGTGATTAGAAATATTAGGAACGGTACACAATATAAAACTTAGTAACTTTTTTTAAGTTTATAATATTCGACATATTTTAAGATTATATTAAAAAATTATTGAAATATCGAAAACACATAAAAACATGGCTTAAAAAAGTTCTAACAAATGAAAATGACAATAAAACATCCACGCATTTTATCGAAAGTTATAAAAGTTTTGTTACTTGTAATATGTTTTATCTGCCCCCTGGAATGTTTAGAACCTTGTTCCCAAGGTTTGAAAAACATCCGATTGTTGTCTATTACTCGTATTTACCTGCTGGATTTTTTAATCCGGTGGACAGTCCATCCAGAAAGGCCCTCCTGGACGAAGTTACAGAATCATCAACCCATACTTTACTTGTAGTGTGTCCTTCACACTTCATCGGCAGTATCTGTACTACTGGGCATTTTGCGCAAGCAGTTGATAACAATAACAATCAATAACAAGGTATAACAATAACAACGACAAACTCAACAACTTAATAAGATAACAAACGAAAACGTCCAAAGAAATATCAAATTGCAATGATGCACACGACATACGTAACACGTCTGAACCTGAATGTGACTGTGCCTTGATACGACTGCTCTGCCGCTCGGCATAGGCATTTAATTGCGAATTGACCAAAGAGGGCTCCTGTTTTACGTCGAGACGGCGGCGTTAGCGTGAAAATCACCCGAACCTTTTGTTTACATCCGGTCTATCTCTTATCTGAATATACTGTAGGTAGTTTTCAGTGTACAAATAATTCATTCCACGTTTGTTCGCTGTGAGCGTCCATCTATGGAGGAATGACTCAACGACACGACATGCTCAAGTCTGTTCCCCAGCATGCATTGTTAGTTGCAGAAAGTCGGTACAGTGTTTATCTCTGAGAAGATGTGAAAGAAAGAAGGTTGGTCGAGTAGCAAGATGGCATCTGGATGATTATGTGTATTGGTCTGCATATGTATAAAATCAGTGATATTTGGAAGCCTAAGTACATCTATTAGCTGTACCAGACGGGGATTTTTTAGTTACACATTCCAATGTTCCACTTTTTTTTTTATAAAATATAAACATTGATAGCTGAAGCATCATGACGTTTAGACAACACGTACAGCTATAAAACGAGTACGCAAGTGTACAAGCTAGTAGTAAGTTGACATCTTCTAGAAAAACCTACGTAATGTCTCACCCTATATAACGACATAGTCACTTTCCAAGATACCTTATACCCGTGCCGATCTTTCTGAGTGTTGAACGTCCCCTGCATAGCTTAAGACTGCCCTGATTTGTCTCAAATGACTCCTAGTGTGACCAGTCAGTGTCTCCAGTAATTTAGTGTCCCAATGGGGGTGAGTATGAAAACGTAGATGTAGATGGCGCTAGCTAGCTACAAAGATGTCAGTTGCTGATCAACTTTTTTCACGTCAATGGATGTCACAATGTGATGTGAAGTCGTGAATAATATGTTGTATCAATTCTGCCTTTTTATCATCTACTTTTGACAGTTTGACCGCCAACCACACAAGCGCCGTCTAGCGGGAGCAAAATTGGACATCGTCGCTTCTGTTCAGGCTTACTCAGTGTTACTGTTATCGCCTTGTAGATAAAGCTGTTCTAGAAAATGGGATTTTTTACATAATAATATAAAATTTGGTTTTGTCCACTGTATAACAAAACTACAATAATGTTTTTTTGGATATTAAGTTTGTCTCTAGTAGTGAGAGCAGGCAAGTATACAATATCAGCATACGACCAGGAAGGCAATATCAACGAATCGCATAGATTCAGCCTGACTTCGGTAGAGAGAGCATTCTTGTGGAGATAAAATGTGTTTAATTTAGCACACATCTTTTTGTAAGAGATGCTTATCTTGGGGAATAAATTTAAGAGTACTATCCATCTATAGTCCCAGATTTTTACTCTTATTGCTTGCTTATAATACAGTGTTATTAATGCAGATTCTAAAATTCTGATTGTCAGTAACCTCACACGGTTTTGGTCCAAATATAAGCATTTCAGTTTTATTTTCATTCAATACAAGGATGTGCATATCTAGATAAATACTCAAGATCAGAATTGATACACATGCAGACAGCATAAGCATCATCAAATTTGAAAGAGTAATATAATTGTGTATCATCAGCATATTGATTTGTACTGCAAAATTCCAACTCACTATTCGAATCTGACGAATATAGTGAAAACAACAAAGGTCCTAAAATACTACCCTTTGGCACACCTCTGGTTATACTACGAAACTGAGATACGTGCCCATTAAATTCTGTGCACTGGGATCTACCTGACACGTAGCTATTAAAGAAATCTGCAGCCATATTGCTTAGTCCCAGAGATTTGAGTTTCGAACATAAGATTGAATGATCTATGTATTGTATCGAAAGCTTTACCGAAATCCAGCAAAATCAAGCAGCTATAACATCTTATTGTCACATGCTCTGAATAAGTCATGTGTAACGGTTGCAAGTGCGGTTGTAGTAGTATGGCCTGAACGAAAGCCAGATTGTGTCGTAGGAAGTATATTATTAGATGTACGACGCCTTTTCTCTCTTTCTCTCTCTCTCTCTATATATCTATATATATACAGGGTTATCCAAATTAAGTGTCCACCATTAGTAACTTTGTTATTAGTGAAAATACAAAGTTGTTTGAATTAGCAAACTAGTAGCATTTTTAACGCTGGTAAAAATGAGAAATAAAAAAAAACAATTGAGAGTCGTTATTTTGATTTTTTTCAGTAAAATAACATTTTTTTAAATGGAAACCCCTGTATATTATATTTTTTTCTGTTAAAGCATCAAATTTTAAACAAAAAAGTTCATAATGACTTTTCCGCTAAAGTCAAAAATAAAGTCAAAATAACGATAAATATTTTTAATTATTTGCAGTATTATAATATTAAGACGGCTATGAAAACAACATGGCGTTCGCGATTTGACAGCATTAAGATAAGCGACAAATTGTTAAACTGGACATACTCGCAACTAGAAGGCTTTGGAAAACAATGATAAAATCAAATAATGTCAAACATTAGTGTAAATACTTGTTTATAAGCTTTATTGTGTCATTAATTTAAAGAAAAATGTTCTCCCATGAAGAAAAGTGTGATATGTTAGAATGCTATTTAGTGTGCAGAAAATCCTCCTTGAGAGCAAGAGAATACTACAGTGAATTATATCCCGCTCGCATTCAACCGTATGAACGATATTTTCTGAGACTTTATCGAAAATTTAGGGGCAACGAAAATGTTTTTGCTAAAACAAGGGCAAAAAAAGAATTCATAATAAGCGAGGCCACGGAAATTGCAGTTATTGGATATTTTGAAGCTTATCGTGAGAATTCAATAGCAGATATTCTCAAGGACTCTAATTTCAGTTATGGTACTGTTCAAAGGATTTTAAAAAAATACAAATTTATTCCGTATAAGTACCGACCAGTTCAAACGCTTTTGGCAGGGGATCCAGAGAGAAGACTTGTTTTTTGCCATTGGTATCTTAGCTTCCGTCGCCAAAATGTAAATAACTTTCGTTACCTTTTATGGACAGATGAATCAAATTTTTCAAATTCTGGAATGTTTAATAGAAAAAACCACCATTATTGGTCAAGAGAAAATCTTTTGTTAGTACATCCAAGAGGCCCACAAGTCCGTTTCAGTTTCAAAGTTTGGTGCGGTATAATTGGTTCAAAAATTGTTGGCCCGTTCTTTTATGAGGGAACCCTAACTGGTGAAAGATATGTGGAATTTATGTCAGAAATTCTGACTAATTTCTTAGACGAATTGGATCTTATAAGTAGACATCATCTGCATTTTCAGCAAGATGGCGCACCTGCCCACAACTCCAGAGGTACTTATCATTTTCTAAGTACTACTTTTAATGATCAGTGGATAGGAACAAATGGGCCAATACAGTGGCCTCCCAGATCACCAGATCTAAACCCACTTGATTACTTCTTGTGGGGTTACTTAAAGAACCAAATTTACAAGCGAAGGTACGATAACCTTGACGCGTTAAAGACTGCAGTTAGGGAAAAGATAACCCAGATAGATGGTAGGACCATACTTAAGACAGTTCGAGCAGTTTAAATGGAAACCCCTGTATATTATATTTTTTTCTGTTAAAGCATCAAATTTTAAACAAAAAAGTTCATAATGACTTTTCCGCTAAAGTCAAAAATAAAGTCAAAATAACGATAAATATTTTTAATTATTTGCAGTATTATAATATTTAGACGGCTATGAAAACAACATGGCGTTCGCGATTTGACAGCATTAAGATAAGCGACAAATTGTTAAACTGGACATACTCGCAACTAGAAGGCTTTGGAAAACAATGATAAAATCAAATAATGTCAAACATTAGTGTAAATACTTGTTTATAAGCTTTATTGTGTCATTAATTTAAAGAAAAATGTTCTCCCATGAAGAAAAGTGTGATATGTTAGAATGCTATTTAGTGTGCAGAAAATCCTCCTTGAGAGCAAGAGAATACTACAGTGAATTATATCCCGCTCGCATTCAACCGTATGAACGATATTTTCTGAGACTTTATCGAAAATTTAGGGGCAACGAAAATGTTTTTGCTAAAACAAGGGCAAAAAAAGAATTCATAATAAGCGAGGCCACGGAAATTGCAGTTATTGGATATTTTGAAGCTTATCGTGAGAATTCAATAGCAGATATTCTCAAGGACTCTAATTTCAGTTATGGTACTGTTCAAAGGATTTTAAAAAAATACAAATTTATTCCGTATAAGTACCGACCAGTTCAAACGCTTTTGGCAGGGGATCCAGAGAGAAGACTTGTTTTTTGCCATTGGTATCTTAGCTTCTGTCGCCAAAATGTAAATAACTTTCGTTACCTTTTATGGACAGATGAATCAAATTTTTCAAATTCTGGAATGTTTAATAGAAAAAACCACCATTATTGGTCAAGAGAAAATCTTTTGTTAGTACATCCAAGAGGCCCACAAGTCCGTTTCAGTTTCAACGTTTGGTGCGGTATAATTGGTTCAAAAATTGTTGGCCCGTTCTTTTATGAGGGAACCCTAACTGGTGAAAGATATGTGGAATTTATGTCAGAAATTCTGACTAATTTCTTAGACGAATTGGATCTTATAAGTAGACATCATCTGCATTTTCAGCAAGATGGCGCACCTGCCCACAACTCCAGAGGTACTTATCATTTTCTAAGTACTACTTTTAATGATCAGTGGATAGGAACAAATGGCCCAATACAGTGGCCTCCCAGATCACCAGATCTAAACCCACTTGATTACTTCTTGTGGGGTTACTTAAAGAACCAAATTTACAAGCGAAGGTACGATAACCTTGACGCGTTAAAGACTGCAGTTAGGGAAAAGATAACCCAGATAGATGGTAGGACCATACTTAAGACAGTTCGAGCAGTTGAAAAACGTGCCTAAAAATGTATTGAAGAACAAGGTGGTGTTTTCGAGCATCTTCTTTAAAAAAAATGTTATTGTATTTTGTAAGATTATAAGTTGATGTTGAAAATAAAGTTTGTCAATACAATTTAATAGTTTCAGATTGGAGGCCATAACTTCAACAATTTGTAACCTAGGAGAAAAGTTATTGTAAGCTTTTTTGTTTAAAATGTGATGCTTTAACAGAAAAAAATATAATATACAGGGGTTTCCATTTAAAAAAATGTTATTTTACTGAATGGTGGACACTTAATTTGGATAACCCTGTATATATGCGAGCAGTGTTTCAGCTCCTGATGATGGCACCATAGCGTGCCGAAAGCTCGAGACTACCATTAAAAGAGTTTACTAAAGCCTAAAATTTTGACAATTTCCCAATTAATAATTAATTGTATACAGGGTGTTTCAGTTTATTGTTGCATAACTTTAAGATTCGATAGAACTCTTAAAATTAATGCATAAAGTCTATATAAATACGGGTCGAATAATGCGTGGCTTCCGAAATACAGGGTGTTTAAATTTACTTTCTAAAATAGTTTTTTTTAAATATTTCGAAAAATATTTGATGTATAACAGTGAAAATTCGTATACAAGGATTTTTTGGTTCGACAAAACGAACCATGGGCATAGTTTTACTGTAGCCGCTAGAGGGCGCTCTCTACTGTACCTGTAGTGTATTAAAATGACCGAAAATTTTTTCTTGGTGCAATTTCTTGCTTTTTGAATAAAAAAATGATTCTTCGCGCTTTTCTGCATAAAAAAGCTCTCCTTTGTGTTTTCGTTATAGTTAGCCGTTTTTGAGATATTTCGATTTTTAAGGTTCGATGCATTTTTAATCATTCATGGGAAAATAATATTTTTTTTACATTTTCGATTTGGGCATTACAAGTAATTAAGATGATCGTTTAGATTGTGTTTTTAAACACAGCAATAATTACTAACTCCAAATAAACACAAAAAATAGAATATTAATTTGTTTAATTTTCCAATATTATTTTTAACAAATTAAATTAATTATTTACAACTAAAATGCTATTGGATAGTTAGGACAAACATACAAAATCTAAAGTAGTTGCTCAAAATGTAAACCCAATTGTTCAATACACAATTCACACCTACGAATGATCGAACGTGGTATAGCATTATTCAAATAAGGCCTTATTTCATCACATGCATTCCTGATTCTGCCTATTAGCATATCTCTTGTGGTTACGGGAGTCTGGTCCACTTTTTCTTTTAGAAATCCCCACACAAAGAAATCTAATGGATTTAGGTCAGGGGATCGTGGAGGCCAGGCGACTGGTCCTCCACGGCCGATCTATCTTTCTGGATAATTTTCGTCCAGTCAGTTTCTAACTATTCTCGAATAATGAGCTGGGCAGCCATCAAGCTGGAACCAGGCCAATCTTCTTGAATCTAACATAACATCATCCCACATATTTACGTGTTCAGCTTTTAAAAATTCCAGAAAGGTCGCAGCATTTAACCTTGCAGGCAAAAGGTAGGGTCCAAGTAGTCGATTACGGTAGATACCAATCCACACGTTCACACTAAATTCATGCTGAAAATTTCTTTCCCGAACTGCATGCGGATTTTCATGCGACCAAATATGTTGATTATGAAAATTTACCACTCCACGTCTAGTGAAGCATGACTCATCGGTCCATAAAACGTTACTTAAAAACTCCCTATTATTATCACTTCTATCAAGAATCCACTGACAAAATGTGATTCTTCGGTCTCCGTCCCGTGGCTGTAGTCCTTGCACAGGTTGCAAATGGTAAGGACGTCTATGGTCATTCCTAAGAACACGGTGAACATGGCTTGCTGAAATTCCGAAGGCACCAGAAACTCTCCTAATACTTGTGGTCGGATCTCTATCAAACTCACGCGGAATCATACGGGTAAATCTGCGCTGACGAACATTTATGTTTTGATCCCTTTGGAGATTTCCAAAACCATTTTCAATTATTCACAATTGCAAAAAAACGTTTCAGGTTTCAACAGACAACAAAACTAACTGTCAACTAATTGACGTTTAACCTTATCCTGCTTTCAATTTCAAAAATATTTGCAGGCACAGCCTACTTCTAAAAATTGTCGAGATACTGACTTTTTAACGTTATTTTATCATAAATAATTAAAAATGCATCGAACCTTAAAAATCGAAATAACTCAAAAACGGCTAACTATAACGAAAATTCACAAGAGAGCTTTTTATGTTGAAAGGTGCGAAGAATCAGTTTTTTTATTCAAAAAGCAAAAATTTGCAATAAGAAAAAATTTCCGGTCATTTTGATACACTACAGGTACAGTAGAGAGCGCCCTCTAGCGGCTACAGTAAAACTATGTCTAGTGAAGCATGACTCATCGGTCCATAAAACGTTACTTAAAAACTCCCTATTATTATCACTTCTATCAAGAATCCACTGACAAAATGTGATTCTTCGGTCTCCGTCCCCTGGCTGTAGTCCTTGCACAGGTTGCAAATGGTAAGGACGTCTATGGTCATTCCTAAGAACACGGTGAACATGGCTTGCTGAAATTCCGAAGGCACCAGAAACTCTCCTAATACTTGTGGTCGGATCTCTATCAAACTCACGCGGAATCATACGGGTAAATCTGCGCTGACGAACATTTATGTTTTGATCCCTTTGGAGATTTCCAAAACCATTTTCAATTATTTGGCGATGCATTCTTACAAATACTGAGCGAGTTGGATGTCGTCTGTTTGGAAATCTTCGTGCGTATTCTCTGGCTGCTTCTGCTGCGTTTCCATTTACAAAGCCATACACAAAATGAGTATCCGCTAACTCTTGATTGGAGAATAAAAATTGCATTTTCATAAAACTTACAAAAAAACCGGGTAAAAGAAACTAAATTTCGTGCATTCACAATTGCAAAAAAACATTTCAGGTTTCAACAGACAACAAAACTAACTGTCAACTAATTGACGTTTAACCTTATCCTGCTTTCAATTTCAAAAATATTTGCAGGCACAGCCTACTTCTAAAAATTGTCGAGATACTGACTTTTTAACGTTATTTTATCATAAATAATTAAAAATGCATCGAACCTTAAAAATCGAAATAACTCAAAAACGGCTAACTATAACGAAAATTCACAAGAGAGCTTTTTTATGTTGAAAGGTGCGAAGAATCAGTTTTTTTATTCAAAAAGCAAAAATTTGCAATAAGAAAAAATTTCCGGTCATTTTAATACACTACAGGTACAGTAGAGAGCGCCCTCTAGCGGCTACAGTAAAACTATGCCCATGGTTCGTTTTGTCGTACCAAAAAACCCTTGTATACGAATTTTCACTGTTATACATCAAGTATTGTTCGAAATATTTAAAAAAAACTATTTTAGAAAGTAAATTTAAACACCCTGCATTTCGGAAGCCACGCATTTTTCGACCCATGTTTATATAGACTTTACGCATTAATTTTAAAAGTTCTATCGAATCTTAAAGTTATGCAACAATAAACTGAAACACCCTGTATATATGTATATTCTTAGCTTACTACAGAAATACTGAAAATATTTGGTTCAACACACTTTTTACATCGATCCTGTAGAGCTTCTAAATTTTCGAAAAAAATGGTTCCTGTAGGCCTGCACAGCTTCTACCACTTGGCATTCGATGAAAATTTGCGCCTTTTTAAATTTTTTTTCAGGTTCGGAAACAGGTAACAATCAGACGGTTCCAAGTCAGGTGAATGAGGAGGGTGTTTCATCGATTCGAAACCCAAATTGCGAAGCTTTATCATCAAAACGTGCGATTTGTGTGCTGGCAGATTGTACAAACGCCATTAAAGTAAATAACGCTAATGAGTATTTCTAAATCTGATAAAATCAAATGCTGTGGTTGGTGAAACAAATTCTATTTAGCTTGGAAACATCGTTGAGGGCTTTCTTCGCAACCTAAGTCAACCCTGTTTATTAAATTTTAAAGTGGCTTGTTTGAAAATAATAGTATTGTTTTCCTTGTAGGGTTTCTTGGACGGTATCGAAATCAGTTTATCTTTTCAGAAATAACGAGAGATTATATCCGTATCCATTTCTTATCGAAAGACTTGAAGTTTTAACCCGAGGGTATGAACTTCAACGGTAAGTTTCCCTCTGTCCCCAAGAGGATAGCGCGTTCAACAGAAGGCGGGGAAAAAGTCAATTACAATTAGAAAGTTTGATTGAACATAATATTTTCTATTGGCGATTTTAAAGTTTAATCATCTGTGAAAGTTTGCGTTCAAGACAGGAAAGATCAAAAGGAAGATCTGCGAAAAGCTCACAGTCCGTTTCTGTTAGTGGATAGTGTTATGGTTTTTTGTTTTTACAAGGCAGAATCCCACTTATAAAACAATTACGATCTTTAGTTGTGGGATTCAGTTTGAACTGAATTGTAATCCAAAAATTCACGTAATGATTATGTATAATGGCCTGTATATCCTACCATCTGATTTATGTGGAAAGCCGATATTTTACAAGTATGTTTCTTTTTTAGAAAGCGCATGGACATTTTCCAAAGTGGTGGATGTTTCAATACCCTTCCATAAATGACACTTCGGACATTAATCCCGCCGCCCAGAACAAGATTTCAAAAGAGATTCAGATCGATCTGAAAACTGCATGTAAACGCAGTGGAATACCGGACGTTGAGTTGTATTAATTTCGAGTCCCATGTAAACATACAATATCGTAACGTCTACCTTGATGCACATCACTATTAACAAAAATAATAGCACGTGACTTGCAGATCCAAAAATCGCAACCCTTGCGCTTATGTAAAAAAACGCAATCTGGCACTTTACAACATTCGTACTCTTCTGGTCCTAACGCTGTGAATGCCACCTAGTGAGGAATGGCGGCCGTTTTGCTGATATTTGCCTGAACTACTGCGACCCGCCTTACGCTAGCATGGTTTGTGGGTTGCAGGCTCATAGGAACAAGTTGTAACGGAGGTAATATGAGGGAGTGCGACTATCGAATTTATCAGCTGGTCTGAGTAATAATGGGCAGATCAATTTGATCGCTGATTCTGGTTTGCAAATATTATAATTCTATGCCGTCCTAAACCACGCAGCGTTGGTCAGTAAAACGGGTAAGTATCGAATTGCAAGTAGACTATATACACAGCTAGTGCCACTGGTAATTAGTATGAATTTTTCAAAAATCGTAATGTTATATTAGAAATCGCGATCTGATATAAGATATTGCAATCTGAGAGTATGCATCGTAGTTACATAATAAGGATGCCGTGCAGACCGCGGATTCATGCTCACCAGTTGCATATAATCTGTCGCATCATCGTTTACGGTGCCTTAGCTTCTGATCCATCTAATCTGGAGGTAATTAGTCGATGTCTAGGTTAAGCGGATGATATTATAAATCACGCACGCACTGTATCAGATCAACATGATAGAATGGAAAGCAGTTTGTGGAGGTCTGGGTAATGATGGTAAAGGTGCTCTAGTAGAACTGGAATTATTCAATTAAGTCATTTTTGCAGTTGAATGTTTTTCAATCAAACATTATTTTTCTACACTAATAACCGCTTTTGAGCAAGGTAAATCTGAATTATACTTTCGAAGGTGATAGCACTTGGCATGCAACCTCTTTAATATTATGGGTGGGGATATTTACTGTAGTTAGCATTTCAATGCTTCCAAGGCTCAATATTGCTTAATATCAAATCTTATGCTTGCAGAAGTTAATGTTGCCGTGCCGGAGGCCATAAGTTGCAGCAGTCTCCGGGGAAAAAGCTTAAAGCTATGCATTGCTTTCACCATTCGACCTCCGTGCTCATTTGCCATGTGATGGATAATTGTTTAGCTATAATCACGCATATTGTTACAAAAGCGATATATACGGTAAATGAACTAAGTGTACGGTATAATCACTTGCCTACGATCCTGAAACCCACAGACTATGCACAGAATGCTACGCAGGAAGAACATTGCAATATAACGTCATGTTATAACAGTCTTTGGCATACGCGTCCAGAAAAGATGTTACATTCAATTCTAGCCGAAAAGAGGCTATAACAATTAGTTACGCTAAAAGGAAAAATGACGCAAGACAATAAGAAATTATCTTTTTGTCACATGAGAAGCAAAGAAGTTTCTCGATGACTTGCATACTTGTAGTGGCCATAACTGTATATAGACTTCTAGGGCATTCACCACCACCTAATGCGTATAAATGACGATCAAATCGGTATTGTATCATTGTTGGGAAGTGTTGTTTCTAAGATTTCAATACATTCTTGTTTAAAAATACTGCATTTTCTATTTGCTTTATCGTTCCTAAAATTATTTGCCGTCTCTTATAAGACCAGACCACACGAACCCCATCGGAATCATACATATTGCCAAAACTAACGCTAGACCAAAATTGCTGAAAGTCTTAGTCTATAGGTTAGGGATAGGCGGTATGTAGCTTAGGGCTAGATATAGCTTAGTGTACGCTGTAGGCTAGAGTAAGGTTTAAGTTTAGAGTAGGGGATAGCCCCCCGTCGTTTTGCCTAATGACGCACATGGTGCTTTTAAGTGGTGTCATCAACAGCAGAAAAGTACTAGGTGTTGTCTAAAAAGAGAGTGCAATGTAGAAATAGGAAATCGTTCCACAGGTCAAGGTCACAGAGCTTTGCTTTGCATAGGTAATATTTATTTATTTAATTACTCCACCAACAGTTTATAAACCAATTACTGGTGGGAATACAAATATGCATAGAAATGAGCGTAATAAGGATCTCAAGAACTGTAGAAGCATCCTGTATACACCAACTGAATCACAGGTGATGCACTTGATATCCCAGAGTAGAACTTATTCCAATGGTGCGAAATACCGAAAGCTACGCAGCGGGAAGAATATTGCAATATCACGTCGAAACATATGCACGTAGTAAGTGTGTTGTGTGCTTATGTATGCGTGTAGGCGAGTATCTCTGCCTCATCCCCATGCACTTGCACCCCATTTATAATATTGGAAATGTGCAGCAGAGCGTGTAGAGTGCAGTGCGGAATATGTTTGGTGTTAAGCTCTGGGGTTGCAGTGAGCACTGGAGGATCCGCTTCGTTTCTCTGTTAGAACGGAATATTGAAGTATTTCGAACTACACCTAGGTTGTAACAATCTGCGTTGCAAGCGTTTTTCTCGTGATTCGATATCGGTAATCCAGACACAATTTATACAATACAGCTGGACGACTATCGACGATTCGAGTAAAGGGACGCACTAAAATTTTTTTTAATTTTGCTCTCAGAAGGCTCTTAAACATATAATGATTTCAATATTGAAAGGTAGTTTTTTGTATAGTTCTTAGTCATGACTATTGGTCCTTTTGATAACAATGATACTCGAGGATATGTAAAGTTAATAGAATCTCTATGTACAGGGTTTGTCCGGAAAGTAATAGGACTCATTTTCTTCCGCCATGACTGTACTTCGGAGCATGCGCGCACCGACTGGATTCGGTAGAGGGCGTTCCTAGCTAACGAGCGGCTGGTCAGTTGTCTCCGAGCACTTGGAGAGTCAGGACAGGCATTTTCGCGCGACGTGTTTCTGTGAGTGGTGTAAGCCGAAAATGCAGCGTTCGTTAGAGCAGAGGTACGCGATTAAATTCTGTGTGACACTCGGTAAATCTACGACAGAGACGTTTGATATGATCAAGCAGGCTTACCCAGGTGTTGCTTTAGCAAGTGGTGTGTTTCGGTGGCACCAGTTCTTTTTAGTTTTTTAATTGTATCTTGTGGGAAAAGTGCACTTCTTTGTTAATTTTGGGGCGCTGAATCCAAAAATGACAATGAAATAAAAAAAATAGTTGCGGTTTAGAAGGATATATAAAAAAAAGTAACAAGATTCATATACTTATAAGAATCATTATATGCTCTGTCTTTTTGCTGTTCTTTTATGGATCGTTTCTGGAGCATCTCTACCAAGAGTCCAACAGTAGTCTGCAAGCAAGGAAGGATTCTACTTTCCCTGGTACCTTTTTTCCATTGTTGAAATATCCTGATGAAAACGTTCGCCGTGCTCATCACTTACGGCTCCGCAATTGTCAGGAAAAAAGTCCAGGTGTGAGTGTAGGAAATGTATCTTAAGAGACATATTACAGCCCATCTTTTGATACGATGACAGCATATTTTTGACAAGGGTTTTATAGTTGTCAGCTTTTCTATTTCCCAAGAAATTAGTGACCACCAGACGGAAATCATTCCAAGCAGTTTTTTCAATACCTGTTAAAGTGTTTTCAAACTGTGTATCTTTCAAAATATTTCGAATCTGTGGCCCAAAAAAAATACCTTCTTTAACCTTTGCCTCACTTAGTCTTGGAAATTTCTGACGCGGGTATTGAAAAGCTGACCCATCTCTATCTAATGCCTTGACAAAGTTTTTCATTAGGCCCAACTTGATATGCAGTGGTGGTAATAAAATTTTTTTCGAATTTACTAATGGCATATGCTGTACATTTTTTTGACCTGGCTCTAGGAATTGACGAACAGGCCAGTTTTGTCTGGTGTAATGAAGTGTCTTTGCCCGACTGTCCCATTCACACAAAAAACAGCCAAACTTTGTGTGCCTAGCTGCAGCCCAAGTAAAAGTGCAATAACTTTCAAATCGCCACAAATATGCCATTGGTGCTCATCGTATTTTATGCATGTCAATAGGTACTTCATATTGTCATATGATTCTTTCATGTGAACTGCATACCCTACAGGAAGAGATGGCAAAATATTTCCAATATGCAATAACACTGCCTTTAAACTCAATGTTGAACTGTCTATAAACAATCTCCATTCTTCTGGGTTATAGTTTATATTTAAAGCCGCCAGTAAGCCGTTAATGTTACTGCAGAAAACCAAGTTATTCTCCATATTGAAAAATGGTTCTAAGTCTTTGTGGCGTTTACGAAAAACACATACCGAAACATCGTCTTCTAACAAGTTCCACTGCTGCAGTCTTGGTCCAAGTAACTCTGCCTTACATTTTGGAAGTTCTAAATCTCTTACAAGATCATTTAATTCTGACTGTGTTATTTTGTGCGGTTGGTGGCATGACGTGCTCGGTATAAAATCAGGATCTCTTGACGTTGAAGGCATATCTTCTTCCTGACGAATCACTCGATCGCCATGATCTGATTCGTTTTCTGATTCGCAAGTGTAGGATTCTGGGGGTTTTGGAATAGGATTTTCGTCACTGCGACGCACAGGTCTCATCGCAGATGGTATGTTTGGGTAGTTAATAACAGATTTTTTTTCTTGGACATTCCTGTAGCTTGTCCAACACAAGGTACCATGCAAAAGTAACAATCATTAATATGATTTGTAGGCTCTCTCCAAACCATTGAGACAGCAAAGCGCATAGACCGTTTTTTGCCATTTAACCAGCTCCTCAGACTTGAAGCACATGTATTACAGCAGATGTGGGGTGCCCACTGTTTGTCTTGATCACCTAGTTTACAACCGAAATAAAGCTGATATGCCTTTGTTATTAGTGAAGTAATAGACCGTATCTGAGACGCAAAAGTCACATCACCACACACGTAACAAAACTGATCTGGATTGTTTACACACTTTCGAGACATCTTGCATGAACGCTGTCAGCCAACTGAGGAAAAAATGGCTAATATAAAACAATATAATGTACACGTATGTATAACGTAACACAATCATGCCGATTACATCATCTTTCCCTGCCGAATATAAAAATGTAGCACGTGCATTCTTGTGAATTACAGTATATTAACACTGTCACAGCAGGAACACATATAATTACCGTATCTCTAAATCTTGAACTAATATTGAAAAAATAAGTTTCATTCCGGTTTTAGCACATTAAAAATATGTAGTAATATTTTGTTGATTTTATTTAGGATATTTTTTGGCTGTTGATCAGTGTAATGTGACTCGTGTGCGCAAAGTTTTGAACTCAGACCGTCGACTAAGTATTCGTTTAATAGCCCAGATGTTAAATTTACCAAAATATGTGGTTCATGACATTGTGACACAGCATTTGAACATGCGCAAGGTGTGCGAAGATGGTCCCAAAAGTGCTCACTGACGACCAGAAATTGCGGCGAGTGGAAGTGTGCCAAGAAAATTTGAACACGTGTGAAAGTGACCCCCAATTTTTGAATAACGTAATCACAGTTGACGGGTCGTGGATCTTTGAGTATAATCCCGAGATAAAGAGGCAATCTTCCGAGTAGCACACGACGACGTCTCCTCGCCCTAAAAAGGGAAGAATGAGCAAATCCAAAGTGAAAACGATGCTCATTGACTTTTTTGACATCAAAGGCATCGTCCACCATGAATTTGTGCCTCCTGGACAAACCGTCAACGCCAAGTTTTACGTGGAAGTGCTCAGGAAACTCAAACGAAGGGTCAGTCGGGTCTGACAAGATATCGCAGCCGACTGGAAGTTGCACCACGACAACGCCCCTGACCATTTTATCACTTGTTGTTCATGGCAAGACAAATCGATATGTAAAAAATTCTTGAATTCTAATAAACATACGTCGGTGTTTACCCTTATTTGTCACTCAGTATATGTTTTCTGATACGAACGCCTTCTGTATGCGAGTCGAAAAATTTTTCGAATCACCGAGTACGTATTTTGGATAGCTGTAACCAAACCCGAAGTTGTTCTGAATGTATATATACGCGCAACTGGTGATAGTGAGTCCGTTTGAATGCGGACGTAAAAGCCTGAACCGATCATAAATCGTCGCGTCGAGGATATTTATTTTTGAATTGGACATTATGCGCTTTGATAACCCAAATCGATAACAATGGCCACTTCACAGTTCCCGCCGCATCGCTCTGCGCCCTGTAATTCGACGGAAGGGCGTTCATATTAACCAAAGACGTGGAATTTTCCCTAGATTGCAAATTTGATTTCTACCCGATTGCCTCAGAAATTCTATTTCACTGTCTGCAGGCCAAGCTGCTAGATGAATTTTGACATATGAGATGTTGTTGGATTTGTCGTACTAATGCGAGTGGCACTGGCTATTTTGAAATTTCATAAAAACAAAATGGCGGATTAAAAAATCAACATCAAAATTGCTACTTCCCGGGCTACAACTTAAACGGCTCTATTGATTTTGTTATATGAGGAGTCTCTAGATTTGACTTGATAGTGTGACACGGGGTATACAATTCTATTAAATCAAAATTGCTAAATTTAATTTCACCGTCTACAGCCCAAACGGTTGATGGATTCTGGCATTTTAGGTAACTTTAGAATTGTCTTGGTAGCACAACTAAATCTTCATTCTTTTCAGTTACTGAAGTTGGGTTGTATGTATTTTTACAAATATCTAAGTAGTTGAGTTGGAAATTATAATAACAAACATGTGCATGACAGGCGTTATGGTTACTAAAATTGAACCTATTGAATTCGTGCCAGTGTCCGAACCCACGGTGGTCAGATGACTCACGTTTCCATATTACATAACCTGTTTTATCACATTTAAACATCAACGCATCCTCGTAGAAAAACCCTTCACAGCGTTTGTTGTGAAGTCGTTAACGAGAGTGGATGAACTACTTGTTGGAAAAAAAACGCCAATGGCACTGGTCTATCATGTAGGTGGACACCTTGCCTTGGAACACTCAAGATGCGGTGTTGTCAAGCAAAGCAATGTTGCAGAATTTTTGGCGATCCTGACCTATCATTTTGACCTAAAATGGAGCGCCGTTAGGACCGATCCGGAATCGATTGTAAACAGATTCACAATTATTCAAAAATATGTACGATCAAAACAAAACCCTAAGTTGGCCGTAGAGAATAAAGTACCGCATATTTTTCACATGCATCACAATTCAAGTAACTGGTGTAACATACTGGCAACGCGGCAGATTGCAACGACCTTCCGCACCAGCATCTATAAAGACTATCGAATTACCATAGGAGTTTTATCTACAGAACTTCATTTGGTTTGAAAATCAGCCTTCGCTATGATCATTTTGAAAAGTGCTAGTCATTTTTCATGTTTCGCTGAAAAAAAATCCAAATTTGAGCCAGCATTTCTGGGGATTGTATTAGAGCTTTAGCAAAACTTTGGTTCGACAGATCCCTCTTTAAAGATTGTTATTTATGTGTATAACTAGTTGTATTAAATATACAGTCATTTTTAAAGAATTCTTGATAAAGTTCAGCTCTCTGAAATGTTTTGCCATATAACTTTTATATTAAATGTATGTTCTTTGTTACAGGTAAGCTGAAACGAAGAAAATGCAATTACGTAAGTGATTCTGTTTTGATTGAAATTGATATTTGAAAACATAGTATAATTATTTCATATGCTTAATTGGATAATCAATATTTGATCTCAATTGGAATCAAAGCTTGAAGGCAGACGAAAAATTATTCCACCTTGAAAATGGGCACCCATATAGCCAAATTTAGGAGGCTGTTGAAAGCGGTGGAAGCAAAAATAATTTCTATGTCGGGATGTTTTGAGGAGTACAAAAACACGCGGCCCGGCCAAAAAACGAGTACTCTATAAGGAATATTTTACTCCTCAAGCAGAAGTCAAAGGGGGCATATCTCCCCGATGCTTTCCCTAATGGTCGCTCATGACCTTGAACTCTATCCTCAGTACCGGTGCGTTTCCTAATGCCAGTCTGTACGAACAGCAACCTCGCAATCTATTAATCGAAAAGTCCCAAAGGGCAAACCAGAAACATCCATCTATTTTCCAGTTTTACCAGATTGATTGAGCCTCCATAATTTAATCGAACATCCATGTCGAACAGACACGCGACGCAAAAATCCCACACATACCAAATAAATATAAAATGACCGAGGCGTCTCGTTTGTCGGCTTTGTCCTGTCACTATGGGAATTCAACTGTGAGGTGTTGTACCTCATGCAGGAGGCGTAGTCTAAGAATGGAGATACGGGGGTTACTTGGATCTAAAATTCCGATTCCAAATGTTCTATCTGTATCTGCATAAGGAATCTCAAGTATTGCCCCGTCACAAACTATAACTATCTTGTTACCGTGCTTATTTCTTTTTTTCTTTATCAATAGTTAATTAATCTACGTATATGTAAGAACTCTGAATCCATTCTGTGCTCTGCTACTATCCTGCTTCACGTCCGTCTCGGTAAATGATTGATTACCAAACAAATTTATATACTATATTTACAAAATACCATTTTTACCAAAAAATATAAACTCTTAAAAATAGTCATTGGATGGTACAGGAAAAAAATGGAAATTAATTAATATTTTCAGAACAGCTTCAGATATTTCCCTGATATTTAGTACGTAGTGAAAGTTAATCAAGTTACATATTTTTCAATGCAAAAATAATTTTTAGCTTTAACAGTGACGTGCGTACGGGTATTGACTTCGATATTTAAAAAAAAAATGGTACGCCAATTATAGAATTAATGTCAATCGCTTTCTGCAGAATGGCACTCAAAACAGGGTACAGAGTCATGTATACTATTTCCACTAATGCCAAACATGCTTATGAACGAAAACTCGTTACCTCCAAAAATAAGAAGAAGGTGTTTCGGTATCTAAGAACAAACCTGAATTCCAAAGTTTCATCACTTCAGATCCGCGACGCTGACGGTCATCTCCACATGGATGCCACCGAATCTGCCAACTTACTGGCAGAGTCCTTTAGTGATGACTTCGTCGATGAGCCTAATGGAGACCTTCTACTGACCACTATCTGCCATAGGTGTCCCAACAGCCTTTGCGAAGTTGAGTTCCTGCCTGAAGATGTATTAATGCACCTGCGAAATCTGAAGACCTCTTCCTCCCCTGGTAAAGATGGGATGACGGCTGCTGTACTTAAAAACTGCGCTTCAGCACTGGCACTACCATTAAGCTTGATATTCACATCGTCTTTTAGATCTCATACCCTACCCTCATGCTGGCTTAGTGCTTCTGTTACCCCTGTAGTCAAAAAGGGCGACAAATCCTGCGCTAAAAATTATCGACCAATAAGTCTCGTTCCTATCGCCGCCAAAATAGCTGAAAGAATCATATTAGATAAGCTCCAGTCATTTGCTTTCGAAAATGACCTTATCCCTAAGAATCAGCATGGATTTCTCCCTGGTCGATCAATAATGACCAACCTTCTGCACTCTCTCAACGATTGGACTCAGTATCTGGACACTAAGACTCCTGTTGATATAATCTACTTAGATTTTTCTAGGGCTTTCGATCGCGTACCACATAGAAGGCTTCTGTTTAAGTTGGAATGTATGGGAATAAGAGGCGAGTTGTTGCTGTGGATTAAGGCTTTTCTCACCGGGAGGACTTTCTCTGTGCGCGTCAGTGATAGCCAGGCTCACCTTCATCATGTAGCAAGTGGAGTTCCTCAAGCCTCTGTCTTGGGGCCAGTGCTGTTCCTTCTGTATACAAGTGACCTGCCAGCATTGATTTCCTCCACATGTTCAGCTTATGCCGACGACACCAAAATTTACAATACTGTCGTAAATTCTGCTATGCTTCAACGAGATCTTGATATTGTTTGTCAATGGTCAGTCAGTTGGCTTTTATCCTTAAATCTAACTAAGTGTTGTGTCCTTCACCTCGGGAAGACAAATCCGCGATTTACATACAAGATCTCTGACCACAACATCGAAGCAGTTTCCAGCCACACTGATCTCGGCGTTGTAGTCAACGATCGTCTTTCCTGGTCAGAGCATATTCACCACGTTACATCAAAAGCCAAAAAACTTCTATACATGCTGGAGAGGTCTTTCAAAGGATCCGATGTCAACACTTGCGCCTACATTTACAAGGCATTCGTGAGGCCAATTCTTGAATTCGCTGGCCCGGTATGGGACACTGTGCTTCTGCGCGATAGAAATCTCGTCGAATCAGTACAGCGTCGGGCTACTCGTATCCCTTTTGGAGCACGAAGACCAAGCTATGAAGATCGCCTTGAATTATTCAACCTGACCTCATTCTCTGAGCGAAGACTTCGTGGCGATCTTATAGTTACCTTCAGGATACTTCATGGTTTGATGGGCACCAACCTCATGCATCTATACCGTCTATCGCGCAGCAATCTACGCGGACACAGCTTCAAACTGCATAAGGAGCCATTTAAAACAACACTCCGACAGTGGTTTCTTCCCAACCGCATATTCAACACCTGGAATAGTTTACCTGAAAGTGTGGTTGGTGCTACTTCAGTTAATAGCTTCAAAGTGCAGTATGATAGCTGGAGGAGTGTACAAACTTTATAGCTATGAACTGTCTTTTTTTATTTTTTTCTATTTGATGTATTTGTGTTACGTGTCCGTACACTATATTTACTGCATGAGCTTATAGTACCGTGTACTCTGCTCATCTCAATTATCATAATAATAATAATAATAATTATAATAATGACAATAAATTTATTTATCCTCCTAGATCGTTTTTAGACATACATGTAGATAAACATTTCAGAGTAAAATAATACGCAATTTAACGATTTAAATATTTTTATCAGCATAAAAGCGGCTGTGTAACAAAACCTTTTTCAATGAATCCTTGAATGAAGTATAATCATTAGAATATTATATAGGTATTTGTAAAGAGTTGTAAAGTTTTTGGCTCATGTAAAACGGACAGCTTTCATACAAAGTTGTATTAAGCTAGATCTTAATGAGTTGCTACTCTGGTACTATATCTATGTACATGGCAGTTTTCATGATAATGCGTTTGTATACGTACACCGATGGCAGAGTAAGTACCTATCTTATAAGTCTTGAATTATTGTCGACATTCCATAGGTCTTACATCAAACATTAAGCGAATAATTCTTTCTTGCATAATAAATACTCGCATGGCCAAGGGTGAATTACCATACAATATTACGTGGATTTGTGAATATACGAATGCAAAATGGACGCTCAATAACTGACTAATATTTAGACAGCCTTTTAGGTGTTATATGGCATAATTGTTGCTGCTTAATTTCTCAGAAATTACATCGATGTTAGTAGACCAGCTCATATTGCTGTCAACATGTAGACCAAGAAATTTTGTTGTCACTGATCGTAACAATATCAGAATTGATAGGAACTACTAAACCGCCAATTTTGCGGCGTATAGTGGTACAACTGTTTGAAATGTCAAGATTATTATTGTTAATTGTAAAGAGTCAGAAGTGTCAAAAAGTACAACTTCCGTTTTCATATACAGAAATGTCACGATTTTTTAGCTGTTTAAGGGGTATGAGCTAGGGCTTCTGTTTGTACAAAAATTAGGAGGATCTAGTGTTTTTTCGAGTATGGAAGAATGGTGTGCAAATGGGGAGAGACAACAGTTTCACAACAGTAAAAGGTATGTTTTGATTGTGCATTGCTGTGTGAAGGGTTGTGGTTTACTAATCTGGTCGCCGCATCCCAAGAGAGTTTTTCTCTTTGTTATGAATTTGTAAGTGGTAGACGGTTTCAGACTGTCGAGCGTGGAGGTACCACCCGGCCGATTTCTAAGGTGGGGCCATACTGTGTGCTTGTCACATGTACACGTGTTTCCCGGTCCACGAGACGTCCTCCCTCTTTCCTATGTATACCCCTGCATGGTGAAATTTAAAAAAAAATGGGAGCAGTCAGTATCTAATTCAACAGCAGAGTAGGCGGAAGGGACCGGAAAGTTTCTGTCACGAATGCCTGCGGTTGGAAGCGATTGTGATAACGTATGATACTGGAAGAGAGCGTTGGATGTCCATAGTTAAAATAGCAATGCTTAAGCGATAATACTGAAGAATTATGAATGCAAGTATGTGTAACATGAAATCGATTCCAAATGTGTGTAGTTTACTAGCAGCGAAGTAGTTTTAGTAGAAAACTAGCATTTTTACGTTTTAATCCAGTAAAAATATGGTTTTAAATTATGAAGTGTTTTGCCGTTTCTCAGATTTTTTAAATCAAGGGCTAAATATTTCAGAGAAACAGCAAAGAAATTCTCGATAAAATTCGGAAATAATTGAAAGTAATAAGTATGGAAACGTGGTGTATACTACATCGTACGCATAGTAGAGGGCGCTGCCACAGATGGTTCTAAGAAGTGAGATGTGTAGCGTATATTAATAACCTGTGTTTCTAATCATTTAGCTTCGTATCACTTCAGCGTTAAAATGTTGTTTTCTTCGCTTTGTGCCATTGGAGGTGTACCTTTATAGAATTCTAATGTCTATACAGGTGCGGCTAGTTAAATGGTTGAACTATTCCTTCTTTTTGTTACAAAGTACTTACCCCTTTTCCGCTTTGTATGCCCGGCTAACGTCACAGTACGTCCGTTTAGCTTTGATTTTTGACGCGCTACGCTACCGCGTTGCCGCTCCAGTCGGCTGAATCTGACGCGCCTAATAAGATTATGACATCGATTGGCCAATTAGTCTGTGTGCGTGGCTGGCAGCCCGGATGGACGCTAAACGTTAAATGGCTTCACTAGATTTTTGTGCGTACGCTACTATTCGATGAGCGTTACATAACCACCGAACTTCACCAATTAACTAGAATAATTAGGCGTGACTGATGGTTACTTATTTGGAAATTCGCAATAGAATGTATGTTCAAGAATTAAAAAATAATAGGCTTGATAGGGAGACAAAAAAAATAGTGTCGTAAAGGTGTTTTCAACCCGGCATAAAGACATAGACACAACTGATAAGCTACTATAAAGGAAAAAAAAGTATCCTTTGAGTCTGCAACCCACAGTCCATGTTAGCCAAATGAGGGTTGCTGTAATTCAGGCAAGTATTAGGAATACGATGATTTCCCCATTTGTTCATAGGTAGCGTTCACGTTCGAGTGGGCTAGCGTAGTGCCTAGTGCGAATTTTGCAATCGCAATGGATGAGATTGCTATTTTTTGAGCGATAAGCATGCGGTGACCAGATAACAACCCTTCAGACAAACGATTAGATACCTAGTTGCCAGATTTAAGCTACGAGAACAGTGGTTTTAGATTCACTGGCGTCGCTTAAGTGCTGCTGGTGGAAGCGCATCGTAAAATGAACAAAAGGCGTTTTCGAAAATTTGCTTGGGTTAGATAGGTGGCTGATCGAAAGCCCGCGACTTGACATATCATTGACCTAGAATAGGCTTCCGAAATCGAGTAAACAGTACGCTAGATTCACTTTCAAAATCGTCTGTCCGATAAAAGGTTGACGTATGTCAAGTTCGATGATAAAACTCGTCAAGGCTGCTGAAATATATCGTAAAATAAATAACCCCTTTGAAACCCTCCCGAGCATAATACATTACTTGTCCATCTAATTCACTTTCCAGAACAATTTATCTTCATCCCAGCTACCCTCATGTCACTGTGTGCACAACTTTATGCTGTTTCCAATATTCCATTGTTCCCAAAATCGTGCTCACCAAACTTCCACCGCGCGTGGTAGACACAAAAAAAGAACAATGGGGAGGAAAAAACTCTGAACGGCCCTAGAAAATAATGATTTTCGAATATAACAAGTGGCTTACGAGCGCCACTGTCTATCAGAGTCAAAGCGAAATATATAGAATAGTGATAGTAGGATCACTTACCGGTCAACCCGGTTTCTTCCTGTCACCATTCTCTGACTACGGATCGACTAAGCTTGAGGCCAAATTGAAGGTGGTAAACTGAGAGGATGTCTGTGATAATATGAAGCTCACTCTAATAGAATTCGAAGGTATTCAGAGGCGGTTTGCGAAATATTTATGGTACAAGGAAGACGAAGGTACGTATCCATAGGAATGTTGCGCATATTTTCTTCAGTTTTATGTTTTTTTATTTTTTGAAGATCACATTTAAGATAAGCGTATACAATTACCAGCGTTCACTGGTAGACATGCAATTTTACATGTTGGATTTTAAAGCTAGTGGGTGCATATACTTATTGGCCATTATCAGTATATTCTAGGCGGATTAAAGCAAAAATAACATCTATCTATACAGGGTGACTTCGAAGTTGAGTCATTTATGTTAACAGTGAGTAGATCTGATCAAAAGAAATGTTTTTTTCCTTTAACATTTTTGTGGTAAAATTAAAGTAACAAAGTTATAGCCCTTTAGAAGTTTGAGTACCGCCCTGTCTCAAGAATAATATTATGTGCTCGTATTTGGCAACAACGGATATAATCCGCCTTATCGGTTCATCGCATCGGAAACAAAAAAGCGAAAGAATTTGAAACGCTGATCACGATTTTTTTATTCAGTCAATGTGTAACGCGTGAGTGAATAGTGGTGTTTGCTGCGTGGCTCAAACGAAATAAAAAATGGCACATGTTTATGCGGATCGGTTTCCCAATCGAGTGCAACCAACCCGTCGTGCCTTTGTTAATGTAGTACAACGGGCTCGTGAATCAGGTGACTTAAGACCTCACAGGGGAGGATATGCCGGTGCTCCAAGACCTCACGATCAAATACAGGTCCGCACTGAAATACTTGTCGGGAGGATACTTTATAAAACAAGGTAATTTTTTTTTTAATTTATTTTTATTTTTACACACATATTTTGGCTTATCTTCCTTCTACAATCATTATCTGAAAATTAATGACTCAACTTCAAAGTATATAATTAATTATCATAGGTTATGAAACGCTTTTTCGCCAGTGACCTTACTTCTCGTACTCTGCACACTATGTTTAAGAGATCGGCGATGGACCATGCAGGGTGGTTTTATTCAAAACATACGGTCGATTAAAAAGGTTTGAGAGATGTGCAGGAAGCATATTGTGCCTGGAATAATAAGCGAGCCCTTTGATATAATCAGATGATTAGCGTCGGCTCGCCGAGGGTTTTGAGTAGGATGTTTATTGATTTATTACGAGTGGTCAGCGAAGGGACTTTGGGGTTGCTAATCACCGGAAGGGCTTGTTATGCATGCGGACGTTTTATTGCTGGCGCAGGCGGCACAAAAAAGTTGGAAAAGTCAAGATATGAATAAGGATATACAGGGAGGGTGTCCTCGAGAGAATTTAGGAATTCGACTGCGAAGCGCCAGATGAACAAATTTTGTTGTTTTATAATAATTATTATTGAAACAATATATTGAGTCATATCTCTTGGAAATTACTTAAATTATTTGGGTATATGATTACAGTTCTTTTCTTGTTTTTTTGGCGGTTACTTTATAGTGTCATACTAAATAAGTAAACATATTGAATAAGTGTACCACGTGTGGACCTTAGTTTTCAATCGTAAACAATATTTTTAAATTTTTGGTACATTTTATTTAATAAAAGCTTTCTTATTCATTTTTTACTTTTCAGTATCTATGATGATGTTGATGAATTTGGTAATTTCTATACAATTTTCATATATTTTATTAATAGGACTTCATAAAACTGCTTACTTTATTTGCGTTATAAAATAAAACGATAAATTTTTTTTCGGCGATCGTCATACGATATTGAGGATGACGTTATTTGCTTACTGTGTTTATATCTGTAAGCTCTTCTATTTAATACTATAGGGGTGACTATGGAAATTATAAATCATCATTTTGCGGTGGTTTCCATATCGGATTCAGAATGACGTCACGCTGCTTCTTAAGTTTCTCTCATAAAGCCCTTCAATTTGATACCTATGTTACAGGGGTGACTATTTTTAAGACCGAAACGCCATCTTGGGGCGGTCGCTTTCGGGTTACGTTGGAAGTGATGAATCGCCGCTTTGTAATATCCGCCATATTGGATAAAAAATGGAAGCAGTCCACCAAACGCGTGTACAAATGTCAGTTTAATTGGTTAAGGGTAACTGCTTCAAAATTCAGTTCCAACATTTGTTCCACACATACAAACAGGTCAAGTTAATAAGTAATTACTGTAGTTTTATTGCCCACCAAAAAAAAAATGTGAAAAGATCCTATGTAAATCAATTGAAGATCTGTCTTAATCATTACTAAGATTCGAGCTACTCAGAGTAGGGGTCAGTTTGTTCATTATTCAACATGACCTTGCCTCTTAACGACCTTGACTCCGCAAGCTCGACCTTGACTTCTAAAGTAGTCCAGAAACGTGAGCTTGACTCTCCCCGTCATTTTAGTAGACATTTTGGGAATTGTGTAGCATAAAGAGGAATTTACGACAGAAGATTTAAAAACCCACATTACATATATATTAACCACATAACGTTCCCGGTGTAATCTCGCTATGATTGTTCTATCTCGCGGTGCAATAACTGACGGAAAGTACCCCATTCTGAAAAGATATCCGCTCATTCTTGGAGTCGCACGGCAATAACCGAGGGCTGCCTGAGAGAGCTAAAGGGGCGGCTTCGCAAACGAACAATCATGATCTTATCGGTTACATAAAGGAGCAGGAACGAGACGGCTTTCAGTTAGCAATTAGCAGGCCGCCGCGATTGTCTTGGATGTTATTACAGATCTCTTTGGTGGAGTAATAGTCTGTAATGTCGGAGGGGTTTTCTTGTACGTGAACTTTCCGCTTTTGTTTGGTTTCTAGATGCCCTTATTCAATATTGCACTTGCTGATAATTCTTTATAAATTTTATACAACAGGATTTTAGGGTTGGGCTCCCTGCTCGGCTCTTCACCTTCGCAGATGCCTATCTGAGGAGTATAAGATACGTGGGTGATGACAGAACGATGAACGCGAAACCAACAAACCCGCCTTAGACGATTTCGAAGAATAGGGAGGTCAAATAATGTAGGAAGCTCCTGTTCTTAGACCCTTTCAATTCACCGAAATAAGCCTCTGACTTGCGGTCACTGTACCTCTGAGAGGTTTCCGTTCCACCCTTGAGTCCAGAATAGCAATGGGTAGGCCTGGTTGTAATTATAGCGTTAGCGAAGCGAAGGGACGGCCCTAAAATATAATTGAAACGTTCACTAATGCTGCCGTCTGGCCGACCAGCATAAAGCGAGTTTCTCTAATTGAATCACACGTTCGGTCAGACATATCCATACGTATATCGTATTACAAGTGCAAGTGATGTTTATATACACAGGAGGGTTAGCGATAAGATCAGGCGTTCTTTTGAGCCACCTCAAAGTACTGAATAAGGTGGATGATCAACCCAGTTTGCTGATCTAAGGCCTATAAGCCTATTGCCTTGTTTATCGAAGGTAGTTGAAAAGGCAGCCCACATACAACTAATGCACATATCATCCCATCTGATCAGTCTGCTTTTAGGAAATCTTTCAGTACTACTACTACTTCCCTCTTAAACTTAGTGGATAATATTATTAGAGCACTTGATAAAAAAATGGGCGTAGCAGTGATGTCAATCGATTATTCCAAGGCATTTGACAAAATAAATCATGAGTTGTTAATAGCAAAGTTGAAGTATTATGGCATAGATCCAATTGCATTGAACTTTTTTCGAAATTATATATCAAATCGATCGCAGTGTGTATCAATTGAAAACAATAAATCTAGTTTTCTAGAAATCTCGTCTGGGGTCTGTTTTGGGTCCCTTGTTGTTTTTGATATATATTGCTGATCTGCCTAAGAGTTTTTGTAAACTCCAGTCTTTTGCGGATGATACTCAACTGGTCCATTATTTTGATACTGATGATATGGAAATGGCACAGACATCAATAAACCATGATATTCAAAAAGTGTATGACTTCTCGAACAACCACAACCTGTCAATAAATCCTGGTAATTCCAGCCTGTTATTTTTTTGTTCGGATCGTAGGAGGAGAAATTAAAAGTCGATTAACTATTAAAATTGGATCTCAAAGACTGTACCCGGTTGACGAGGTTAAAATTCTTGGCGTGGTAATCGATTACAAACTTAGATTCACCAGTCATGTTAAAAATCTTTTGAAGAAAACCTACTTGAGACTGCGATCACTATATGCCAATAAAGCAAATTTCAATTATAAGCTAAGGAAAAAACTGTGTTCATCTTTGGTTATGCCTATTTTCAACTACTGTGATATTTTACATTATCCGTGTCTCAATGTTGTTACTAGAAATCGGATTCAAATTGTGCAAAACAATTGTGCTAGGTTCATCTGCGGTTTAAGGTGCTTTGACCATGTTTCGGGTAGTCTTATTGAATTAAACTGGATGATAACAAAAAATATTGTCAAATATCATTACCTTGTTTTTATTCATAAACTAATACTTATGTCAAAACCTATATACTTAAGAGAAAAGCTGATCTTTAGGCGTAATATTCATCATAGACATATTAGATTTCCAGATTTGATAACTACACCTATTCACTCCACAACTTTATTCCAGCGTTCTTTCACGTACAGGGCTTCAGTGTTATACAATGCCTTGAGTCCTGAATTCAAAACCATGTCCTTAAATTGCTTCAAGAAAGCTGTCAAATCTCATATTTACTTGGATCCATAGTCTTAATTAGATTGCTATATATGTATTGTTAAATGATTCTTCACTGCCCTTGTGTACATGTAGCAAACCTTGGTGCAACATGTACGTATGTAATGTGTGTATATGTATGTATGTATGTATGTATGTACATAAGTATGTATATATGTATGTATGTACATGTGTATGTATATATGTATATTTTGTTTGATATCTGCTACTTAACAACTTGTTTTTTTTGCATGGGTGGTTAAGCGTAAGAGTAGCATGTTGCTAAACTTCGCCACCATATGCAACTCTTGTTTTTCTGTATGAAGTACAGTTTAAATAAAGACGATTATTATTATTATTATTATTATTATTATTATATTGAAAAATTTTACACAAAACGGCGCTAACAATCTATTTTCGTTATCGATGGCTTCATATGAGGGAACCTTGATTCGGTCAGGTAATCTGGATCTCATTTAAGCTTAAACGTATGATGAAAGTCAGAGACAGAGCTTTAAATCCGTTTACAATTAATAAGACAGAAGATTCCTGGAATCGCTACAAAGAGCTCAGAAATTCAACTTTAAGTCAAATTAAATATGAAAAAGCAGTATATTTATTGTTGCTCCGTCAGCAAAATGATTCAAAAATGTTTTATATATCCTTAAAATCAGTGCGTATCCAACAGTCACAAAATACTTATATTTCTCTACATTTAAAGAACCCTGCTGATATTAATAATTATTTCTGTTCCATTTTTAATAACGCCATTTGTTCATGCACAGAGAAGATTGAGCATTATGAAAAGAATCACTATTCTAGTGATCGATTCAAGTTTAAACCAATCGACATGACTGATTTAAAATCGATGTTCTAGTCTCTGAAATCGGATGCCTTGGGAAGCGATAGCGTGTCACTCAGAATGCTAAAACTTGCCTTTTTGCGATTTCAGGTCACATTTTACACATGATAAATACCTGTTTAGAAAATCATGGAAAGAAGCATTAGTGTTACCCCTAGCTAAAATAAGTAAACCAAAAATATATTCTGATTTAAGACCAATTAGTATTTTACCTGTTTTGTCCAAATTATTAGAAAAAGCAATGTGTGCCCAAATTTGAGATTATCTCTCTAAACATAAGATTTTGCCTCCCAAACAATGCGGTTATCGAAAAGGATATAACACTGCAGGTGCCCTACTAGACTTAACCGATAACATTTTTAGAGCCTGGGATCAACATATGATCACACCATTAGTACTTCTTGACTTCACTAAGGCATCCGATACCATAAATCATCGTCTTCTAGTAGCCAAGTGTAAATCTTTTGGTTTTTCCGATTCTGCCTCAAAAATGACTCGGAGCTCTTCAGGAAATCGATATCAAAGGGTACACATTGACATAGTTCTATCTTCAAAGTGCCTGATTTCCTCCAGAGTGCCTCAAGGGTCTGTACTTGGGCCACTCCTATTCATTTTGTATATTTCAAATCTCCACTCAGTTGTTAATTATTGTTATATCCAATTCTGTCTGCAGACGATTCACAGATCTACAGTCATTTCCATAATCACGACATTCGAAATGCTGAATCTGAGGTAAATGATATAACATCTATTAGTATGTATGCAAAAATCATAACCTTCAGTTGAACCCTTTAAATTCGAAAGTCATCATTTTTTCACCAAAACTATTTAGAAGTGATGCCAAAAGAAATGTTAAAGTAAAATTAAATGGTGAGACTATAGAAGTAAGTGAGTCAGTGAAAAACTTGGGCGCAACTTTAGATGAATATCTGAATCCACAAAATTGCTATCATATGATGAATTTAAAAGACATATGAAGAAATTTATTTTGAATAGAAGTATATAAATTAGTTGATAAAATTTATCTATCACCTCACACAAAAATATTTCCAATATAGCATTTCTTTGTTTTGTATAATTGTTACAATTTTATACTTTTAACTCATGAAATATTGAATAGCCTTTACTTACTTACTTACTAGGTTTAATTATGTTATATATATATATATATCATATTTTTTATACACCTACATTTTTAAACTTCTAACTTATCAAATGTATTTATGTTGTTTTTATTGTTTTTACAGTTTTTCTTTTTTTTTTGGTTAAGTGGCAGAGTAGCCCCCCTAAATAAAGAAGATTTATTATTATTATTATAATTATTTCGAATATTATCGTGATCAAATTCTAAATTATCAGAGAATCGAATGTGGGCTAAGAAGGGATTAATAAAGACATTATTATTATTATTGTTATTATTAAATTAATTGCTTGGGGGCCCAGCAGCAAAAATTCATATTACTGAAAAGCTATCAAAATGTGACAATGTACGGACATTTTTTTTAAGGAAAAACAAGATACCATGTATGACATGTCTCAATCGTCTTTTGTTTTCCAGCAACCTGTCTAACTTTCGTTTTTCTTATGGCCGCCATATTGAATTTTTTGATTTTTGGAAAGAGTGTAAAATTTCCAGTCTAGTGATGTCTCACAAGTGTATAAAAGATTGTAGTATCACCGGAATATAATCACACGTAATGCTATGTATTACTTTTTTTCTAAGGAGGCCATGATTTATTTGTCAGAAAATAACATTAATAAGCGCCTTGAATTTTCAGTAGAATATTATCGACTTCTCAACAAGTCAAATGTTTTGGGACAAATACTCAACCATGATTCAATCGAAAAATCGTATTTTTTTATTTTTTTGCAACACAAAATAGGTGAAAAAGATTTCTACCTCGAAATAAAAATCGACCAGTTCAAGCGAATTTTTTTCAGTGCTCTTATCGGCAGAAAGAATTAGTTACACAGAAATGACTGATTTGTAACCAATACGATTATTGTTTGCAAAATGCAAATAAATAAGGCACATACCAACTCCACCAATACTAATCGAAGAGCTTGTTTTTTGGATACTTCTCTCGCAGAACAGAAAAAAACTCGTTGAAACGCTCTTATCAGTAAACAGAAATCCCACAGAAATGTTTGACGCTGATTGGTCAACCAATACGATTATCGTCTGCAGAATATTCTACGAACTGTATGGCTTGTAGGCGGGTCTTTCGTGGTTTTTTGTCTCTCACAGGATATCATTGGTTATTTAGAATTTCCTTTACTTGCTATCATGTAAGATACGTTGCGATGAGATTTTCAAAATACGCTGACAGTGGAGATTTTGGTACTTTTCGCGACAGTCGATTATTTATCAATTAGTATGTGTACAATTTTTTTCTTCTTTCTGTATTGTGATCATACGTGATGCTGAGAGATTAGACATAAATATATTCATTCGTATATACACAATTCCAAAATGTGTACGCTCGAAATAAATCCATTATCGGGGCGCGTGAACAAAACTAACTCATATTTTCAGCATGAATTTAAGGAACGATGTAACATGTTGCCAGAGTGTCGCGTCAGCATTGCTGGGCAACGAGGTAATGAGCTTTGCTGACCAGCCGGCATCTCTCTGTCTAACATACGAGGGGCACGCTGTATATTTTGAGATGCGCATTAACTATACTAGTTAAAACCGGCAAGATTACACTATTAGAAAGAGCAGTCCTTTATTAGTAAGTCGCCGCATTCAGTTCATTTGCAACCGTCTTACAGTGCACCATGACCTTAAAGTCGGTTTAACAACATCAATGAATCGAATGGTTACAACAGACATTTGGAAATGAAGCTCCGTCACGCAAGTGCGTTTCTTCTTCTCTACAAGTCAAATGTTTTGGGACAAATTTCCAACTACGATTGTAATAAAAAAACAAGTCAGAAAAATCTTCGTACGACATTACCTAGTGTATTCCTGTTAATGTTTCTAACTGTGCTCAAAATTCTTGCTTTTTAATGAAATTATTCTTTCAGCAAACTGCCCTCCGAAGAAGTTTCTCTCCGTTTGTGGTCTTCTCTACTAGTCTTCTACTTTATAGCGAACGGATGCGAGACTTTGCATATCCTTGACCTCTATTCTGTACAGAATGGTGAAACCGAAACAGCCGCCCCTGATTTGAGCCCATTCCCAAATGGTCTTTGGTTAATGGCATTTCGCGTTTCCGGTTTTGTCTTATGACAGCGGACGGAAGCGATATCCACGTCGCTGCGCCATTATGAGAAAACGTTGTTGATGGATACGCTTCCGAATATGATACTCGTTTCATGGTTGCCGGGCTTTCATACTTAATAAATTGAATATATACATCCAGCTATTCCAATTAATGAATAGAAACGTCCATCGTTCGAGGCCCAACTTCGCCGTTTGGGTTTATGGATACTACAAGCAGTATGACTATTATACATATTCAACAGTAGTAGGATCACTCGCGAAAAAATCAGTTTCATCTGACGGCCATCGCTTCACCTGCAGAAAGCAACTCAATAGAAATTCGTATTGTACAATAAACACTAATTGAAATATACGTGATGTGAATTACCATCCAGACAACGGCGCCTTAGGAAAATTATTATCTATGACACTCACTTTCCTTGCCTCTGTTCAGTAATTTTTTTCTTCTCTTTTTAGGGAAAAAAAATAGTTCGAATAGTTGAGGTAAAACCCGTATAAAACACTTCAACCTGTTCTATTTTGAAAATACAGTGGAGTTATTGAAGTATATTAGAACAATTGGCGTTGTTTGAACAAAATTCCTGTTTGTCCTTATTTCAGTCTCATCAGTGGCATAGCCATTTATCTACTAATATCATGTTTCTTGGTAATGGGGCATTTAAGGACCTATGTTTCTACGATCTTTTTTGTTATTTTTGGATGTACCTTCTACTCTAGAAATATTGCCACGTTTTTCTGAACCACCCTGTGTAAAGATAGTGAATGAGGATTACTCATAGTAAAACAGTATACTTCCCTAGTGACGTCTGTTTCTCTGGTTTTCGCAGCTACTTGAAAGGTTTGACGATAGCATTTAAGAAGTCCTACATAATATAAAGTATTTTCTATCAGTGGTCCTACTATTCTTGAG
Organism: Acanthoscelides obtectus; assembly: GCA_963669975.1. Taxonomy (NCBI): domain Eukaryota; kingdom Metazoa; phylum Arthropoda; class Insecta; order Coleoptera; family Chrysomelidae; genus Acanthoscelides; species Acanthoscelides obtectus. The sequence goes on from CAVLJG010000005.1 coordinate 11,415,815, forward strand.
TCTATATACTGTGCTATATAAGTTTATTTTACGCTATATTATGCGCATTGCACCATTTGATTTCATATGATGTTTCATATCTAGTGTTGTATAACTGGATATGTCCATAACCGAGGAAGGAATATAATTTTGTTTGAAAGCATCCATAATAACGTCAATTTATGGACAACTAAATGTTTACAGTTATTACTTATTATAGATTTACAGCATTGATATTTGAAAAAAATCTAATAGGAATTCTGGAAAAAAGATATGTTTACTAAAATGATCACCTTGTGATATTCATATGATGTGCCCGGGCCTCACAGTACAAGAGTTAACTGGTTAGTAACCTAATACATATGTTTAATGTAACTTCACGCATAAAACTTCAAAAATATAACATCATGACTTTTCAAATTACCAGTTATATCAAATTTATTCCCCACGAAAAATTTAGAAATGGAGATAACGTGCGCATCTAACGACCCTACAACCAAGGAAGAGAAGACACTTCGTGAAATGCCTTTGTAATCCTCCGGTCGGCCCATTGACCTTGGGTTTGACCTTGCGTACCGAGGCGGTGTTGCCAAGCTGTCATAAAATATTTATAAAATGCTACGTTTATACGAAGCAGCATGGAGTTCGGTACTTTTGAAGGTTTTTGGTGATTACGTCAAAAAGTCATACGAAATAAATTAGCATATCTTAAACTAACCATGATGTTTTCGTCTGTCCGACCACGGACACCTGTTTCATGCTTCTTGGATACTCATCAGCATAGTCTGACTTGGTCTTTCGTCTCTGGACAAACGAACAAAAACATTGCAACTATCCTCTATCTCGAAATACGACAGTCCAAAGCGCCATCTATGTATCTATTCTAGTGTATCGAACGCACATGTGCAAGTCGTTCTTACAATCTCTAACATGTTGCGGCGCTTTCTCCCGGCCAGGTCCGTTTCCATTTGAATATGCTGTATGCAAATATTGCCTGCAATTTGTTGTATAGGTAACCTTCCATTACCGGCTTTTCATACCCTTCCAATATTTTTTTTGTTTGATCTCACTAATGTATTTTTTTCTTTTACAGGTAAGTCGCACCATCCAGATAGTCGGATGGTAAGACAGTTTATTTAACATATACCGCCCGAGTTTTGAAGATTTCAATACATATTTCGGCGTAAAATTTTCTGTTCTTTCAATTGCATGTGTAAAAAGGGAGGTTTCCATTTAAAAACAAAAGTTGACCTTGAAATAACATTGAGGTGGGGTTCAAGGTTGAGTTCAAGAAAACCATTAAATTTCTTGTTTTAAGAACCGCTAGACAGACATCAGCGTTCGAGACATAAAGGGTTGTCCAATAGGGACGCAGGAAAGTAAACGTCAATTTGACATAGACGCCATCTTTGTTTTCTGTCACCGACATGTCATTTTGTTAGTTGAATGTTTACCATTGATCGCTATGGAGTCGTATTCGATTGAAGACCGCATTAAAGTTATTCAAGAGCACTACAAAAATGGTGCAAAAATAAAAAACACGTTTCGCGCGCTTCGTGAACATTTCGGTCGCAACAACCGCCCAAACGAAACAACCATCGGTCGTCTGGTGCGTAAATTCGAGGTTCTGTGGCAAATCTGCCACGCTCTGGCCGGCCAAGGAGCGTTCGCACACCGGAAAATATTGCTGTTGTGAAGGAGAGTGTGAGAGACGATCCGAAACAATCAACAACGCGTCGATCCCAAGAATTGGGCATCTCGAGAACCAGTTTGCTCCGCATTCTCCACAAGGATTTGAATGTACACGCCTACAAGATCCAATTGACGCAAGAGCTGCGTCGGGCCGACCATTTTTCTCGCCGAACGTTCTCAGATTGGCTCCTTGAACACCGCCAAATTGATGGCAATTTTTCATCAAAAATCATGTTCAGCGACGAAGCACATTTCACTTTGAATGGGACGGTAAACAAGCAAAACTGCCGCATCTGGGCGAACGAAAATTCCCGTGAGTATCAAGAGCAGCCGATGCATCCTCAAAAAGTGACTGTGTGGTGTGCATTGTGGTCAAAAGGCATCATCGGACCTTACTTTTTCGAAAATGCGGCCGGGGACGCCGTTACCGTCAATTCTGAGCGATATCACGTAATGATAGAGGACTATTTTTTGCCGCAAGTTGAACGAATGGATATGGACGATGTTTATTTCCAACAATTACGGTGCCACATGCCATACAACCCACGTCTATATCCATCGATTGCAGTCCTTCTTCGGTGATCGCGTGATTTCGCGCAGACGAAATGTGCCATGGCCACCAAGATCGTGCGATTTGACTCCCTTGGACTTCTTTTTATGGGGATATTTGAAAAGCAAAGTCTACGTCAACAAACCAGCCACCCTCCAAGAATTCAAAAACAACATCATTGCCGAGATAAATGCCATAGCACCGACGATGTTGCAAAATGTCATTGAAAATTTCGACCATCGCGTGGACGTCTGTAAATCCAGTCGTGGTGAACATTTGAGCGATATTATTTTTCATACATAAATGGTATAAATGAACCTTCAAAATAAAGTACCCAACTTCATTTGAATATCTATCTTTCTTGTTTTAATATGCGTTTACTTTCCTGCGTCCGTTTTGGACAACCCCATATATAGTCCCCGATTTGATTCGAGGTCTATACAATTCTTTCCTTGTTCAAAGCTAATAAAGACCTGACCTTGACGTACCTCACCTGGAAAAATACACCCCATTTTTCTTTGTGCAAGACAAAGTACATACAAGTAGATATACTTTCACAAATCGCGTCGAACTTTCCTGAGCTGAACTTTCTTTTGTACCTTTGATGGATTTATCGTCGCTGACAGGCTGAGTGGCGATAATAACAGGATGGACAGGGATAAAGCAGGAAGCTTCATCGAAATTGACTGGATATCGATTACTGGGCAGTTTTGGATACCTCATAGTATAAACTTTGTTGATTGGATATATTTGTGTGTGAGAGGTTTGGAACTGAGCTTAGAAAGCGGAAATGTTTGAACAAATTATTATTAATAATAATAATAATAATCGTCTTTATTTAAACTGTACTTCATACAGGAAAACAAGAGTTGCATATGGTGGCGAAGTTTAGCAACATACTACTCTTACACTTAACCACCCATGCAAAAAAAAACAAGTTGTTAAGTAGCAGATATCAAACAAAATATACATATATACATACACATGTACATACATACATATATAAATATGTACATACATACATATACACACATTACATACGTACATGTTGCACCAAGGTTTGCTACATGTACACAAGGGAAATGAAGAATCATTTAACAATATATCTATAGCAATCTAATTAAGACTATGGATCCAAGTAAATATGAGATTTGACAGCTTTCTTGAAGCAATTTAAGGACATGGTTTTGAATTCAGGACTCAAGGCATTGTATAACACTGAAGCCCTGTACGTGAAAGAACGCTGGAATAAAGTAGTGGAGTGAATAGGTGTAGTTATCAAATCTGTATATGTCTATGATGAATATTACGCCTAAAGATCAGCTTTTCTCTTAAGTATATAGGTTTTGACATAAGTATTAGTTTATGAATAAAAACAAGGTAATGATATTTGACAATATTTTTTGTTATCATCCAGTTTAATTCAATAAGACTACCAGAAACATGGTCAAAGCGCCTTAAACCGCAGATGAACCTAGCACAATTGTTTTGCACAATTTGAATCCGATTTATAGTAACAACATTGAGACACAGATAATATAAAATATCACAGTAGTTGAAAATCGGCATAACCAAAGATGAACACAGTTTTTTCCTTAGCTTATAATTGAAAATTGCTTTATTGGCATATAGTGATCTCAGTCTCAAGTAGGTTTTCTTCAAAAGATTTTTAACATGACTGGTGAATCTAAGTTTGAAATCGATTACCACGCCAAGAATTTTAACCTCGTCAACCGGGTACAGTCTTTGAGATCCAATTTTAATAGTTAATCGACTTTTAATTTCTTCTCTCCTACGATCCGAACAAAAAAATAACAGGCTGGATTTACCAGGATTTATTGACAGAATGTGGTTATTCGAGAAGTCATACACTTTTTGAATATCATGCTTTATTGATGTCTGTGTCATTTCCATATCATCAGTATCAAAATAATGGACCAGTTGAGTATCATCCGCAAAAAGACTGGAGTTCACAAAAACTCACAGCCTTACGCATCGGACTTAAAACTAGAAATTATTTCAGCTACTTCATGAGGCTCAAGAAGCCTGAAAGAAAATTTATTAATATGGGGAACATTTTCGCTATAATACCTTAAAACGTGATCAGGAGCAGGAAATAATTATTTGCAAGGAACGAGTCTGCAAGATGGTTTGGAATACGTGGCTTATCAGATGTTTGTGCTTTTTATATTTTTCAATTCATACCACAATTTTTTCTGATCACGCCCTTTTTCCAAGTGAGCAAGATACGCCATTTTTTCATGTCTAATGCACGATAGTGCAAGGTTTCTAAGTTCCCTAAAAACCTGCAATCTTGCTGGACTTCTGTCTATCTTGTATAAATAATATGCTCTCGTTTTTTGCTTCAGAAGCTGTCTCAACGGATATGACAACCACGGCGCTTTCGGCTTACTCACGCGTACCGTCCTTATAGGAGAGTGACGATTGAAGATGTCAATTAACTTGCTACTGAAAAATTGAACTTTATCATCAATATTCCTCATATAACACATTTCAATAAAATTTACTCTAGCCAGGTCATCAATGAAAGATTGCTCATCAAAGTGTGAGAAATCTCTGAAGGTGATCATTTTTTGTTCATGTTTCACACGGGATATGTTTAAGATACAGCAAACAATTTTATGATCGGACAACAAATTAGCATCTAAAGTAAACCAGTTAGTGACAGTAATTGGGGTATCAATAAAAATAGGGTCCAGAAGAGTTGCTGTACTATTAGTTACTCTAGTGGGAGCATCAATAATTTGCTTGAAACCATACATATCCAAACATTTTTGTAAGGTATTATCGGCAAATAAATTTACATTTAAATCACCAAGGATAATAATATTTTTAAAATTACTCAGTACATTAGGCATTATATTGTCTAAGGCATTTGTATAATCAACTAGCCTTTGTGAAGGGGGACGATACAATATACCTACAGCAAAATCATGCTGATCAATCCTTAATTTTACCCATAGCTGCTCTAAAAACAGAACTGTGTCTAGCGTGACGTCATCATCAATAATCTCAGCACGTATGTTTTGTCTAACCACCACGGGACAACCTGTCCTTGCGAAAAAAGTTAAAATTTCTGATGTTAACTACATCCCTTGTGATATCAGGGCTTAACCATGTTTCCGTTAGAGCAAGAATGTCAAAATCATCCTCATTCATCATGTCCGTATATGCGTTAAAGCTTGACATCAGAGATCTTATATTTAGGTGACCTATTTTGCACTTCTTCGTAATACTAACAGGTTCCATATGGATTCAGGAGTATTAACAAAAATAATGAAAAGTTAAAAATTAAGGAAATATATGTTTTTAAAGAAGAGTCGTTTAACTAGAGTTGCTAATCAAAGTTAATCCTATTTTTCAAATTGCGCACATAATTTATATAAGCCGGACAATGAGAATCATTTGCAGCATGATTAACTTGGACGTGTGACTTAGACTTAGAACCATAACTTACACAATTTATACATTTCACCTGGTCACATGCGACCTCACACTGATTTGCCATATGATCTCTTGAGCATTTGATGCATGCAGAGGTAGACGATTTGCATAGCTTGGCAATATGTCCGAACTTACAGCATCTGAAGCACTGGGTTATCCGCAGATGATCAACAATAGGACACTTTCTCCAACCCAACCAGACATAGCCTCGTGCTAGAAGCTTCTTGCGTAAATCAGGGGATACTTCCAGAACTATTTGACGAGTTCTTTCAATTTTGGTGATAACTTTTAAATCCGCATGATCATCCATGTCATTCAATCCCACGATGTTTTCAATTAACATCTTGTCATCCTTGATATCATCAGAGAAATTCACATTTTTTACTAGCAGACGGGGGTTGTATTTTTTCAACTCGTTGGCAGTCAAACGACCATTCAGTTGACCATTGACAGCATTTTTTAGTTTTGCCACATCGATTGCGTTGGGGAATCGAGGTCTTCAAGGAATGTCCATCACATTTTAGTAAAGATAGTTAGTATGGAATTTAATATGTCCGGACTAGCGCAGTTGCTGGCACGCTAACGCTATGCAAAATATTGCACGTTGATGTCTTTATTTAAAACCTCACGTAGCGCAGTTGCTGGTATGCTAATGCAATGCTAGCGATAACTTTATCCCTATCTCTAATCATTTTTTATCCTTTGGCATCTTTGATCTGGTATCTGGTATTTGGTATCTGGTGTCTGGTATCTGGTATCTGGTATTTGGTATCTGTTATCTCTTTATCTGGTATCTGGTATCAGGTATCTGGTATCAGGTATCTGGTATCTGGTATTTGGTATTTGGTATCTGTTATCTCTTTATCTGGTATCTGGTATCAGGTATCTGGTATCTGGTATTTGGTATCTGGTGTCTGGTATCTGGTATCTGGTATCCGATGTCTGGTATCTGGTATCTGATGTCTGGTATCTGGTATCTGGTGTCTGGTGTCTGGTGTCTGGTATCTGGTGTCTGGTATCTGGTATCTGGTGTCTGGTGTGTGGTATCTGGTATCTGGAATCTGGTATTTGGTATCTGTTATCTCTTTATCTGGTATCTGGTGTCTGGTATCTGATATCTGGTGTCTGGTATCTGGTATCTGGTGTGTGGTATCTGGTATCTGGTGTCTGGGATCTGGTGTCTGGTGTCTGTTGTCTGGTGTCTGGTATCTGGTGTCTGATGTCTGGTGTTTGGTATCTGGTATCTGGTGTCTGGTATCAGGTATCTGGTATCTGGTATCTGGTGTCTAGTATCTGGTGTCTGGTATCTGGTGTCTCGTATCTAGTGTCTGGTGTCTGGTATCTGGTGTCTGGTATCAGGTATCAGGTATCTGGTATCTGGTATCTGGTACTTGGTATTTGGTATCTGATATCTGGTGTCTGGTATCCGGTGTCTGGTTTCTGGTATCTGGTATCTGGTGTCTGGTATCTGGTGTCTGGTGTCTGGTATCTGGTATCTGGTGCCTGGTGTCTGGTATCTAGTATCTGGTGTCTGGTATCTGGTATGTGGATCTGGTATCTGGTATCTGGTGTCTAGTATCTGGTATCTGATATCTGATATCTGGTGTCTGGTATCTGGTGTCTGGTATCTGGTGTCTGGTATCTGGTGTCTGGTATCTGGTATCTGGTATCTGGTATCTCGTATGTGGTGTCTGGTATCTGGTGTGTGGTATCTGGTATCTGGTATTTGGTATTTGGTATCTGTTATCTTTTTATCTGGTATCTGGTGTCTGGTATCTGGTATCTCGTTTCTGGTATCTGCTATCTGGTAACTGGTGTCTGGTATCTGGTGTCTGGTATCTAGTATCTGGTATCTGGTATCTGGTGTCTGGTGTCTGGTATCTGGTATCTGGTTTCTGGTATCTGGTATCCGGTGTCTAGTATCTGGTATCTAGTATCTGGTATGTGGATCTGGTATCTGGTTTCTGGTATCTGGTATCTGGTGTCTGGTATCTGGTGTCTGGTATCTGGTATCCGGTGTCTGGTGTCTGGTAACTGGTGTCTGGTATCTGGTATCTGGTTTCTGGTATCTGGTACCTGGTATCTGGTACCTGTCATCTTTTATAAGTTTTCATTTTTCGTTTTCCGTTTTCCGTTTCCGTTTTCCGTTGTCCGTTTTCCGTTGTCCGTTTTTCGTTCTTCGTTTTTCGTTTTTGGTTTTTCGTTTTTCATTTTTCATTCTTCATATTTCATTTTTTATATTTCATTTTTCATTTTTCATTTTTTTTTCATTTTGCATTTTTCATTATTCATTCATTTTTCATTTTTTAATGTCGCATGTGTCACCATTAATAGCACACAATGGCATTATAAAATCTTCGATATAGCATTAATGCCCTCTATAAAATTGTATGACAAACTCAGATTTATGTGAGGAGCCGGCAACGTCGCATGTGTCACCATAAATAACACACAATGGCATTATAAAATCTTCGATATAGCATTAATGCCCTCTATAAAATTTTATGACAAACTCAGATTTATGTGAGGAGCCGGCAACGTCGCATGTGTCACCATCAATAGCACACAATGGCCTTATAAAATCTTCGATATAGCATTAATGCCCTCTATAAAATTGTATGACAAACTCAGATTTATGTGAGGAGCCGGCAACGTCGCATGTGTCACCATAAATAACACACAATGGCATTATAAAATGTTCGATATAGCATTAATGCCCTCTATAAAATTGTATGACAAACTCCGATTTATGTGAGGATCCGGCAACGTCGCATGTCTAGCTACCGCACTTACAAAAAATGGCGCTTGACACTTGACGTATGTGAACCGTGTTCGCCTAAGGATAGCACGTTCTTTCTTCAGTGTAAATGTTTTATGATTTGACAGGACTGAAAATTATGTTTACCTTTTTTAAATCTGCTGACGATTAATAAGGGTACCTCTCAAACTTCTTCAAGGATGAAATACATTATCACGATAGATATACACTGAGGCACTTCGTCTGAACCGAAAAACTGTAAACACTAGGCACCGGGTATCACTAGACTGTTGTTATTTGTTATTATATTATGCTATAAGCACAAAGTCTTGCTCAAATGTTGTGGATTTCTGGTCTCTTCAGGAATTGATCTTTGGCACTAATTAGGTCTTACAATCATATTTGTCGTATTTAAGCTGATGATGACTTCTACAAATTGCTAACCGTCACACCCGATTCCACTAGATAGTTGGGGGTAAAAGACAGGAATGAAAATTGTTTACCTCATTTAAATTTGCTGACGATTAATAAGGCTACCTTTTAAACCGCTCTCAAACGTCTTGAAAGATGAACTAAATTATCTATAGATACACTGCGGTACGTCGTCTGAACCGAAAAACACTCTGCACCACTAGACACTTGCAAGACACACTGCTATAAGCACAAAGTTTTGCTATATTGTGGACTTGTTGCCTTTTTAGGATGGATCCATATAAACGTTCATCTAAAATTATGCCACTCATTAGGGTTTACAATCATATTTATCGTATTGAAAGTGATGATGACTTTTGTAAACAAATCGCTAAACGTCAAAGCCTAAATGCTTAGCTGCCGGTAAAATTACATCGTTGCCAAGGCATACTTGATTATCATTATAATAATGGCTATAGTCCGGTCCGTTTAGACTATGAAATATAGAAATTTTGAATCTTTTCGAAAATGTTGATTTTCACGCGTAAAAAAGGAAAATTCTATTTGGCGTGATCCAATATTCGATGAAGCGACCAACATAAAGCCGAAAATGGCACGGTTCGGACGTTCCGCTCGCACTCGCTCGCTTTCGTAATACGATTATACCTACATTACCCCGCCTAACAGGAATCTGGGGATCTGGAGGGGAAATTCAAAATTGAAACTTCAAACTAAAAATATCTGCATATCTTTGAATTTTCTAATCTGCCGAGTTTAAAAAATGCGATCGGGTAACGTGTCATATGTCGGTTTAATCAGGAGACTTTGGTCTTTCGTTTTGCGAAAAAAAATCGTAGCTACGTCGCTCCGTAACGCAGGTCCGTATCGACGAAGACAAAGTACGCCGAAAAACGGCTGTCATCGGTACTTTTGAGGCGCTCAAAGTTTACTTTTTCGAAATTTGACGGTAATTCTAACGGTCAGAATCGTTTCCTCAGCTCATTATCGTTATATTTCGATAGCTGTATAATTTTTACTCGCCCACGTACGGTAGTAATAGGCGAGGACAGAGCCGGATGACAAAGTGACTTTTTCGCGCGTCGAAAAGTAGCGTGTTGTCGGGCAATTTTTAAAAAATCGAAACTTTCGACCAACAAGGGATAAAGGAAAAAAAAAGACGCTATCTTTGAGTCCGATGTCCGGGCTTTCTCACGCAAAAATCGTCAGGTTCGTAGCTCCTTTATCTTCGGAGGAGATAGAAAAAGCGCGTCGAACGGCACGAAAATCTACCGATTTTTCAACTTTACCGGCCATTTTCGATCGCGTTCGTTCGTCCTACCGCGACAACTCTCGCTCCACCGTAAAGCGCCGAGTTTCTAGTTTCCGAAACGGTATCGTTTTCCTTCCGAACGTTCCGCGAACCCGGAAAAAAACCGGTAAAATCGGAAAGTAGCGCGTAGTCGAGGAAATCAAAAAAATCGAAATTTTCGAACGAAAAGGCATAAAGAAAAAAAAAGAAAGCCGCTATCTTTGAGCCCGAAGCCGGGGCTTTCTCGCGCAAAAATCGCCAGGTTCGCAGCTCCTTTATCTTCGGCGGAAACCTATGTTGAACGTCGGACAGAACGAAAATCTACCGGTTTTTTCGACTTTACCGGCCGTTTTCGATCCGATCCGTTCCTCTCACCGCGACGGCTCCCGCTTCCCGGTAAAGCGCCGAGTTTCTAGTTTCCGAAACGGTATCGCTTTCCTTCCGAACGTTTCGCGAACCTGGAAAAAAAACGGAAAAACCGCGTCGACGTCATACGACAATTTCCGAACCACTACCAATTATACCAATTACTACCAAATCGAACAAAAGATCACCGCTTAATATTATCGATGTTTCAAAGATCAGGCCAGATATCGAAATTTTAGGGAATTTTGATATTCTTAATTAGATATCGATGTGCTCTTTCCGAACTCGCACTTTCAATAATATTGTAATCGCGAATAACTTCGAAAATAACATATGGTTTTTGGATGTTATATTGCAAGTGCATCACGAAAAACCATGTCACTCATTTAGGTCTGTCTGTCTGTACGCTAATCATTGGTCCTAATAAAACTGCTCGGATTTGGATGAAATTTTCAAAGATCGTTCTGTGGCGATGGCGCAAAGAACGAAAAAATAAAATGTTTTTTCGTTTCAGAGAATCCTAATTTTGAAAAAAAATTCAGAGGTACAAACTTAGGGGATGTGGAAGGGTAGACTATACATGTTGCATATTTAAAGTGTAATTTGTAAAGAACTGCGAGACAAGTGTAGTCAATCGCCATTTTTTTACTGTAGAAATTAGCTACGACAAACTAGAGAAAACTTTTTTTGTGAGATGTTATAGTTTCGGGTTACAAACGCGGCAAAATTTACTCTCACGCGAATATAGGCAAATAGTTCATTGGTTCAAACATTTGGTAGCTTTACGTCATCATTTTTATTATGCCGGTATATTGAAAAAATTCAACTACATGATCTGACAACACTTGTAGCTTCTCAACTCATATAAATTCTCCTTTAAACCTCATGAATATGCCTATATGTTAATAAAGTTCGGAGGTGAGCTTAGGATAGAGTGAAACTGCTCTTATTCAAGACTCCCAAAACTAGCAGAAGCAGATCCCGACGATGCGCAAGTATTCTCAGTTGCTCCGACATTTTCCACATTCCAGTCCAAACAATTTCAATCACAGCGCAGGTATTCGCTAAACTTTACCCTGATGCAGGCGGCTTCTTGCTTTAAGGTGTTTGACTGGTTAATTCCTTGGCTAATTCCTTTGTGCTAAAGGAGCAGTGAATAGGTATTTCCTCTTTGAGGAGATTTGAAAAAGATTAAGATGCTCCAGGTTTGTTTGAAAGTATAACATCGTTTGTACCGAAAATGTATAATTAAAACGCAAAGGCCTGCAAATAACACTCAAAGAGTTATGTATACTGAGTGACATATCGAAATCGTTTTTCTTTGCGAGTTGTCGAGCCGGTGGAAATATTGAAGGCAATCAAAGATATCGAATCAGATGCAAAAGGAATTGACACCCTCTCACTAACCATGGTCAAAGTAAGTCTTCCCGTAACTTTTTTCCATATCACCCACATAATAAATTCATGTTTGGAAAATGGCTACCACCCTAAGCTGTGGAAGCTGGCTCTAATTATACCTGTCCCTAAAATATCTAAACCTACTGAACTTAAGCATCTTAGACCCATTAGTTTGTTGCCGGTGCTATCGAAAATTTTGGAAAAAATTATACAGCAACAAGTTGTCCATTACATAGAGGAACTAAAAATAATATCGTCATGTCAATCGGGCTTCAGGAAGCACCATAGTACCACCTCGGCACTGTTAGATCTTTGTGATAATGTTATTAGGGCAGTTGACAAAAAGTTAGCAACAGCAGTGGTATCAATTGACTATTCCAAAGCATTCGATCGAATAAATCATAAACTTTTGTGCGCCAAACTGAGGTATATAGGCTTCGATGATGCTGCTGTCAGTTTTTTCCGTAGCTATTTGTCCGGTCGCACGCAATGTGTCGCAATCAATAACGGTCAATCCAATATTACGACTATTCCGTCAGGAGTTCCGCAAGGCTCACTTTTGGGACCTGTGCTCTTTTTGATTTACACGTGTGACCTGCATAAAGCAGTTGACAATTCAGGGATACAAACATTTGCTGACGATACTCAAATAATATTCCATTTCGACGCCTCAGATACGCAAAATTCATCAGACATTTTACAGCTTGATTTAGATAAGGTACATCAGTTTTCTATGGAACATAATCTTACTATTAATCCAGATAAGACACAAGTGTTATTGTTTTGTTCTGATCAGAAGAGGAAAACTGTCGAAGATTCTTTCCATCTGACTATTGGTGGCATAACATTACAGCATACTCAAACAGCTAAGGTACTAGGAGTGGAAATTGACACAAAATTAAGATTCCGCAGCCAAATAGCTAATTTGATGAAAAAAACTTACCTGTGTTCTAGGGCTCTTTATTCCAATCGCTACTTGCTTAACTTTAAGCTGAGAAAAAAACTGTGCGAATCTTTGGTGATGTCAATGCTCAGTTACTGTGATGTCGTTTATTATCCATGTTTGGATCAATTGACCAAAAATCGTCTTCAAATCATCCAAAATAACTGTGTTCGCTTTATTTATGGGTTGCGTAAATATGATCACGTAAGTGATAAATATAGGGAATTGAACTGGCTTAGGTTAGGAAGTTTGGTTAAACATAAATTCTTAGTTTTAGTTCATAAAATAATATTGTCATCAAAGCCTGAATATCTAAGAGCTAAGTTAAGATTTAATTACGAAGTGCATGACAGGGCTGTTAGGAATCGTTATAGTATCAGAACCACCCCACACACTTCTGCATTATTCCAACGAGGATTTACATATAATGCAGCACTATTTTATAATCAGTTGGACAACAGTATTAAATTGATGTCTTTGGAAAGTTTTCGTAAACATACTAAAAGCATGTTGCTCGCTATTGATTAAATACGCATTTCTGCTACAGATATAGATTGTGTCTATTTGTATTTTATACTTAGGTATATATGTGTTCTTTTTTTCATTGTTCTTATATATATATTTTTTTTCCATGTTTTGAACATCAGATGTAACCGACATAAACAGTTAAGTGTAAGAGTAGCCTTGGCTAAACTTCGCTGTTTATGTCCCTCCGGGTTATCCAATAAAGACGTTATTATTATTATTATTATTATTATTATATAAATCCGAACACCCAGTTTAAATGGTTTTATTTTAATAAAATTTTGTATAAGTACTTAATGAAGCATAATAAGTAAATGATAAAAATTTCAAAATGATTGCACTGCTTTAAAGCCCTTTGACCTTTAATAATGTGTGGATGCACCCTGATGTGCTACGCATTCTCCAACGCGCCTAGGCATGCTTCTGATCAGGTGGTCAATGTCCTCCTGTGGTATCTCATTCCAGGCAACCACCAACTCCTCTCGAAGTGCTTCTAGAGTCTGAGGAGGACGTTGCAAATTGAGCAATCTCCTACCCATCATATCCCACACGTGCTCAATTGGGGATAAGTCGGGAGATCTTGGTGTCCATGGTAACAATGTGACATCATTATGTTGAAAGAAGTCTATTGTGACTCTTGTAACATGTGGCCGGGCATTATCTTGTTGGAAAGTTGGATCTGCCAGGGTGTCAAGATAGGGTAAAAGATGGGGTTCTAGAACTTCGTGGATATAACGATGCGCGTTCATGTTACCTCTGATGAAGATTAAAGGTGACCTGGAACCATAAGCTATAGCACCCCAAACCATAACTCCAACAGTGTGATGAACATGTATTTCAACAAAAACTGTGGATTCCTCCTTTCACCACGTCGTCTTCTAACCCTGGCACGACCATCGTGCATGCCTAAACAAAATCGAGACTCGTCACTAAAGACAATACTGTTCCATTTCTGATCCCAGAGTGACCGTTGTCTGCACCACTCAAGGCGATTACGTCGGTGTTCTCGAGTTAAAGGGAGGACGCAGTGTGGCCGGTATGAAAACAAGCCAAAACTTCTCATTCGTCGGTAAACACTTCGCAGTGCCCCTTGCTCTTTGCGTACGGCCTTCTCGAAGCCATGCCTGACAACACCTAACCATAGAGTCTACACTTCTTTGCACTCTAACTGCAATTGCAAGAAAATAAAGTCCAGCTTCCTGAAGTCCCACTATACGGCCCCTATCAAACTCACTAAGTTGACGAAATCGTACAGGTCTCCGTACTCTAGGCATCGTAACCGATCGTAAAGGATGTCAAGAACCAAAATCCGCCAACGTTGATTCTTTACTGCGGCTGAAATATTCATTTTTAGAGCGTTAGTGAATTAAAAAAAAGCAGTATAAAAACCGGAATGTCCAACTGATAAGGCTGAAAATTTTTTACACTTGTTATTTACAGTAAGATAAATACATTCACCAGCTTTTATTAAAATAAAACCATTTAAACTGGGTGTTCGGATTTATATGTCACTTAGTATACATCTCATATAGTCGAAATTATTAAAATTCTAATTGGGGCTTCTCGTGGTGTTGTTTTCTTCAGTGGAGATTAGCGATTACATTCGTCAATTTTTCTCTGCCTAATGCAGCTCTAAATAGTGGGTCCAGTTTTGCCTGTCTCCTCATATAAGATTGATATTACTGCTTGGTAAAGCCATGTCTGGATAACTCTATTCGCCCTCGAACTTCTTGTTTATAGTTAGTTGATTTTTAAACCAACAGCAATGTGTTTATATGGATTGTAGTACATATTCAAGTTGTTTAGTTGTTGCACAAATTGTTCCTGGTCGGTGACCTCTTGGCATCTTCTATATACAGGGTGACTTCGAAGTTGAGTCATTTATTTTAACAGTGAGTAGATCTGATCAAAAGAAATGTTTTTTCCTTTACCATTTTTCTGGTAAAATTAAAGTAACAAAGTTATAGCCCTTTGGAAGTTTGAGTACCGCCCTGTCTCAATAATAATATTATGTGCTCGTGTTTGGCAACAACGGATATAATCCGCCTTATCGGTTCATCGCATCGGAAACAAAAAAGCGAAAGAATTTGGAACGATGTTTTTACAATTATTTTATTCAGTTGTATACAGTCAGTGTCAGTCGGTAACGCGTGAGTGAATAGTGGTGTCTGTTGCGTGGCTCAAACGAAATAAAAAATGGCACATGTTTACGAAAATGCTGAACTTGTGGACATGATTCTTATTTACGCGGCATCACGGATTTATACGGATCGGTTTCCCAATCGAGTGCAACCAACCCCTAGTGCCTTTGTTAATGTAGTACAAAGGGCTCGTGAATCAGGTGACTTAAGACCTCACAGGGGAGGGCATGCCGGTGCTCCAAGACCGCAGGATCAAATACAGGTCCGCACTGAAATACTTGTCGGGAGGATACTTTATAAAACAAGGTAAAATTTTTTTTTTATTTTTACACACATATTTTGGTTTATCTTCCTTCTACAATCATTATCTGAAAATTAATGACTCAACTTCAAAGTCACCCTGTATAGACTATATGTAGCATGTCTAATCATATTGAAACAGGTAAAAAAATAGCTAAAACAGGGTGTTTCACAACTTATCCGACAAATTTTAACCACATGTTACGAAAGAAGTCCCTCAGAAATCGGGATTATAAAATAATACAGTTTAACAGTTCATTTACAAAAGCTGTTCAAATTTGTTTCCAATGCAAGCTTGGGTGCGTCTAATAATACGCACGTTTGGTCCTTTGAGAATCCTCACGCAGTGGTCGAGACACACTTTTTCTTTAAACGTCTGGGCAGGTATTGTCGATGAACGTCTGATTGGACCGTTCATATTGCCAGATCGGATGGATGGTCATCAGTATTTGCAATTTCTTCGGAATGATTTGCAGGTCCTTCTTGAAGATGTGCAATGGCGGTTCGAGCACGGATTTGGTTTCTGCACGATGGGGCACCTCCGTATTTTCGTTTAGAAGTTCGTGGAATAATTGCATGTCCTACTCGGTCTCCTGATCTAAATCCTCTGGACTTTTTTTATGGGGAAAAACGAGGTATACAAAAATCAGTGGCTGCCGATAATTTTAGCCTCCAGGCACAGCAGGAAGGAGGTGTATTTGAATTAGTGCGCCAAAATTGGATTAGACGCGCCCTAGCTTGCATTGCAGTAAATGGAAACAATTCTGAACAGCTTTTATAAGTAAGTGAACTGTTAAACTGTACTATTTTATTATCTAGATTTCTGTAGGACTTTTATTACATTATTTTTTTGAGAAATCAACAGTGCATATGCGGTTAAAATATGTCGGATAAGTTGTGAAACACCCTGTATATGAGCATATAGCTTCAGCGCCGTCTGCGAGACATGAACTTTCTCAAAGAAGACTTCTAATTTCTTAATGCAGAGAGGAGAAACATAGCTTCTGCACATTCTCATAGATGGCGCTACGGTATCTCATTTCGTCTCTGATTTGGTTGGCTATCTTCAGGTAGATTACATTATTCCATGTTTTTAGGAAGACGAAAACCCTAACCAGCTCATCCTCTCACTAATCAAGTTGGCTAAAATAAAAGAGAAAACAGAAATTCGGCACATCCGATTCTTGACCTAACTTACCTTTTCTCTCTCTCTCTCTCTCTCACTCGTACCAACTGTTTATTGACAGTTAACGGCGAGCTAAACGAGTTTAGCCGCGTGAGGAGTTTCGCTACTATTTCCTACCAAGAAAAAAAAACGATGAAGATTGTAAATAGTTCAGTAACCACAGACAAAGTAAGCCACTTGTAAGGTAATATCCGCCTAGTCCCAAAAAAATGTTTGCCATCAACTTTCCAGCAGAGGGTTGCATCTGTGCCTTTTTTGGAGGGTGGAGACCTCTTGTTAGCCCACAGCTTGTATGCTCTTTTGTTTCAAGATCCTATTTACGCACCAAAGTCTCGTCGCCAGTCACAATGTGTGCCAAAAAGTTTGTTTGCAACCTGCGCAGTTTTTGTTAAGGTGTCAACAGTCGTGGCACACACCTGGCTGATACCTTATTCATGAATGAAATTGTTCAAAGATGGTTGTTACACTGGGTTCCGATACATTCAATGGTGGAGAGGAACTCACATCTTCGACAACCATGACCTGAACTTTTTGAACTATTTCACCGTTTGTAGCTCTTTTGGATCTTACACTTCTGGGATCGACTTCTAGGGATTCACTCCCCCATCGAAACTTTTTCGAGTAAAATGTTTTCTGTAATATTATGGTGCAATAATTCTCTCTTTCGGCAAAAACTTTGTGACACTGCGATACCATAATTTTGTGTTACTTATTCATCCTCATAATTTATTTTATAAATGGGAAACTAATCATAAGAATTAACTAAAATTTGGTAAGGTAATAACTTGCGCATTTCAACTGCTTTTCATGGCTAATGAGATTTCTTTTCTATACTATAACTATCTAAAACTGTAATGACTCATCGATGTTCACGTGAACATCACTTAACTACCAGTAGTCGGCTGTTCATAGGCGGGGTATGAATGTTTAACATGGGTGAACTAGATTCGTCACATGCTTAATAAAGAGTGGTTTGAAACATATTGTAAGTAAAAAATTTGGGAATTACCTTTATTCATCGTCGCTTCCACTTACATCTGACAGTAATAAACTGTCGCTATCGCTTTCCTCGTTGAAATTGACTATAACTGGCTCTATGATGGTGTCGATGCGGTGGTCAAGCTGCCACATTTTTGTTTCTTCCTTCACAACATGACGGATAGCATTCTGCCAAGCTTCGGGCGTTACTAGCTGTATGGAAGTCTCAAGTAAAACCTTAACGTCTGGTAATTTGAAGGTTGTGTTATGGCGCGCAATATAACCCTTCACTTGAGCCCAGATGAGCTCTATTGGGTTCAGTTCACAGTGGTAGGGCGGTAACCGCAGCACAGTGACACCACATTGACGGGCCATCTCATCAGTCACGTAACTAATGTTCGCAGGTTTGTGCTGTTTAATTTTTTCATACAATTCCGCTTTCACACATGAGTCGTCAAACGGGATTCCTTTTTCGCGCAACCATTGCTGCATGTCACTTTTTCGAGATCCCATAGTCGGTACACGTTCGGCTCGACGACTATGGTAGGAAGCATTATCCATGACGATCACAGAGTTGGGCTCAACTCGCTGAAGCACCCCTTGAAACCAGCTCTCGAAGCAGCTGGCATTCATTTCGTCATGGTAATCACCTCCTTTCTTAGAGACGAAAATCAAGTAACACTCTTCTAAAAAGCCACTATCGCTACCAATATGAGTTACGATCAATCTTTGACCTTTCCCTGACGGTCCACGAATACCTGTTGCTTGTCGGTTACTCACTACGTTTTTGTCTATCCAGGTTTTTTTAACTGTGTGACCTGCATTTACCCATGTCTCGTCCAAATAATAGATTTTTCTGCTTTGTCGCCTATATTCAATCATTTCGCGTAGGTATTTTCGACGCCAGGCGACTATTTCAGGTCTCTCTATCAATACTAACTTCCGATTACGCGTTTCGTAACGAAAATTAATTTCGTGCAGGGATTTCCTCATTACCTCGACGCTCATTTGGGGTATAATTTCATTTTCCTTGATCGCTGCATGTACAGCCTTGAGGGTTGGTATCTCATTCCTAAAGAAGAATGTTTGTACGGTTCGCCTTAACACCATTTTGCTATCGTCATCCAATTTAACGGCCTTTCGTCCCTTCAAATTAAACTTTGGATCAGTAGTAGCTCCAGTTTTCTTCTTTTCATGCACCACCCTGCGAATGGTCCACTCTGGAACGCCTGTCATACTTTCACAACGCGCGAGCTCTGATCACGTGTTGATCACGCGTATGAGTCATTACAGTTTTAAATAGTTGTAGTATAGTGTTCCTCATATTATCGCTTCGTACCCCCCCCCCCTTCCCCTCTTTGTGCCCCCTCCACCCCATTTTTTCAGTATCAGTTCTCGTAATATAACCACGCTTACAGTATGAACTTGTGAGCTAGGATGACTGGACTAGAAGTAGAAGGACCCGAGGAAATATAAATTACTTTCGATCATTGATTTCAGCGTTCTAAATGGGTTTGCAGTGCTTATATATACGAACGCCGGTTGGTAGAACGTGTTGCCGAAGCGCTGAGAGTCTTTCCTCCTTAATAGCTTTCTTTTCGGGGATAGATTAAAAATGTATTGAGTTGCTATCACAACGATGTTTGAGCTTCTGAAAGAATTCGTCCCAAACACGATTACATTTTATCTCTTTTAGAAAGTTTTATTTAATGTTTTAATAGAAAATGTCCCATACAGTTTCCGGTGCCATTTGGTGCCTATCAATTTCAGTGTCTTTAGCGTCTCTGACGGAAAATCTGGGCACTATTACTATCTGGAGACGCAGGAATATGAGTACAGTGGAATGCTTTTAAAATAAATACAGTATTATATTATTTGAGGTGTTCATGAAGGGAGGGAGGTCGAGTCGAATCTCACCCAGTCTCATGGGGAGCGAGGGGAGCTCAAGTGGTTATGGTATCTGTTTCTATGGGCTGGATTAGAATAAATGTTATATTAGTTTTAAATGAAAATAATGAAGCAAATTATGTTTTTTGAAACAAATTAACGCGTTTACGCCAAAGAAATTTTGAAAATCTTTCATGATGCTAGGGACGAGGGCAAGGGGTTGAGCCACATTGCACTTCTCACCAGAGGAAGGGGGGGTCTGAAAATAATCAAAAAAGATTAATGAAAACCCCGATACAAAAAATAAAGGCAACACTGTCACCTATGAATAAGTCACTGATTATGGTACTACCGACCCCTACGTACGGTACCAGAAAAACACAGTTTCACTACATGTATGAACGACAGAGTCGGTTTCATATCTATGTGGTGGAAATAAGCTTTAGAAAATAGCTACAACTGCTAAGGACATTCTTTGCCAAAAACGTATCTGCGCAATTGAAGATGGAGGAGAAGCTAGTTATCTGTTTAGAGGTTGAAAATAATAATAATAATAATAATAATAATAATAATAATATTTATTCACTCAATGTACAAAGATAACAAACAATATGAGTAAATAAATATAAAATCAAAACAGGCCCAATAGGAGGCATCGCCTGTACATGGACCAATAATTTAAGTTGAAACTGTAGAATGCAAATGACAAAAAAGGACAAAAATTAGCTACAGTAGATTATGTATTTAGTTGATGTTCGTATTTATGAGTTTATGAATTTCAGTCCTAGATAGAGAATGTAGCCATTTTTTTAAATTTCTTTTGAAACAATTTCCGAAACGTAAATCTTTTAAGTCTTTAGGTATAATTTCATAAAATTTAGGCGCTAAATAGAGATATGATCGCTGCATTATAGATTTATGCGGTTGAGGAACTACTGTGCCACGAATTTTGTACCTTGTATAATGATTATGTTTGATTTTTTGGTCGGTGTTTACAAATTTATGGTAGTGAGTGATACTGTGTAAGAAATAAAGCTGTCTTATATCATACATTCGAACATCTGCTTATAATTTTTCAGTGGGATAAAGTTTCGGTTTTTTAAATATCATTTTTAGAATACTTTATTGAAAAACATCTAAATTATAGATATGTGAGAAACATGCAGCTCCCCATGCTAATATACCATATGAGAGATGAGGCTCAATCAGTGCATGGTATAATGTTCGAAGATATTTTTCTGTCAATATATTCCCAAGGTATTTAATTTTGTAGGATACAACTCTAACTTTCTTCAAAATATAATTGACATGGATGTCTTTATCTTTATCATCTCTAGTTTTCTCGTTATGAAAAAAGTTCATATAAACAGTTATCATCTGGCAGTGTACAGATTGAGAAAACAACGGAAAAATGGCGTCAAGTAACTTGATTCTGCACTTCACACGCTACGCTGTCGTCAGTTCGTAATGGATTATGCGTGGCACCTTCATAAGAAAAAAGGTAGCTACGAATTGAGAGGAATTTTTGTAGGCGCACATGATCGTTGCGATGACCAATCCCACGTGACTTACGATATTGGCCTTTACCATCCACAGTGCACACAGCCTACAGCAGTGCGGAAGCGATTGCCGACTATGGCGTACGACCACCGACGACGACGCTTGTCCATCGGGAGACGACGTCGCATGCATCGACACCCGACTGCAGGAGATATTTATAAGTTTTAGAAGTAAATGTACGGGTAGATCTATGGTGAGTGAAATATGCCTAAGATGTGCGTAGAATTACCGGGGTTGAAGCTTATAAATATCCCAACGTCCCTACCCCACCCCCTTCAACCCCTAACTACAATTTTTTTCCGGAAACGATCAGGATCGCCAGTGGGACTGGGAAGTAAGATAGTGCTGATCGATTAATTCACTATGCTTTTAACATGAATTACTGCGACGGAATCACGCAGGCGTGGACTCATATCCCGTCAGCGCTTGTTTTCCTTACTTGTCAAGGTATTTCCAAAAACATATATGCTTGTATGGTTGCCTCCATGCGAAAACTATCTTACCTTGTTGTCCACAATAGGCGATCAGAGATACTGATCCAGTTACTGTCACTTAGGCCCGTATCGGGCCTTTATGGCCTCATTGATTGTCATAGTTTTCTACTTCTCCGTGTCAGCGCTCTATTTTGAGGTTATGTCACAAACATCTATTTGCATCAAATTGTGCTTGCTTTTGAATTATATCATGTTTTATCAGCCTGGAATTTCCTACGATTTAAAAAGAAAACATATCTTCACATTAGGAGAGCGCTGACGCTGACACGGGACAAGTGTAATCTAGAATTTTTTGAAGGAGAGAAAGGAGTATGACAATCAAGGAGGCCATTGTAGGGACGACTGACGATACGGGCCTTCAATGCCGCCAAAAGCGCGTACTTGCACTTGTGATGATCCTAGTGGATTAAAGTTTCACCTAACAGACGAGTCTGAACGTTAATAGGCAAGTTGACACTTTTTTAAGTATTTAATAGTTAATATTTGTTCTATTAGTCCAAAATTAATGCCATAATTTTTGAAATCTAAAAAATCGTAGAACTGCAGGGCACATAAACATATAAACTCTTTTACGAGTTTACATGAAAAATATTATTATTGTATCGTCCAAGAATATAAAAACTCATGGATAAAGACCTCAGAAAAGCTGTGGACTAGAGTGCCCAGGGAAATAAATATACCCAGCAATGCTAGGACCTGCTCAAAGTGATCCTAAATTCTTATCGACTGTTACTCCAATCTTTGCGAAGATCACTTGGTTGTAACCTTAGATAAAATAATTCAGAGGTTATGAGACGAATGAGCTTAGTTTTGAATGACATCTGAAAAGGAATATTATGTAATTATCATTTCTTATGTCTATCATGGTTAGCATCAGTGTCAATTTTCGGTAGATTTGTGCTTTCTGCTTTTACGAGTACGATGTCCGTGGTTGTTTTTTTCAATAAAACAACAATAACAACATAACGATCTAAAGAAGACAACGTTGACATGCGGATGAAGTTTCTTTGTTTACAGTTTGTACAACGTCACACCATGGCTGATAGCATATTCACCGTTTCAAATGAACGTAGAATTATGTTTTAAATTGCGCTTTTAAAGATTGAAATCGATATAATATTTCGTTTTCCTATGGTAAATACTGTAATAAATACTCATTTATTCTATGAAATTAGATATGAGTCAATTAGCCTATTACACTATTGGGCAGGATCGCTGTAACTGAATCACGTAGGGTTCAGGTTCACCAGCGTCACCTTTTCCTTCCTTCAAGTTTGCAAATTCCAAAAGCCAAAAGTTCAATGGTTTGGTTCTCAAAAATGACAGTGAAGTCATTTTATATAATGTACACATCCAACAGGCTCTTTGATTTAGTATTGAGTAATGTTGTATGCACTACTGAGTGTGACCGTATTCCTCTAGTGCAACCTGATGACCATCATCCTGCTCTTATCATTAAGCTTTCTCATATTAATCATCAGGAACCATTATTGGGCACCAATAAGCATTCTAAAGTATATAATTTTAAAAAAGCCGACTTTGTTGCATTATACAATGAGTTAACTATTATTGATTGGTCATTTTTGAAAGCATTTCAGGATATTAATTAAGCAAATGACGAGTTCTACAAAAAGTTTTATGGAATCTTGGTTAAGCATGAACCATTATCCAAAAACTTCAAGCGGAATTTTCTAAGATGGTATAGTTCGTCAATAATTAAGAACATAAAAGATAAGGCAAGAAACCATCGTAAATGGAAACAAACTAAAAACAATTTTTACAGAAACGAGTTCATTAGACTCATCATATCACAATTAAAGGTTGCGTACGAAAGCTATTTGCAAGAAGTTCAAGAGTCGGTGAGAAATAACCCCGCTTCTTTTTGGTCATTTATATATCAAAAGAACAAAACATCACGGATTCCATGTCATATGACTCATCTGACTAATGATTTCGGTGATCCTCAGTCAATTGTAAATGCTTTCGCTGAATTTTTTAAGACAGTTTACTTGCCATCTTATACAATTCGTCATCTGGGGTGCCACAAGGTTCTAACCTGGGCCCCTTATTATTTTTGATCTTTGTGAATGATGTATGTGATTATATTGATTTTGGTAAACTGTTATTTGCTGACGATGTTAATATTAATAGTGAAAGAGATTGTGAGTATTTAAAAACGCCGTTTGGAAGGCTGGTGTATGCTAAACAGGTTACATTTGAATATTGCTAAATGCAAGGTAGTTACTTTATTCCGAAAGCTACATAAAATAGAATATGCATACAGTATTGGGGGAATTGAGGTCACTCGAGTTGATACTGTTCGTGATTTGGGTGTTATGTTTGACTCTAGGCTTAGTTTTGACTATCATATAGATAATATTGTGAATAATGCTAATAGGACCTTAGGTTTTCTCATCAGAAACTGTAAGCTAATCAATGATTTGACAGCACTAAAAACCTTGTATTATGATTATATAAGATCCAAGTTAGAGTATGCACCCCTAATATGGAATCCCTACTATAAATGTTATACAGGGTGACTTTGAAGTTGAGTCATTAATTTTCAGATAATGATTGTAGAAGGAAGATAAACCAAAATATGTGTGTAAAAATAAAAAAAATTTACCTTGTTTTATAAAGTATCCTCCCAACAAGTATTTCAGTACGGACCTGTATTTGATCGTGAGGTCTTGGAGCACCGGCATGCCCTCCCCTGCGAGGTCTTAAGTCACCTGATTCACGAGTCCGTTGTAGTACATTAATAAAGGTACGAGGGGTTGGTTGCACTCGATTGGGAAACCGATCCGCATAAACATGTGCCATTTTTTATTTCGTTTGAGCCACGCAGCAAACACCACTATTCACTCACGCGTTACCGACTGACAAATTGACTGAATAAAAACATCGTGATCAGCGTCTCAAATTCTTTCGCTTTTTTGTTTCCGATGCGATGAACCGATAAGGCGGATTATATCCGTTGTTGCCAAACACGAGCACATAATATTATTATTGAGACAGGGCGGTACTCAAACTTCTAAAGGGCTATAACTTTGTTACTTTAATTTTACCACAAAAATGTTAAAGGAAAAAACATTTCTTTTGATCAGATCTACTCACTGTTAAAATAAATGACTCAACTTCGAAGTCACCCTGTATAAATAGGTTAAATTATGTTCAAAAAATGTTTCTTAAATATCTAGCTTTTAAGTGCGATAGAGTCTACCCTCAAAGTGGGTCCGACTATTAAATTCTGTTAGACAGATTTAAAATGACGTCTTTGAATGTGAGAAGGGCGCACAGTTCTGTTATTTTTTTAATAAACTCTTGTATGAAACTATAGTTTCTTCGGAATTGTTATCACAACTACAGTTTTTAACGCCAAGATCCGTTTCAAGACTTAATGTTACTTTCTTTTGCAGTCGTGGTAACACAAATTTGATTTTGAAATCACCTGAAAGTGTTATGTGTTTGAATTATAATAGTATTTGTAAGTTTTGTGACATATTCTTATGTTCTATTTCGGAGCTGAATTGTGATCTGCGGGAGCGCCTTAGATAGTTTTATAAGTTAGGCTTTTGTAATTTTCTAATTTAAGATTTTGGTCTATAAATGGAATATTATCTGTTGGGCGATAAAAGTTATACAATAAATATATTTTGAGATTGAGTGACAACTGATGATCGGTGGTTGTGTGACTGGATATTGCACCCTGTATCCGGTAAATATTATCCCTCGATTTCGCAGTGCAAATACCTGCAGACGTTAATGAGCTTATAATTATCGATTGTGCATTATGTCGAAGCGGACCGGTGCAAATTATGTCGGACGGCTGGACTGAGCGTCGCGACGCGCTAGAGCGTCAGCGTCGGTTGGCATCCGGACGCCGATCAAGCGGGTCTTTCCGGTCGGACGCTTTACGGAACAACAGCGTGTCATGTGTGCCCGAGGATTTATCGTATACTGTTTCTGGTATGGGCTTACGGAGGATTTTACTTTGGAAAAATTAATCGGTTCCGTAAAATTACGCGGGATGATATCTTCGCTTTCGATAACAATGCGTTTTGAAATCATTGCTGTATCTGAAACTGTAAGAGATTGGAAGTCGCTTAAACGAGGGCAAAGTTGCGTATTTAGGTAGTCAACAAAATGCCGCTTAGAAAGTTTCGAAATACAAAGTACTTCCGAGGAGAGACGGAAAAAGCGGAATTTTCCCAAAATCGTTTTAATTTTTTCCTGACTCTATTTGTAGTGGAATTCCAAAATAAATAAGAGATTGGAAGTCGCTTAAAGGGGGCAAAGTTGCGTATTTAGGTAATCAACAAAATGCCGCTTAGAAAGTTTCGAAATACAAAGTACTTCCGAAGAGAGACGGAAAAGCGGAATCTTCCCAAAATCGTTTTAATTTTTTCCTGACTCTATTTGTAGTGGAATTTCAAAATAAATTGCACATTAACTTTATTACTTTTTCTCGTCTACAAGAAGGCATACTTATAATTTTAATATGACTTTCCGTCTCTTATCCTCCAGCATCAACCTATTTTTTTCTTCTGGACGCCATATTGGATTTTTGCACAGCTGAGTACAGTTTTTTATTTTGATTCTGAAAATATACCTATAATACGTCATATATTGGCATTGCCATACCTTAGATATTTAAAAAAATGCAGAATGTCCTGTGTAGATCAGATAGTCATTTTTGTTGCGCATAATAGATTTATCCCAAAATCACTTTTATATTTACCTGACTTTATTTGAGTTGATATTCCAAAATAAATTGCATGTTATCACTGTTACATATTCTCCTCTACAAAATGGGGTAGTAAAATTTTCAATTCGACATTTCTTCTTCCGAATTCCACCAACTTTTTTTTGCATATGAACGCTATACTGGAATTTTGTACATTTAAATGAGTCTTCCAAACTCTGTTGCTATGTTCTGTTTGAGGTCTGGTATACGAAACAAATGAAAACTGATAATTTCAAGTCCTTGGAATTTCTGTTTTTCTGGAATGATTCAGAGTTGGCATGCCAACGTATGACATATTATTCATTTTTGAAATCAGAATTAAAAACTATATTCATCTGCGCAAAAAAAATATGGCATCCATAAGAAAAAATAAATTTTATACTGGAGGACAAGAGACGAAACGTTATATTGGAATTATGCCATCTTGTAGAGGAGAAAAAGAGGCAATATTGACATGGAATTTATTTTGTAATCTCATCTCAAATGAAGTGATTTTTGATATTGTCTATAACTGATATTTTTTTTTAAATTTGATCGTAAAAGGTTCCAAAGGGCTTTTGTAGTCCCATATCGTGAAAACAAATGGACGAATAAATAAATATCATGATACCGTATCTTCTTTATACCCGCCGATCGGGAATCGTAAAATAAATCAGACTAACCGTAGAATTTTTCCCATGGAGCACATTGTCGCACCGTACCGAACGGTGCCAAAGAATAAAATGGAAATGATCGCCGTGGTGGCCCACGGCCGTTTTCTGCGAAACAAACATCCCTAACCCCGCCCCTCTGTTCCAGGGATGCAACCACCACCGTGCGTCATTCCCCGGTGGCCCATCCAGGACATAAACCCGGATTAAACGGAGTACCGGGCCAATAAAGGTTATGTACGCGGCACTAAACCCGGCGATTTATGCCGTATGATGCTCTCTAACAAACACCAGCGGCTCACACTATCGCCCGCTCTGCGGACATTACGGTATATGAGTCCATTATCGCCGGTGGGTCTCTTGAAAAACTTCAAGCACTAGTTATCGCTTGGAGAGGTTTACGTCATTGTTGATATTACCAGAGAGAACCTTCTGTTATAAGATATCGGTTATATCTGCAACAACCTTTTCATTTATAGATTGGAGAATATAATAAAACGCTGCCGTTAGACACTTTCAATCCCTTAAGATCCGCCTGCTGACAGGCTGGTCCCTTTAAAAATTTTAAAAGCAAGCGGCATCGAGTAATAGCTTGTTTGAAGTTTGAAGTTCTTTATTTTGACGTTGAATTTTTTAAAACCGGTCGATTCGTTTTCAAGCAAATTAGAAAAATCTTTATTCATCTTAATTTGTTCAAATAGAAAACAAAACACTCGAAAATATCACTTTTTATTTCAATAAGTGCTCAAAATGTTGCCCGTTAGGGTTTGCTCAATTCGTTTATAATTTAAAACGGAAACGACCAACATAAACAGCAATTCGGAAGATTAGACGTGGCAACAGCCAAATAACAACCCGAAGTTTTCCGCATTCTTTTCATCAACACAGATATCCTGGGCGAAGTGTTTTATTGTTATACCTGTTTAGTTAACGGAAAGAAATAATTTAATTTGCTGTCAGTTACCTTTGTGACAATCTTGGGATAGTGAAAATTAATTTATTGGTTCAGATTTTACTCCTAAAATCCTTGAAAATATTGTTCAACTTCAAATTACATCATACATTGAAGTACATCAGATAATCCCACCTAATCAATCGGGATTTAGAAAACATTACAATACAACATCGGCTTTGTTAAACATATGCGACAACATCTTTCCAGTTCTGGACAAAAAAATGGGTTTAGCTTTAATATCAGTCAACTACTCTAAAGCCTTTGATAAGATAGATCATAAACTTTTATGTGCTAAGCTGCGTTCTGTTGGTTGTGATGAGGTTGTAACCAAATTTTTTGAAAGCTATCTTCAAAACAGGACTCAATGTGTTTCAGTGAAGGGAAGTACATCTGATGTCACTCGCATTCATTCAGGAGTGCCTCAGGGTTCCATTTTGGGACCTCTTTTGTTTTTAATATATACATTTGACTTATCTAGATCCGTTTACAACTCTGATATTGAATCGTTCGCTGATGACACCCAGCTCCCCCATTGTTTTGGTATAGAAGATATACAGAGCACTGTCCAAATATTACAAGCAGATATTGATAGTCTATGCAAATATTCGGCAGATCACAACCAGAAAAAATCTAAGATTGTATTGTTCAGAGAGCAGAAGAAACGACGTTGTTTCGCTCTTAAATGTGAACATAGACAATAAGCAGCTCGAACTCACCAATAGCGCAAAAATATTGGCTCTAGAAGTTGATACAAAACTAAGATTTACCGAGCATGTGAAAAATCTGACACAAAAAACCTATGCACGTTTGCGCAGGCTTCATTCAAACAGATATTTGCTAAACTTCAAAATGAGGAAAAAACTTTGCGAGACCTTCGTTGCGTCTGTCCTGAACTACTGCAGTTTTTTATATTTTCCCTGTTTGGATCAGATCACTAAACATAGAATCCAATTAATTCAAAACAGCTGCGTTCGCTTTATATTCGTTCGACCATGTCTCTCACAAATATGCATAGTTGAGATGGCTAAAGTTTGACCAGTTGGTCAAGTTACATTTTCCACATTTATCCATAAAATTTTAATTAATTTTAAGCCAGAATACCTAGGTGAAAAAATAATTTTTAATAACACCATTCACGATGGAACTATTAGAGACAGGCACGTTATCAGGATTCAGAAGCATACCACATCTCTGTTCCAAAGAAGTTTCTCATATAACATTGCAGCAATATATAATTCTTAGGACAGTAAATTTAAGACCATGAGTTTACTACGTTTCCGCTACAATGTTTAGTTGAATTATTTGAACGATTAACTTTTTCCTTAATATTTGATAGATCTTTTTAGAGTAGCAGTATGTGCACACAAAATATCTCATTTTTCACTTCTCATATGGATATAAGTGATTTGTTATATATATTTTGCGTTTTGCTTGTGTTAACTGTTGACAACGTAATATTTAACTTTAGTGATTAAGTGCTAGAGTAGCATATTGCTAAATTTCGCCACTATAGTTGCACTTTATATATATATATATATATATATATATATATATATAACTTGAGACGTGGTCATTGTCGTCTAGACCAGTTAGGTGAAAAATTAAAGCTTCCGCCTTTTGTTGGGTACTTCGACAAAATTTAAGCAAAGAGGACTCTTTATTATTTATACTTTTTTTATTCTCCCTAGCTTTCAATGGACTTTGCCATCATCATCAGGAGCTGCAATTACATTCATAACAGTAGCAACAATAGTGTAAAATGAATTTAAATTGACTTAACTTACAGTGGTATGTGAGGATGTTGCTAATGCTATATATATATATATATATATATATATATATATATATATATATATATATATATATAACTCAAATATCTTTCTTCAACGAAAACGTTTTTAAAAAGATTTATTTTTGATAAAGACCAAATACAATGATGTTAATTGAATGAGTTCTGAATCGAGACTGACTGCAAAGTTCATTATACAAACCAAAGTAAAGAACAAATGAAATACAATACTGTAACTGATAAGAAAGGCACGTGGAGGCAAAAGTCCTTGTTCAGCATATTCTTCTCTGTAGACTGGTACATAACTCCTCCACCCCTAGAATGAAGCTTCCCCTGGAAGGTGAATTTCTTTCTTCTTATATCTTGAACTGGAATCTTCTCTTCTAGTGCGTTTTGTGGGACTTGGACCTTCTTCTTTCATCTCGGCTAATTCAATGTCGATTTCTAACTTGGATGCTTGCTTGTTTCTCCATCTTCTATATAAAATTATGCAGCAGATGCTTGAAAATACGAGATATAGTAATATGGTCCAAATACTGGGTTTTCCAAAATTTTCTATGGAATTTTCTTCTAAAATTGGTAACATTCGATTAATATGTAATTCTGGTAAATTTAACGTTTTCAGAGTAATTTGTGTCTCTGGGATATTTTGTTTCATAAAATGGAAATCCATTTTGTCAGCTACGAGGGGCTTTCCATAGGTTTTGTCTTGAAAGATAATTTCATTGTCTTGGAATGATATTTGGCATTCACTGGCTTTGACTAAGAAAATGCCAAGTAATGACTTTGTATCGATTTGCTCCTTGCATTTAATTTTCAATTTTTCTTCGGTGAGAAATACAGCTAAATACTGGTTAATTTCGGGAATAAATCCGATGTGATTTTCTTCAATCTGAAGCTTCGTGTATCTACATGGTTCTGTATGATCTTCTGTAATTATTGACTTCTCGCATTGTGCTTTGTGATTGGCTAATATACGATAAGGGCATTGATAGATTCTACCTTGGGTACAAATCTCGTGCAGGGGTTTGATCTCATTTCGATCAGATTTTAGCAAATACTTATAATTTGGGATAATAGTGACGAATTCTGATTTGTGCATCAGAGTCGGTATAGGTAACATATAATAAAGATCGAAATGTTCAGGATAATCTATAGGAATAGATAGAAAATAACTTATTTGATTCTCATCGATTTTACAGCTGATAGAAATAATAGATTCATAATCTAGCATATTTTCATACTTTACTTCAAATGGTAATTCATTTTTATAAAATGTGGATATCTTACGGAGTTCTTGAAATAATTCTCTAGTCCTTATTATACTAGGATGCATGGTTTTCAATTTGCAAAAAGTTATCGAATTTTCGATATCTTGTAAAATATTCAATATGGCATTATAAAGGATAATTAATTGATTGATAATGTCCTTCGCTGAAAGAATATCCTGGTTTGTTGTCTGGTTCAATAAAATATGTTTCAATTGTAAAATGTTATTTCTTAATGTCATCTCATTGTGCTGTATATCTTGAATAGTCCCGTTAAATTTTGCGACAAGTTCATTGTTTAATGAATATTGCATTCTCAGCTGATTTTGAATATGATGCTGATTTTCTTGTAAATGAGATAAAATTTTATCAATACGTTCTCCATCGTCGGAGTCTAAATTTCCTGTTATTGTTTTTACTACATAGCCTATGCCATTAAAAAGTCCTCTCTTATTGCGAGTCTTTTGAGAATGAGATTTAATGTATTCGGTTTTCTCTTGAATCAAGCTCCTTATATAAGATACTATCTTATTATAATTTTCTAGCTCGTTATTAATCTTAGAATGGTTTCTATAACTATAGTTAAGATTACTGTATTGAATATTCAAATCTTCATATTCCTTATATAAAGGTGATAGATCATAATAGTGCACAAAAGTATGTTTTGTCTTTTGTAGCCTAGCTGTGCCTAAATTTACTGGCAAAATTCCTAAATTGTTCGTTATGTTTCTTATTTCTGCTCCGCATCCGAAATAGATGAGGTATCTGAAATATTAGCAAATTTAAATTGATAAGTTTTCTTCCTGGTCCTTTTAATATTGGATAAATGGATATTTTTAGAAGTATTGGCATGTGTGGGATCTATCTCCGCTCTTTTTAATTTCTTATCTATACTAATTAATTTTTCTTGCTTATACTTATTTTTAGTTTTCTGTTGCTTCTGCTTATTCTTAACATATACCTTGTTAGGAATATCAGGCAAAACTTCTCGTTTCTCATTTGCTTTATTTATAACTTTTTTTTTGTTCTGTAATATCTTTTCATTTAAATTCCTATATACTAATTTCATTTTTTCCTTATGATTCTGTAAATAATTATTTAATAATTGCTTATCTATGTCTATATTAAAAGGTGATTCTGTTTCATTAACATTTACTTCTATTCTAGATAAAAAGTCCGCATTTGTGTTTGATTTGCCTTTCCTGTAAACAATATCAAAATCATGTTCTTCTAATCTTAAGCGCCATCTTAGTAATTTTGAACTAGCATCTCTAACTGAAAATAACCATTGGAGGCTTTTGTGATCTGTTACAATAGTAAACTTACGTCCGAAAATATAAGGTCTGAAATATTTTACTGCATATACGATACTTAGAAGTTCTTTTTCTGTCGTGCTATACTTTGTTTCTGAATCACTTAATGTTCGTGAGGCGTACGCTATTGGTAAATCTGAGCCTAATTTACCTTGGGATAATATTGCGCCGATTGCATAATTACTTGCATCTGTAGTTATCAAGAATGGTTTGGAAAAATCCGGATATTGGAGTATCGGATCGTTTGTCAATAAAGTCTTGCATAATTCGAAACATTTAATATAATCTGCGTCATTGGGATTAATAATTGCATCTTTTTTTAATCTGATTGTCAATGGCTTAGTGATTTTCGCAAAATCTTTTATAAACTTACGGTAATAACCTAAAAGTCCAAGGAAGCCTTTAATTTGCTTCTTAGTTTTTGGTATTTTAAATTCTGTGATTGCCTTTATCTTATCGGGGTTTGGTTTCACACCATCCGCCGTTACAACATGACCTAAATACGATACTTCTTTTCTAAGAAATTCCGATTTGTCTAACTGTATTTTAAAATTTGACTGACGTAACCTTTCAAAAACTTCTCTAAGTCGAGAAATATGTTCCTGTAAACTAGTACTGAATATTATAATGTCATCTAAATATACTAAGCATTTTTCATTTTGAATACCTCTCAGTATGTTATCCATTACTCGCTGGAAAGTCGCTGGCGCGTTTTTTAGTCCAAATGGCATTCTTGTGAACTCGTAGTGTCCATTTTCTGTATTAAATGCAGTTTTTTGAATATCATCTTCTGCCATTTCTATTTGGTGAAAACCTGAAGCTAAGTCTAATGTTGAAAAATATTGGCATCGCCCTAATTTATCTAACAAATCTGTTATGTTTGGAAGAGGATAACGATCTCCCAATGTTTTTTCATTCAATTTTCTATAATCAATGACTATTCTCCATTTTTGCTTTCCCGATGCGTCTAATTTTTTTGGAACGATCCATATAGGTGAGCACCACGCTGAATGGCTCTCTCTAATAATTTTTTGATCAAGCATTGATTGTATTTGTCTTTGTACCTCTTTTCGGTGGATTTCAGGATATCTGTATGATTTAGTGTAAATGGGTATTTCATCGCTTGTACGTATATGATGCTTAATTTTGCTCGTAAAAGTTAAGTAATTACCATCAATGTGAAATATGTCTGAATACTCTCTTACTAACTTGGTGATTGCGTCTTTTTCTTCAGAGTTCATATGCTCTGTCCTAATTTTGGAAATATCAAATTTATATTTTTGAAAGTTCAAAGAATTAATATTCGGTGGATCAGAATTTTCTGAAACTTCGTAATTTTCAAAATTTTCTACATCTATTGGTCGAGATATGTCAAGAGAAATCTGTTCTTCAGATAAATTTAATACTGTGCAAATTGCTTCGTGATTTTTCACTGTAGTAAGACATTCAGGGATTTCTAAACATGATAATTTTCTATATGGAATAATAGCATTACCATTTTTTAAATTTTTTATGTTAACTTTAATTATCTGTTCTGTTCTAGGTGGAATAGTGATAACATTAGAAAATTTTTTTGTAATCTCGTGATATTGCATGGGTATCCTTGTTGTGGGTGTGACTAAAAGATCATTGCTCAAATCAATGTTGGCATTCAATATCTCTTTCAGGTTATCGAGTCCTAAAAGGCATTGGAAATGTCCGTGAAACTTGAATAAATGAAATTTCATGAGAATATTTGGATTCTTAAAAATCTTTGGACAAGGTATTGTCATACTATATTGTTCGATAGATGAACCATGTGCTGAAGTGATTTGAAATGGGTCTTTTTGAATATGTCTTGAAAATAATTTTTTCGCAATTTCAGGGTGTATGAAAGATCTTGTACTTCCAGTGTCAATTAATACTTTGAGATTATACTCCGGAAATACAATGTATGGTAGTTTGCTACATTTGTCTGTTAAACTCATAATTTCTATTGACTTGGGTAGTCCGTTGAGACTTGTGGTTGTATCTGTTCCGAGGCTTCTTGCCCTAAAAAATCGTCAGAATTATTCTGAGAATAAGCGCATTCATAATTGTCATCATTTGGAAATTCTACAACAGGTTGGTCTTGTACACACAAGTTAAACATAGCCTGTTCTGCGTTTACACCAGGTCTGTTAAAATTTCTACCTTGAAAATTTGGTTGCTGATACGTCTGTCTAGTGGATGTACTCATCGGAGTAGGCCTTGGCAGATTATTGATCTGATTAGGTCTAAAAACGTTATTATTGTGAAAATTCGTTCTATTCTGATTAGGATTATTTGGTCGTACATTATTAGGACTAAATTGTCTTTGTAATACTGGACGCTGTACCGCTTGGTATTGATTCCTATAATTACCAAAGTTGTTGTTCATATGGCGTACTAATTGCATATTATTTCGATTAACATTTTTATGTTTATCTACCTTATGATCAAGCTGAAAGTCGTTAGTTAATATATTCAGAGCTTCATTCAAGTCTGTAGGATTTTTCGTCCTCATGAGCGATCCTAGAGGTTCCTTTAAACCTTTTAGAAATACTCTTAATGCTACGCTTTTGCAAAAATTACATATTATCTGAGCTTCTTCACTCACACAATGTGTAGTTAAAAATGATATTTGTAAATTCAATAAACTCTGAACTTTGTTATAAAATTCAAAGGGGGTTTCATTGTTCTGTTTCAATTCACACAATTCTATATTTAGAGTAAATACGTCACGCTTGTCTTGATATGTATTTAAAAGTGCAGTTTTCAAGTCTGTCCAATTTTTTATAATATTGCTACTAATATTTAAAGCTGCATTACCTTTGATTTTCGCTAAAATACTACTCATAAGATATTCGTTCTGGAAGTCATTTTCATCCTCTAATCTATAAAATTTATTCACTAACTTTTCGCAAATATCTATGAATCTTGGTAATAATTCTTGTTGACCATAAAATTCGGGTATCATGTTAAGATACTCTGGGCGTAATGACATGCTTGATTGATTTACTTGACTGTTGTTCATATTGACTGTACTATTTAGTATACTAGGTCTTAATTGCAAATTCCTTAAACTATGTTGGATATGTTCCGTATCCGACTGTGAGTCCGAATCAGTGTCACTCAATATATCATCAAACAGCTTTTGATTGTTTTCACCCCTGTAAGACATTCGTACTTACAGTAGTAATCCAATCCGTCCCATGTGTCCGTATGCCTGGGCCACTGCTGGGTTGCCTGTCCTGGAGCAGATGTTCCTTCTGTCCTCTGGGCTGCTGTCGTCTTGGTTTCTCGATTTGGGTAGGGTTCTATCCCAAATCTGGTTCCGGTGATCACGGTAACGATATCGATATTCCGTCGGATCGTTCGCGACCAATCGCGGTTGGTTTCGTTACAGCCAGTAAACCGTTGAAACGAACCGAAAAATGTCCCTTTTTTCGTCTGACTATCCTACTGGATTGACTGCGCCACTCAAATATCTTTCTTCAACGAAAACGTTTTTAAAAAGATTTATTTTTGAGAAAGACCAAATACAATGATGTTAATTGAATGAGTTCTGAATCGAGACTGACTGCAAAGTTCATTATACAAACCAAAGTAAAGAACAAATGAAATACAATACTGTAACTGATAAGAAAGGCACGTGGAGGCAAAAGTCCTTGTTCAGCATATTCTTCTCTGTAGACTGGTACATAACTTATATGAAGCCGCTCAAGTTGAAGTTTTGGATAATTTTGGCATAAATGTTAATATGTACTTCACTGTGCAATTGTTGCTGCTACTGATATTTCATTGAGATCTGTACACACAGTTACTAAACTCCAAATTCCATCCGTTCAAAATGGAAATATTGCAAGAGTTAACAGAAGATGATTTCAATATGGTAGTTGAGTTTTGTGAACAAATGACTGCAGCGATTAATGATAATACCATTCATGTAAAGAATATCTGCTTCAGTGATTAATGCACATTTTGTCTAAATGGATTTGTTAATAAGCATAACTGCAGGTATTGGAGCAAAGAAAATCGTCATGCTTTTGTAGAAGGGCATACCCAGTACCCCCAAAAAATTAATGTATGGGCAGGCATTTTAGGAAACAAAGTGATTGGGTCATTGTTTATTAATGAGAATTTGAATGGAGGCATTTAGTTGGATATGTTGGAAAATACCATCAATCCGCTTATCACTGAAACCATTGAAAACCAAATCGAAGTTGATGGAAACTCTCTTGATGAGGCTGAAATATATTTCCAGCAAGTCGGCGCTCCTCCTCACTATGTTCTTCCGGTTTGGTCATGGCTAGACGACGAGTTTCCAGGTAAATGGATAGGGCGAAGAGGGCCTATGTAACGGCCTGCTAGATCTCCTGATTTGACGCCATTAGACTTTTTTCTATGGAGCCATTTGAAATCTATTGTGTTTACTCTCCAACCTGAAAGTTCGGATACACTTCGTCAACGGATCATCGAAAGCTGCCATGATATCCCACAACATGTATTTGAAAATGTGAACAAATGAACACTTATTGAAATAAAAAGTGATACTTTCGTGTTGTTGTTTTCTATCTGCACAAATTAAGATAAATAAATATTTTCATAATTTTCTTAAAACGAATCGACCGACTTAAAAAATCAAACGACAAAATAAAGGACTTCGAAAGACTTTTCAAACAAGCTCATTTAAAATTTTTAAGGGGTGACCCTGGAGGGCAAAGGGTGAAAGGGGGTGAAGTAGGTTTTGGTTAAAAAGTTTGTACCCTTTGACAAATCTTTTGACGTGTCTCGGCGTTTTTTCTTTTAATCAGCTGTTTTCGATAAATCCGTGGTGGGAAGTTTTCAAATGAACACCCTGTATAATTTCAAGACGATTTGTGCTCTTTAATTTTTTTAGTCTCGTTCTAGTCCACCAATGGTGTCGATACCACCACAGCAAGCAACACGCGGGCATCAATCCCGGGGTGAGCCGTCGAGAGGCGGGAAACTGGAAGCAGGAAAGCGTGTGGGAAGGTGAGAAACTGGGAAGGAGAGAGTGTGTGGTCTTTGTTCCGGGATGCACTTAACGGGGTTAGACTACGGACTGCCGTGCTGTTATCATCTCCTGCATCTCGCTATCTTTTTTTATGTGTTCGGCAGTCCTCCCCTGGGGGTTTTACGACGTTTACAGGCGCCGCCATGACGGCGGAACGAGTTCGTTTCGCCGAAGAGGGGGGGACACCAAAGTGCAGTGGACGCATTATTTCCGGATGATCGGGTTTCGAATATCATCCAACCACTCGGATCTAATTTCGGGAAGTACTATACGGAGGCAGGTTGGTGGATATATTTCAAAAAAATTGTTATCTATTAGCCAGAAGTGTGGGACTCTCAAAAAGTAACATGACGGTTAAATGGGTTCAACTCGCCGAACTCATCGGGCTTCGGGTAAAAACCAGGGCTCTTGACAAAACCGTATTTCCGTAGGCCTACTGTGCCCAAATCTAAAGCAAATCCTGATAGCACACCGTTGCTCAAAATTGATGTCACTCATTTTTAGAGCACAATATAAAAAACTGTTCCACAATAAAAAAATCGGTACGGACAACCCAATGACTCGAGCGAGTTCAAACTTGTACTGAATGCAGTTCATATGTTCCACTGTTTCGCCTCCAAGCCCTGCGCCTTCATTGTTAAGAGATCGAAGCCTACGTTTCCAGTTTCATCAGTCAATTTACAGATCACTTTAAGCTTTCTGAATGCATATAGAAGTAAACAAAACTTGTTACTTTGGAGTTAATTGCGTAGCTGATAGCAACATACGATTCGTGATCCCAATTCACTCATGAGACGGGCTTTACTCAAGATCCCAGATAAGCGAGATGCTTTTACATTTTTGTCTCACGTGCCTACAAGTGCACAAAACTGTGTACGTTGGGATAGTTTGTTATGCAGATTATGACAATGAGAAATTATGAAACCCAATTTGAACTAGGAAAATTGTCAGTTTTTGGAGACTCTTGTTGATATCAGAAAGAGCCCGACATCGAATTTGTGACCTACATACCGAATTCAACCAAGAAACGAATTTTGTTTCATATTGCATAATATACGTGAGAATTTTTAAAAATTTCCGTCAGTAGATCCTTTAAATTAAAAAGATTCATAATGTACAAATTGCCATTTCCGTGCTACTTTCTTACAAGTAAAGGAAACTGGCACATACGACGCTAATTCTAAATATCTAAGTATCTTATATTAAAAAAAAATGTTTGCCATCATATGTTCATGAGTTTTTCCATGAAACCTCTAAAAACAATAAAATATTATTTTGATAATCTGAACACATCTCGCCAACTTCTCCCTGCAGACATTCGTCAGAAAATTTCTGACAAAAGAGCTGCAATTAAGCAAGCGAAGAGGCCTTGTCACCCAGATGAGATTCACAGAGCAACGAATCTTGTTCATGAAGTGAGAAATGCTCTTCATGAATTCCGTAATGAGCAATGGAGCGACTTTCTGCTTGACTCAAGTATTCCTCTCTGGAAAGTTGCAACGTCGCTCAGAAACGGAAAGCGAGAACAACTCCCGCACATCCACCGCCCTAGGGGCATAGTTTGACAGAGGAAAAGGTCGAGGTTTTTGCGGATGCAATGGAAAGTCAGTTCTCTCCCAACTATGTGGCAGTAGTGCCTCCCTTAGTGATTTTTTAGAAGATTCCTCAACTGAAGAGCTGCATGGCACATCAGCGGAATCTCCTGAGACTCCGCATTGCAAACCAGCAGAGCTCCAAGGTCATATTAAAGACCTCAAGGTACGTAAAGCACCTGGAGAGGATTGAATCACTAATAAGACGCTGAAGCTACTTTCGCGGAAGTCCTTAACTGATCTCGTGGCAATAATCAATGCCATGCAGCACTTCCCAACGGCGTGGAAGACCGCTGATGTCATAACGATTCCAAAGAAGGTGGGTTCGATATTCCCCCTGGATTACAGCCCCATTAGTCTACTGCCGGCTCCTTCCAAGCTCGCTGAAAAGGTGATTCTACGTCACCTTGAAAATTTCACGGCAGACCACAATCTGATTCCTGACGTACAATTTGGCTTTCGGTCTGAGCATAGTACGGAGCTACAGGCCATAAGGCTTGGTTGAACGAGTAACCAGGGAGTTCACCCGCAACGAAAGTACTGGCATCTTGCTTCTGGATGTCTCAAAGGCATTTGACAATGTGGCACAAGAGCCTTCTCTACAAATTGATCCATAAGGGCTTCCCCGTCTGGAACCTAAAACTTTTCAAATCCTTCCTCAAGGGTAGGAAATTTCATATCAAAATTAATAACGTTCTGTCGACAATACGGTGTCCCTCAGGGTTCGGTTCTTGGACCAGTCCTTTATTCACTTTTTATTCATGACGTCCCTTGCCCCAGCAACTGTGAAATCTATCTCTATGCTGATGACACTGCTCTGGTGGCCCAGTCGTGCTCTGGGGATATAATCCACGACAGGCTGCAAAGTGCAGTGGACGAGGTGTTGGAATGGGCGAATCGGTGGCTGATCAAAATTAATCATTCGAAAACGCAGGCAATCTATTGTACTAAAAAACGTAGTGGCGCCTTGTCTGAGGTTTCAGTGAATGGAGCTCGGGTACCATGGGAAAGCTCTGCTAAGTATCTCGGTGTCAGTCTTGACAAGAGAATTACCTGGCAGAAGTACACTGAAGCGTTAAAAACTAAATTCCAAATCTCGTTTCGTCAACCCCATGCTATGTAGAACATCAAAATTAAGTTTGATCATCAATGTTCGGCTATACAAGATGGTTATTAGACCAGCGATCACTTAGGAAGTGCGGCTTGGTGTTTTCTCGCCAAAACGCAGTTGCGTAGCCTGCAGGTTTTGAAGAACAGAACCTTGCGTACAATCACTAACGCCCCATGATATGTTTCCAACGAGACCCTTCACAGAGACCTTGACATCCCTTACCTAAGGGACTACATCAAACAACAAGCGCAGCTAGGCTATAGTCAAGCGGAATCGCATAACAAC
The DNA here is from genome assembly GCA_963669975.1 of Acanthoscelides obtectus. Taxonomy (NCBI): domain Eukaryota; kingdom Metazoa; phylum Arthropoda; class Insecta; order Coleoptera; family Chrysomelidae; genus Acanthoscelides; species Acanthoscelides obtectus. The sequence goes on from CAVLJG010000005.1 coordinate 11,456,505, forward strand.
ACTTTGTTGCGCGAGTCAGTAGACTACACAGTCGAGCAAGTTCGCAAGCACACAAGGCCGCGACTCGCACTGTGAACAAAATTAAATCGTGCGACTTAAGGTCCAACCAAAATTATAATTTTTCTTCAACAACCAATCCCAAAATTAATTTTAGGATCAATTTAAAATTGCCGAATACTAATTAGCAATGCCAAGGCACCCCTCAAATTGACGCACTTCTTTTTTCTTTGCTGGCCCTCATTCCTTCCTTTCTTCTTCCCTTCTTTCTCTCTGACTTTGTTTGGTATCTGGGCAACCAGACCTGACAGACCTACTGACTTACAAGACTTCAACCAACAGCAAAGATCCTACGAACCGCTCTGACAGACAATGACGAATAGAAAAAGTCTCTTCAACCGCAACAGCTGCTGTGAAAAAGCAGGGTTATTTGCTTAGGGCTAGGAAATACTGCTCACAAGCCGCCTAGACTCAGAGGAGGGCTGTCCGATTGATCGATTATTCTTTTCTAACGGACAGTATCGGGACATTTCCGCACCGACTGGCGGTCGGCAATCTGGCTCTCTGCTACCGCTATGTTAACAAGAGTTGCTCTTCAGAGCTCTCCTCCATGATGCCGTCGCGTGATGAGCTTGCCAGACTTCTGCCTGGTTGCTCGTAGGTGGTAGACGGTCTCTGACTGTCGCACGCGGAGGTACCACCCGGCGGATCTCGTAGGCGGGGCCAGAATGTGTACATGCTGCACACGTGTTCCCTCGCTAGAGTCCGTGTGGCGTCCCCCCTGTTCACCTGTATGTATCCCCCTATAGCCCCACGGTACCCCATGGGTGTTTAGGCCTTAGGCCTTCGCGGTAGCTGGAGCATAAAAGAATCCCAAGCGTGTCGAACTTCGTACGCTGAAAACTGATCTGTATGAACTTTGTTCCTAGAATATCGAGATTGTGGCACAAACTACCTGAAGGGGCTTTTCCCAGTTCTACTAACCTTAGAAACTCCAAAAAATCAGATTAATATGATGTGTTTAAGTCGGCATGTAAGAAAATTAAACTATTAAGATCTAGATTATAAATATTCGGTCTATATTCAAAACTCATGTCAAAACGCAAGCTCATGTTTCGCATACTCGACTTCTCGCATTCATCCAGAAATATTTTTTATGTGCCGTTCTAAACGTGTGTATAAAACTTCCTTGCGACAGAAAAAACAACAGGGGCATTAGTTCGGATTTATTATTTGGCAGGGAGCATGATGTCCTGAGATAAACCACGGCAATGTGTTCCGAGGGAAAAATCCGGTTAGGCTGATTTATTTTTATGATTTTTAAACAACCGACCTATATCGTCCCTGGAGCGTCTAGCCAAATGAATGGAGTAGCGACCCCGCTTGAAAAAGTTGCCGTATATGCGCTTCGTGTGAATTTTTTATCATTTACACGGGATATGGAGAAATAGCGTAAAGGCTCTACTAGTCTAGACTACGTTGTAATCGCCAAGCCACAGGGACCCGTTACGAAGTGTACTGAACGCTCCAGGTAAGACAGGTAGCGGATGGTATACTACAACTATTTAAAACTGTAATGACTCATACGCGTGGTCAACACGTGATCAGGGCTCGATCCCGGCTTCCTTCCAGTACAGCCGTATAGCGTACGACATATATGTCGTTTCTGTGGCTTTGCGGTGGTCAACAGCACAGACAGAGATGGAAATAATGGCTGATTGTTCTCCGCCGGTAGAACCAATGAAATCAAAGACGCGCCTTGACCGGCAGACTCATAGGCGTCGGCAACGCATTGGAACGTGTTTCGTTGAGCGATCGCATATTGTGTGTTTTTATAAGAATTGTTGTGTGATTGTTATTGTTGTGGTTTCTGTGGTTACTGTTTTGGTTATACTTAACCATGGAGAGTACAAATGGAGTGGAAGTACTGAAAGCCAGGGAACAAGTAGACGGCTTCGTAAAGCACTGAAGAGGGACGCGAAAGAAATCGTGCTCAACGAGTTCAATTATCTAAACAGAACTATGTCGCAGGGAGATGCACTCGCGCGTTGTGAAAGTATGACAGGCGTTCCAGAGTGGACCATTCGCAGGGTGGTACATGAAAAGAAGAAAACTGGAGCTACTACTGATCCAAAGTTTAATTTGAAGGGACGAAAGGCCGTTAAATTGGATGACGATAGCCAAATGGCGTTAAGGCGAACCGTACATTCATTCTTCTTTAGGAATGAGATACCAACCCTCAAGGCTGTACATGTGTACATGCAGCGATCAAGGAAAATGAAATTATACCCCAAATGAGCGTCGATGTAATGAGGAAATCCCTGCACGAAATTGATTTTCGTTACGAAACGCGTAATCGGAAGTCAGTATTGATAAAGAGACCTGAAATAGTCTGGCGTCGAAAATACCTACGCGAAATGATTGAATATAGGCGACAAAGCAGAAAAATCTCTTATTTGGACGAGACATGGGTAAATGCAGGTCACACAGTTAAAAAAACCTGGATAGACAAAAACGTAGTGAGTAACCGACAAGCAAGCATTGAAGGTTTGTCAACAGGTCTTCGTGGACCGTCAGGGAAAGGTCAAAGATTGATCGTAACTCATATTGGTAGCGATAGTGGCTTTTTAGAAGAGTGTGACTTGATTTTCGTCTCTAAGAAAGGAGGTGATTACCATGACGAAATGAATGCCAGCTGCTTCGAGAGCTGGTTTCAAGGGGTGCTTCAGCGAGTTGAGCCCAACTCTGTGATCGTCATGGATAATGCTTTCTTCCAAAAAATTAAACAGCACAAACCTGCGAACATTAGTTACGTGACTGATGAGATGGCCCGTCAATGTGGTGTCACTGTGCTGCGGTTACCGCCCTACCACTGTGAACTGAACCCAATAGAGCTCATCTGGGCTCAAGTGAAGGGTTATATTGCGCGCCATAACACAACCTTCAAATTACCAGACGTTAAGGTTTTACTTGAGACTTCCATACAGCTAGTAACGCCCGAAGCTTGGCAGAATGCTATCCGTCATGTTGTGAAGGAAGAAACAAAAATGTGGCAGCTTGACTACCACATCGACACCATAATAGAGCCAGTTATAGTCAATTTCAACGAGGAAAGCGATAGCGACAATTTATTACTGTCAGATGTAAGTGGAAGCGACGATGAATAAAGGTAATTCCCAAATTTTTTACTTACAATATGTTTCAAACCACTCTTTATTAAGCATGTGACAAATCTAGTTCACCCATGTTAAACATTCATACCCCGCCTATGAACAGCCGACTACTGGTAGTTAAGTGATGTTCACGTGAACATCGATGAGTCATTACAGTTTTAGATAGTTATAGTATAGAAAACAAGCCTCATGCGAGGATTGACAATGCGTTTATACACTGGTAATAAGAGATCATTCTTAGTGCCTAATTGTTGCCAGCATAAAAGCACTAAGAAACCACTACTTACGTACGATATTGAGAAAATGTGTAATGGTCTCTTAACGCCTACTGAAACAATATGACTATACATTTACACTGTTTTAGTTTGCGGCATCTTCGTGAGTAACATTTTTGAAACGGTCTGTATCTTTTTTTTACCGAAGGCCAAATGTGTAGCAGAAGATATATTTTTGGATCTTTGTAGCAGAAGCTCGCTTCGGTAGGACATTTAATCTCGATATAATCTAGTGGCAGGGACAGATACCTATCTTGAGTTGATTTGGTATTTCGTCGAAATTACGTGAATTAACCAGTAGCACTATTGTCAGAGCCTGAGTATACAGGGTGTCCGCAAAGTTGGAGTTTTCCTTTACACGACGTGTAGATCTTGAAAACATAAGCAATTTTTATTAGTACCATATACACCAATGTCTTAAGGGAACTGAGATAAAGGGCTCTGCAACATCAAAAATATCTGAATACCGTCCTGTAGCCGCGACTCGCGCCATCCCCGACTGGTACTAGGACACTAGCTCAACCCGACGACAGAACTGGGTCGGGGGTCGGGGTCAGTGTGTCAGGTCAGTATGCAACCTTCAACCGACGGTTACGGTCACGCGTGTAGAGGTAAACGAACCCGTATAATCGATTGCGTTTCAAAGAACAACAAGCACTAGAGACGTGGCTAGAGAAGTGCAAGTATCAAAAACTAAAGTGTGGCAAACGCTGCGTGAAGAGGGGCTGTATCCGTCTCACGTCCAACGTGTACAAGCCCTTCAACCTGACGATTTTCCTGCAAGAGTGCGGTTTTGTGAGTGGTTGTTGCATCAACATGACAATAATCACGACTTTTTGAAGTGCATATTGGTGACAGACGAATCTACGTTCACGCGTAATGGGGTGAATAACTTTCGCAACACTCATGTTTGGTCAGTAGAAAGTCCGCACGCTGTCCGTCGGGCACATTTTCAACAAACATTTTCGGTGAATGTTTGGGCTGGCATGGTGAACGGTATGCTCATTGGACCATTTATTCTCCCAAATCGATTGGACGGGATGCAATACCTAGACTTTTTACGCAACATTTTGCCTTCCTTGTTAGAAGATGTGCCATTAAGTGTAAGACAATCAATGTGGTTTCTGCACGATGGTCATATTTGTTACCTCTGTTCGTGGTCTACTGGTCTGCACCACCGCCGGCGTCTGCTCGGTAGCGCATCAGCTGATTTCATTTTCTGTTGGAGCGGTATGATTTCGGGCAGAGACGTACTTAGCCCTTCTCGTCAACTGGAGAGTGAGTACTTTTTTCTTTATTTTTTTTTACTTGGTCGCCCTCGTTTCACTACACATTACCTTTGTTATTTCAAGGGTAGTTGTTTCTGAAAAGGAAAACCCCAACTTTGCGGACACCCTGTATACCTGGTCCCAGAGGATTATCTTAACAAAAATATAAATCTCCATGTTCGTAATCTTCCAATTCAATATCTGTAGTTTCATTGGGCGTCCAGAAAAACCTGGAGGTTTATCAACGAAACAACCACGGAGGAAGATTCAGATGTTAAACGTTATCAAGAGATACCACGCGGTGACCCAAAAATCAGCAATTCAAGCTACGCCACTATTTTGGCTGTCGCTCGACACCCGTCCTGAAATGTATGAGACTCTTCTATAAATTTAGTTTAGAACAATTTTTATCAGATGATATCTAAGATTCATCATTAAAAAAATTATCTTTGTAGGTGATTTTAAGACAGTCCAACAATGAACCCATTAGCCGCCGGAATCGTTTTAACTTTATCTTAATTTTGGTGTGTACTACTACGACTGGACTATTTTTGTTACATTCATTCCTGATCCGTGATAAATTACCCGTCGTTAGTGTCACTTGTATTCTGCTACCTCTACAAGATTTCATAATAGAGCCAAGGGGGTATAGAATATTCATGTTGCCAAAAAAAGATAAGAGTTGCATGATCATAAATCTGGAACGTTAGCTGGACGAACTGAACGCGAGAACTAAAGGAACGTCTTTAAATGAAGATTAACGTGTTGCGGCAACGCAATTTAAAGTAAATGTAAGGCGTTATTTTCGTTATTTATCAGGCTGTTTGAGAACATCCACACAGCACTAAAAGGTCAATTTTTCGTTTGCGTGAACTGCATTTTCGCTAAGTAAAATAGCAACGAGCGAAAGAGCTTGAAAGGTGCCAGCGTATTTCACGATTTTTCTGTACATTGCCCTAACTACCGAGTGAGAAGCGTAGAAACATTTTGTCGAGTATGTGTGTAGAAAGGATGATGGCCGAAATGCTGTTTCTGTACAAAAAAATACATTTGATAGTTTGCTGAGACAAATCTGTTAACTCAGAATGGACCGGGGGGTTTCTCGAGGAAAAACGACAATATACGAGGGTTGATCCAGAAATAGTTTACCATCGATTTTAAACATAAAACATTGTTCATTTTTACCTCAATGGAAAGATGGACCATTCTTGTAGACAATATTCGAAATCTTGTATCACAATGTCATAGAGCTCCGCCATCTCCTCTTTGACTACATCATCGCTCGGGAAGTATTGGCCACTCAAACGTTCCTTCAACTTTAGCATGCAGTTTTTAAAATCCCAAAGTTTTCGAAATTTCTAGTTTCAAAATTTTGTAAACTTTCCTTATTTCTAGATCAACCCTCGTTGACTATTAAGGTCCTTATCGGCGACACTAGCATTTCTGCTTGTCGGCACAGCATGCAGCAACTCTCTCGAGGTCATATTTGACAGATCTTGCATGAATAATTACTACTTAATGTATGGCACTAGCTTAAACATGTATAGACATCCAGTGATCGTCCACTGTAAATAGTGATCGTGTGACATTCGCAAATAAGCGGAAGAAGTCTACGCAGTAAAATTGTGCTTTAATAGTATATGCCTATATGCGAAATGCTGGTTACTATGATATGACATATAGTGCCAGCAGGTTACTGTACTAAGATCCGCACGGGTATCACGTATCTTGAAAAGTGACATTATGCCGATTTTTTTTGACATGAGGCTTGTTATCAATCTTTGGCTCTGATGTGAAGTAAAATCTGCTTCTGAGATGGCATTACTTGAGGTCTAAGCTGTAAGTTGTACGTGTTGATGATACTTTCATTGGGTTCTGGTCTCAAATACACTTAATTGAGATTCAAAGCTAGAAATTAGTTGCGCATCCACTTTTTCTTATCCATTCTGGAAATTACATATACAAATTTGCTGAATTTCAAAAATGAGAGAGATAAGAAATAATTATATTCACTGTACACTGTCGAATTACAAGCCACATACATGCTAACAATGATTACAGACAACACGGGCGCGGTGATGATTTCCCGTAATTCTCCTCAGTTTTTCGTAATTTATAACTTTGAACATAACCTCTCTTCAGAAAGCACAACATATAAATAATAATAATAATAATAATAATATTTTTTCGCCAAAATACAAAAAATGGGCAAATAAATATGAAAAAACCACAGAAGGCATCGCCTGTGTGTGGTTTATCTCTTAATAACTAACAATCAATCATATATGTGTATAACAATTATTGTTAAATCTAAAAGGTATTAATGTAATTGGAATTTTGTAGTTTTAGTTTTCTATATAATTATGTATAGTCATTCGCTGCACATTACTAACCCAGTCTTTCAATTTTCTTCTAAATTTTTTTCGAAAATTAAGTATCTTTATTTCGTTTGGTACTACATTATATAATTTAGCTGCTAAGAATTTAAATGATTTTTTGAATAATGTTTTGTGTGGTCTTTGGATATTAGATGAGCCTATTCGAAATCGTGTGTTATGCTCGTGTTTATAGGATTCTTTCTTTTTATTACAATACTTATGGTATAAGGTGGTGGCATGTAAGAAATAAAGCTGTCTTGTATCAAATATCCCTGTTTCTTGATATAAGTTGTTCGTTGGATATAATCTTGGCTTATGGAAAATGGCTTTCAAAACAGTTTTTTGTGCTATATTCAGGTCAGAAATATATGTCTTGCAGGCGGCACCCCAGGCTGTGATGCCGTATATTATATGGGTTTCAACTAAGGCATGGTATAGGATTCGCAGATAACTTTCTGTAAGAATGTTAGCAAGCATTTTGAGTTTATAGGCAACATTTCTAATTTTTTTGATAACATATTTAATATGGTTATCCCACCTTAGATGTGAGTCTATAAATATTCCAAGATATTTCAAAGTGTTAACTCTATCGATTTTGGTCTTTTGGCCATGATAATTAATGGAAATTTGTTCGAAGGTAGGTAAAAATTTTGAATAGGATGTAAATGCAATAAATTTTGTTTTTTTGAAGTTAACTGTTAAAATTTTAGTATCAAACCAGTCAATGATCCTTATAAAATCCTGTTCAGCTATTTGCTTCAATGTGCTCCAGTCATCAGCTTTATATAATACGAGGGTGTCATCTACAAAACATATAATCTTTCCAGAACTGTTAATTTTGAATAAGTCATTTAAGTAGAGACTAAATAATAGTGGGCCTAGTACTGTTCCTTGAGGCACACCACACTTGATGTACATTTTTTTACTGTAAGTGTTAGTGATTTTGACAGTCTGTGCCCGACTTGAAAGGTAATTTTTTAAAAGGATTTGTGACGCTCCCCTAAATCCCAATCTTTCCATAACTTTCAGAAGCTCGACATGGTTAACCGTATCAAAGGCATTTTTTAGATCAACAAAGATACCAATAGTAGGTATCTTTTTGTTGACATTAGAGTTAATTTCATCCATTGCAGCCAAAATTGCATCTGTAGTAGATTTTCCTTTTCTAAATCCATATTGGTCAGAACATATAATTTTGTTTTTGTTCAAAAATTGTAATATCCTTTTTTGTAGTAATTTTTCGAAAATTTTGGCTATATTCTATAGTACTGATATGGGTCTATAATTTGATGTTTCCATTCTGTCACCGCTTTTATAAATAGCAGTAATAACAGTTATTTTAAATGCATCAGGACAAATTCCAGATTGGAAACACCAATTAATGACGTAAGAAAGTGGTTCGGCTAAGTCGTAGGCTATTATTTTTAAATGGTCAGCTTTGATACCATCTACACCAGGACTTTTTTTGGTTTTAAGTGATAGGACAGCTTCTTGTACTTCAATCGGACTAACGCTTTCTAAAAAGAATGAATTGGGAAGTTGGGTTTTTGTGAACTTTTCGTTCGAAACCATTTTTTTAATACTGGATGCTAAATTTTCTCCAACATTAGTGAAAAAATTTAAGAATGCATCGGATATTTGTCGTTTATCTGTTAATATTGTTCCATCACGATTCTTAATTTCATCAATATTTGGCTTTTCTTGAACGTCTTTGTTAGTTGAGTGATCGACAACTGACCACAGTTTTCTTGGATCATATTCGACATATTCGGTAATGATTTTCTCACACAGCCAATATCACTGATTATATACACATGCAGGCCAATACACATAATCATCCAGATGCGATCTTGCTATTCAACCAACTTTCTTCTCAGAGATAAAAACTACCAACCCGGATCACTCAGCCTCACAAAACTATGCAACCAATAATGCCTAGTTTAGTTGAGTGATTCCTCCATAGATGGACGTTCACAACGATCCTAGTGAGCAAACGTGGAATGACTGTTTGCGCCCTAAAACTACCTAGTCTGCAAGTTGACATCTTATAGGTTTTTTTTTTGACGTGTTATAAGTTTTCTACATGATACCCGTGCCGAGGAGATGTAACGACCTGACGATCTGATAACCTGAATCAAGGCTTCATAGGGAATTTATTACGAATTTTTATCAAAAAGTTGTTGGTTATGTTAGTGTATGGACTTAGACGTACCTAGGTTGCTTGGTAAGCTGCTCGAACCTATTAATCCTAAACAAATCAGCAAAATATACATCATCATACAAGATTGTGTAGCTAATCCTTTTATACCTACCCCTGCCGTCGTCTTCCAATCTCTTAACGCCCAAACGCCCCCTTGGAACGTTCTTCCTGTCCCTTCCGAACAACTGCTCTGACACGCTGTATCAAAGTATACCGAACACTGATAGTAGGGTCACTCTGGTGTGAAACCACGCAGTGTAGAGTTGTCCGCGTTGTACATATTTCTTATGGTCTACAAGCTGTTACTAGTGACTTTGTGCGCTAGAACATAAAACACGACTTTACTTAATGCTTTCACTTTTGTAACTTGGAAGCTTGCAAAACTATTTTATCAATATATATATGTCACAATGTAATTTAGTACATGGCAATACTAAGTAAACTGATGAAATAATCAAAATTTCAAAATTAAACATATTACATTAAACCAAAGAATCTTCCTTCCTGCCAAATGTCTGGTCTCTAGTTGGAAATAATAAATAATACTAACAGAAAACTACGTGGAAAATCAAACAAAATTGCGACTGCCATTTAACCCTCCCAATGAGGCCCTGTTGCCAAATCAGCTTTTAACTAAATCTACTGCCTGTAAACTAGATTGCAGTCAAATTTAGTTGAAAAACAAGAGACTTTTATGCAAATTTGTGAATGGTCTTAGTTGCCTTAATCCTGCCCTGTCACAAAATTCGTTCTCAGATGACATATTCTGTCCATAAGCTCTCTGCCTGCCAAATTTCATGTCAAATATTTTTCAAAATAAATGTCTATAAATATAAATTGAAACATGATAAGATTACCCATAGGAATATAAAACCTTCTCCTACTCCATGTTTAAAATATAATTCCTGGAATTCTTATTTTATCTTATTTTAAATATACAATTATAGACGAAACATACTCCTGCTTCTAGGCTAACTTAATTTGAAATGTTCTTGGTTAATATTACTGCTTACGACGGTCCGACCAACAAAGAGCGCCCACCGCGTATATCCTTTCTATGCTTATTCTAGGATCGCAACAAAACACACCAAAGCGATGGAATTTCAAAAATTTCTGTGTAAGTGCTCATTCACATCATATTAAAGAATCAAATATAAAAAGTCCATATTTGTATCTCTTAACTCGAAAATAATTGTTTCCCCATAGTCACTTTCACCCTCTATTTCAACCCTTTCGAATTTTATTTATTTTTGTAACAAAAGGTGGTCTGTCTCTAAGGACCGTATCGTCAGTCGTTCCTACAATTTATTGTAGGACTTCTTTATGGTCTCCTTGATTTTGATAGTCTTTCCTCTCCTTCAGAAAGGCTGGGATATTTCTAGATTTCTACTGTTTTTCTTCTTGAATTGGGGCTATATAACAGATGATATAAACCAAACGCATGGACAATTTGATGTAACTTAAAATAGAGCAGTGACAGGGAAGAGTAGAAAACTATGAAAATCAAGGAGTCCATAAAGGCCATGTAGGACGCCTTTACGGCCTCCTTGATTTTCAGTCTTTTTGCTCCTTAAGAAAGGCTGTGATACTTCTAGATTTCTACTGTTCGTCGCGTCAGCGCTCTCCTATTGTGAAGCTTTGTTTTTTTTAATTGCAGGAAATTTAAGGCTGATATAACCATGTCATAAATCAAAAGCACGAACAATTTTATGCAAATAGTTTTTTGTAACATAACCCGAAAATAGAGCACTGACACGGAATAATAGAAGCTATGAAAATCAAGGAAGCCAAGACGTAATGTATCCCTGTGCCGAAATTCATCAAAATCGGTTCAGCCGTTTTTGGGGGGAATACCGCACTTATGTAGTAACTTACATACACACGCAATTATAATATTATTCAAGTAGGACTTTTATTATCGCCAGTACAAGCCAAAGTGAGTTGCTGCGATGCTCTGCATAATAAGATGCGCCTTATGGAATGCGCGAAGCTTTCTTATCGTCAGTTACAGTTTGACAAATCTTGCTTGGTCTCCCAAGGTCATATGCGCGGTAGACACGGGACACCCCAGTACAAACCAGCAGCCATCGAGGAAGCATCATGGGTACACCGCCAAATTTTAATTGCGTTAGCTATAGGTTGTTTTAATTTATATTCGAGAAATTGTTGCCTCGGTATTGAGATTCATGCAGAATGAGGCTGAAAATGGTGTGTCTGTTCCTTTGCACAGGGTAAATATAATTACGATTACAATAAATTACGATTACTATTGCGATTATTACTATGATTATTAGCAACAATGAAAAATAAATTTCTTTGAGAAGACTTTGTCTAAACTGTTCGTTCACGAATTTTTGCATATAGTTTTAACCATTAATGAAAGTACAATATAGCACTTTATCACACAATGATTTCAAATTATCTTTAGCCTTCATGATGAGTATAATATATATATATATATATATATATATATATATATATATATATATATATATATATATATATATATATATACTAAGTGACATATAAATCCGAACACCCAGTTTAAATGGTTTTATTTTATTAAAAGTTGGTGAATGTATTTATATTACTGTAAATAACAAGTGAAAAAATTTTCAGCCTTATCAGTTGGACATTCCGGTTTTTATACTGCTTTTTTTTAATTCACTAACGCTCTAAAAATGAATATTTCAGCCGCAGTAAAGAATCAACCTTGGCGGATTTTGGTTCTTGACATCCTTTACGATAGGTTACGATGCCTAGAGTACGGAGACCTGTACGATTTCGTCAACTTAGTGAGTTTGATAGGGGCCGTATAGTGGGACTTCGGGAAGCTGGACTTTCTTTTCGGGCAATTGCAGTTAGAGTGCAAAGAAGTGTAGACACTGAGGTTAGGTGTCGTCAGGCATGGCTTCGAGAAGGCCGTACGCAAAGAGCAAGGGGCACTGGACGCCGCCGTAGAACAACAGACCGTGAAGATCGCCGCCTAAGATTATTGGCCTTAAGGGACCGTTTCTCCACTACCAGGTCCATTGCAAATGAATGGTTTGCAGAATACCTATTGGCATGCGAAGTGCTTACCGACGAATGAGAAGTTTTGGCTTGTTTTCATACCGGCCACACTGGGTCCTCCCTTTAACTCGAGAACAGCGACGTAATCGCCTTGAGTGGTGCAGACAACGGTCACTCTGGGATCAGGAATGGAACAGTATTGTCTTTAGTGACGAGTCTCGATTTTGTTTAGGCATGCACGATGGTCGTGCCAGGGTTAGAAGGCGACGTGGTGAAAGGAGGAATCCACAGTTTTTTGTTGAAAGACATGTTCATCACACTGTTGGAGTTATGGCTTGGGGTGCTATAGCTTATGGTTCCAGGTCACCTTTAATCTTCATCAGAGGTAACATGAACGCGCAGCGTTATATCTACGAAGTTCTAGAACCCCATCTTTTACCCTATCTTGACACCCTGGCAGATCCAACTTTCCAACAAGATATGGGTAGGAGATTGCTCAATTTGCAACGTCCTCCTCAGACTCTAGAAGCACTTCGAGAGGAGTTGGTGGTTGCCTTGGAATGAGATACCACAGGAGGACATTGACCACCTGATTAAAAGCCTGCCTAGGCGCGTTGGAGAATGCGTAGCACATCAGGGTGCATCCACACATTATTAAAGGTCAAAGGGCTTTGAAGCAGTGCAATCATTTTGAAATTTTTATCATTTACTTATTATGCTTCATTAAGGACTTATACAAAATTTTATTAAAATAAAACCATTTAAACTAGGTGTTCGGATTTATGTGTCACTTAGTATAAATATATATATATATATAAATGACAGATAATTGTTGACGAATTACTTGCCCATTTGAGCAGCGGTGAGACCTAACATCTTGGTTGAATAGCATATCAAAGCCTGTGTAAAATAGGTAGCTTTTCATCAAATTAAATGAAATAACAGAAATTATCACGCTGTAACTGAACTTGCCGCGTCGACTGTACTTCTATATCCGTGGGCTATTACCGTTTCTATATATATATATATATAAATGACAGATAATTGTTGACGAATTACTTGCCCATTTGAGCAGCGGTGAGACTCAACATCTTGGTTGAATAGCATATCAAAGCCTGTGTAAAATAGGTAGCTTTTCATCAAATTAAATGAAATAACAGAAATTAGCACGCTGTAACTGAACTTGCCGCGTCGACTGTACTTCTATATCCGTGGGCTATTACCGTTTCTCTCAGAGATTCACCGTCTCACTCTGTTTTCTGCGCATCTCGTGGCTCAAGCTGGATTTGCCGACCTGTACACGTCAAGCTCGGTGGATTATGTGTGGCAATCAAGTCCGAATATGGAAGTTGTTCCTCAGCGACCCAACTATTCTTAGTCTGTAAACCTTGGCTGTGTGTAGGTTCCGGTTCCCCTTTTGCAAATGGACCGAGCAGCTGCGTCACTGACTGAATAGATGGAATAATGACATCTTGGAACTTTAATGCATTGCTTTTAATGGAATTACAACGTGCGAACTCCCACCACCAGTGCCGCGAGTAATCTGAATCTAATTACTCAACAGTAATTATAATTAGCTCCATCGTATTCCTATTATGTCGACGTGATTTATAGACCTTTCACTTTTGCGTCAAGATAGTAATGAAGTTATTCGTTATTAAAGGTCTCCATGCTGGGGTGACTTCACTAAGTTGAAAGATGACAGAACAGCAGTGTCTCTAGTTCGACGTGTGTGTAAGTAAATTAGTGAGGGCTATAGACCCTTCCTTTAAACACTAAATCGATTACAGACGAAATAGTAACGTATACTGTTGTACCCACAATCTAGACTGACGCTTCAATCATAAGCTACCGACGCTCATTGTGAAGGGCTCACCTGTTATGGAGAGCTGGTGGACTGCAAAAAAATTTGGAAAACGAGCGGCATTTTCGGTGCACTTACCTTGACAAATGTTGAAAACAAAATACTGTCAAAGTATGAGATGACAGCTTGTCATTGAAACATCACCAGCTTATTGAATATTAAGAAATTACATATAATCCGATCAAAATTTAAAAAAGTGTTCGATTTTTGAATAAAATTCATCTTTTTATTTAATATTGTCGATTGTTTATTCATGTCTATATTATTTTCTTCAATTGATATGCGATTTTACTGATACAACATAAGCTACCGCGTGTTCTTTTCCTATAAACCTCTTGCAGATAGCCATTAAGCACCTACTTGATGACAGGCTCTACCAAAAATTTCATAGATATTGCTCGTTTCCAAACATTCATTCATTTACTTGCCGTTCATCAGTAACATTGTAGCACCGTCGATTGATATTCCCACAAAACCATTCAGGATTTTTGATATCTATACATCCATAGTCTAATATTTTCTGTTTGTTCAGGAACTGATTATTATATTTCAAAACTCCTTAACGAGTGACACATCCGTGATCCGTCAACCCTTGGTCCCAGTGGAGTAAGGTTCGCCAACTGTGCGACGCACAACGCTTGAAAAAATGCAAGTGAAAATTTAAAATTATTTCCATGACGCCACAAAATAGCTCCGTCGGTACCTTGGGTTATACATCTTGACAGTAGGGATGTTCGATACGATCCTATATTTAGAAGTATTGATACATTTCACGAGTATCATCATCTTTCGATCTGGACTATGTCAGAAAGAGTGACTAACTTCAGATTACTTTTCTTCTTTGTTACCTTCCGCTGGATATCCATAATTTTATTTCAATCTTTTAGAGTATCGATACTTCTTAAAACGATAAGAATCGATACATAACGATACTTTTCGTGGATCTAAACATCCCTAATCTTGACAGCTTGTCGTTCCTGTCAACTGGGCTGCAGGGTGCGGTGTTGCCTTTACTATCTTACATTTTGCTAAAATCTTATGACAAATAAAAGCTTCAAATGAAATATTGACGAATATTGACGGATATGCATAGAATTTAGAATATAAACCTAAATTCATATTGCAAATTTCACATTGTCTATGCACGGACTTGAACAGGATTTTTCGGTATTTTTACCACGATATTTCAAAATAATTTAAATATTTCTATACTTGCCGAAAAAGAGCTGAAACCAAAAAAAAGCTAAAAGTTAATTTTATGTACTCTTCATAGTTTTACATACAACACCCTGTACGTGATATACAGACAAAACTAGATTGCCATGCATGAACAATCGTCAAAAACAGTGAAAACATCCTACCAAATATAATAGCTAGAAAATCTACCTATTATTTCTCTCATTTTCATTGGTCCATTTAAATAACTGACCGTCTTTTTTGAAATGATAAAAATTTGAAATTATATGAAAGGTATCCTAAAGCACAAAGACATAATATTACATCTATAATGTACCCTTTTATAAGGCAACCGTTTTTTCACGACTTTATTTTCCCATTGGTCCAAGGGACCGTTAAATATTATGTTGGTGAAATTGGCCCTTAGTATACATTACTAAAGGAAATTGCTAATCTTAATCTTGGCTTAGAATATGCGCTTCTGTCCAACCAGAGCCGTTTTACTATTCGATTCCCTGAAAGGCGTCTTGGAAACCCATATATAATCCGATCATTTCCACTTTCCCCTCTATATCGCCATAGGCGCAAAACGACACGCATTTTCCCGCAATCATGAAACTCGATATCCAGAAAGGTCATTTTCCCTCTACTTAAAGGAGAAAATCCTGGAAAATCCTGCAAAAAGTCTCGAGGGCAGAAGGGCCACTAAGTCCCCCGTCCCCACCATTTTATCACACTTACACAGCATATATAATATTACACAGCAACGGCGCTCCAGGCGATATGAATGGTTCTCGTATCGCATAATGCGCATCCCTTTTACCAAGTAGATCATCCTGGCAGCTCACTTTCACCTGGATTTTTTTTATACACCAACTACTACGAAGGCCTATGGCCTAAACGCCCATGGGGGGACGCCACACGGACTCTGGCGAGGGAACACGTGTGCATGCAACATGCACACATTCTGGCCCTGTCTACGAGATCCGCCGGGTGGTACCTCCGCGTTCAACAGTCAGAGACCGTCTACCACCTACGGACAATCAAAGCATCCATAGAAAAGAGAATAATTTCTCTTGGGACGGGATTCGAACCCGCAAATAATGCTAAGCGAAATCTTGCAACACGGTCGTGTATAAACGTGGATACGCATTCATGTCCTCAAATGATGAAGAGAGTGCTCTTTGCACGGGCATCCAGGATGAACAACGAGGCAGGAGATTCTGAATGTGTAAATATTGCTTTTTGAAGTTTGATATCCGACGGTTCATTTTCATGTGCTGTGATAATTTTCGCAATAATTGGAACATCGTCTTCGTCTCTGCCAATTTGACAATCATTTGCACCTCGAATAGAACATTAATAAAATTATATACGAAATATCACCTAATAAAAAATTTCGGGACTAAACCGAAATGATTAGCCAATCCCGGGATTTTCGAGACAGGTTTTCTTCCGGGATTCCGGGACCCCGGGATTGACAGCCCTACTGGTGTCAGACCCGAGAGGGCAAGTGGCACATGAGGTCGGCTCTCTTCAGCAGGTGGAGGGGGAAAAATATCAATTGGTGTGCTTCGTTAGGAGAAGGCATAAGATATTTAACTATTTAACCACAAAAGTCACAAGTACTTTTGTCGAAAAAATAGAATAGGGATCGTCATTAAGCACTTTAGTTTCATA
The DNA here is from genome assembly GCA_963669975.1 of Acanthoscelides obtectus. Lineage (NCBI taxonomy): Eukaryota > Metazoa > Arthropoda > Insecta > Coleoptera > Chrysomelidae > Acanthoscelides > Acanthoscelides obtectus. Next base: position 11,473,528 of record CAVLJG010000005.1, read on the forward strand.
TGCTCAAATTTCATTGTCGTATCTCGAAAAACTCATTTATATTTATAAATCGAATATATGGGGTTGCTGAGAAGTCTTATGAAGTTTCATTGCTGTGTAGTATTGTATATACCTGTCGGATTGCGGCAGTGCGGAAAGCTATAAGAAGGTTCGATTGCTTGCGAAAACACTCATAAATCATAGTGTCCATTAGGGTTATTGAAAAATGTACAGATACTCCTTTCGGCGGGAAGTTAAGTAGTGAATTACGAAGTTATTTAGACGTTGTTAATGGATGTGGAATCACCACGCGGCACACGGTGGGCTGATATACTGAGAGTTGGCTGCTCTGCTAGCGACGTGGACAGCGATAAATGATTGTGCGAGTTTTATAAAATTCTCGTGGCCAAACCATCCACCGATTGTCGGCTCCCAGTGCAGAGACTACAGTATGTCGGTGAGAAACACAAATATTGTCTTTGTTTACTTGTCGGAGATAGCTAAATTCTGGTATTAAAGACAATACATTAGCCCGATTTGTCTTAACCAGTCTGCGAAAGCCAAAAGTTTGCCAATTTTGGCCTAACAAACAAGATTAAAAATCGCTTCAAAATAAAGTAATTGCAAAATTCTTTTTTCGGAATAAAAAGTTAATGGAATCCTTTTTTGTTTAGGATGATTCTAAAAAAAAAACCTGGAAAAACTCTTTCTGGGCAAAAAATTGTGTTTTATTTAAAAAAAATTGATCTGGGTTATAGTGCGGGAATATTGAAAATCCGATTAAATCATAATTTTTGAGGTCGCCTAGTAAACCTTGCTCGACAAGACCTTGAAGCGTATATAGTTTATTCTAAAGACAAAGACCATAAAGTAATATCATATCGACATGTATGTTATTTTTCTAGGAATATACTACAGCATACGCTCGATAATGTAAACTAATTTAATCCAAGTGTGGTTCACATTATCGAAATGTTTACATTAGCGAACGTGATTTATATAATATTTGATTTATTAAAAGAAACGTTTAATACATACTATTTATAACAAAATAAACAAATATTCTAACAGCGATAAGTATTTTTTTAATTAGAAGAAAAATAATTAACAATTTTTGTCTGCGTAAATTTGCGCTTAGCATTGTCTTCCAATGCTTGCGCCCGTAATTTACGAAGAACTAAAATATCCGTGTATGAAACTTCTTTTCTTTCAGCCCAATCTAAAGCTTGGTTAAAAACTTGTATAGCTTGCGCGTCAGTCACTACACTTCTGACTTCAATGGGATCGTTCTCATCATCCTCACTGTCCATATCCTCCTCCTTATCAGCATCATTCGTCTGCTTATCTTCGTTCCATAAATTAATATAAGCAGGAGTACAAACAATGTTGGGATTCACTGTTTTCAATAAATCAACAACATCCAATGACACACTAATAACATTATCATTATTGGATCGCAAACGTTCTCTAATTACGCTTAAGGGGACATCGTCTTCTTCATCATCTTCATTATTGGTACAAAAGAGATTGTTCCAACATTTTTGAATAGTTTGCTGGTTAAGTTCATTCCAGGCCATATGTAAATCTAAAACAGCTTCTCGTAATGTTACTTTTTTAAAGCCTCAGATAAGTCTTCAGGATTCTTTGATAAGTCAGACGAAAGTAGTATAGTTTGGTGAGTCTTATTATATTCTGGTCCATCGGTTGAATTAACGGTGTTAACGTTGGGCGGCATGTACATGACGAAAATTGACCTATCCCTGCTCCTCAGTTGTTCGGGAGGATGACTTGGTGCATTATCCAATAGTAACAACGCTTTTATTGGAAGCTTCTGTTGTTTTAGGAAACCTTTTACCTACAAATTGAAAACACATCTTCAAATTATGAATAGAGCATTTGTGATAATTGATTGTCATACCTGAGGGACAAAGCACCTGTGGAACCATTTCAGGAATATACTGCTAGTCATCCAAGCGGTTTTTGAACAGTCATAATCAACAGGGATATTAACATTTTTAAATGAGCGCGGATTTTTTACTTTCCCAATTACCAGTGGCTTTATTTTGTGTGAACCATTAGCATTAGTGCAGACTAGAAACGTTATTCGTTGTTTCTCCGGCTTTCTTCCCGGGGCAGATTTTTCAAATGATGCAGCATAGGTTTTCTCTGGTAACATTTTCCAATACAGGCCACTTTCATCTGCGTTGTAAATTTCTTCCATTCTTAAATCTAGCTCGGTAATTGTTTTCATCAATTTTTCTTTGAATGGTTGCACTAATTGTGGTTGTGCTGATAATTTTTCACCAGATATAGACAGCAGTCGAATTCCATATCTTGTTTTGAATCGTTGTAGCCAGCCATCACTAGCTACTAAATTTTAAGTTTCTTTCAGTTTTTCATTTAAGAGTCTCGCTCTCTGTTTAAGTACTTCGCCACTAACTGGGACATGATTTTCCCGTTGTTTTAAAAACCACTTATACTGGGAATTTTCCATTTTAGCTACCTTCGCATTTTTTAAAGTTTTTCTTTTTCCCGGACCTCCAAATGTATTGCACGTTCTTTGTAAAGTTTGAGTTTTCATACGCTTAATTTTACAGATTGTTGCTTTCGATACTCCATATTTTTTTACTAACTGTGTCACTCCCGCACCTAGTGCAACTTCGTCTATGATTTTCACTTTCTCACTCAACTTTAAACACTTTATTTTATAGGATGTGGATGCCATAGTCGTAAAATATATTAACGCGGGCAATCTATTCACTTAAGTTCAAAAATGAAATACATACGTACGTATAAACGTATCCTAAACGATCATACGACTGACCGAGTTTGTCGTATTTTATCGCAGAGGTGAATCCCCTACACTCTACATGATAAATCGGGGACTCCCCGACGCCCGACATAAATCATCGAGGCTTCAGCATTTTACCGTCGCGCTGTTTCCGTGCGCCGAGAGTTGTTTACGTTATCGAGCGTACACATTGTTTACGTTATCGCGCGTTCCGTTTTATCCTATAGAACGAAGTTTGTGTTTACATTAGCGCATGTTTTCATTATCCCGTGTTTACGTTATCGAGCGTCTGCTGTATTTTTGTTTTTTCCAAATCCGATCTATAAGTAAACAGCTTGGTTTACCTTGGGTTGGATACCAATGCGCGCCATATTTTCCCACCTAATCTTATGCTGGATGAAGGTCGTCAGTATTTTTGGTGTCTGTGTTACCGCAAAACAACCCTATACACTATTTGCTAAGCTATGCACTGGTGTTGTCCATCTAACCTATCAAATATCACAATCAAATTCATATTCTGCCATTGCTTTGGGCAAAAACATCGCCATTTAAAAGTTCGGTTCATATAAAAGTGAAACGACAAAGGGCCTGTGTGAAAATGTATCTCGGCACGTAGTATTTTTCGTTTTTCGTAGGAAAAGCGGCATATATTTAAAATTGCTGGTGCGTCCTGGCGCAGCAAAAACAACGCTTTCCGGACTTTTTCCAGGGGAGAGAGGGTCTTATGCCCAAGGGTGCCATTCGTTTTCCAGATACATATACACGGGCATACCGCCGGAGCACAAAAAGCTGTCATCTTTTACACCCTGTTCGTCTGTTTGCGAGGGCCTATTGTACAAGGTGGTATACAGAGGGATATTTCTTCATTAACTTAAGCGAGGGGTGTAAAATGTTGCAACTTAAATAAGAGCAGATGCTTAGCGAGTCGGTTCAGCAGCCCTAGAATAGGACAGCAGAGTGTATGTGAAAAAGGGAGCTTTCGTAGACCCTGTTACGGGTTTAATTTGAAATCATACTCTACAAGGGTAGACATATTTCTAGTTTAACTACCTGAAGATTTTCTCTATGGCTTATACGTAACTCTCCACCTATTATCTCATTTTGTAGTTGAGGCCCCTTCATCTGAGAATTGTTTACGTCTTCGTTTCTTTCCTAACCACAATGTTACATTTTGACAAGTGTTCGGTCCTTTCAGTCCGGGAACAGTCCGCTGTTGTTCCATTGCTCCATTGCTCCTCTCGAACTTTGTGTTCCGTGTCCAAGTTGAAGAAACTTCACTTTTTTGGTCGTAGCTCTGTTGAGAAGCACGCATTTTGCGGATCTTTACGCCAAATAAAGTCTAAGCGTTCTTCCTTTTTATGTCTCATATAATCCTACGGGAATGTGGAAGACGGGAGTCTTCGACGCTTTTACGGCGTTCTAGCCGGCACTTTTAGGCCACACTCCAACAGAGGTAAGCAATTCGGCTTGCGTTAAAATGGAACCCGGCGCCATATTGGATTTTTGTTTCAGGGCTTTTTCATCTTCTTCCAACTTTTTTTCATCTTCCAACTTTTTTTCATCTTCTTCCGACTTTTTCATCTTCTTCCAACTTTTCGTCTTCTTCACCTAACGTTTTCTCCACCAAACTACTGCTGATACCTTCAGATGAAGCCCTGACGACTTTTCCACGCCCTGCCTTGCAATGAGAGTTCCAAGCAGCCCCTGAGGAAGGGAGCTGATTCAGCTGTTGCCAATGTCCACAGACGCCATGTGCTGAAACCCCGTAGAACTGCATCTATATTCTTAAGCAGCTAATTTCACTTAATATGAATTATTTATCCTAACTTCACAGCTGGTGTGATCCTGAGGTATGCATACCCCCGGAAACTTGTTAAGTCACTAATGTTCGTTTTCATTTGTTGTTAGGTGATCGATTAACCATTGCAAAGTGAAATTTTGAGCTTACTGTGATCATTTTGAATACTTGAAAATCCTGTCATAGCACCCTTCAGATAGTTTGTTGCAAACCTTGTCATAGCACCCTTCAGGTAGTTTGTTGCAAACTTTGTAATAGCACCCTTCAGGTGATTTATTAAAAATAGTTAAATAGATTTTCGGCAAGCTCTGGAAAATGGCAATCTTTTCATTTCCCCCAGCGCCCTAATCCTCCAAATCAATAACCACTTCGAATTCCAGAAGTAACATTCATCGTGCAGGGAAGTGCATCTACAACCACCCCCCTGGCACGAGGGTAACAACCCTTCCAGAGAAGCTTTGCAAGATATCCGTCGTAATTGATGGGTTCTCTCCTTCACGTCGCAATGTCAACGCGAGTGCTCCCCAGGGATCTGTCTTGACTCCTATATTGTTTCTCTTAGATATCAACGAACTCATTTACAGTAGGATCGATCCGACCCACAGCTTTGCTGATGACAGCACTCTACATGCAGGAATTTAGAGTTCCAAGCCGATGAACTGGAGAAAAGAAGACCAGAGACCTGGAAGTACTGTGCCTTGACGAACAAAAACTGCCCTAGCGCTCACCCGGCTTCAATGGATGGCCCAGTTTGACTAAAAAGTCCTTTATTTCGGCTGGTCGGAGTCCAGATTCGCCGTGTGGAAATAAGAATGTCACCGGGTGGTAAATTTAATCATATATCTATCTCATTGTCAACATAAAACGACACGACAATAATCTAATGCTCATCATACACTCTCCGACATGAGATATCTTGGCTTCAAATAGAACTACAACAGAAAATAGCAAAATTGAGCGCACTACCACCATACCCAGGATTTTGTCGTCCGCTGCAAATCTTCATCATGCCAGCAACTTTTGTTATTAACATTAATAACAGTAAAATTTAATGTTTATGTTTTTTGTTATTAAAGAATATGGTAGTATATTTTCTTGTTTTTCTTGTTACGTGCTGGTAGCAAAGATATTAATAATAATAATAATAATATTTATTTACTCAATGTACAAAGATAAAAAACAATATGAGTAAATAAATATAAAATCAAAACAGGCCCAATAGAAGGCATCGCCTGTACATGGACCAATAATTTAAGTTGAAACTGTAGAATGCAAATGACAAAAATTAGCTACAGTAGATTATGTATTTAGTTGATGTTCGTATTTATGAGTTTATGAATTTCAGTCCTAGATATAGAATGTAGCCACTTTTTTAAATTTCTTTTGAAACAATTTCCGAAACGTAAATCTTTTAAGTCTTTAGGTATAATTTCATAAAATTTAGGCGCTAAATAGAGATATGATCGCTGCATTATAGATTTATGCGGTTGAGGAACTACTGTGCCACGAATTTTGTACCTGGTATAATGATTATGTTTAATTTTTTGGTCGGTGTTTACAAATTTATGGTAGTGAGTGATACTGTGTAAGAAATAAAGCTGTCTTATATCATACATTCGAACATCTGCCTATAATTTTTCAGTGGGATAAAGTTTCGGTTTTTTAATTATCATTTTTAGAATACTTTTTTGAAAAACATCTAAATTATAGATATGTGAGGAACATGCAGCTCCCCATGCTAATATACCATATGTGAGATGAGGCTCAATCAGTGCATGGTATAATGTTCGAAGATATTTTTCTGTCAATATATTCCCAAGGTATTTAATTTTGTAGGATACAAGTCTAACTTTCTTTAAAATATAATTGGCATGGATGTCCCATCGTAAGTGAGGATCCAAGACCACTCCAAGGTATTTTATGTTGGGCACTCTATTAATTTGCATTTTTTGATCATTAATATTGAAGGAGAAATTTGTGTAATTTGGCAGATGTCTAGCATAAGATCCAAATGGTAAAAAATGTGTTTTAGAGTAGTTAATGCTTAATTTTCTACTGTTAAACCACCGGATAATTTTGATAAAATCATTTTCAATTACATTTTTCAGATCAGACCAGTCAGTGCCTTCATATAATATTGCAGTATCATCTGCAAAACTAGTTATTTTGCCGACACAATTAATTTGGAAAATATCATTTAAATATATATTGAATAACAGCGGACCTAAGACAGTTCCTTGTGGGATACCACACTTAATATACATTTCTTTACTAAATGATCCTGATATCTGCACAGATTGTGGGCGATTTGACAAATAATTTTCGATCAGTGAGTACGCGTTTCCTCTGAAACCAATTCTCTCCAATGCTTCTAATAATAATTTGTGATTAACTGTGTCGAAAGCTTTCTTTAAATCAACAAAAATGCAGATTGAAGGGATTCTGTTATCAATATTTTGATATATTTGATTTACAATTTTAGTTATTGCGTCCGATGTAGCCTTCCCTTCTGTAAATCCATATTGACTTTCACTTTTCACACAAAATTTTGAATTTTGTGAGGTATCGAATCATTCTAGTAGATAAAACTTTTTCAAAAACCTTTGCTACACTGGATATTATTGATATTGGTCTATAGTTGTTAACATCTGTTTTTGTTCCTGATTTATGTATCGGTATTATATTACCTTTTTTTAAAATTGAGGGATATATGCCAGATTCAAAGCATTTGTTGATTAGGTAAGTGAGTGGTTCTGTTATGTCCTCGGCTATAATTTTTAAATGCTCGCTTTTAATACCATCGAACCCAGGACTTTTCCGATTTTTTAAGGACATAACAGTGGTGTATACTTCACATTGTTCGACTTTATCCAAAATAAATGAGTTCAAAGTTCTTTTTGGAGGCTGAGTATTTTGTACATTTGCTTGTATATTACTTGCTAAATTTTCGCCTATGTCAGTAAAGAATTGTACAAATTCATCGCATATCTGTTGAGTATTTTTTAATACTGTTTCCGATGTTGTATTTAACTCAGTGACACACTCTTTAAATTTTGTTTTCCCAGTAATCTCATCAATAGTTGTCCAAAGCCGCTTAGGATTGTGCCTAACATTTGCGAACTCGACTCCTGGCTGCTGGCGTATCACTTTCCACTTGCTAGGAAAACAAATATTGTCACAGTGATTGAAAGTATCAGGTATCCAAAGTTCGTGCGGTTTTTAGCAGAAAAATATAAATTTTTATTGAGAAACAATAAGACACTATTTATTCGTCGAAGTAATTACCATCACATTCAATGACCTTTTGCCAACGTGGAACCAATGTTTGTATGCCGGTATTGTAGAACTGCCTGGATTTGGAGTAAAAAAAAAGGTGATAATCACTGGGCGAAATGTCGGGTGCGATAACGTTTGCCAACCGAGTTCCGATTTATCAAAGAAGGCTGTTTCTGGATGAGTGCTGCTTGTACTCGTTGAAGCTGCTCACAATACAAGTTAGCAATGATGGTTTGACCCCTTTCCAAAAACTCATAATGGACAAATCCAGTTGATGTCCATCAAACACACAACAAAACCTTGTTTGGGTGCAAGGAAGCCTTGGACGTGTGTGGTACCGAATCAGTAGGCGACAACCAATAATTCGAACGCTTGGAATTCGAATACAAGATCTATTTTTCGTCTCAGGTTAATAACCGATTAAGAAATGGTTCATTAGCGTTGCGTGAAATGTTTGATGAACAAATGGTAAGACGTCTTAATTTGTTATCCTTTGTCAGTTCATGTGGGACACATTTGCTTAACTTCCACGTCTTTACTAGATGATGAAGATGCAAACGAATAGTTTCAGGACTCACTCTGAACATTTCTGCAAGTTCTTGGCACGTTGTCCTGGGATTTGCGTCCACAACCTGTCGAAGATTCTCGTTGTTCATGATTTTTGGTCTCCCTGAGCGCGGTTCATCGTTCAAACTGAGATCTCCCGAAGAACATTTTTTGTACCACTTCTGTGTTGTTCGATCACTAACCGCATCATCTCCGAATGCAGTACATACTTTTCGCGCCGCCGTTGCAGCTTTTGTATCAAGTTTGTACTCATACAGTAAACAACCTCGAATTACTGTTTTATTCGTCGCCATTTTCAATTATTAAGAAAGATTCATACTAAAGTGACAACAGGTAACATACAATCACTATCGATCAACAACATACCTGATACATACCTACAAAACGGATGCTCTCTAATAAATATTAGAGATAGCATAGTTTCTTTTAGAATAGAAGGACGTTTATGTGATTTTTTATTGGAATATTTCATCAAGTAGTTAGTATGCTTTTCATCTAAAACCAATTCTCTCCAATGTTTCTAATACTAATTTGTGATTAACTATGTCGAAAGTTATCTATAAATCAATAAAAATGCAGTTAGACGGATTTTTTTACTCCATTGGAACTATCCTGAAAACCCCATACACGCACAGAGCAACAACCCCGTAAAAACCGCCATCTTTTACGGTCGTCCTTCGTCGCGTCATCTGAACGTGTCCGGCAGCGATATTTTTGTGCTTTTCAGAAAAAGCGCACCCCGTAAAAGCTGCGACGCGCCGAGCTTTGTCTAAGCTGCGATTATTAAGAGGATGGCGGAAAGTCCCTGGGCAAAGCCGAGCCAGCTTTCAAACTGGAGCTTTTAATGCTAAATTTAGAAAGTTATAATCCCGGCTCGAATGAAAAATGGAAAGATGAGACAAATTGTACGACTCGTTTTTTCTCGCTTCTTTCTCATCGTCGGGTGTTTTGTTCGATGGTTTTAATGAAGCCACTTGGAAAACGCCGTTATGGTTTTCACGCAATAGAAAAAGGGATTTTCGAATGGATAAGCGGTCAGAAATATTGCTCTCCAGCGTCGAAATAAATCGTATTGGCGTGATTTTGTCTTTGAGCATCTTGAGTTTTGGAACTTGGAACTTTTTCTGCTCTAGGGCCCCTTCAGGGGGAGAAGATTCAGAGCCACGCTTTGCCACTTTTAGCAAGGGATTATTTTTCGCCTAAAATTGCATTTCTAATACGCTACGCAAAATAATTAAGGGAGAAAGAAAAAACCCAAATTTTTCATTGATTTTTGAAAGGTTGTATTTCGATGAGAAATGATCGTATCTATACTTAAAAAAAGGCATTTTAAGCTTTATGATTCTAGTTCTTAGGTTTTAGCCGAAAAATTTTGGGAGCAACGGTTGTTATGAATTCTAACTGATAGTGTAAGGAAAATTTTTTGAAAAATGTTTGTATCAGGTAGCCAGTTTATTCAGCTTCAATATCCTGTTCTTAAAATATCGAAACAATCATTTGGCGCGGAGATATCTGACTTTGAATCAAAAAGGATCTGATATCTCAGTAACCAGTGATCGCACAGCGAATGTAAGCCTACTTCCAAAAACTAGAATCACACTCCTATAATATTTGATCGCAATCTTTGAGGATTTTTTGTTTGTTTCCCTAATATTGATTAAGAAAGTCCAAAAAAGGTACGTTGTGCCTTGTTTTGGAAAAGCGACCGCATTTTTTGAACTGCTAATGAGAAGGGTAATGTTTCCAGGTTTTATAACTCAACGTACCCCTAATAACCCCACACGATGGCAGATCGGTCCATTGTACGGTTTCTCCGGACCGATTGGTTAAAATTTGAAAGAAACAAGTCCAAATTTGTTGTTAATAAAGGTATGCATGAAAAAGCCATAAGACAGACAAATAATATACACTACAATTTTTCTAAATACCTGCACGAGCCACTTCCCACTTCAGTTGGCCCACTTGTAGATTTGTACCAAAATATGCCTTTATAAACTAAACATGATGAAACTATTTACTTCTAAAACAACTTATTTTCTCAAAAACATTTTAGATACACTTTAGTCGTAAAAAATACATATTTGAAATCACTTAGACCTATAACTAATGGAACATCTGAACAAATAAACAATGTGCGAATAAATGCGCGAAGTTAACAAAGCAACAATTGAAAGATTACCATTGGGTAATATCACCTTTCTTTTTTATTACGGCTGAAATTCTTTGGGGCATAGTGTTAATCAAGTTTTGGCTAAAATTTGGTGTAAAACAATCCCATATTTCTTGAAGCTTTTGTTTCAGTTCGGTAATTGTACGAGCAGAATGTTGTCGTAGAACCTTTTTCATCTCGTGGCACAAACTTTCAATAGGTGACAGATCTGGACTGCTAGAAACACATTTCAAAAGTGGTACATTATTTTCTTCCATCCATTTTATAGCCTTTTTTGAGGTATGGCACGCTGCACCATCTTGCTGAAACACAAAATCTTGGCCGGATGTCAAACATTCTTCCATCACTGGTAAAAGCGATTCTTCTAAAATTGCCAAATATTTGTTTGTATCCACATTTCCATCAATAAAATGTAGTTTTGCTACTCCTTTTTATGACATACTGCCCCAGACCATAATGGATGCTGGAAATTTCATTTTTCTCTTCAGACAGTCAACATGGAATGCTTCATTTTTTTGCGAATAACTCTACTGCGACTGTCAAAAACACAAACTTCGAATCGGGCCTCATCACTTCATTGTATTGCACACCATTGTTGAGGTGTCCATTGTCTATGTTCTTTAGCCCATCTAAGCCAATTTTTCTTTTGCAGTGGAGGTAATAGTGGCTTTTCTTTGGCCTATAAGCAAGTTGTGTAACTTTAGGGTTTTTACTTCACTTTTTTGTATAAGAAAACTTACCTTGCAAGTGCTAAATCCCAGTTTGTGGGCCTCTCGGCATTTGTGATATTACTTGTTTTCACATATCGTGGCTTAATATTAACTGAACCAGTTACGTTAAAAAATTTAATTATCAGTAACCGAATTTTCTCGCTAATAACCTTTCCTCTACCCATTTTGAAAACCTTAACTATTTTAAACGTATGCTGCAAATTTGATTAGTGATAAAGTTGGTATTTTCTACTATATATTATCAAAATATTCATTGTTAATATTTTAAACCTATAACACCCTGCTACATTTTTATTATTTGTGTTTTATAAGAAAAAAACTAAGATTTCAATAGTTGGGCCAACTGAAGTGGGAAGGGGCTCGTATAAGGTAATATATAAATGAATAATTCACCAAATATTCTTGGCCCTAAAATTCTTAACATTCTTCCAAAATAAATACAAGGGATAGCAGATCAAAATCACTGCAAGCAGAGCTTGAAGACATTTATATAGCTGCTTGCATCTTTTTTACGATTCCTATACAAACATTGTTTGACTAAAGGAAATTAAATTATTATTATCAAAAAAGTTATCCGTACTGCCGCTAGAGAAATCAGCATTTTATTTTTACTGCGGATACAGATTGATTACACATGTCATGTTAAACTGTCAACGTTACAGAAAAAGAGATGCTATCTTGACATCCGATAATAACCCAATCTGCATGGCATGATTCTAAGGACAAGGTGTGGAAACATTTCTTTCTCGTCTATATCGATATCTAATCATTAAAATTGTTTGACGTTTAAGTCAAGATTCAAGCGAGACAAATGTCAAATGATGTTAACATTTACATATATTAATTGGTACTTTGAACGAGTGCATTATTTGAAGAATACAAAAAAAAACAACTGCACTTTCTGAAAAGAATGAATCTTTAATGGTTTCGGTCGAATACGACACTGTAAACAAAATCCATTAAGCCGTGCACAAATAGGTGAGAAAGCCATTTGAGCTGCAGCTCGTGACAGAAAAGTTCAAATTTGGGTTGAAATGCAGTTAATTTAGTTTAAAAAAAAATAATGTACCCAGTGTGTGTGAAATGTGATTATTTCAAGACACTTCATATGTCAAAATACATCCAGCCATTTAAGCTCTAGGCTGTGAGATAATTTTAAAGTTGAAATTTCCGTTTAAAATCAGTCATTTTGATTTTATTCAATTTTGATATACCTGTGTCAAAATTCATCAAGCCCTTTGGACTGTAGCCCGTAACAAAATTGTATGTCCACATATATATACACACCCACGCGTGAAAAGCCCTCATTCTGAGGCACCGTGGTGGCCGAAATGTCAGTAAAAAGTAAAGTAGACGTGTGGTACTGTTTATTTGTTTGTCCATAGACCTTAGCGTATTAATCTCTGTCTAATGCTCGTTAGTGGAATCTGTCAATCCTGGTTGCCCAGAAACCGGACAATATCAAGCAAAAAGGGAGAGGTTAAGAGAGGAAAAAAGGAGAAGTGCAAAGAAAACAGAAAGTATCAGTTTAAGGGGAAACACCTAGGCTTTTTGTCTTGATTCACGGATTAATTTTAAGACGTACTGGAAAACAGATTGTGATTCAGGTTTACGATCTTGCTCCACTGGGTAGTCCACTGAGTCACGCAACAGAGGGTTGCTGTGCGGTTGTGCTTGACTATCACAAATGTGGCCAAGTAATCATTTATTTCCTCCTTAATTACCTCATAAGTAGAACTACAAAGGAAAAGTTTGCCAATGTTCGTTCATGAAATGTGTCAACACCCGAAATATCCTTTCTGGAGACAACCCTATAACCTTTTTGATGTCAGTGATGATTTTGATGGTGACAGCTTGGTGTTAGCTTTCCCCTTCAAATATTTCTGCTGGACAGATATTTGAATGAAAAAAAAAATTGTTAATAAATCCAGACGCAACAGCAGCAGCGCACCAGCTCTGCACGGCTTACACTTCCCGTATTTTGAACCAAAAACCAATCGACCAAATGTATTCAGTGCGTATGGGGTGAGGAGAAAACGGGAAAATGGAACAGTTGGTGTCGCCATATAATCACCCGTTATTTTTTAACCTCCCCAGGCACATTTGTCATCGCTAAAGTAAATATGGTAGTCTGGAACGTATATATGATCATTGGTATTGGTTTTGCACGTGGTACATGACGCACAAATTTCACGAAATTAAACTGCGGTAGCCTGTACACACGTTTGGTTATTTGCATAGTAGTAAAGCAAGGGATGTTTGCATTGCTGCATATTGATTGGCGGCAAATATATACTCCAAAAGCGAGTATTCGGGAAGATGACTTGTGGTGCAACATGTCATTATGGTTGTATAGCAGTGGTTCTCAAACTTTTTAGCTTATAGACCACTTTCAAAAAATTGCTGGTTTCGGTGTTCGGTGGAAGCTCGTCAATAAGTATGATGCTAATTTTTGCAGTGATAGAAGTAAAGAAAAAAATCTTTTCGTAAATAGTATTTGTTAAAATAACGTGGCTGCAAAATTAATAAGAATAATATAAATCATTAGTAACGTAAAACGTAACTTCTCCGCAATACAAATCCACAGTGCAAAGAATAATATAATAAATCAGAATGTTAATGGGAGGGTTGCACTTGATCAATTGACACCAAATTGTCAATATTTGGCTTCAGTTTTGTAAGGAATAAACGCTAATCTCCTCGGCCTGCAATATTCAATCTGCTCGTTTTTTTGTTAATGGATTTGTAACAACACTAAAATTTTTTTCCCAGAGCCTAGAATATTTTTCAGGTATTTTTGCCTGCTGCCAAAATGATTGAGAGCCTTTTTTTAAATTTCACATCCACCTCCTCGGTACCAAACTTCAGTGTCTCGGCTTGTAATACCACTTTTGCCATCATTAAATGATCCATTACGGTATTTCTATCTTTAGAATATTATTATCTGTTCTCGAAGTCATCGTGCAGGATATTAAAATTTTGAACATCATCATCAACGCATTCTGAGTTAAACCATTTTGGAAACTTGTATCGAATATACAAGTTTTTACGAGGGACAGTCGCCAGTCTTCTTAAAATATAGTGTCTGACACCATTTTTGTTCCTTACTATATAAACAAGATACATTTTCGTGAACCTCCACTGACAACTTGGAAAGCCCCATTTTTTCCACGCCAACTTAGACACTTGTGGGTCCACCTGAACAACTTCCGGAATCATTGCTCTATAGTACGTATACTAAGTGACATATAAATCCGAACACCCAGTTTAAATGGTTTTATTTTAATAAAAGTTGGCGAATGTATTTATCTTACTGTAAATAACAAGTGAAAAAATTTTCAGCCTTATCAGTTGGACATTCCGGTTTTTATACTGCTTTTTTTTAATTCACTAACGCTCTAAAAATGAATATTTCAGCCGCAGTAAAGAATCAACGTTGGCCGATTTTGGTTCTTGACATCCTTTACGATCGGTTACGATGCCTAGAGTACGGAGACCTGTACGATTTCGTCAACTTAGTGAGTTTGATAGGGGCCGTATAGTAGGACTTCGGGAAGCTGGACTTTCTTTTCGGGCAATTCCAGTTAGAGTGCAAAGAAGTGTAGACACTGTGGTTAGGTGTTGTCAGGCATGGCTTCGAGAAGGCCGTACGCAAAGAGCAAGGGGCACTGGACGCCGCCGTAGAACAACAGACCGTGAAGATCGCCGCCTAAGATTATTGGCCTTAAGGGACCGTTTCTCCACTACCAGGTCCATTGCAAATGAATGGTTTGCAGAACACGGAAGACCTATTGGCATGCGAAGTGTTTACCGAAGAATGAGAAGTTTTGGCTTGTTTTCATATCGGCCACACTGGGTCCTCCCTTTAACTCGAGAACACCGACGTAATCGCCTTGAGTGGTGCAGACAACGGTCACTCTGGGATCAGGAATGGAACAGTATTGTCTTTAGTGACGAGTCTCGATTTTGTTTAGGCATGCACGATGGTCGTGCCAGGGTTAGAAGGCGACGTGGTGAAAGGAGGAATCCACAGTTTTTTGTTGAAAGACATGTTCATCACACTATTGGAGTTATGGTTTGGGGTGCTATAGCTTATGGTTCCAGGTCACCTTTAATCTTCATCAGAGGTAACATGAACGCGCAGCGTTATATCCACGAAGTTCTAGAACCACATCTTTTACCCTATCTTGACACCCTGGCAGATCCAACTTTCCAAAAAGATAATACCCGACCACATGCTGCAAGAGTCACAATAGACTTCTTTCAACATAATGATGTCACATTGTTACCATGGCCACCAAGATCTCCCGACTTATCTCCAATTGAGCACGTGTGGGATATGATGGGTAGGAGATTGCTCAATTTGCAACGTCCTCCTCAGACTCTAGAAGCACTTCGAGAGGAGTTGGTGGTTGCCTGGAATGAGATACCACATGAGGACATTGACCACCTGATCAGAAGCATGCCTAGGCGCGTTGGAGAATGCGTAGCACATCAGGGTGCATCCACACATTATTAAAGGTTAAAGGCAATCATTTTGAAATTTTTATCATTTACTTATTATGCTTCATTAAGTACTTATACAAAATTTTATTAAAATAAAACCATTTAAACTGGGTGTTCGGATTTATATGTCACTTAGTATGTCTCTAAGAGACAGTCTCTTTTCTATCGCTACACCAACGGGCTTTACTCTTCAGAGCTCTCTTCGATGATGCCGCCCCGCGATGTGCCTGCCAGACAGACCCGCCTGACTGTGGCGTCCCATCCTAACCGTGTCGAACTTCGTACATCCAGAACGAGGGTGTCAAGATTGTGGAACAATCTACAAGAGGAAGCTTTTCCCAGTTCTACTAACTAGTTCAAAAATCGTAATAACAAAATTTCTTTGGGATCATCATAGCAGCCGCGGTGTTCCGGCATTTAGGCCTGCCTCGATATAAAAAAAAAGCATTGCATGTCGGTTTTACTCAGTTATCTGATCTATCTGAAAGAGTGGTTGCGGTTAATTTGACCGAATTTGTTGAATGATATGTATCTCGGGTAGATAGCTGAATAGAAACGCAACGTTATACTGACTGAGAGAAGCTGTATCTTGGGACCTAATTTATTTTTGGGGTTTGCCTCCATTATTGAGATACAGGACGCCGAGACTCATAACACATAAAAAAATCAGCGAAGCTAACCGCAACCACTTTACCCATAGGCGTGTTGCGGGGTCCTTTCAATTAAAAACGCATCAATAAAACCTAACGTCCAAAGTAAAAAGTTCTCTTTCTCTACAGCAAAGTTGAGTCTTGACCTCCAATATCTACTGCCTCCAATACATGCGATCTGAAGCTGCTCTTCTCCAAACACTGTTTCTTGGCTTTCCTTTCGGTCTTTTGCATTCTGCTGTTAAGTGCTCTTTTTGGAAATCTACGATCTCCCATTTTGACCACGTGACTTTCCTATCGCAGCCTTCGTAGTTTAGTAAAGTCGCATATCGGTGGATCTTCTGTTGAAGAGTCATTGCGATTTTCACTTTCAAAAAGTTCGTACTCTGTATCGAATCAGCAATTGCTGCGTTTCCACTAAACCCAGTACCACTTTTTTTATTTTACACCACTTATGGTATATCTGAAGTCACTTGAAATAGCATAAAAACCTTTGGTCGGCGCGTCCTTTGTAATTTCATGACGTATCATAGGCGTGCGGTGATTTATTTAGAACGATAATAATAATGTTTTTATATCACAATAAATGGATTTTACTATCTTCTTATTTTTTTGATTTGGGATAAAAAATACTTATATTGGGAGTTTAATTTATGTTGACTGAAAGTTAAGAAATGGAAAAATTACAGAATTCCAACGTTTGACATAGGCAAATATTTACATAGCAGGTAGGTATATAAAAAGGTATATAAAGACTTACATTATAGGTATTTATATATCATCCTCGCCTTCGGAGCTGTCGCTAGAGTCATCTTGTAGAGGAATTACAACGGGATTTACAGGAGGCAAAACACAATATTCATTTTCTTTTTCAATAATATGCCTAGAACACTGCTTCCATAGGTCTGTGGCAGCAATATGAGATACTGCATCTCTTATTGTGGCCAATAGCGATTCACTTAATTGAGGGGTCTGATTATGTTTTCTTACTTTTTTTTTAAAGCGGCCCAGACCAACTCAATCGGGTTAAAAATGCAGTAATAGGGAGGTAGACGTAATACTTCATGGCCATTTTGCTGAAGCAGATTGTCAACAACATACTCTTTTTCAAATTTTTGTCTTTTAATAAGATCCAATAATATGGCTTTGGTTGATTTTTGTGGTATTTCCATTCCCTTATCCTTCATAAAATCAATAATGTCTTGTTTTTTGTGCCTGTATTCGGAATTTTGTTTTTCTGTCGGGAATGGTATGGCGCATTGTCCATAATAATCACTGAATTTGGGGAAATGTTTGGTATTAACTGCTGCTCTATCCACTTTTCAAATAAGTCGGAGGTCATGTCCTCATGATAGTCAGCACATGATTCTTTGATATTTTTGGCAGATAACAGCAAGGCATTAGGTATAAATCCATTTTCACTGCCAGCATGGAGAATAATGATTCGTTTTCCACGGTTGCACGGTGCATTTAAAATGCACTTGTTGCTGTCGTCAACCCAGCCGTACTGCACAACATCATGGGTATCATACCACGTTTCATCCAGGTAAATCAGATTTCTTTTCTGCTCTCTATAGATTTTAACTTTGTGCAAAAATTCTTGGCGCAATTCAACGATTCGAGACGACTCCATAATCACCATTCTTTTATCTAATTTTTTGTATTGAAAACCACACAGTTTTACAATACAGTGCAGTGAGTCTAAGCATTTGTAATTATAAAAATCTTCAGGATAATCTTTTAATTTATCCCGTATCAGTTCCAACGTGGGCACCAAATTTTCTTTATAAAATCCGTATATTATACGACGAATATCTTCCTGAAAACCCACGTCTATTCTTTTTAATTTTTGCCCTATGCGCTTTCTGTGGAAGGAATGGTTGACTACATCTCCCTTTTTTATAACCCGATAAATGGTAGACCGACTGATTTTTGTCAGGATACAAATTCTGTTTAAAATTTGATTTTGCGAGGAATCTGGATTTTCGTTTTTCAAACAATCATACATATTTAGGATTACTCTTTGGGTCTGTTCCTCTAAATCTTTATGAAAGAATTCTGCCTGCACAGGTTCATCAACCATCTCCTCGTGGCTTGGAGCATTTTCCCAAGGTCTCCAAAGAGCCATATTTAGGACACACAAGAACAATCAATACAACAATTAAATCAACAAGTAAACTGAGTATTCAAAAGTCAAATACACACAAACTAATAAAATCTATGATAAAACACGGACAAGAAAACACGTTTATTCACCGCTACACGGCACTGGCTAAACTGTTTCAATTTTCAGTAGCCACCTGCACTTTTTCGGAGCTCTGAAATACACGCTTTCTCATTGGCTATGTCCACGCATAGGCGTGCTTTACTCCACGTGGACCGGTGAAACTGCCTTTGATCTTATACGGGGGATATTTGCTGCGAAATTTGGCGATTTTTGCAGCAACAGAGCGTCTAAATATAGATAGATGGCCCACCCTGTATAAAACGCACCCGGTATTTCACAGTGTTTCAAATGACTTCAGATAAAGTATACATCTGTCTATAAAACTAATATTCATATTTTTCTGCATGTGTGGTATCCTCTAAGCTCAAACAGTTCTGCAGCGAACCACAGAGATTTTTCCTTGTTCAAATATCGCAACAAAAAGGGATAACTTCGCAGCGTTTCGTGACAAACAGTGGCTGAATCGACGCAAAACAAAGATAATCCTGCTTGTAAAATAATTTCATGCCGGGAAAAATCCGCTTTGCGAACGCTGTTAGTTATGCAAACATTAATACACGGAAAAGCATAACACAGTTATCAGAGTAAAAGAGCGGAACGGCCGTGTCCTGGCAAATCTGCGGCTTGTCATACTAAGATAAATTAAACATAGTCTGGGCTGTGATGTCTGCCGCGCAGCATCCACTGATGAAATACCAATATTTATCTAGAGTCAGCAGCGGATGCGGAATACTGGCACAGGATGCGCTATTTCACGACCAACATCCGATGCTAGGCTACATGTTTCGCTGCTGAATTTATAGGATCGTTGCAACAGATACAGCTTTGAAGTTCCAAACTTGAATCCGGAGAACTTAAAATCGGCAAACATGTCGATATCTATCTAAGGCAGAATTTCACCAACATTAATATTATGGACCAATGGGAAAATACCTTATCGAAATGCAATTTGACAGAAGTTGTCAAAGGTCTCTGAATATTAGTGATTTCTATTGAAATATTGAATAAAATCGTGAAAATTCGACTGTACTATAACATGATGCTTTTGTACAGAAAAAACAGGATAACTTTCATGTATTTTGATATATGTTATAGGTTTAAATTTAACAATCCGTTATCCCCTTCAGCGAATGGGAATGTGGCAAATAATAGGTCGATTTTGTAGCTGTTAAATTTGGCAGCAGATTTGGACGTTTGTTAATGCATGGCACTCTTGAATTTACCAACTTCAATATACTGAATGTTATCATTACATACCTGTTGAATAGTGTGGATTTGTCTGTATTTTGCAAGAAAATAGAATATAAAATACATTCCGTCCAATTCCTCATCATCCTTTACTTCATAATAGTAATGATTTATTAATTTATGGGTTAATGAATTTCTTCAAAGCAATAAAAACATTATGTTCTCTCCATCCCAAAACACAGATAATATGTGTAAGACGTGTCAATCCCTACATCTCCCTGATGAATAATGCAATTACTATGGACATAGACAAAAAATTATGAAAAATGTTTCACAAATAATGTCTTTTAAGTACAAAAATCATAAAAACCAGCAATGTTTATTGTTTGTCTTTTTGACTTGCGGGGATATCTATCTGTCACTCGCAGGGTTGCCAAGTCTAACGACGATCACGTCCTGTGGTGGAGGGTGCGAAATGAATCTTTTACATTTGCTGGTTTTGAATTTTTTTCATGAAAATTTACTAGGTATCATGATTATAAGCATCTTTGTTAGATTGTTCGATCCGGAATGGGAAAGATCTCCTATTTATGAAAATATTTTTGGTATCATCTAACCGTTGCAATCAGTGCACAAACACTGTGACATATGATTTATAGCATAACCCGCTGCCCTATCAATACAAATTTAACATACAGGTCGCCTAGCCGTGGGGATGCAGTGGTCGGAATGAATATCACGGCAGCTACTGATGATTTTGGCATGTCTGGTAACAGCGTATGAAGTGAAGCTCGCTAACTTCACAAATTTGAAGATTTTGTATAATGTCTTTGAAAATGATGAAAGATATGTCTGATTTGGCAGGGTAATGTCGCAGCCAAATGGCAGTCACTCTTTCTGTCACAGTCTGGATCGAAAGATGACGATACTCGTGAAATGTATTGATACTTCTAAATATAGGATCGTATCGAACATCCCTACTGTCAAGATGTATAACCCAAGGTACCGACGGAGCTATATTGCGGCGTCATGGAAATAATTTTAAATTTTCATTTGCATTTTTTCAAGTGTTGTGCAATGATTTTGGGAAAAATGTCACGAATAGTCTTATAAAGCTAACAGTTGGCGAAACTTACTCCACTAGGACCAGGAGGGTGAAACGGGATATTAATGCACAATCTGGCAACCCTGTCGCACCCTCACAAAATGGCACGCTGACCGTGTTGTCAATGAATAGCATGGAATTAAACCTTCAGAGTATACGTTTTGTGACTGGTACCAAAAGTTGACAGATCCCACACATGTGTCACTCCTTGAAATGCAATAATCAGCTGTATTCAAATAATGTCTAATATAAATATAACCTAGAATGTGTACTCGTGAAAAAAGAAAAATATGGCAAATTTGTAGTTTTTTTGCAGGTAGCTGGTAGCTTTAAGGCATATATTTGGGAATTTCTTAATCGCTGTGAATATAGTGTGGATGTTTGTTCAGTTCCTGAACATCGAAAAATTTTCAACTTTATGGATGTATGGATATCAAAAAACCTGAATGGTTTTGTGGGAATATCAATCTAAGGTGCCATAATGGTTCTGATGAACGGCAAGTAAATGAATGAATGTTTGGAAACGAGCAATATCTTTTGGTAGAGCCTGTCATCAAGTAGGTGCTTAATGGCTATCTGCAAGAGGTTTATAGGAAAAAACACCCAGTATCGCATATCAATTGAAGAAAATAATATAAACATGAATAAAAAATCAACAATAGTAATTAAAACATGAATTTAATTCAAAAATCAAACATTTTTTTTGAATTTTCAATGACAAGCTGTCATCTTATACTTTGACAGTATTTTGTTTTCAATATTTCATAGCTATTGGTTGCTAAAATTTGTTGATTGGAACTTGAAGCTCATTCGTTGTATTTGACGGTCTGTTACCCTATAGGTGGAGAATAACGGACTGTTGTTGGTGAAATTGGCCCTAAGACTATCTACCAGAACAGTAAATGGTATATGTGTCCAGTAGAAGAGTATAAATTAAGCTAAGGCTGTCATCCATCTGGGAATCTCCGGATTTGTCATAGTTTAGATAGAGGGAGTCCGGGGCCCGACCGCATGATTAAAAAAATATTTTGTACGTCCCAGAACAACAAGTCGCATTACCCTATACAAGCACATTCGCACCGTCCTGTACAATCAGCCAGGCGACGCCATCGCAGTGCGCATGTGCAGGCGGACGACCTGCCGCGATGATTTAGCTTCAACTGGCCCGCACACCAGTGGTGAATCTGTGGTGATCAGGGTTGCCAACTTAGTCGTTTTCCTGCTACCTGGTCTAAGCTCCTCATTTAGTAATCAGTTTTTGACTTTAGTGACTATTGGAAAATCTGGTGGATTGCGTTCACTGTGTGGGCACTGACAACCTCAAGCACACATAATACCTGTATATAGTTTCCAGTTGCAGAGTTACTGCGAGATGATAGATGCCGCTATAAGTATATTTCTGATAAGGTTGTAGCTAGAATAAACACTTCAGAATGCTGCAAAAGTAATGTATTTCAGTAATTGATTGGCATCTTTGATGTTCTACAATAATTTAAAGTCGAATAATGAATTTTTTATTTACCACTAATCCCTGACACATGTGACCCGATCGTTTTTAGTTCTGTTTGTGTCTATTCTGTTTCTTCTAGAATAAAACAAATATTTTTACACTTTATGCCTCATTGTAATCTCAATTGAACATTTTTTTGATATTAGTATCTTAAAGATAAGCTGTCCTATTAGGATTAATTGCAGATAAACCGTTTATTCAATAGTCTAATCAAATATCTAACACCGTTTTAGTGATTTTTGCTCCCGGTCTGGTGGATTTCTGGTGGGTTTGGATTGGCATTTAGCGAGTTGACTTTTCAAACCCTGCAAACCTTGGTGGTGATTGGTGAATCATTAACTCATTATCATCTGAACATTCGACACGGTCAGTCTGTCTTGTATCCGGCGATCGATCACGCATTCGAATATTCAATCTGTATTTGATCAGCAGAAACACTTACTTACATATTGGACATTTGGTATATAGATGCAACAAGATGCGCAGCACATACGAACGTAAGCAGGAGCACTAATGACATTCACGAGTTAAGCCATCGTGATTTTACTTCATAGATGATTTAGTGCCCTTTATATTTTTTTACCCCAGCGAGTAGTGTAATTTTATTAGTAATGATTTGAGTATTTCATTTGTTATGCTATAAGTTCCATGTCGATTTTTTTAATAAAAAAAAATAAAAATGATAACGATGTTTTTATTTATTTTTATTGTATAAAAATCTGGTGTGTACAGAAAAAATCTCAATTCTATTCAAGTGTCCCAGGCTTTTGCAGCTTTGATCTGGCGTCGATAATTTTAGGTTATGGCAACACTAGGTGGAGCAAATAATTGTTTAGAACGCAACGAATCTAAAAGTAAATGGATGTAGCGAAAAGTTAATGTCTCTACTATGACTGGACTACAAATAAGCCGGCTCCACTAACGTTCTGCAAACTAAAGCAGGTGGTAGTTAGCTGAGTGTGTCCATAGCCATAATCAGGGTATCAGAAAATGTTGAATGAAGTCAAATATTTTATTCTTCAGTATCTTCGGATATGTGCGAACATCAAAGTTGGCTGACATTTTTAGTATTGTCATTGGAACTGGCAGAAAATAATCTTTCTCATCGCGTGGATTCAAATTAGATTTTTGCGTAGTACGGTCATCCACGGTCGATCTGTTATTTTATCTTACTCTAACGCAACTAATCAAAGTGTAATAGATATAACGTTGAGGCCAAAACCCATCCCTGTGGAGCTACCGCGTTGATATTGTGAGATAGTGATGGAATCCTACCAATTATGATGGATATCCACTGGCAGCGAAGTCCATCGCCCATTGGTAAAACTGTAGAGCGCAGGAAGACAGAACTTTGCACAAAAAAGCTGATCGAATAAAAGTCTGCTTCATTGAAAAACTCCCTTCCTAGATAACCGTGGGTGTGTCTGTGCTATACGGTCTCAAAATTTCAATAACACAAGAACGGGACAGGAATTTTTGCAATATGTACACGCACCGACGAACTTTTGTTGTTAAAATTATAGCAGAGAAAATATATTCATGAGCTAAGCCGCGTAAGGCAGCCAGGAAAATATCCTCAAGAGGTATATTCAAATTAGCTTTCACTCGTGTACCTTGGCAGTCACAGCAGACTTCCATCAACATTTCCTCTAAAAGGAATATCATAAACCTGCCTGACCCCACTTTGCACATAAATCCACCCACTGTGCACCCCTAAGCCCTTAAAGTACACAACTCCGCGACAGAATGCAATTAAATCCCTACACATGGGCGTTCAACAAAAAAATCTTTAAGGGAGTCATTTTTTTCCTTGTTTCCTGACATTGTGTAATTTCGGACAATAAGATCTCGCAAAGCCATTGGCCATTGGTAATAACGATTCTGATGAAACTCTTCAGTACTCAGAACTCTTTCATGAAATGAAGGAGCAAATTTATTTTCTCGTGTATATTTGCGCTGACTAGGAGCTTTGACAATAAAATCAAAAATACACCCCACGCAAACCGATCTCTAATACAGCTTCTCCCCGCTCTTGCATGGAGTGGGTAATAAAGAAGTATAATTTTCATTCCGTTTCTGGGGGGAATCCATGTTTTATCGAATTTTTATTGCTGGAAGAAAAATAAAAAAACTTGATTTACTTTGCAGCGTCTGAAGAAGCGATTGACATTCACATACTTTGATTTTTAATAGTTATTCTCAGGTTTTTATGAAAGCAGTCAGCGTTTTTAGTAGATATCATGTAAAATGTATAATAAAGTAACTACTGGCTGTATTATGTGGCAGATAGCCCATCCCAAAAAAAGGATCTAAAACCGACCCTTACAACTACAGGCCTATAGCTCTGCTTTCTGTTATAAGTAAAGTGATGGAGAGGTGCATAAATCGCGAGCTTCTAGACTACCTCGAACGTCACAGCTTGATTAGCGACAGGCCGTACGGTTTTCGGCACCAACGATCCACAGGGGACCTCTTAGCTTACGTCACGCAGCGGTGGAGTAGACTCATCCAGTCTCATGGTGAGGCTCATGTCGTTGCTCTTGACATCACGAAAGCGTTCGATCAGCTGTGGCACGCTGCCCTCTTAACCAAACTTCCATCCTACGGCCTCCCAGAAAAGCTTTGCAGATGGGTGGCTGACTTTATCTCTGGCCGAAAGATATCCGTCGTAATTGACGGATTCTCCTCTTCATCCCACAACGTCAACGCGGGTGTTCCCCAGGGATCGGTCTTGGCTCCAACACTGTTTCTCTTACATATCAACGACCTCCTTTTCTGCACGATCAACTCAATCCACAGCTTCGCTGATGACAGCACTCTACATGCAGGAATTCAGAGTGACAAGCGGATGTCTGCCGCTGAGCTGGAAAAAAGATGACTAGCGACGACTTCTTCTCTGACAAGAGACCTGGAAGCTATCACTGCTTGGGGCCGCAACAATCTTGTACAGTTCAATGCTTCCAAGACACAGTACTGTACTTTGACGAACAAAAAGCGTCCTAGCGCTCATACAGTTTCGATGGACGGTCGAGTTCTACCAAAGAGCCATTCATTTCGGCTGGTCGGAGTCCAGATCACCGAGGAACTGATCTGGCACGAACACATCTCTTCAATAGCTGCAGCTGCTGGGAAAAAGCTAGGCTATTTGTTTAGGGCTAAGAAGTACTTTTCTCCGCATGACCTTCTCACTCTATACAAGGCCCAGATAAGGCCTAGCCTCGAGTATTGCTCACACATTTGGGGTGCTGCCGCCCCGACTACATTGTCCATGCTCGACGCTGTCCAGAGGAGGGCGGTCCGACTGATCGATGACTCTTCTCTAACAGACAGTCTCGGGACTCTTTCGCACCGGCGGGCCGTCGGCGATCTAGCTCTTTTCTTTCGCTACACCAACGGGCTTTGCTCCTCAGAGCTCTCTTCCATGATGCCGCCGCGCGATGTGCCTGCCAGACAGACCCGCCTGACTTCGGCGTCCCATCCTAACCGTGTCAAACTTCGTACATCCAGAACTGGCCGATACGACCGCTCCTTTGTTCCGAGGGTGTCTAGATTGTGGAACAATCTACGGGAGGAAGCTTTTCCCAGTTCTACTAACCTTAGGCAGTTCAAAAATCGTATTAACAAAATTTCTTTGGGATCATCATAGCAGCCGCGGTGTTCCGGCATTTAGGCTTTGGCCTGCGTGGCTGTTTCGATATAAAAAAAAAATCAAATAAAACTCCACAGCCCCAAATGACCTCAAATATACTACTATTTATATGAGCTTATTTATAACTTTTTCCATGTCTCACATCTCTGAATTTCAGCATGGGTTTGTTTCTGGGCGATCTACGTCTTCTAATTTAGCTTGTTCTACAAAGTTTGTTGCCGAGACTCTGGATCAGCAAAGCCAGATTGATAGTCTATACAGATATACAGAAAGCGTCTGATCGAATCGACCATAGTTTATTGCTGCTTAAATTATCAAACCCTGGATTTTCTGAAAATCTACTCTAGCTGCTCCACTCATATCTTATGAACAGAATACTGTTTGTGGAATATGGTAGTTTCAAATCTAATAACTACATAGCTACTTCGGGAGTTCCCCAGAGGTCTAATTTGGGGCGTATATCTAACATCAGTAGCAAGCTTCAGGATGCTTCGCCTATATATGGGCACCTATTTATCAAAAGTCTATTAGCAAATTAGAATTTATTCAGCGGAGAGCTGTTCTGTATTTTTTGTAAATAGTATCGTGTTTTACAATAGGGACTTGACAACTTTGAACTTTTACTTTGAACGCACCTTTAAATCAATTACCGAACTGTCGATGTCAAAACATTCAGTAAAGAAAACATTTTTATCATGGTGAAGCACACGAACGAAGAACGCTTATAAATAATTAAAATTTACTACCGAAGTTCCGAATCGGTGACTGCAACTTTAAGAGCATTAACGCCAATACGTCGTAATTCTCGTCCCAGTAGACAATCAATTCATAGTCTAGTAAAAAATTTGAATAACATATGAAAAATGTTTTGAGTATCCAATAAAATTTTCGTGATATCTCAAGTGGTTTGAGTTTTATTTAAAAAAAATGTCCTTGATGGAAAACCCTTTATTAGTAAAGCTTTTAAACCTAGTATATCAGTGTAAACAGTACTCTAGATTGTTGTACCATAATTTTGACATTTCTAATGCATTGACAGTGTACACTTTTTGTCGAACTACAGTAATGTGGAACTGAGAACGAAAATCTGGCCTTTAGCACTTTACTTCCTACGTCACTGGCGTGGAAATATTGTGAATGAGAAAATTTTGAAAATGAGATACGCTTTTTGGATGTTATATGACATGCACGTCACGCAAAACCATCTCACAAATTTCTTATACGATAAAAAATTTGATCGTGTCATACGGGCTTTAGAGAAAGAAAATATTCGTACGCTTATGCCTTCGGTCATGTTGGGGGAAAGTTGGTTGTAAAGTGTCGGGACATAATATTGCTCCTCTCCGCTGCGGCTCAGCGTGTTCTCTGCTCTCTGTACGTACTACAAAGGGCAAAAATTCCGCTGAAAAAACATGTGTACTTTGTGTGGAGGCTTCAAGTATCCAGGCTCTGTCTGAGTATGTGCGGAGAGACGCACGAGGTTCCCCTGGGATTTTTGTTGGAATGAAGGGAGCAGGGAACTTCCGAGTTCGTTTTCCAACTATTTATATAAGCCTGTGGGAGGCCGTGGGAGTTCCGTTGTTTCGACAGGATGAAATTTTTGATCCGGCCTATGTTTTATATTAACCCTCTATTGTACACACCTAGTTGGACTGGTTAAAAAAATTGTTTTGGTCGAAATATGATTTGTTTATGAGCATAAGAATAAACTTTATTTGGATATTTTATCTTCAAAACAAACTATTTTTGAACTAAACATATGTATATTGAAATATACATTACACCATTCCGTCAATAAAAAACTGAAACTAAAAGAGGTACAAAAGCTTGAATAACCACAAATGAAGTAACAAATACATTTTCAAAATAATTTCATGTATGAAAATGAGTAAAGCAGTTTCTATCCGGCACAAAACATAAATAACACTTGCATTTGGTACACATTACTTTGGTAATCTTTTGGCAACGTCCATTCTTACATCTTCCAGTTTTTTGTTCATATGTGGGCCAGTGAGACATTCCATCTGTTCTACAATCTATATTTGGTCGAACACTAGATATCTTTTGTTTCTTTACGGGTGGTAACTGAGAACTTGATGAAGGGCGACCTCTTTTGTTTTGTTTTCCCACCCAACATAAACTTTGTGCTAAATCACTTTTGAAATCATAAAGCGACATTTGGTGTTTTTTAGATACGCCACAGTCGTCGGAAGCGCGCCTATATAAAAGCCAAGAGATAACTACACACATATCCA
The DNA here is from genome assembly GCA_963669975.1 of Acanthoscelides obtectus. Taxonomy (NCBI): domain Eukaryota; kingdom Metazoa; phylum Arthropoda; class Insecta; order Coleoptera; family Chrysomelidae; genus Acanthoscelides; species Acanthoscelides obtectus. The sequence continues at coordinate 11,501,930 of CAVLJG010000005.1, forward strand.
TCAAATGAAAGAAAATACGCAAGTAATATTTTCTTGATCTTATTTTCGTTCTGTACAATGCCAGAAGAGAGTCTATCAAATCGACACCCCCCATGAATTTATTGTATATGAGTATAATACTGGGACATTGGATGTTTACATCTTGTCGGTTTTTGCGGTCAAATCTTTTTATAGTAGTCACAGGATAGCCGCCTATGAATGTACTTAGCAAAGTTACCACTTTATTGTCCTGCCATTTCACTATCTTTAGTTTAGTGTCGAATCACTATATTGCTACTAGCACTTATATCCGGTAGATTTTCCGGTTGATTCGTGGCCCCACAGTAAAATTCAAAGTCGTAGACAATACCACTAGCACCTGCCAAACAAAATATTTTGTAACCCCATTTTTTTGGTTTTTTCGGATTGTACTGTTTCAGGGAGCTACGGCCTTTGAACGGTATTATCTGCTCATCGACAGAAAGGTGCTGTTCCATGGGAATTAGTCTCAAATTTTTCCTTATACTCTCCACGAGCTTCCTGATTTTGAAAAGACGATCTGGTGGTTCAACTGGCAATGTAGAATTATCTGCAAAATGCAGAAACTTTTTTATTTGTTCCCACCTCCGAAGAGGCATTACGTCTGCCACTTGAGACACTCTGCAGGCACTGCTCCAGTATCTTCTGGTCCCAGGCACTGTAATCAGTGACATATAGAAACAAACGCCAATAAATTGCTCTAGCTCTTTGGAATCCATGCAGAAATTTAGACCTATGTCCTTCTGTGCCGCATATAGGTTCGTTTGTTCTACTATGTATTCCAACAACTCCTTATCGACTAATTTGTAAAAATAATGCAATGGTGTCTCTACAGATGTCTGAGAGGGTAGTTGAGCTTTCCAAGTTGGCAAATCACTGGGCTCCTTATTAGAGCTTTGCCATTTCAAGGGAGCCTTCTTGATTTTCATGTTTTTGACCCCACCTTGAACAGAAACAGCAGACACACGGAGAATCTTATCTCGAAGTTGTCTGAGAGGGATCTCGTCATCTTCATTCCAGCTACCTAGATTATTCCTTTCCTCATTGTTGTTTCCTTGGTTGTCAGCATTACTTTCCTCTCCACTACTGCTCTCCAATAAATCCTCTTCTAAAAAAAAAAAAATAGCAACACAACTTATTATTTCCATAGTATTTTACCTACCAACATAATCTAGCAAAGTGGGTTTATATGTTTCGTCTAATAAGCTATCATCACTATCGAAATCCTCCTCACTATCCAAGTCCGGTACTAATACTGTAACATGTTCCTTTTTTCCATAAAATATTTTTGGATCCATAATTTCTGTAAAGTCGAAACCAGAATTGAACAATGTACATTCAAATATACAGTGACGTCAGTGGCCTGAAAAGTACAATAATATAAAATATATATTATTTCTAACATGCCTTTGTAGTAAACATACCTCAATAAGTATTCAAAAAAAATGTATGCTCAATTCTGCCAACAAAACACACTAATAATGTTATTTGATATCACGTGTTTACCGGCGGCGTCCAAACAGCACGACACTTTCCGTACAGACTGAAATAACTGCCCGAAGTGGGTGATTTACCAACGAAATCTACCGAAAACGATCGATCACACGTGTATATTCAGATATACACTGTGTAGCTTCGACTTGCGGGTCATAAGACGCAAAGGACAAATTGTTTGATATTTGTATATTTAAATATACATGATACCATACAGGGTTAAGGAATAACCTTTTATAGGATGGTTACTCAGTTCCATAGAAAGGAAGCTTACGTCGGTTTGCTCTGCGATTTTCTGGTAGTGAAGACAGATAATGTTGACAGTACTCATTAAAAAATCACAGTTAGTAGGTTATATTTTATTTAACATTACAGTGAAAAGAGGAAGAGTAATATGTGGTTTGAACATTCAATTTGCAAGAATAACGAACGGTCAGTGGAACAAATCAATTCGGCACGTAGCTAGGCAGCATCATATCATTGATTTGCATGGTTGATAGTTTGAAAAATCCTTGCCACGGCTTTTTTCGGTTAATTAATAAAACACAATGATAACGGTTGGTCCAAGCAAAACAGTGGTCTAGTGGCGTGCAAATTTAGGCCGTAGTTCAAAAAAGCGGAGAGTAGGGGGGGGTTTAAGAGCGCCAGTGACTTGGGATGGATTAAGCCACAACTCCCCGAGGTGTTAGTCGGAACTTGTTTTGCTTGACCACCACACAAAAGGAGAATCTAACAGAGATGACGAAAATTAAGTAACAGTACACACAGGGAGAGCCAGATAAAACAAGATATTAAATGAATCACAATATATTGATTAATAAAAAAACGCACATGTGCTCCACTACTGGAGTGCGAGTAATAAAAAAAAAGAAAGGATGTTACGAATCTTAAATACAACCTGACAAAATTATTTTTCGAGATAACCCCGCAAAACGTCTACCATGCTATACACCCGAAGTATTTACAGATAGTTTTGCGCCTAAGTATTAAACTTATCTGTAGGTCTTCTTTGTCAGGCGCGGCCGAGATGTCCTCAACTCATGTCAAAAAGTGGCCAGTAGTGGGCACGTCACTGGGCAGGGGCTGCTTGCCTCGTTGCCAAAAATTATGGTTGTAGATGGAAAAAAACCCTAGAGAGAGAAAGACTGTTTAAAAATCTACTCTACTCTCTGTCTGAGATAAAACTACTCATTGAAGACAATCGCACTTGCATTAAGGCACGTGGCCCGAACGTATATAAAAAAGAACTTACCGCGTAGGGTCAAAATCCGATAAAAAAATGGAAGACGTAGCACCCAAACCAAAATGACTAGACTTAAGTTACACAAAAAAAAGAGTGCTAGTCCATGAATTGGTGCTTGGGGCCTAATATCTCAGATTCCGGAAAATGACGAAACGACCCCTGCACCACGACGAACACGTAACGTTTTAGAAGAAGGTATCTTGAGTGGCCTTGAAGAAGATATGTTTTATAGGAAACCAACTAACGGAGAAAAACTACAGTGTTTTTTGCTGATCGTCAACACCATACTGAATCGCTGAGAAAGAAAGATATACGAGTGAAATTATACAATCAATAAACTATTAAATTTGCCAAAAGAAAGTCATTGAAAAGGGTTTGGCCTAGGAATGGGCACTCTATTATCAATGAAGAGAAATTCAAATTACGGAAAAGTGATAAATAATAAAAAAAAGGTTACGTGATTTTGGCGCGTGACATCCTTGTTGAAAAAACGGATAGATTTCGAATCAAGCACCTTTAAACGTTTATGGTCCTATATAAGGAACTTAAATCTTTAACGGTTGATACCAGCATCGGAACAAATTAGCTTTAATTTTCAAATTCGGGAAGAAAGCTAATAATCTGGACAACAAATTTTAGTTTTTTAATTGTATCTTGTGGGAAAAGTGCACTTCTTTGTTAATTTTGGGGCGCTGAATCCAAAAATGACAATAAAATAAAAACAAATTAGTTGCGGTTTAGAAAAAAAACTTTTTATTTTTAAGGATATATAAAAAAAAATTAACAAGATTCATATACTTATAAGAATCACTATATGCGCTGTCTTTTTGCTGTTCTTTAATGGATCGTTTCTGGAGCATCTCTACCAACAGTCCAACAGTAGTCTGCAAGCATGGAAGGATTCCACTTTCCCTGGTACCTTTATTCCATTGTTGAAATATCCTGATGAAAACGTTCGCCGTGCTCAACACTCACGGCTCCGCAATTGTCAGGAAAAAAGTCCAGGTGTGAGTGTAGGAAATGTATCTTAAGAGACATATTACAGCCCATCTTTTGATACGATGACAGCATATTTTTGACAAGGGTATTATAGTTGTCAGCTTTTCTATTTCCCAAGAAATTAGTGACCACCAGACGGAAATCATTCCAAGCAGTTTTTTCAATACCTGTTAAAGTGTTTTCAAACTGTGTATCTTTCAAAATATTTCGCATCTGTTGCCCAACAAAAATACCTTCTTTAACCTTTGCCTCACTTAGTCTTGGAAATTTCTGACGCAGGTATTGAAAAGCTGACCCATCTCTATCTAATGCCTTGACAAAGTTCTTCATTAGGCCCAACTTGATATGCAGTGGTGGTAATAAAATTTTTTTCGAATCTACTAATGGCATATGCTGTACATTTTTGACCTGGCTCTAGGAATTGACGAACAGGCCAGTTTTATCTGGTGTAATGAAGTGCCTTTGCCCGAATGTCCCATTCACACAAAAAACAGCAAAACTTTGTGTAGCCTAGCTGCAGCCCAAGTAAAAGTGCAACAACTGTCAAATCGCCACAAATATGCCATTGGTGCTCATCGTATTTTATGCATGTCAATAGGTACTTCATATTGTCATATGATTCTTTCATGTGAATTGCATACCCTACAGGAAGAGATGGTAAAATATTTCCAATATGCAATAACACTGCCTTTAAACTCGATGTTGAACTGTCTATAAACAATCTCCATTCTTCTGGGTTATAGTTTATATTTAAAGCCGCCAGTAAGCCGCTAATGTTACTGCAGAAAACCAAGTTATTCTCCATATTGAAAAATGGTTCTAAGTCTTTGTGGCGTTTACGAAAAACACATACCGAAACATCGTCTTCTAACAAGTTCCACTGCTGCAGTCTTGATCCAAGTTACTCTGCCTTACATTTTGGATAGTTCTAAATCTCTTACAAGATCATTTAATTCTGACTGTGTTATTTTGTGCGGTTGGTGGCATGACGTGCTCGGTATAAAATCAGGATCTCTTGACGTTGATGGCATATCTTCTTCCTGACGAATCACTCGATCGCCATGATCTGATTCGTTTTCTGATTCGCAAGTGTAGGATTCTGGGGGTTTTGGAATAGGATTTTCGTCACTGTGAGGCACAGGTCTCATCGCAGATGGTATGTTTGGGTAGTTAATAACCGATTTTTTTTTCTTGGACATACCTGTGGCTTGTCCAACACAAGTAACAATCATTAATATGATTTGTAGGCTCTCTCCAAACCATTGGGACAGCAAAGCGCATAGACCGTTTTTTGCCATTTAACCAGCTCTTCAGACTTGAAGCACATGTATTACAGCACATGTGGGGTGCCCATTGTTTGTCTTGATCACCTAGTTTACAACCGAAATAAAGCTGATATGCCTTTGTTATTAGTGGAGTAATAGACCGCCTCTGAGACGCAAAAGTCACATCACCACACACGTAACAAAACTGATCTGGATTGTTTGTACACTTTCGAGACATCTTGCATGAACGCTGTCAGCCAACTGAGGAAAAAATGGCTAATATAAAACAATATAATGTACACGTATGTACGAGTATAACGTAACACAATCATGCCGATTACATCATCTTTCCTTGCCGAATATAAAAATATAGCACGTGCATTCTTGTGAATTGCAGTATATTAACACTGTCACAGCAGGAACACATATAATTACCGTATCTCTAAAACTTAAACTAATATTGAAAAAATAAGTTTCATTCCGGTTTTAGCACATTAAAAATAGCAATATTTTGTTGATTTTATTTAGGATATTTTTTTGCTGTTGATCAGTGTAATAGAGTGAGTTTTTGAAATATTTCTTTTTTAGTGCCCCTAAGTCCCGGGGCGCGAAATTTGCGCCTAGGACGTCAATTTGACCAATGAGGAGGCATTTTGAAGTAATAGATCCTGTACAATATCTGCCAAATTATAGAAAAATAACACGATTTGTACAAGATGTACCCCTAATTCTCACACTAAATCAAGAAATAATCCATAAATCACCTGGTATTTATGAAAAAAAAAATCGCAATGGTATATAACATCAAATATAGGCAAAAATCGCTTGACATATCTCGGAAACTCGAGCTCGTTCAGAGGTTTGGACCACGGACTCGGATTCAGCGCATCAAAATCCTGCGTGAAAGTAAACTCTGAAGTTGCAAGTTCTCCTCTGGGTGCTAGCTAGTGTTAGTGATATAATCGGGAACTCGTTAACAGATTTCATTGGTCTAGTTTATTAATTTCTTACAAGGGTTCTGAGACTAATTTTGGTATTTTTCATTCAAACAATTTACAACCTTTATTACAGATTTTCCGAACATTCGTCTATGTGTAACTGACAGTACTTTTCGTCGTGGTTGCATTTTCGTCAATTATAATTTTCTTTAATTTATCTAGAGAAATGCCGTTAAATATTGAGACAAGTATTTGCATATTGAGACATTCAAGTTCAAGTTAAGATTCATTATTGCATCGAAGTCCGTTTGTTTATACTTGGCTTGTACACTGACGCCCGCAGGAATTTTCTCCGTTGTATTTGGAGTTGGCCTGACGTTTGGGAAATGCTTATCACAAGGGATGTCTGTTAAGGGAGAACTTCAGTAAACAAAATCTAAGAAAGTTCTAATTACGTTCGGAAGTATTGAGAGATTACTCATTAAGAATATTTTCTTGAAGGGGTCACATGGCTGAGATGGAAATGCTTTATGATTGTTTGATGATCAATGGATAGCCTTGAAGATATAGACTTTTAAGTACTCCAGCTTTAGTCATGATACACTGCTTGGAATATGGTCGTTATGAACTCGCCTCGTACGTTAACATAAAATTTTCCCACTTCCAGCATCATTTTAACTCGGATCGTCGGCAAACATTTATCAAAAGTTACCACCGCAGCAGCAGCAGCTTGGAAAACAAGCAGGCCGCGGAATCATCCTTTCAACGGAAAGTAACACGGTGCTTGTCGCGATCTCAGGCAGCAGCAGTAGTTAGAGAGGTCGCTACAATTTTCAACAACCCGTTTCAAGAAGTATGGTTTTTGTGATATAACGGGTGATTTTTTAAGAGGTATAGGATTTGATTTTCAAAAAAAAAAACAAAAAATTTGAAAAAACGATTAAATCTTTATATGAGTCGATAGAACGGTCGATATAATTTAATGTTTAAATATTATTTCATGTAAATGTTGGCCGCGGCTCCGCTTTAGATGGCCCATGCGCAAGGTCCAATTTTGGCACACTCTCTCCAACATATCGGCCGGTATCTCACGAATAAATGCTTCAATATTGGCTTCCAGTGCGTCAATCGTTGCTGGTTTATCCCTGTAGACATTAGCCTTAACATGGCCCCACAAGAAATAGTCCAACGGCGTTAAATCACACGATCTAGGCGGCCAATTGACGGGCCCCAAACGTGAGATAAACTGTTCACCGAACTCGCCTCTCAATAGGGCCATTGTTTCGTGTGCTGTGTGGCACGTGGCACCGTCTTGTTGAAACCACATGTCAGCCAAGTCCAGCTCTTCCATTTTGGGCAACAAAAAGTTTATCATCGCACGGTAGCGCTAGCGATTCACAGTTACGTTCCGGCCATTGTCGTCTTTGAAGAAGTACGGCCCGATGATGCCACCGGCCCATAATCCACACCAAACAGTGATTTTTTTCTGGATGCATTGGTAGCTCTTGCAATGCTTCTGTCTGTTCTTCACTCCAGATGCGGCAATTTTGCTTGTTAACGTACCCATTCAACCAGAAATGAGCTTCGTCGCTGAACACAATTTTTCGATAAAAATGTAGATCTTCCAAGTTTGCCAGCGCCCATTCACCAAATTGGAAACGTTGTGGGAGGTCGTGTGGCTTCAATTCTTGCACCAGCTATATCTTATAAGGTTTTACACCCAAATCCTGTCGCAAAATTTTCCACGTAGTGGAGTAACAGAGGACCAATTGCTGCGAACGGCGGCGAATCGACATTTCACGGTCATCACTAACACTGGCGGATACAGGCGCAATATTTTCTTCAGTCTACGTCTGCTTGTTGGTGGTTTAATGTCCAATAATGTAAACTGGGTTTGAAATTTAGTCACAAGCTTCCGAATAGCTCCCTCAGTAGGCCGACCAAATTGCCCATAAATAGGAAGCAGTGCTCGATGCACTCTCTTAACCGAGCATGAATTTTGATAGTAAAATTCAATAATTTGCAAGCGTTGTTCGTTCGTAAGTCGATTCATGGTTAAATTATAGACCAAACTGAACAAGTTTGACAATGACACAAGGCATAATTCACGCGTCATCTGTCAAAAACAGTGTTGCCAAAAAGATACTAGCAAAAAAATCAACCATTACAATATTATAAGCGGTTCTATGCTCGCTCAGAAAAGATAGTATATTTTGAATGTACCAACCCCTTTTGTGCTCACACAGAAAGAAGGCTATAGTAAGCATCCGGTAGCTCAGTTGGAGGCATGAGGCTCAAAGGCGAAAGTTGGCATCGCCTAGGAAATCAGTGCAGTATAGGTCTAGTAGTCCTGGAGACAGATGAACGGAAAGTAGACAACTGGTATGGTCATTTGAGAAACTCATTGTATAGGATTAGGATGAAGATCAACTTGGTAAACCATTGGTAGGTTAAAATGGTCAGATTTTTCGTCAGTATTATGAGTTTTTCAAACGAGTGTTCTAAACCTATACCGGACGGATGATTTGCTAATGAGCACGAAACAGCGCTGTCTGCGGTTGGTCATGGTTACAGAGACGGAAAGCACATGTTCATTTCAAAACTAGGTTTCTTGAAATCGATTGTTGAAAATGGTAACGGTCTCTCTAACCATAAGAAGTCTTTCAATTTTATGGCCGCGGCATCTCCCAAAACCAAATTTCCCCGGCGAATAATTGGATATCAGAAATTTGCATCATCATCGCCACCGTCGCAGGAAACCGAACGACGCCAACGCGATGCGGCGGCGACGTCGGAAGCTACGGCGTCATTTCCTGAAAAAGCAAATTGCCAGTCTAGTCTGTCGGCGCGTCATAATTCGGTTATCTCAGGAGCTGATCATCTGCCGTCAACAGATATCTTTACCTGGGAAAGCAAATTGACAACTTCAGATGAAAAACTGTTTTTACAGGGACTTCGTAACGATCAACGAATTCGAATAGATCAGGAGCCGAGCCTGTATTTACATTTTATTGTTTGTCGCCAAGAGTGCGCAGTTTCAGTGCCTACTTTTGATTCTACCAATATCCTCCTACCTCTACCAATGCCTACCAAAGTGACAGCATTGTATCGACATAACAATAATACTAACCGTTGGAAATCTACTTTCATTAGGCTTGTGCCGTTCTTTGCATATTATACCACAATTATCTGCAAACACTTAAAATAGGAACTTAATGACAGATTTGCCAAAAAATTAACTTAGAGACTATCACTGCTTGGGGCTGCAACAATCTTGTTGCTTCCAAAACACAGTACTGCACCTCAACGAACAAAGAGCGTTCTAGCACTCTACCGGTTTTGATGGCCAGATCTTCGAGGACTTGATCTGGCACGAATACATCTTGTCAATAGCGGCGACTGTTGGGAAAAAACTAGGCTACTTGTTTAGAGCTAAGAAGTACTACTCTCCACATGACCTCATCACTTTGTACCATTCCCAAATCAGACCTAGCTTCGAGTATTGCTCACATGTTTGGGGTGCTGCCGTCCCGACTGCATTCTCCACACTCGTTGCTGTTCAGAGAAGAGCTATCCAACTGATCGATTACTCTTTTCTAAGAGACAGTCTCGGGACCATTTTGCACCGGCGGGCCGTCGGCGATCTAGCTCTTTTCTACCGCTACACCAACGGGCTTTGCTCCTCAGCGGTCTCCTCCATGATGCCGTCGCGCGATGTACAGCCAGAACTGACCGATATGACGTCTCTAGATTGTGGAGATTATGGACCAAATTACAAGAGAAGGCTTTTCCCAGTTCTACTAACCTTAGGCAGTTCAAAAATCGGATTAACAAAGTTTCTGCATAAAAATACATAAAAGCCCAACTCGTCTCAAGGGATAACAAACACCGCTTAGGTCAGGTGTCGAAAACAATTAAATGTATAAAAACAAACCCAAAGTGTCAGTACAGACTATAATGGTGCATTAAATCAACTGAAGCAAGAAGGGAGAAATCTGGACTGTTTGTCTGCAGATATATAGTACATATACGAGGAGCAGTCATGAGATATCATTACTGATTAGGGTTTAGTCTGATAAGTGTCTTAATCAAAAAATTATTACATTCAGTCTGACTAAGGTCGCTGGTATGTGTTTACTTGTTTGCATCATTATGTAGGTAATGATATGAATACCATTTCGCTAATTAAGCGTTTTCCGTAATTGAAAGTATGATGGCTCTGAAAGTGATGCTTATTTACGATTACGAAATTTTACAAATGTATTTTTTCACTTTTTTTAGCCTTGAAGAGAACAAAGAATAAACGCCGAAAAGTTGGCAACTTGAAAAATGACACAATTTAATACCTATATATCTCAAGAATCTGAAGAAATCAGAAGTACATATTAGACACTTGGATAAAAACTTATTTCTTTTGTACTGAATACACACCATACTGTAGAAGTAGGGTGTGCGCTGGATTTGAATTTAATAATAATAATAATAGACGTCTTTATTTATCCACAATTACATTGTAGTATAGCCAAATGTCAGACTTATATAGCGAAGTTTAGCATGCTGCTACTCTTACACTTAACCATATAGTCTCTAGCAGATGTTCAAAAGAATACACTATCCACAAACAGATTTGGTTCATTACATCGAAAGTAAAATTTAAAAAAAAAGAGAAAAAGGCATTCTTTCTAAACCCAAATGCACCAAAAAATTATTAATCTGAATTAAAGATGCAATAAAAAAGAAATGAATGATTACGTAAATTATATGTTTGTAGGGTTGAGTAATAATGTTTTAACTTTTTGTCGAAAGACAGGTAATGAAAATTCTTTATATACTTTAGGAAGGTCATTATAAATAATAGCAACATTGTAAAAAAAACTGCGTTTAAAAAGTGTAGACGTATGTAGGGGTATTCTAATATTATTTTCTCTGAGAGTTCTACAGTGAACATCATTATTAAATGAAATTTTTTCCTTCAAGTAATAAGGTTTAGACGTGAGCAGCAATTTGTGAACAAAAACTGAATAGTGATACTTGACCATGTCATTAATTTTTAACCAGTTTAGAACGGGATATTTCGCCGATACATGATCAAATTTACGTAAGCCAAAAATGAATCGTATACAATTGTTTTGAATAACTTGAATAACGTTTTTAGTGAAATTGTCTAAACAAGTATAGTATACGATATTACAATAATTTAGTATAGATATGACCAATGCTTCACATAGTTTTTTACGCATCTTAAAATTTAGTAAATACCTGTTTGCTATAAGAGTGCGCAGCCGTAGGTAGGTTTTATGAGATAGACTTTTAACATGTTCAATAAACCTTAATTTTGTATCAAAAACAACACCAAGAATTTTTGCAGAATCAGAAAATTGCAAGATTTGATTATTTATCTGAATGTTCAAGAGCTGTGTTTTTCTTTGTGCGCAAAATAATAATATTTTAGATTTTTGTGGATTAATAAGTAGATTGTGATCTAAAAAGTATTTAATTAATTTATTAACATCGTTTTGTAAAATTAATAATGAAGCAATTGCGTATCGTCTGCAAATGACTGGACATGAGAATTATCAATACTTTTGCTTAATTCGAACGTATATAAATGAGGAACAGAAGCGGCCCCAATACAGAGCCCTGAGGTTCGCCTGAGGGAATTATTGTCACTTGAGACATTTCTTGATTGAGAAAAACACACTGAGTTCTTTGATGAAGGTAACTGTCGAAAAATGAAAGGGATACACTGTCAAGACCTATGTAATTTAATTTAGCAAGTAATAATTTATAATTGATGCTGTCAAAGGCTTTCGAATAGTCTATAGAAATTAAGGCTAGTGCCATTTTCTTATCTAAGGCACTTAAAATATTGTCTCGCAGATTAAGTAGGGCAGATGTTGTACTATAATTTTTTCTAAATCCGGATTGAGTGTCGGGAAGTATAAAGAATTTTTCTAGGTAAGCGGTCAATTGGAACTTTATAATTTTTTCTAAAATTTTGGATGAAATTGGTAATAAACTGATAGGTCTGAGATCATTATAATCAGTGGGTTTCATTTTTTTAGGAATTGGAATAATTAGAGCTTGTTTCCATGTGTTTGGAAAGTAGCCTTTTTCCAAACAGTCGTTAAAGATGTGGACGATGTGATGGAGAATAACTGGCAGGTAAAGCTGGATCATTGACAGGGATATACCATCAATTCCCTTCGCATCAGATTTTAGGCTCCCTATTGCCTGTAATACGTCATTTGAACTAATCTTATTCAATGAAAAAATATATTCAGAGCTCAATTTATTTTTGAAATAGTTTTCGCAAACTAGTGAATCAACAGGTTTATAGCTATAAACAGACATAAAATAATCATTAATTTTGGTAGGGTCATTAAAACTTGCCGGAAGGGTTGGTTTACTACGAAAATTTATATCAAGTTGTTTGAGAGACTTCCATAATTTTTTTGAATCATTTTCATTTGCCTAATTTTCGATATATGTCTTTTTGTCCCTCCTGATCATGTTAAGAACACGGTTTCTAAGCGATTTGAAGTTATTATAGGCGTCCACGGTCTTATTAATTTTATATAAAGCTTGTGCAGTATTCTTTTCATCATGAACAGTGCGTAGTTCATTTGTTAACCAAGGTGATGGTGGCTTATTAACTCTTACAGTTTTAAAAGGTGCATATTTATTTGCCGCCGTTTTTCTTGTACAAATGCTATGGTGTTTGCTTGATGACAGCTGTCATGTCCAGACCACGCGATTAGACGTCATGGAGCTGTATTCAAATGAGCAACGTTTAATTATTGTGAAAGCTCACTACAAAAATGGAAAAAACTACGCGGCGTTTAATGACAAAATTTGAAGACCACTGTTCGCCGCCGTCCTGACCGATCCCTCGAAAATATAGTCGCAGTGCGGGAAAGTGTGGCCTAGAATCCAGGCACTTCCATTCGACATCGTGGCCAAGAATTGACCCTTACCAGACCCACTCCGCAACGAATTTTGACAAAAGATCTGTGCTTGCATGCGTACAAGGTTCAACCCAACGGACCATGCGCAGCGCCGTGAATTCGTTAATTGGGCGCTGGAGCACCACCAAATTGATGCGGATTCCTCGAAGAAAATCATCTCGGATGAGGCATATTTTCAATAAGCAGAACTGCCGAATTTGAGGTTCTGAAAAGCCTCGTGCAATAATCGAACAACCAAAGCATCTGCCGTGGTTACCGTTTGGCGGGCATTGTGGAATGATTTGACCGTATCTGTCCGAAAATGCCGCTGGAACTGCGGTAACTGTTAATGGTGTGCGGCATCGCGAAATGTTAACCGAGTTTCGCACATTAAGCACTGTACCTATTCCAAATCAACAACATGACATCCTAACATAAAATTCCATGTCACATTTTTGATTCAAAATATATTCATAAAATCAAAGTAAAATTGTAAACCAACAAGGACAAGAACTGTTCAAATAATTGAAATAAGGATTTTACGCATAATATAGTGATTATCAATGATTGCCTTAGTTGAAACCCATATAATATACGGCATCACAGCCTGGGGTGCCGCCTGCAAGACATATATTTCTGACCTAAATATAGCACAAAAAAACTGTTTTGAAAGCCATTTTCCATAAGCCAAGATTATATCCAACGAACAACTTATATCAAGAAACAGGGATACTTGATACAAGACAACTTTATTTCTTACATGCCACCACCTTATACCATAAGTATTGTAATAAAAAGAAAAAATCCTATAAACACGAGCATAACACACGATTTCGAATAGGCTCATCTAATATCCAAAGACCACACAAAACATTATTCAAAAAATCATTTAAATTCTTAGCAGCTAAATTATATAATGTAGTACCAAACGAAATAAAGATACTTAATTTTGGAAAAAAATTTAGAAGAAAATTGAAAGACTGGGTTAGTAATGTGCAGCGAATGACTATACATAATTATATAGAAAACTAAAACTACAAAATTCCAATTACATTAATACCTTTTAGATTTAACAATAATTGTTATACACATATATGATTGATTGTTAGTTATTAAGATATAAACCACACACAGGCGATGCCTTCTGTGGTTTTTTCATATTTATTTGCCCATTTTTTGTATTTTGGCGAATAAATATTATTATTATTATTATTATTATTATTATTCTTACCGAAAAAGTTTTCAAAGTAGACGTGTGGCTGGTAGCAGGTAAATGTCAAGATGCCGTCCTGTTTTTAATACTTGTGGGTTCCTGTGATTTGCGACAGTATATTTCCGGCAAATGTAATACAAATATTACATTTATTTAGAAAACTAAGTATTCCAGGTTACCTGCAGTATTCCAAATATGCTTGCACTTCCTCTACCTTTCTGTCCAAGAGCGTGTAGAAGAGAGATGATCACGGAACTGGAAGACTAATAATAATTTTTTGAGCCAACCAAAATTAGTTTTTAAACCCTTTATGTATTTCCAAACGTATAGACGTACAATAAGCTTAAAACAACGTTTGACTATGTTGAACAGCATCGTCAGCATCGATGAACTTTAATTCCGTGGTCGAAGCTGAATACTGTAATTTGAGCTCAAACTAAAAGTGATTACCGTATTTTACGCTACTATTTGAAAGTTTGAACGTAGCTGGCCTTTTCCGATAATATTTCCTTCCTGTCTAGGCCCCCTTCAGCACTAAGTGATTCAAATTTACTCAATTTAGCAGTAAATCCTCGACATTCTACAAGGGCAATTTATACCTTATTTAGATACAAATCGCTGTAGAGCCCTGAATTTTAGAATGTAACAGGGTTTATTATCTACCGCCTTGAAGCTGATATTAAATTTACTTCGTCATAAAGTCTTCATGGGAGCTCCGCACTAATGATGGCAATTTTCTCTTGAAGGGTCGTAGCCATAGGAGGCTTTTATCGATAAAACTTTGCATGCGATATTAAAGGAAATTTCCGTGAACGTGAAAAGCATATGAGAACGTTTATTCCGTATTTGTCTTTGGTAGTATAAAATATTAGTAAGATTCCACCGTCGTACGCGCTGTCGGTCTAAGCTCCAAGGGCTGCCTGACATTACCTATTTTCTGAAAGACAAAACCTGGGACAGTTTTTTACACCGCAGTGGCGGAGCAGGCAGAAGCCCAAATGACAGGACACCGCGGCTGCTGGGTATCCGAAAGAAATTTTGTTAATCTGATTTTTGAACTGCCTAAGGTGAGTACAACTGGGAAAATCTTCCTCTTATAGATTCTTCCACAATCTCGACTCCCTCGGGACAAAGGAGCGATCGCATCGACCAGTTCTGAATGTACGGAGTTCGACACGGTTAGAATGGGAGGCCAGAAAGACCGACTGCTACCTGCTAAGGTGGGTAGACGGGTAGACGATCTACAGGAAAAGAAAGGGAGCAAAACTTGGTCTAACCTAAATTGTGATGTCTGATTTTTATATACCTATACTTTATCAAACATTATTACAGAGCAATACCCAACACCACCACACACTTTCCGGCGGTCATAATATTTGCAGTCAGATGCTTTAAAGCTTAAAATGGCCTAAACTGACCAACCTCTACTTTTTTTATATGACGGTGCAGAAAAAAGTTTAATGTGATAAAGTGTTTCGTGCCATTTATCTCAGGAAAGTGCTATCGAATGAAGTTATATTTGTTAATAGAACAATCTGCATATGTTTAGTAAAAATTATAGTAACGCGAACGTAAGTTCTTATACTTACGCACAAAAAGTACTCATTGCCCCAATTTTTGTCTTTCAGATATACAGGGTGTAAACGTTATGATAGTCATTATTTAAATGGGTGATAGAGGGTGTTAAAAGAAGCAAAAAGTTTCATATAACATGGAGGTCAAAAACGGCATTTTTTTAGAGAAAAGCGACTTTAAAGTAAAATAAATCTGACAACGCTGCAAAACTATGCAAAAGGATAACTAACCACTGTTACCGTTTGCGATCGATTGCCGGTTCGATAAGTGTGATGAAAGACCGACGCGCTGTTGTCATGTGTGTTTTAAATATTTAATTTAATGAAACTTACTTACCGACTACAAATTTTAGCTTAACGGAGAAAAACGTAATGCCATTTATTTGTTAATTACCCAATTTAAAATGTTTTAGATTAGACTATAAAAATTACTATGATTGTGGTCGATATAAAGCACTTAAGGTTGTAAACTATAAAGCCAATTAGACAAAAATCTATTGACTTTTGGACCATGGGTCATATGAACTTTTTGACTTGTTTTGACCTCCCCTATTACCCATTTCAATAATGACTACCATAACGTTTACACCCTGTATAAAATAAAAAACATTCTTAAAAACAAGCTGTTATTTAGCGGATAATAAAACGAGTTTAAAAATATTTTGCTTGATTCGAAGGCGTCCCCTTATACGTGGTGGCGTTTAGAACAATCCGTTTCAAAATATGGAGGAAACATTTCAAGATTCATTTGCTTCGCTGAATACTTTGCATGAAATCCACTTTTTCACTGGTCTGAAGCTTTCAATAAAACCGCTTTTAAACAGGCTCATCTGTGTGCCTTCTGTCTCTGTAACTATGATCAACAATATACAACTTTGTTTTTTTACTTTTTAGCAATATTCAGTGCAGTATAGGCCGTAAGTTATGAAAACGGACAACGGAAAGCGAACATGCGGGTCAGATCTAATGAAAAACTCCGCCCCTAGCCAACGCTGAATGACAATTTCGTTCTACGAATAGATATATGTCGCTCACATTGATTAAATGGACAACCCGTCAATGAGCTTTAATTCTCAAGGCTATCTGCAATCAGTTTGCTTTCTTTTTACTTACTATGCCACTAGTATACTTGTAAATTTCGAAAATGATATATGTTTTTTGTCTTATGACATGTACATCTCGAAAAACCATGTCACTCATTTCAGTCGGTCTGTCGGTCCATCTGTCCGCTATCCTTGGCCTGTCTATAACTTGAGAAGTACCACTAAGGTTTTGATGAAATGTTCGAACAAAGTTGCTACTATGCCAAGAACAAAAAAAGCATTTGAAGGGATGAAAACTTGGGTGTTGTAGGAGTGTGTCAAAGCTCAATATCTTTGTTGCAGAAAAAGGTTAAACATAAAAGTTGTAGGCAGAGCTAAGGGCTACAACCTAAAATTATTTTAGCTATACACTATACAGGATGTCACCATAAATTTGTGGCAATGTAAAGTTGTATTTTTTTAACGGGACACCCTGTATACCTGTTGATTTTTAGAAGCGTCTTTTCTTGGCCACTTTTTCATCAAAATCATTGTACATTTGACATTTGATCTTAAACAACGCTTTAGGTAAAATCTGTTTTATTGAGTGATGGAAACAGTGGTAGACATTCATTATAAAATGTTATTTAGGCCCGTATCGTCAGTCGTCCCTACAATTGTAGGGCGCCTTTATGGCCTCCTTGATTGTCATAGTTTTCTACTTCTCCGTGTCAGCGCTCTATTTTGAGGTTATGTCACAAACATCAATTTGCATCAAATTGTGCTTGGTTTTGAGTTATATCATGTTTTATCAGCCTGAAATTTCCTACAATTTAAAAGGAAAACAAATCTTTACAATAGGAGAGTGCTAACGCTGACTCGGGACAAGTGTAATCTATAAATTTTTGAAGGAGAGAAAGGAGTATGACAATCAAGGAGGCCATAAACGCGCCCTACAATTGTAGGGTCGACTGACGATACGGGCCTTAGGTACAAGTTTCATCCGAGGTATACAGGATGAGTCAAAACGGAAAGATGTAATTTTCTCGAAAAGTTTAAATGTAACATCCTGTATATTATATCTCTGTTCAACGGGTCTCTTGATGCCTTTTCAGTTTTATTAAGCATTCCCTATATCTAAACCTTGTATTTTTTGAGATATTACATGCTTTATGAACCGATGAACCGACCTAACTTATTCGTACTGCAGCGCAAAACACATACACAGACCATGCACGAAATGAACGATAACGCATTGCAGCGATGCCCCGCTGTGCGCTGCCGCGCAGATGTGGAAAGGGGCAACGTTGCCAGATGGACAGTAACTACCGGTAGGACAGTGATTAAAGGTATATGGACTCGGGTAAGTTTTCTCACAATCTCCACACCCTGGGGACGGTGGAGCGGTCGTACTGACCAGTTCTATTTGTTCGAAGTTCGACCTCTCACAATCTCGATACACTAGGGACAAAGGACCGCTCGCATTGGTCAGTTCTGGATGAATAAAGTTCGGCTCCTTTAGGATGGGAGGCCGAATTCAGGCGGGTCTGTATGGTAGGCTCATCGCGCGGGTGCATCATGGAAGAGAAGCGTACTGTCACGCTTGTTGGCAATCGTCAGTACGGACAAAACGGGAAGCAAACAAGCCGGCACGGTTTACTGAAAAGGTTTTTCGTTGCCAAATACTTTCGGTGCACATACTGTTACAGCTGTTGCGAGATTGGTGAGACTGCCGTCAGCGTCACAGCGTAGAAGCAGTCGCGCGCGGTAAGCGTTGATTTATGGGGGAAATCTATTAGGAAAATTGAATTTGCGAAGTAATTGGGGACCGCCCGGAAATGCAGAGAGACGTCGCGAATACTGAACAGAACAGCCGTTACTTGCAAATGAGAATGAGACGACTACTTTTCCAATGTTGCCCACCCGCAGTTTTTCGACCTGCCGAGGCAACGCGCCGAGACTGAATTTTCCTAACGGCTTTCACCGCTACATTCCTTTACGAGGCGCGTTCAACGAAAAGCCGTTTATGCAAGAATTAAGTTTAACCAAAACAGTGACTTCTATACGTGATCAGCACGATGATATATTTCAAGAAACGGGGAGCATAAGTGTTGTGCAGAATCGGTCGTGTCCATATTCAGGACCAATGCCCAGGAAGGTGGAGTGGGAGACGAGACGGCGGTGCATGCAGTCTCGCCGACCGTGTAAGCTGCTCGGCGTTCTGGAGCCGCCTGATGTATGCGTGGATATGTTTGGGCTTAGTTTCTTTCTTCTCACCAGATACATGTAGGGGTACTGGATATTCTGTGTTAGATTTATAAACGTTCCTTGGCGATTCATGACGATTGAGGAATGCTAATCCTTATTATATTCCTGACCGTTAGTATAACTTTTTAGAATGAAAGTTCCTGGGTTTCGGTCAACGTAAATTCATTTCAGTCATATCATGTAGAATTTTTATCCCAAAAAGTTGAAGGAATGATCTATGCTTAGATTTTGAACGAATAGTGACGCTTTCTTGAGAAACATTCAATGGACGAGTTTACATTTGCATTTAACAGTAAACTGTAACAGATGCCACCACAGGCTGTCATCGGTGTCGGAAAGATCTTTGTTTGTTGGCAGTATTTACTTACCATTTTGATCATAAGTTTATTGAAGGTTTTGTTTTTTATACTAAATTTTACTCAGAAATGCAAAATAGTAATGAACATTGTTAACTCTATCGATTTTATAGCGAATAGCCATTTCATAGCAAAGCGAACTATGCTTAATATAGGCAACTAGTATTCCATTACAGATTTTTGTGGTTTGAGCGTATTTATATTGTTTGAATTTTTATTTTACTCGCAATCTTTAAATTAATCGTCGGCTTTTCATAATAATGAGCGGCAAAAGAAATTGGACAAAATTCTTCTACACAAACAAATAACAATAAACGATCAGGGTGTCCCACGAAAAACTGAAGCATTCTAGAATGTGGGGATTTTGGGTTATCTCAAATTACTACAAAGTAGACTCTTAAAATCCTACGTATAATCTGAACATCGAATAATATACAAGGAATTCCATTTAAAGTAGGGAGGTTGATATTTCGTTCCAGTATAACCATTTGTGACACCAGTTTAAAAACATTTTAGCCAAATTGATTTCATCGATGTTACCAAAAGCTCAAATTTTGTGGTTGTTTATTTTTTTATATAGATTAAGAAGCACCATGGCGTCTTTTTCCAATTCAGTGTTTTGCCGGAGTATCGCCACCTCGAATTGAATCATTTTGCAGGTACGTTATTTGTTTCTACATTATTTTATAATATTTCTATTTGCTACCTGATCAAATTAAAGGTTTTAGCATTCAACTTAAATAGTTCTTATCCCGCCATCCAAAGGGCGCAAGTGTATGTTAAACTATAAACATGGTGTCTTCCATTTTTTTAAGCACACAAATATACTTTTTAAGTCTCTATTTACATTTTGCGCTTATTTTTCGAAAATGCCCCAGTTTTGAAACGATACTATTTTTTACGCAGAACAACTACTAAGTACTACATAGTAGGTGCGAAATTCATGAAAGAAAAGTGGCATATTTGTAATATTTCCAACACTAGAGTAAAATCAATAAATAAAATACGATTCCGGAAGAATAACGTGCGCTGGAAAGGAGTGGGGTTAAAAAACAATTGAACCAAGAAATGCACTGACAAAACAATTATTGAAAACGAAGCCGAGTATCAATTCGGTTAATATTTACTTGACAGCCCAGGTATATAAGCCTTTCGCAGACTATTGCCAGAGAATACCGATAGCTGAGAGGATAAAGGATTCGTAGCAAGCAGGAGCAACTACTCCTCACTCTTTTTGGCCCTTTTCTAACGCCGGCTTTGTACGGGATGTACATGCTGGAAAATATCGGTGGCATATTGAGAGACTTCGATAAGCAGACTATACACACAGTATCGTCACTAAATAAAAATGTTTCGGATCGAATAAAATATCATCTCATGCATCTCAACATCAAAAAATGCTTTGAATTGCGTGATTATAATTTCGTTGTTTACACAGCAGGAGTAGGAAATTCCATTAATTGTTAACCTATTAAAGTAAGCCTTCGAATTATTTTCCAAATATTACCATTTTGTACCATAACAAATCTTGAAGGACAAATTTATAAAATATTTCTTCTGCATCTTGAACTACCATCATACGCAGCTTTAGACACAGAATAGATAATGGTTTAGTCTGGTACTGAAACGGAAGAGACCACACCGAATTTGCCGATGAAAGACTAGCAGTGGCGTACGATGTGCTACTATTTTCGGTTGTGGTACCCGAGTGTACACAGCAATACAACTAGCGACGAAATGATGAGTCTTATTATGCAAAGCATCCCGCAACCCATTTTTGCTGCTTCAGCCAACAGAAACGGACAATCTAAATCTTGAAAACTACTCCGCGTCAACCGCGAAAGGCGACTACGCGTGGTTACTTTTCGAATCGTGTGTCGAGCTCTCAAGGTCATATTAGTCCGTCAAAAATTCAGTGTAGGTAATTTCTGGTAGTTGTGTTCCTGTGTGCAGAAATACAATTCAAATTTTTTGACATCCCGAAATACGATTGAAGATATGTATTTAGAAATCTATCTATATTTTATATGTCAGCAAATTGTGCATGGATTTCCACCTCGTTAGTAAAATTGGAAACGATTTTCTCATGATGTCGCCAGCAGCAAACCATTTCTAGATTCTTGTTCCAAAGACAATATAAACTTCCGCAATTAATGTACGTGGGCGGTTTGATAAGTACCCGTGTTTGACGACAGATGACGTTCCTAAGGGAAGTTAGTGTTATCATCGTATGCTGCCATACATCAAAGAACGGTAACACGTGTTTCGTGATTTTCGTTAAGATGGAAAAAGAGCCTTATCGTTCGGTAATTCGCTTTTGGTTTTTGGACGGGAAAAAATGCGAGGAGATAAAAGCAAAGTTGGATGCTGTTTATGGGCACACTTCGCCATCTATGACCACAGTTAGATATTGGTAAAACGAATTTAAACATGGGCGAACATCCTTTTTGATGAGGATCGTCCGGCAGACGTGGTTACCGAGGAAATAATACAAAAAGTCCACGACATGATTCTCGCTGATCGACAAACGAAAGTGCGCGATGTAGCAGAGGTCGTAGGTGTGCCGACCGGAACGGCAATCAATATTTTACATGATAAGTTGGCTATGAAAAAATTGTCGGCCCGATGGGTGCCGCGATTGCTGGCGGTGGACAACAAGCGGATGCGGCTATTAACTTCGAAGCAGTGTTTGGAGCAATTTGAAACCTGGATTCATCATTGCACACCAGAAACGAAGCAGCAATCAAAACAATGGATTTCTTCCGGTGAATCTGCTACAAAGAAGGCGAAGATGGTCCCATCGGCCAGAAAGGTCATGGCGACGATTTTTTGGGATGCGAAACACGTCATCCTCGTGTATTTTTTTTTAAAAGGAAGAACGATCACTGGACAATACTATAGTGAGTTATTGGACCGCATTTCTAACACGGTTACTAATTGAACCGCCCTCGTACTTATTCAACCTGTGGCAGCTAATAAATAAGGAGAACTCGTTAGGAAGTGACTCTACTGCCTTATTTTCTAGTCCACTAATTCAATTCTTGCGATCCTTTGAAAAAAAATAGCACTGGAAACAATTGTATTCACATTCAACATCCCTTTCTACATGTTTTGAAAAAACATTATAGATATACGTGTAACATGTAAAGAGTCCGCCTCTTCTGAAAATTAAAGAGCTATAATAGTTTGAGTCGCCTTGTACTGATGATGGTGATGATGATGATGTTGATAATGATGATGATGATGATGATGTTGATAATGATGATGATGATGATGATGATGATGATGATGATGATGATGATGATGATGTTGATGATGTTGATGGTGATGATGATGATGACTATAACTTGACTTTTTTCTTGTTTCAGGTATGTTATTCTATGACAACTATATATCGCTATGTTGCATCAGGTAAGCAAAAACGTTACGCACATTCAAATTGTATGGGTAATATAAATGAATTCGTAGTAATAATGATAATATCGTTCATCTAACTAACAGTGTGCCGTTCCATGCTTATTGGCAATCATCAGCAAGGTACAGATAGTGCAACAAACGAAAGCAGAACAAAATTACCTGCATCAGTGGTTTGGAATTGATTGACAGATCGCACTCCTGATGTCGTTTTTCTGTTAGTATAAATGTGACTTACATACCCTTCGTTATTTCCTTTATTAAGCTTGCATCCTTCGGATAAGGTGGAATTTTTCATTTTGTTCCACGAATTTAAGTCATAAAATTAAAATCCATCTTGACGGAACATCGTCTTCAAATAACAGATATGAATGAAAAATTGCGGACAGACATATTAAATCATTTTCTTTCTTGGAGGCGGTTGCATTCCGTCGAAATAAAGAGATCCGCTAACTAAAATATTTAACATTTATTTCTTTAATTTGCATTTTATCTGGGTAGTCACTGTTCGTCGAAAGTTTCATACAGTAACTTTCTTACAACAAGGTATGATGTATCTTAAGGACCTTTTGACGGTCCCTATCAAGGTTTCTTAGAAGTTTTCTCCGCCTTAGTGCAACCACAAAAAACATATTATTTTAATAAAGAGACGGGAAAACGAAAATAGAGCAAAAAGAGAAGAAAAATAAAAGCTAAACAGAGTAAATAAGGCGTTAGGTTCAAGGATTTATATCAATTATTAGTTTTGTATTCATGCTAGGACTGAGCACACATACAGTGCACTACCTATAATTATTTCTTGAACGGGTTGATGTCCGAAAACTATGTTTTAAAGTAAAAATAATAGTTGAACATTTCAAGATTGCGGCTTTTTGCATCATTTTTTTTAAGAATAACTGTCTTGTAATCCTAAAACATACAGTCACTATTTACATATAATTATCAAAACTGTAGTTTGTTATAATGATCTTCTGGGAAGGTTTATTTAAATGTGCAATAAAATATGGACCATGCAGTTAAAAAAGAATACAGATTCTGACCCTTTTTAATATGGAGTCTTCCATATCCTACTACATATTTGAAAAGATATTTCCAGGACAACATAGCGCTTTGATGATTGATTGTTGTGTTATAAGCAACACAGTGTACAAAAATGCTTAACCTTGATAGCCTGACAGTTCGCCATTTTTAAATATGGCGATTTTGTATTTTAGAGTTACAAAGTACTCATGAGAGACTTCGAAATGAGGTATTACACGACCTCTCGTTCCAGTTTAGAAAATGTTCCAAAATGGCGCCTAGCTCAACTGCCACCTTTACCCTAAAATATGGTTTTGTTCATTTCCATTAACCCGAATTTCAGCACGCTAACTTGACCCGTAGATACCAAAAAATAAGTAGCGATTAGGGAGTTATCTTTTGAAAATCACGGTAGCCAATCAATTTCAATTTCATGTTCACAATGCTTTTCAAATTAAAGTGGAATGCGTTACGACTCCTGCAGTCTTTTATATCGAAACGTGTACAACAAATTGCACGATGGACGAATTAAGTAGAATCAAGTAAGAGCATCTACAATCAAAAGAAGTTAAGTGTCTTGGAACTTTTGAAGGGTGCTGGGTATAAAGTGGAATTTTTTATTTTACTGCAAGCGGCAAGGCTTCAAAGAAACATTTTATACTTTCGCAGGCGATAGAATCGCGTAATATAATGCATATTGTAATTTTGAACCAAGCCTTGCACGGCGCTCCGAGATTTACGGCCCGAATTCCCTTTTCGCTGAGAAATCTTTTGCGGAAAATATATAGATCAGTCGCTTTTATATTATTCGAATACAGAAAATAATGCTAGAGGGAAATATGGCATGAAGCATATAGAAAGAGTTTGCGAGTTGACATACCTATGTAGGTATGTTTTTAATTGCGTACTTCAGTCTAATCGCTTAATGACGTATTTTGTCGAAGTCCCATATTAACCTCACACACTTCGTTTCTGTAGCAATTTGAAAATAGGCATAGATGAATTTTTGGTAAGTACCTAGTCAACCTACTTGCTACTATTTTTCCCAAATTTTTTTTTTATTAAATCATCTACGAGTCTACCGGAAGACTATTTTACTGTTTCGAAATTTTCAGTCTCTGATTTTCAGCTTGATAGTCAAACATTCTTTTTGAAAATCCTTTATCTCAGGCAGAAAAACTCGACAGTATTACCCTGCCGGCCCTTCCTGCCCATAGTGTGAGATTCTCCAGAAATGGCATAATAATTAAATCTCCTCAGTCTTTCGATACACATCCCACTCTCCGAGCATGAGTTCCAGCTGTGTCTCGTAGTCAACCCACCTACCACATTCTAGTAGGTGATAAGAGTATTCTTCTCTTCATTGCAATATACTCAATTTGCGTACTCTCCCTTTTCTACCGTCTTCAGGTAGCTGTCAAAACAACCATGCCAGGTGAGAAACTGTGCAGTATAGTAAACTATCCGCACTTCTCCCTTCTCAATCCAAGTTTTAATATCTGGGATCAGCCTTCTGGCTCATCAACCGTGACCAATTGCATCCCATCTTTCGTAACATCTAACAAAAAGCACATTTCTTTCGTCGCTTGTAGCTTCGACGCCCTTTTTAGAGAGTGCGCATCTCTCTGCTGCCAGCAAATCAATTGGCGAGATACCAGCTACCAGATAGTAAATTTTGCCTCACAGAAGTCCTAAGATATTCTAATTTTGAATACCTTCTTTCAGATATTGCAGTTGTAATCTAGAGGGTTAATAACAGGGAGGATGCTACTATCACCTAGCCGAACAATCTAAGATTTAACGCTTGATATTTTTTTATTTATCATATGGCCAAGACTTGCATAAGATTGTGAAAAATACTAACGTATTTTTTTTTCGTACGTGGGGGCCATTGTATGCTGGTGCGGCCCCGTATCATTGATACGCGATAGCTACGCCCCTGGTGTAGATATGAAAACTCCTAGAGCCCCATCACTTTTCTCTGCTAAAGCATGTACACGCGATGTTATTGGTGATTGTTTCCTTTAATGCCATAAACATTCTACGTTTTCAATTGTAATATTTTCTATTCCACTCTTGGCAACATTTCTCCCCAAATTTCCCAGGCTGTTTTTACGGATAGTATTTTCCTGATAACACAATCGCGCCAAGGCGCATAGAAGGCTCTATCTCAGGGAATAAGGTTAATATTTCAGTCCTCCGAAAACGATATGAATTGCTGTATTTATTAAGGCTGTTTGTCTGATCCGTACGCTCGGCGATTTGTAGCGAATAGCTGCTACAGTACTTGAAATAGTTGATATTCGCGCTCAGAGTTGGATTGAATGCCTCGCAATGAAAGAAATGAATTTCATTGCATCTGAAGCTTTAAATTAAATTCGTTTGGGGAGAAGAATGTAACAGAATTAATCTAGCGATTCTGCACTTTGGAGAAAAAAAATTACAGGGAGTCCCACCATAAATTGTCCTTCCTTCAAGCTTTTTTGTATGGGCTTCTAGAAAAAAGTGTTTTATACAGAAGTTGTAGGGTCTTATATACATGTTTTACGTGTACAGGGTATATCAGAAAAATGCCATCGAATAAGGCTGTGTTCTTTTTAAATGGAACACCCTGTATATTTTTAGTCATAATGATAGTCGCTTTTTGTGTGAGTCCAAATATACTAAGTGACATATAAATCCGAACACCCAGTTTAAATGGTTTTATTTTAATAAAAGTTGGTGAATGTATTTATCTTACTGTAAATAACAAGTGAAAAAATTTTCAGCCTTATCAGTTGGACATTCCGGTTTTCATACTGCTTTTTTTTAATTCACTAACGCTCTAAAAATGAATATTTCAGCCGCAGTAAAGAATAAACGTTGGCGGATTTTGGTTCTTGACATCCTTTACGATCGGTCACGATGCCTAGAGTACGGAGACCTGTACGATTTCGTCAACTTAGTGGGTTTGATAGGTGCCGTATAGTGGGACTTCGGGAAGCTGGACTTTCTTTTCGGGCAATTGCAGTTAGAGTGCAAAAAAGTGTAGACACTGTGGTTAGGTGTTGTCAGGCATGGCTTCGAGAAGGCCGTACGCAAAGAGCAAGGGGCACTGGACGCCGCCGTAGAACAACAGACCGTGAAGATCGCCACCTAAGATTATTGGCCTTAAGGGACCGTTTCTCCACTACCAGGTCCCTTGCAAATGAATGGTTTGCAGAACACGGAAGACCTATTGGCATGCGAAGTGTTTACCGACGAATGAGTTTTGGCTTGTTTTCATACCGACCACACTGGGTCCTCCCTTTAACTCGAGAACACCGACGTAATCGCCCTGAGTGGTGCAGACAACGGTCACTCTGGGATCAGGAATGGAACAGTATTGTCTTTAGTGACGAGTCTCGATTTTGTTTATTCATGCACGATGGTCGTGCCAGGGTTAGAAGGCGACGTGGTGAAAGGAGGAATCCACAGTTTTTTGTTGAAAGACATGTTCATCACACTGTTGGAGTTATGGTTTGGGGTGCTATAGCTTATGGTTCCAGGTCACCTTTAATCTTCATCAGAGGTAACATGAACGCGCAGCGTTATATCCACGAAGTTCTAGAACCCCATCTTTTACCCTATCTTGACACCCTGGCAGATCCAAATTTCCAACAAGATACTGCCCGACCACATGTTGCAAGAGTCACAATAGACTTCTTTCAACATAATGATGTCACATTGTTACCATGGCCACCAAGATCTCCCGACTTATCCCCAATTGAGCACGTGTGGGATATGATGGGTAGGAGATTGCTCAATTTGCAACGTCCTCCTCAGACTCTAGAAGCACTTCGAGAGGAGTTGGTGGTTGCCTGGAATGAGATACCACAGGAGGACATTGACCACCTGATCAGAAGCATGCCTAGGCGCGTTGGAGAATGCGTAGCACATCAGGGTGCATCCACACATTATTAAAGGTCAAAGGGCTTTAAAGCAGTGCAATCATTTTGAAATTTTTATCATTTACTTATTATGCTTCATTAAGTACTTATACAAAATTTTATTAAAATAAAACCATTTAAACTGGGTGTTCGGATTTATATATCACTTAGTATATATACCGACCCTCACCATTGGGATCTCGCAAAAGGTAGGAGATACGAAGTCGCTTAAATGGGCGCAATGTTGGATATATATACTAACAAAATGCCGCTTAGAACGTTCAAAGTGCTTCCGCACTCTTTTTCTCCTCTACAAGATGCTATAATTAGAATTTCAATATGACGTTTCGTCTCTTGTCCTCCAGAATCAACTTTATGTTCTCTAATGGATGCCATATAAGATTTTTGCACAGATGAATAGAGTTTTCAAATCTGATTCCAAAAATATATAATCATGGACATTATGAAACCTTGATTTAAAAAAATATAATTTCCTGGGTTGGCCTATTTCATAACTTCAAGGCCTACCAAGGAAATTCTGTTTTTTTTTAATAACTAAGGTTTATCAATATAAATATATGATACTTTATACATTTTTGTAATCAGAATTGAAAACTCTATTCATCTGTGCAAAAGTCCAATATGGTGTCCATAAGAAAAATTAAAGTTGATGGTGGAGGATAATAGACGAAACGTCATATTGGCATTCTGATTATGCTATATTGTAGATGAGAAAAAAGTGGCAATGTTAATGAGCAACTTAATTTAAAATCCCTATACAAATAGAGTAGGAAAAAATAATTTTGGGAACATTCTTTTTTTCCGTCTCTCTCCTCAAGTACTTTTTTACTTTTTAAGCGACATTTTGTTAGTTACCTAAAAACGCAACTTTTCCTCATTTAAGAGACTTCGTATCTTTCTCCGCTTCCGATACCCCAATGCTTATCGTGCTTATTTTCATTAGTTATAATATAAATATAATAAACCAGATATGTATATTTAGAATAAAAAAAGCATTATTATTTTGACTGACAATAAGCAGGGCGTAAAATCAATTTTTAATATTTAAAAATACACATAAATTTTATGGGAGACCATACTACTCTTGTATATCGCTTTTCTAGTAAAATGTTATACAAAAAAGTTGAGAGGGTGGGTCAATTTATAGATGGATTACAGAACAGCCAGCTTGCTGTTTTCACTTTCGCAGTGATCGAGTATGGTGATATATGGCACTTTGTGCTGTCTCATTTCGATAAATTAGCTCCTCTTGTGATAAAGGTTAACTACATACATGTATAATAAAAAATAGAATGGGCCAAGCTTATTTACCACACTCTAGTGAAATCGAAATCAGATTAGATATGCTGACTTGAGTACGATATATCGTGAAACTTTCAATTTTACACCTCAAGCTATAAAAATATGCTACTTATATGGACAATATATGCAAATATTGTACTTATTAACGTTTTTCACTTCGTTCATACTATTTATAATAATAATAATAATAATAATAAAATGTCTTTATTAGGCACATTATATACACTACAACATAATGTGACCTCTACGTAGGCGAAGTCTAGCTCTTGGCTACTCTACTTAACCTACCCAAATACTAAATTGAAACACTCAATCAAAGGAAACTTTGACAAGCAAAAGACGCTTCAAAACAACGAGCTTGATAGCTTCCTAGCATACATATATACACACATATATTACGTAAAATAAAATTAAATGTAAGAATTAAAAACTAACTTTTCCACAATTACTACAATGACAAATAAATCTGTTTCACATGCTTACGAAATCTGTTTACTGGCCAATCCTTTATATTGTCATCTAATTCGTTATAAATCAGGATAGCATTGTAAGTGTATGAACTACGAAATAAAGTTGTTTTATACATAGGGATCTCTAGTCTTTTTTTGTGTCTGAAATCAATGTCTGAATTATTTCGTCTGAAAACAAATTTCTCATAAAGATATAAGGGGGATCTAGAAGATATGATCTTATGTGTAAACACTGCTATATGGTACTTGCAAGCATTTTCTATACACATCCAACCAAGCTGAAATCTCTTTAAGGAAACATGATCATACTTCTTGAGATTAAATACAAATCGACAACAAGTATTTTGGAGTTTTTGGAGTCTTGCTTTTGTGATAGAATCAAGACAATGATAGAACACAGTGCTACAGTAAAATAAGCTTGGAAATATAATAGCCTCACATAACTTTTTTCTAACTTTAAAATTCAAAATAGAGCGATTGACATAAAAACACTTCAACGTTGCATAACATTTTTTTAAGATAGACGAAACATGCTCCTTAAACCGTAAAGTATAATCAACCCTAAATTTTTTGTAGTATTTACGACAGCTAGACGCTCCTTGTCGATTTTTACATCAAGAGAATTCAATACAGTGTTACGTTTGACAGCAGGACAAAAAAGCATCACTGAGCACTTATCCTTATTGAGCTTAAGATTATTACCATTTGAGTATCCTACTATTGCCTCCAAATCATCATTAAGCTCATTGATTGAGGTATGCAAAGTGTTACTATTAAAGCTTTTATATATCTGTGTATCATCGGCATAGCACATCACAGAAGAGTTTTTCACAGAGCTACCCAAGTCTATAGTATAAATTAAGTACAACAAGGGCCCTAAAACTGAACCCTGAGGGACACCTGATGTTATATCAATCGGACTAGATATAGTGTTGTCTATCTCTACTACTTGTTTACGATTTGAAAGATATGTTATAAAAAACATTAGAGGTATGTCTGAAAAACCAAAAAACTTCAATTTAGCACATAAAAGCTCATGATCTATTTTATCGAACGCCTTAGAATAATCTAATGATACAAGTGCTGAAGCATCTCCCTTATCAAGCGAAGCAATGATGTCATCTAAAACCCTTGCTAAAGCTGAAGTTGTACTAAAACCACTGCGGAAACCAGATTGACACTTGGGAAAGAAATCATTATTAGAGAAATAATGATAAACCTGATGTTTAATCAATTTCTCCAATATCTTCGATATAACAGGAATCAAAGTTATAGGTCTTAAGTCTGAGAGACATTTTGGATTTTTACATTTAGGCAAGGGTTTGACAAGAGATAGTTTCCAAGCATCAGGGAAATACCCAGCCTCCAGGCAACAGTTCAATAAATGCGTCAGGGGTAGTAATACTCGAGGCAAGCAAAGCTTCAGCATTGAGACTGTTATACCATCCGAACCTGCTGCATTAGATTTTAGGGACAGAATAATGTCTAGCACATTTTGTGGGGTAGCAAAACTAAATTCAAATCTAGCACTTTCATTAATTTTGGTACTATTAAATTTATCAACTAGATCCTTGCAATTGCCCGAAGGCGTGAAAACGGAAGAAAAATAATTGTTTACTTCATCGGCATTCTTCAACTGTGTAGGTAAAGATCTATCTACATTAGTTTTGAGTTTCAACGAATGTACAGCTTTCCAGAGATGCTTGTTACTATTTAGTTGTTCATTGAAGCTTAGATATGCTGCTTTCTCCCGCCTAATAGCGGAAATGACATCATTTCTTAATTTCTGGTAATATTCGAGACTAGCTGGACTTTTTAAAATCTGATATTTTCTAAAGGCTTTATTTCTCTCGGAGATCAAAAATTTTATGCTACATGCCATTTCAGGGCGTTAAGCAACCATCACTTATGATACAAAAGGACAAAAGCGATGTCTCAAATATTCCTAACGCCGACAACGGATTTTTTCTTTCTTTTTCAAAACTTACACCGCACGCCTATGACTTCGGTGAGAACATGGCTTCTGCGAAGGTATGCGCCTACTTTTTCCGCCGAGATGTTTACTTTTTTTTTTATACTCCAACTACCACGAAGGCCTAAGGCCTAAGCACCCATTGGGTACCGTGGGGCTATAGGGGGATACATGGGAAAGGGGGAATGCCGCACGGACTCTAGCGAGGGCACACGTATGCATGCAACATGCACACATTCTGGCTCCGCCTACGAGATCCGCCGGGTGGTACCTCCGCGTTCGACAGTCAGAGACCGTCTACCACCTTTTTTTTGCATTAGAACTAGGTGTTCATGCAGCCAGTCACTAGGCATTAAATGAATGATGGATCATCGGTTTGATTTTGGATTCATGTTTTTCCAAACTGGAAGTCTACTGTTATAGTGGGATGATGCTAGGGATCTTCACAGAGGACACTTCTTCACGCCTCAGGGGTCGGTCAAGGCGACTTCTTACACGTGCACAGGTAGACCACGGTAAGAGGAGGGATATAACAAATAGGGAGGCAACAAGGGTATGTGAGGTGATTATAGGTTTACATTGATCGAATGGATACATTCAGCCAGGCTGTCGTAAATCTCCTTTCTATTTAAGCATAATAGATGTATGAGGTTAAAAGGAGTCGGTACATTTAAGTCCGTTACTCTGTTCATTAGTCGCAGAGATTGATTCCTATTGTTCTGACAACCGAAGAATAGGTGGTCGAGATTTCCAATTTCATTACATCTTGTGCATAGGTCAGTGTCCAGTACGCCAATCCGATTTAGATGCTCTGGGTAACATGCGTGTCCAAATCTGATCCTTGTCAGTGTCATTAAGGTTTTTCTGTTGTATTTCTAATTACTAAACCAGGTTGATCTAGGGATTTCGGGTTGTATTAATACATATCTATTTATTCTTGAGTTCTTATATTTCTCCCATATTGTTTCCCAATCAGTTCTCGTTTGTTTTTTTTTGCAAATGAATATATCTATTCATCTATGGGGAAAAGGTGGTCCAAGGTTTCCCCAGAAGTAATGCTTTCCTTGTCCAATCTATCAGCCCTCTCATTAAGCTTAATTCCGACATGGGCTTTACCTATACCAACTTTATTTTGTAGTTTTTGGCATTTAGTTTATGAAGGAACTGCTTTATTTTCCATATGTATGGGTTAATATAACGGTTATTTATGTCGACTGAATTAGGTATACTTTGCAAGACTGACAAACTGTCTGAAATTATAATCCCTTTGATAATTACCTTGGAATCTAGGTATTCCAAGGCTTTGAGAATAGCAATGGCTTCAGCTATGAATATAGATGTAAGACTGTTCAATTTGAGTTTTGATGAATGTCCACTGGGTTGTACTATAAAGGCACAACCTATTCCTTTGCTGTCCTTAGAAGCGTCAGTATAGATGTTAACGAATTCTGGATACGGATTCAGCAGTTCTCTAAGACAGTTTTCTTAAATTGTGTTTCTCAAGCGAAATGAAAAATTCTTGGGAATTCCGGGATGATTGGAAGTTAGATAAATTGTCTATCTCCAGTCTGGAATTCCTAAATGCTTCACAAAGGGGGGGTGATTGTTTTTTCTGCCAGTATTTATTGCTGAGGTCGTGAGAGTTTAACGTGCGCCGTCTGCCACCTACGGACAATCACAACATCCATAGCGAAGAGAAAAATTTCTCCTGGGACGGGACTCGAACCCGCACAGCGCACGGCGATTGATCAGGAGACCGAAGAGTCTACTAATGCGGCCACCGCTGCTGCCTGACTTACTGGTGTCATCGGGCAGTAGTACGAGCGAATCTAAACTCAATACGTGTTAATCTATCTCGGTGAACATTCAATCAAATGGCATGATTTGAACTCACTAGCGTTTTAATATGCGAAGAATTTACGGCGTCTAAAACTTTTCAATAAGAGAACGTCTTTCCCTGATACCAAAAATGCAGTATTTATAGCCTCATATTATCTTTTTTTGTGTCAAAATTTCAAAAACCTTTCCACGATATAGAGAGGCCAAGAATCTGCGGCAAAGGAGGACAGACCGACGGAAATGAGTGACATGGTTCATGATGTTTATGTATATATCTGAGAAACATCTGATTTTTAAAATTTTTCATGAATGCAATAATACTTCCTTGCCAATTGGCGTGGGAAGTAAAAATACTAAAATTTATATGCTCTCCTTTTTGCCAATGTCTTTATACATTGATTCAATTTTTTTTTTCAATATTTCTAATAGAATATTTACTATGAAACGAATACAGGTTTACTCTGTTAATTTTATTGATCACCCTCTATCTACAAGTATCTCAGATAAAATATCTCTGTAGTACTTTGGGATTGATATTCAACACCGGCTAAATAGCCTGCGGAGAAAGTATGAATTATTGATTGGTCCTTAGGCATTCACCCCATGTTGGCGAAGAAGCTCCGAATTCATTGACTTTGTCGGCAAAAAAGGGCACACGTAGGAGGGTTTTCCGTTTAATCCTCTAGTAATTTGAAACCCGAAACTTGTATAATTTCAATAGACGGCGAAGTTGTTGTTGAAAATCCTTTGACAAAAGCTGAGACTGAAAATTTGCAATTACTTAAACAAGATTTTGTAACAGTTACTAAGGGCCAATTTCACCAACAACCGTTATTCTCCACCTGTAGGGTAACAGACCGCCAAATACAACGAATGAGCTTCAAGTTCCAATCAACAAATTCTAGCAACCAATGGCTATGAAGTGTTGAAAATAAAATACCGTCACAGTATGAGATGACAGCTTGACATTGAAACATCACCAGCTTATTGAATATTAAGAAATTACATATAATTCAGTCAAAATTTAAAGAGATGTTGGATTTTTGAATAAAATTCATGTTTTATTTACTATTGTTGTTTTTTATTTATGTTTATATTATTTTCTTCAATTGAAATGCGATACTGGGTGTTTTTTCCTATAAACCTCTTGCAGGTAGCCATTAAGCACCTACTTGATGACAGGCTCTACCAAAAGATATTGCTCGTTTCCATTCATTCATTTACTTCCCGTTCATCAGAACCATTATGGCACCTTAGATTGTTATTCCCACAAAACCATTCAGGTTTTTTGATATCCATACATCCATAAAGTTGAATATTTTTCGTTGTTCAGGAACTCCACACTATATTCACAGCGATTAAAAAATTCCCAAATATATGCCTTAAAGCTACCAGCAAACCTAAAACCTGGAAAAAAACTACAAATTTGCCATATTTTTATTTTTTCACGAGTACACATTCTATGTTATATTTATATTAGACATTATTTGAATACAGCTGATTATTGCATTCCAAGGAGTGACACATGTGTGGGATCTGTCAACTCTTGGTACCAGTCACAAAACATATAGTCTGAAGGTTTAATTCCATGCTATTCAATGACAACACGGTGACTTGTGTGGTTGTCAGCGGCCATTTTGTGAGGGTGCGACAGGGTTGCCAGATTGTGCAGTAATATCCCGTTTCACCCTCCTGGTCCCAGTGGAGTAAGTTCCGCCAACTGTTGAAATATACCCTACTATGCTTTATAAGACTATTCGTGACATTTTTCCCAAAATCATTGCACAACACTTGAAAAAATGCAAATGAAAATTTAAAATTATTTCCATTCCGGACCGAACAATCCACCAAAGTTGCTTATAATCATGATACCTAGTAAATTTACATGAAAAATCCTCTGTATGTAGGTGTATAAGAGCTTTCTTATATTTGTTCATCAATTTGATGATACAACACATCTGCTAGAAATGATCATAATCAGGATAGTAAACTATGACGGAGGTTCACTGTATGTAAGAATTTTCAGATACTTCATTTGCAATTTGACAACAGACCATGACGGTGTTCACATTTTTCAAATATTCTTCAAGAAGTGTTATCAGTCTAGCTCCAACTATCATAAGTACTATGTTTGTATTCCTACCAGTGAATAAACATTAATAGTTTTTATGATTTTTGGACTCAAAAGACATTATTTGTGAGACATTTTTCATAATTTTTTGTCTATGTCCATAGTAACTGCATTATGCATCACGGAGATGTAGGGATTGACACGTCTTACGCATATTATCTGTGTTTTAGGATGGAGAGGATATAATGTTTTTATTGCTTTGAAGAAATTCATTAACCCATAAATTAATAAATGATTACTATTATGACGTAAAGGAAGATGAAGAATTGGATGGAATGTATTTTATATTCTATTTTCTTGCAAAATACAGACAAATTCACGCTATTCAACAGGTATGTAATGATAACAGTATATTGTTAAATTCGAGATTGCCATGCATTAACAAACGCCCAAATCTGCTGCCAGATTTAACAGTTAGAAAATCGACCTACTACTTGCCGCATTCCCATTGGCTTTTGGGGATAACTGATTGTTAAATGTAAATTTATAACACAAATCAAAATACATGAAAGTTGACCTGTTTTTTCTGTACAAAAGCATCATGTTGGAATCAAGAAGTGGTCTTGTTTATAATACAGTCGAATTTTCACGATTTTATTCAATATTTTAATAGAAATCACTGTTATTCTGAGACCTTTGACAGCTTCTGTCAAATTGCATTTCGATAAGGTATTTTCCCATTGGTCCATAATATTAATGTTGCTGAAACCGGCCCTAAGAGTTACGTTTATAAAGGTTCCTCAAGGATTCATTTTGTTGTGCTACAGCTGATAGAGATAAATCATTAAAAAATGCTGAAAAAAAGCAAGTAGAGCGTATTAGATTTATTTTTACTTTTTATTTATATCAGAAGGAGCTTCAAAATAGTAATTACACGACCCCCCATTCCATATAAAAGAATAATCCAAAAGTGCGCCCAGCCGCCATCTTGAAATTTTCAACTGCCACCTTTACCCTAAAATATGTTTTTCGTGTTTTCGTGCCTTAATTAATTACCCCGAATCTCCGCTTGCTAACTCGACCAGTTCGAAAAAGAAGTTTGGGAGACCACTGTATGTGGTTTCATTTGGTTGTCGGAGCGGTTGATAAAAGTCCGGCAAGTTTTCTCTGGTTACGTTTTCCACTAGCAAGTCCATGTCATTTGCTGGTGTAAGGATAGAGTAATAACTTTCGGAAGTTTTATTTCGGTGCTCGATGAAGGTCTATACCTCTATGGAATTCCACCGCGGCAAGTTTGCATTTTGACATCGGAATATGCAAGAAATACCCTCTCGCTATCCGATATAACAAACTATTTGCAGTCGGCTCCCCTTCTAGCAGAGTTATCAAATAATAACAAAGATTGCGACCCTTTTGATCTGAAGCCTCCTTATTTACCTTTGTTAACTATTATTAATTTGATGTTCGCTACGGAATGTGTTTATATAAACATAAGGACCAAAACGGGTAGGCTCCTGCCGTTCCTTGAGTAATGTAGGGAAATTAGGAGGCTTTGAACTCAGCGAGTATTTAAATCAATAAAGAGACATCAGGTTGATCCTCCCGTCCACGAACTGGAAGAAGCCAAGCAATTATGGTTACGATGTTTGTTGCCAAAGTTGTATTTCTTAATGAATACTTTTGACTTATTTGCCTACCATTGCTTACCAAAGTGGCAAGCCAATACATCGGCGTACGTTTTTTTTCTCTGAAGAAAATATTCCAATCGTACTGGGTGTAATCACGAATAGCAGGACATAGATCATATAATGTACAAATATGTTGCGATGTGAATTACTCAGTTACTGTCAATAAACAGGAATAAACTAAAATGGCAAAAAAACGAACGCAAGTATCTATTAACGGTACAATATGCAAGCATTTTGCTTAATTTGTGAAAAATGTGTGTGAAAAGTTATGTAAATCTTTTGTTTTATCTATTTTCAATTATTGCAATCCTTGCTTGTGAATCGTAAGAGAATATCTGTTGTACAAAATAACTGCATACGTTTCATATTTAGTTTAAGAAAATTTGACCATGTTTCCGAGCATTACCCTTTAATAGGTTGGTCAAAGATGACAGCTTTGAAACCCCCCTTCATAGTTCATCCCTTTTTAAATGGTCCTTCCCAAATAATGCGTGCAATAGCTTAGATTATAATACAAAAAGCCTGCATCTCTACAGTTTTAGACAGCGTTTAAAAGGTCTTCTGCTTAAAGATGCTTTTTAAAGGTGTTATTGTCCAGCACTATATTTTTTTACTAAGATTTGTTTAGGTCGTGATCAGTTTCTTGCGTACTTTCCTCCTTTCAAATTATTTATGTAGTACAGCTGTACTTTTCTCCCATCTAATATTTTTATGCAATAAATGGATAAGTGTGAGAATAGCTGTTATAGCTAAATTTCGCCATTAAGCTGCTCACACATTTAGTTATAATTGGTTTTTAATAAAAGACGGTTGACTATTTTTATGATTATTATCTATGATAGTAATAAAGTGATTTGATTAAATTATCATTTATAACGTGAAAGTAAAGACCATTCCTCAAAACTTTTAGATTCAAAATTAAAGAAGATAAGACTCAAATTCAAAGTTTCGGTTAAAACCTTTTAAGAATACAAAATTATGATTTGTTGCCGTAAGATATACAATCCTTCTAACAAATCTTAGATTGCGACTGAGCACTCAAATAGATAAGAAAAGGAAATAAATCAAATTTACCGCACAACTTTCTAGGTAAAAGGTACGTGCGCTTTCGCAACGCCGATGTCTATATTAAAGCATTGATAAAAAGAAGATTGTTTCTTCAGTTCAAACTGATTTCTGTATTCCGCAGACACCTTCACCACTTTCAGCAATTATCTGAACCACTAGGTTGGTTATCGATCAACTTGTAGTATGTACATACTTGCATCCTATATAATTTTGGTTCGGAACCATTGTATGCTCTCTACTGCTATCTAGCGATCTAGCTAAATAATGCAACATACAATTTTTGCATTTTTCTCTTAGAAACGTACTATAATAAGAACAATGATAAAGAAATAACATTTCATTGTCCAACAGAACAACAAGACAAACAATACAAAGGCAACTAAGTACTAATACCTAAGAACTATGTTCGAGGTTTCTGATGAAAGTTATCAATGCAGAAAATTGATGAAAATATGACCGACATCGAAGACCGTTCAAAACCCCTCAAGGGTCGCATTTTAGGCATTTCAGTATACAATTGAAAATGCCAAATAACTCTAACCGGCGACTTTCAGTTTGTGCTCATCAAGACAAGAATAGTGAATTAAGTCAAACCTAGGACCAGAAATATTAATATGACTTAGAAATGTAGATGACTCAATACTACCATTTAGAAATTTACTATTGCAAAGGTATACAAATTAACTATAAAATATGTATCATAATGGCAGTACAATGTGCAATCACCAAAGAGAACGTCAATTTGAATGTTCCTAATAGATTTACGAGAGGTCGGCACGCTGTATAATTCACGTTGACAGTTGACACCTCCCGACCATTAAAGTCTAATATATTATGAAGGGACATATTTATTGCACTGTCTGGAGTTTGCATTGTCCCAGGACGTAGAACAATACACTCACATCTACCATATTTGCTTGAAACTTAAGAGATACTATCTCTATATACAGGGTGTTTCAGTTTATTGTTGCATAACTTTAAGATTCGATAGAACTTTTAAAATTAATGCATAAAGTGTATATAAACATGGGTCGAAAAATGCGTGGCTTCCGAAATACAGGGTGTTTAAATTTACTTTTTAAAATAGTTTTTTTTTTTAAATATTTCGAACAATGTTTGATGTTTAACAGTGAGAATTGGTATACAAGAGTTTTTAGGTACGACAAAACGAACCATGGGCATCGTTTTACTGTAGACGGCGCTCTCTACTGTACCTGTAGTGTATTAAAATGACCGAAAATTTTTTCTTAGTGCAATTTTTTGCTTTTTGAATAAAAAAAATGATTCTTCGCACTTTTCTGCATAAAAAAGCTCTCTTGTGAGTTTTCGTTATAGTTAGCCGTTTTTGAGATATTTCGATTTTTAAGGTTCGATGCATTTTTAATTATTTATGGGAAAATAATATTTTTTTTACATTTTCGATTTGGGCATTACAAGTAATTAAGATGATCGTTTAGATTGTGTTTTTAAACACATCAATAATTCCTAACTCCAAATAAACACAAAAAATCAGAATATTAATTTGTTTAATTTTCCAATATTATTTTTAACAAATTAAATTAATTACTTACAACTAAAATGCTATTGGATAGTTAGGACAAACATACAAAATCTAAAGTAGTTGCTCGAAATGTAAACCCAATTGCTCAATACGAATGATCGAACATTAAACAAATAAGGCCTTATTTCATCACATGCATTCCTGATTCTGTCTATTAGCATATCTCTTGTGGTTACGGGAGTCTGGTACACTTTTTCTTTTAGAAATCCCCACACAAAGAAATCTAATGGATTTAGGTCAGGGGATCGTGGAGGCCAGGCGACTGGTCCTCCACGGCCGATCCACCTTTCTGGATAATTTTCGTCCAGCCAGTTTCTAACTATTCTCGAATAATGAGCTGGACAACCATCAAGCTGGAACCAGGCCAATCTTCTTAAATCTAACATAACATCATCCCACATATTTGCATGTTCCGCCTTTAAAAATTCTAAGAAGGTAGCAGCGTTTAACCTTGCAGGCAAAAGGTAGGGTCCAAATAGTCGATTACGGTAGATACCAATCCACACGTTCACACTAAATTCATGCTGAAAATTTCTTTCCCGAACTGCATGCGGATTTTCATGCGACCAAATATGTTGATTATGAAAATTTACCACTCCACGTCTAGTGAAGCATGACTCGTCGGTCCAGGAAACGTTACTTAAAAAATCCCTATTATTATCAGTTCTATCAAGAATCCACTGACAAAATGTGATTCTTCGTTCTCCGTCCCCTGGCTGTAGTCCTTGCACAGGTTGCAAATGGTAAGGACGTCTATGGTCATTTCTAAGAACACGGTGAACATGGCTTGCTGAAATTCCCAAGGCACCAGAAACTCTCCTAACACTTGTGGTCGGATCTCTATCAAACTCACGCAGAATCATACGGGTAAATTTGCGCTGACGAACATTTATGTTTTGATCCCTTTGGAGATTTCCAAAACCATTTTCAATTATTTGGCGATGCACTCTTACAAATACTGAGCGAGTTGGATGTCGCTGCTTGGAAATCTTCGTGCGTATTCTCTGGCTGCTTCTGCTGCGTTTCCATTTACAAAGCCATACACAAAATGAATATCCGCTAACTCTTGATTGGAGAATAAAAATGGCATTTTTATAAAACTGACAAAAAAAACAGGTAAGAGAAATTAAATTTCGTGCATTCACAATTGCAAAAAACGTTTCAGGTTTCAACAGACAACAAAACTAACTGTCAACTAATTGACGTTTAACCTTATTCTGCTTTCAATTTTAAAAATATTTGCAGGCACACCCTACTTCTAAAAATTATCGAGATACTGACTTTTTAACGTTATTGTATCAGAAATAATAAAGAATGCATCGAACCTTAAAAATCGAAATATCTCAAAAACGGCTAACTATAACGAAAATTCACAAGAGAGCTTTTTTATGTTGAAAAGCGCGAAGAATCATTTTTTTATTCAAAAAGCAAAAACTATGCCCATGGTTCGTTTTGTCGTACCAAAAAACCCTTGTATACCAATTTTCACTGTTATACATCAAATATTGTTCGAAATATTTAAAAAAAACTATTTTAGAAAGTATTTCGGAAGCCACGCATTTTTCGAACCATGTTTATATAGACTTTATGCATTAATTTTAAAAGTTCTATCGAATCTTAAAGTTATGTAACAATAAACTGAAACACCCTGTATATTTATCCGACGCTCTGTTGAAAAATTAGTGCATGGGCAAGCATTCAAACCTTGTATTGTATATAAAGTCACTGGTACTTTTGTTGGAATTATATTTAATACCGTTAAAAAGGTCTGCTGAATGTGCCATGTACCAAAACTTTTATGGGCAGCCTTAGGACGTAGACGTAAGCTAGAAGTATCATTAATCGCTTTATGCTTCGTCGTTGATCGCACTAGTGTCTCAAAAAGTAAAAGACGCCTCGCAAGTTATTTGAGTTCCAACCCCTGCCCAATTCCTTGCTACTATCATCAAATAACTGGACAGCTTTTAATGTATAACACCTGAGAAGATACTCAGTTATCTACTCTATGTTTCTCTGGCGAAATGAAATCACATATTGTAAAATTACTATTTACCTTTAACGGCAGTGTGAGTTCAATATACTACATCAATTAACAGCGTGTTAAATAAGAAGGGAACGACTTAATATACTATTTGGAAACTAAGCGTGACATCAAATTGTAACACTCTTTTTTTGTTGGGGGTTAAAAATAAAGTACTATTAGAAGAGCTTAACCTTTATATACCTCAAAGTTGGGACTTTCATTGTGATGGCGTATGGATCTTGGAAAAATGAGCAGCTTTTTCTTGTAACATGTCCACCAAAATAAATCAGACCTGAACAAAGCCTAATCCTGTCCTGTAACTCGATCAGATCAAATGTGACACAGTCAGAGACAAGTCACCGACCACTGTACGACCAAACCCTATATCAATTAACTGGAAACTTTTAATCCCATAAGGTTTGCGCTACTCTGGCTAGACAAACAAATAATCTTCATATCTGTTGCAAGTTCTCATTCACTAGTTCAAAGTAAATATCACCAACCAAGCAACGCATACCAAATAGCGGCTGCCTGCAAAGAGCTCCGATTGGAATATATTTGGACATTTCTACAAAAGCAACTTTACAAGTAAAAGGCAATCTCCCGTCGAGCAATCATTTGGACCGAGTTCGTCACAAAAGGGTTCGCCCTCCTTTCGTCGATGACGTCTGCTGTTTGTTTACCTCCGACTTCGAAATGAACTATCACACCAAGAAACTTTAACTTACCTCCAGGCTACCATACACGCGGAGGTTTCGAAATCTTTTGCCCATTACAGTGTGTTTCTATCAGTGTTTAACAATTTCCTGTTTTATACATAGAACATTTGACCATGAACTAATTTCGTGAAGAAATCAAACGATCTGTTGTCAATATAAAACCGGTATACTGCCGCACTTAGATAAAAGTCAGTAAGGTTAATTTATTGCCTTTCTTGAATTTTGACGTCAATAGATTTCTTTTATGATAACAAAATACATCATTGATCACGTCATTTAACAAAAGTAGTAATTTTTTGTGACGAGAAACAAGTTTGACATTTTATCTCTGTTGACAGGTAACAAAATGTCACTTTTTATGAAATTAATTTTTTATCCAGGAAAAAAATTTGTACTTTTTCCTGGATATTGAATACGCGGTTTCGTAAATTTTCCGCGATTTAGCTGGAAATAGTTTTTGTGACGCTATTTTGGCTATTCTACTTATTCCGGTGGAGTCAAAGAAAACTCGGAATCAGACATTTTTTACTTTATAGTATTAAAATAACTTCTAACTAACCACTTAGTTCACAATTTTTAAATCAAATCACAAAATTAAATTGACAGCTATTTGATTACTTCAAAAGTTTCCTTAGCAACGCAGGTCTAATTGTCGCTATAAGTACAACATAGCCCACTAATTTCAAAATTCAACTTTCACTTCGATAATTTTCTAACTTAAATATTGTAATAATATAATTTCACAATATTGAATAGTCGTTTTTCCCGTCACAGAAAAAAAATAGTGTATTATATACTAGATTTTAGCTAGTACTTTTTCCCTTGTAACGGGTGATTTTTTAAGAGGTATAGGATTTGATTTTCAAAAAAAAAAACACAAAAAATTTGAAAAAACGATTAAATCTTTATTTGAGTCGATAGAACGGTCGATATAATTTAATGTTTCAAGATTATTTCATGT
This sequence comes from Acanthoscelides obtectus, assembly GCA_963669975.1. Lineage (NCBI taxonomy): Eukaryota > Metazoa > Arthropoda > Insecta > Coleoptera > Chrysomelidae > Acanthoscelides > Acanthoscelides obtectus. The sequence goes on from CAVLJG010000005.1 coordinate 11,545,304, forward strand.
AAATGTTGGCCGCGGCTCCGCTTTAGATGACCCATGCGCAAGGTCCAATTTTGGCACACTCTCTCCAACATATCGGCCGGTATCTCACGAATAAATGCTTCAATCGTTGCTGGTTTATCCCTGTAGACATTAGCCTTAACATGACCCCACAAGAAATAGTCCAACGGCGTTAAATCACACGATCTAGGCGGCCAATTGACGGGCCCCAAACGTGAGATAAACTGTTCACTGAACTCGCCTCTCAATAGGGCCATTGTTTCGTGTGCGGTGTGGCATGTGACACCGTCTTGTTGAAACCACATGTCAGCCAAGTCCAGCTCTTCCATTTTGGGCAAAAAAAAGTTTGTTATCATCGCATGGTAGCGCTCGCCATTCACAGTTACGTTCCGGCCATTGTCGTATTTGAAGAAGTACGGCCCGATGATGCCACCGGCCCATAATCCACTCCAAACAGTGATTTTTTCGGGATGCATTGGTAGCTCTTGCAATGCTTCTGGCTGGTCTTCACTCCAGATGCGGCAATTTTGCTTGTTAACGTACCCATTCAACCAGAAATGAGCTCCGTCGCTGCACACAATTTTTCGATAAAAATGTGGATCTTCCTCCTACTTTGCCAGCGCCCATTCACCAAATTTGAAACGTTGTGGGAGGTCGTGTGGCGTCAATTCTTGCACCAGCTGTATCTTATAAGGTTTTACACCCAAATCCTGTCGCAAAATTTTCCAGTAGTGGAGTAACAGAGGCCCAATTGCTGCGAACGGCGGCGAAACCACATTTCACGGTCATCACTGACACTGACGGATACAGCCGCAATATTTTCTTCAGTCCTCACTCTACGTCTGCGTGTTGGTGGTTTAATGTCCAATAATGTAAACTTTGTTCGAAATTTAGTCACAAGCTTCCGAATAGCTCCCTCAGTAGAGCGACCAAATTGCCCATAAATTGGAAGCAGTGCTCGATGCACTCTCTTAACCGAGCATGAATTTTGATAGTAAAATTCAATAATTTGCAAGCGTTGTTCGTTCGTTCATGGTTAAATTATGTATAGACCAAACTGAACAAGTTTGACAATGACACAAGACACGATTCACGCGTCATCTGTCAAAAACAGTGTTGCCAAAAAGATACTAGCAAAAAGTCACCCATTATAATAAATAACTATTTTTTCACTCTGTCAAATTTTGCCAATATAAAATTATAATTATATTTGAATGAAAAAAATTAGAAAAAATCACTCTCATCATCGCAAAGCTTAAAAGCAGTAAATCACATGTTACTGATTTTTGATTTAAGACAATTAAAGACGGAATGTCATTTATTTTATTCCTGAACAAGAATTCTGATTCTAAATCACATTTGAATCGCTTTCTATAAAGTCATGTAACTTTGCATTGTTAATTCACTTTTGGTGCGTCGCAATAACACTATTTATTTAGTTCGAAAAAATCCAGAATTTTGAACTCATTTTTCTCAAACTTCGATTTTTAGACTCAACTGTTTTCTACCTAAGTACGGAAGTACACGTACTGCCATGCTAAGCACAGAGGGGATTTCTGCACCTTGCATAAAATCGAGAAAGAAGTATTCAGAGCTTGAACTTCTGATTCATTTGTACAGAAACCTGTAGGATCTAAGAAAACTATTGCATGTTAAGGCCAAAAAACGTTGCCTATGAGTGGAGAAAATGAAGCCGGTTCACTATGCAACAATAACAATGAACTGTCAACACTGATGGAACAGGCGTAACGCGAATTCATTGCGGCTAGAATGTGAAACGAGAAGGATAGCGCTAGTCAGGGCAAAACATTGGCAAAACATCGTGGTCCATTGTGGTATTTCCATATATGTTCTAAGGATTTTTGGTGAATGTTTGTTTTTAGTGACGTTAAAGATTAATAGTGATAGTTTGCGACAATTATTATAAATATTTTTATGATGGACAGCCTTCAAGAGCTGTTGTTTTATGTGATATTTGTTTAAAAATGGTTGAATCTTGCAGTGCGGTGAATTGTTGAAATAGACGCAGAAAAGATGTGAAAATAAAGTTTCACAGGTTGGTTTTAATCATCTCATTCATTTTTGTGTGAGAATTACCTGTTAATTGTTAATTTGAGAAAATATCTATATACCTACAGTTTCTAACATGAGGAAGTTGTGGTTACATGCTATAAGAAGAGAAAACTTTACTCCCAGTACAAAAACGGTAATTTGTGAAAAGCTCCAGAGGATTATGAAGTTAGTGTTCATGGAAATAAGGTACTAAAAAAGGTGCCAGTTCCATCTGTGTTTGATTTTCCAGCCCATCTCAAGAAAGAACCTAGCTAGCCATCGAAGGGTTTTGAAAAGAAAACATGAATACATAATTTCTAAAATGAACTGTGGTATAACCTATATTGTGTTATAATGAAAAACTGTGCATCTACAGTATTGTTAATGCCATTGTGCACAAATATTTTGTATATATATATACATATATATATATACATATATATATATATATACATATATATATATATAACTTGAGACGTGGTCATTGTCGTCTAGACCAGGTGAAAAATTAATCCTGAACGTAAACAACAATTAGCTACATCCTCACATACACTACTGTAAGTTAATTTAAATTCATTTTACACTATTGTTGCTACTGTTATCAATGTAATTGCAGCTCCTGATGATGATGGCAAAGTCCATTGAAAGCTAGAGAGAATAAAAAAAGTATAAAGAGTCCTCTTTGCTTAACATTTTTGTCGAAGTACCCAACAAAAGGCGGAAGCTTTAATTTTTCACCTATATATATATATATATATATATATAAAACATATCTATACATCATTTCAAACCTAACTCTACCACAAAACATTCTACTGAATGACAAACTATTTTATTTTCTTATATACAATAGCACGCATTAAATTGTCATAAGCTCGAGAGCTGAAATATTTTTGAAGTGTATGGCTACCCTTACAAGGAATATTCAGCGAACAACGTTTGATCCGGTACCGAACACAAGAAACGCTGAATATTAAATTCCCGAACCGTCTGTATTCAGTCAGAATGGAGTATATTTCTTTCTGAAAGTTTCAATACATGCGCATGTGTTTAGGCAGGTTGCGATGCATGGAAACGTGATACTTGTAAATAAATCCTATAGATTGACTTACTGCAAGCGGTATATGCATGGAGGTATATTGTATACATGAAGGAAGGGCTGCTCCGATTTGAGTGTGTACACTACAAAAAGTGATTTTGGTGATAAAAACACAATCCTTCATTTCTGATATTTGATTACGTAATAAACTTTAAATTGGGTACACACGACACTTGAGCTGGAAACGGTATAGATGAAATAATATAAATAATAAACATTTGCATATAAATAAGAGAAACTGGAAAATAATACATCACAACATAAAAGTGCGAAGAAAAATATAGACAAACTAAAAAAGGATGTATATTTTATCTGGGACCTGGATCTTAGAGGCGACATTAATGTATGAAACACTGATTGGAATTTTATATACAGCAAGAGTAGTATAAATCAAAACGATGGAGTGCTGGCCTACGAGAAGAATTGTGACTCATACCAATGCAACATTGTTGATATATACAGTATAAAAGCAGTACAAATCAAAATTAATTATTTAAGTTGCAAGGTTACTCTTAATACCACTATATAGACCGCCATCAACATGTGCCCTCAGTTTCATAGATTGACTATCCAGTTATCTTGAATACTCTATAAGTAATTAAGACAGTAGATAAACATTACCTAGTGTTAAACATCAACATTAATAGTTATGATAGCTGACAATTGTGAAGTTGCAAGTAGTTATTTAGATGTTCTTACGAAAGTTTGTTTTAAATCTCGGATTAACGAGTATAGACATGTCCAAAAAGGATTCAGTCCTGTTTAGACCACAGACTCGTATTTCTCAAAGATCCCTAATCTAACTCCACATACCAATCGATAATATTTGAATGTGACATCACAAACCACTAACCTGCCTTTCTGCACGTAATTTCATCATACAAAAAGAAACATAACAGCTGGTAATCTTGTATCCTTCCAAAATATCCCAAATCGACAAGTGACACGTAATCTGATACATCTGTCAACGCTAGATCTGTGGGCAGAGCCTTATTTTGTAGGGCTACGGATTCATATTTCCTAACATCGCTTTTATTTAGAAAAGTTTCCACTCAAGCAAAATGAATGTTAACGAGCATGACTATATTTAAAGTTAGGTAGAAATAGATTTGAATACGGCCCTGAGTTTCACCCGATTCATTATGTCCAACACTACAGACTTTAATGCAAAGACGTCAGTCGCTGATCATTTGTTCTCTTCAGTAGACGTCAAAACGTAATGGATGTTCTTGAAGACCATATACGAGGGATGTCTTTTAAGTTTTGCATATGGAAATAAAACTACACGGTAGGTAGTTTTAAATGACTTTATTGTTTTTCGAAGTATTCTCCACGAAGATTAATACACATCTGCATGCGCTCGAACCAATTTTCAAAGCACTTATTCCACTCGCTTGCTGGCAGATCCAAAACGGCATTTTTGAATGCGTCAACGGCTTCTTCTGCTGACTGGAACCTTTGACCACGCAGTCTGTTTTTAATTATCGGGAAAGTAAATAAAACTTTAGGACTTAGATCGGGACTATATGGAGGATGGTCCAATAATTCCACGTTTTCTTCCGTTAAATACTGCCTTGTTTTTTGGGCTGTGTGCGAGCTTGCATTGTCTTAGTGGAGGATGATTCTTCTTTCGGGGTTGATTTTTCGAAGCTCGGTGATGACTTTTGCCAAACAAATGGTGGTGTACCAATCCGCAGTAACAGTTCTTTGCTCATTAAGAGGAATTGTTGCAATATGACCTGCTTTTGACACAAATGTCGCGACCATCTTTTTCGAAACACTTCGGAGAACGGATGACTTTTGTTGGCTTTTCTTCACCTTGGAACACCCAAACAGCCTAGTGTCGTTTATTTTCTGGTTCATAACAGTAAATCCACGATTCATCACCACTAGCAATGCTGTACACATTTTTTGAGTTTCAGGAATTGAAACGGTCAAGCGTTTTTTGACACCAATTAACCCTGGCTGTTTTCTGCTCTTCAGCCAACAGGTGGGGTATCAAACGAGAAACTAATTTTCTTACTCCTAATTTTTCATGTAAAATTTTTTGAATTTAGGTCTTTGAGATCTTCAAGGACGCCTCACTATCGCGATATGTCACATGTCTTTCTTCAATGATGAGTTTGCGCACAGCATCGACGTTTTCCTGGGTGACTGCCGATTTTGGTGCACCCACCTTGGGATCGTCGCTAAGACTCACCCGTCCACGTTTGAATTCTCCATATCAACGGGAAATTGTCGACTGATGTGGCGCTTCGTTGCCGAAAACAGACAGTAACTCAGCCAGGCATTCTGGTTGCGATAATTGTCTCTGAAAGTTGTAATAAATTATGGCATGAAAATGTTTTCGGTTGAGTTCCATTTTTCTAATGACTTGGTGACACTTCACAAAAACTCACTGTATTATTGTGAAACTTTGAATTTAAGTTTACTAATGAGTGAGGTGAAGATTCAGTACTGACGTTCGATCCGCGCAGCCTACTATGTTTCTATATGCAAAACTTAAAAGACATCCCTCGTAATAGCATTCCCCTGTCTAAAAAAGTCGCCTTTTTACAATGTTCATACCTTTTTGGCATTGGCTTACCTAAGTCAATTTTCCAGATCAGAGTTACTTATTTCATACCCTGACAATTTAAGAATCAGTTATTTTCCAGTGTTCGCTGAACTTTAACTTAAATATACCTAGTCTGTCACAACTGACTCTTATCATTTTCGTGAGTCAAAACCTTTAATCCTCTCTCCTCCCCTAGCTCATCTGTTAAGTGATATTAGTATATGGTTTCTTTTGCTTTTCTGTTATTTCCAATTACTTCTTCTTAAGCAATTTGCGTCAACGCTCATGAGATTCTGATTAATGTCTGTAACTTACCTTATCCTCATGTTTTTGACAAAACAATATATTACTTTTTGCAGTGTAGATGTCTATTGTATTCTGGCAAGGGTGTTTCAGTTCGAATAAGTACCCTCCAGACAAGCTCTATAAAGTTATATATGCGGAAGAATTTCCTGGGTATCGATGGAGAGAATTCAAATGGTTTGTTTTATCGGATACGTTTGGGGAGGCAGTATTTGCGGATGATGTAATCGATACGTATCTTCGGGTTTAAAGAAAAGCTTGAACGGATACGAATAAAATACGTCACAAAATGTGAAATATTTTTTTTACGGGGTGGCCAATATATAACTGACGCGCGCCTTTTTTTGATAGTCAACACCATTCGTCAGTTGGTGCGGTAATTTGAATAAACAGGTGAAGTTATAGACTTGCAAGGTCTTCAAACTGTTCGTACTCCGGAAAATATCGAGAGAGTTCGTGAAAGTCTAGAGGAGCGCCCTGAGACATCGTTCTCAAGAACTGGGTATTCGTCGCACATCATTATGCACTATTTTAAAATAAGACATGCATTTGCGGCCATATAAAATTCAGTAAACCCAAGAACAAAGTACAGCCTAGTGACCATGAAAGTCGACGACAATAGTCATGCAATATTGCAACTTAATACCCAAAATAACGACAACGACAACTGATAATGATCGATGAAGCCCAGTCCGATATGAATGGATTTGTTAATAAGCAGAATTGTCGTATCTTGTGTTAGCCATCAACGACCACTACATCCTCGTCGAGTCACAGTTTGGTGCGGTGTTTGGTATGGAGGTGTTATTGGACCTTACTTCTTTGAAGCCGCTGTAGGTAATTCTCTTACTGACACTGGCGGGCACTACCGAAATATGGTGCAAAACTTTCTGCCTCCAACAATTCGACCTGCAAAACATGTGGTTCCAGCAGTACGGAACAACTTGTCACACAGCTAGGGAAACAATAAATCTTCTGCGAACAATATTTCCGAGACGTTTAATTTCTCGATTTGGTGGTCAACTGGCCACCAAGCTCACCGGATTTAATGGCTCCTGACTTTTTTTATATGGTATTTGTGAAAAATAGGGTGTATGTCAACAAATCAAATACTGTAGATCAGATGAAGAACAATATTACGGATCGATTGAAGATATTCCTCCAGAAAGCTACGAAAAAATGATGGAAAATGTAATCAAGAGCGCTCAGGTTTGCGCGGCTTCTAAAGGCGGACATTTTTTTGATATTATTTTTCGTACATGATTGCTAAGTTTCAATAAAAGATTGAGATGAAAAAAAAGGACGTATTTTATTTCAATTCACAAATATTCAAGATAGAAACCAGTCAGTTATTACATATCGGCCACCCTGTACTTTTGGTATGAACTGGTCATCGGTGATGCTCAACATGACGTAATGGGGCAATTACTATGTGGGGGGGATACACAGTAGAGGCTTGAAGGCTTTTAATATATACCAAGTAACATCCAAAGCTCGTGGTTGTCTCGCTGATTTAGTCTTCATGTTTTATTGGATGTTAAATAACATATTTACCTTCAGTTTTATATATGTGGTTTCATTGGGAGGCCAGTACAACTTAGAGATTCTACTTACTAACAGATGCGTCCAAAAGCAAGACATGCATAACATTCAACTAAATACTCGTATGTACTTTTAACGGAGCTGGTACGTTCCGGAAAAATCTACAATATCAAATGCACCCCTGATCCTGCAAAGGATTAGATAAAAAACGATATTATGTCATTATGCCGCCCAGGCATCACTCACCGTGCAGGTAAACCGAGCTGTTTGGTGATAAATCGGATTTAAAAAATGAAAATTGCACATTCTTACTTGCAATAAGCAATTTGCCGATATGATCCAAATTTAAGATGCTGCTGATATCACGTACAAAAAGCTAGCCAGCAGGTACTTTGAGATGATCAGAGTAGAAAATCCGGACGCACTTCAGAATGTTGCTAAATTAAGGAAGATATATATATATATATATATATATATATATATAGGTGAAAAATTAAAGCTTCTGCCTTTTGTTGGGTACTTCGACAAAATTTAAGCAAAGAGGACTCTTTATACTTTTTTTAATTCTCTCTAGCTTTCAATGGACTTTGCCATCATCATCAGAAGCTGCAATTACAATGATAACAGTAGCAACAAAAGTGTAAAATGAATTTAAATTGAATCAACTTACAGTAGTATGTGAGGATGTTGCTAATTGTTGTTTTCGTATAGGATGAGGGAAACGTCCAGTAACATGGTGAGAGCTGGATACATGGTACAATGGTTAAAATTATATAAAATATGACAAGACAAATTAAAACATTAGAGCATTACGTCGTGAAGCCACTTGATGATTGCACAAAATGGTGGTCATGGAATAATGAGTGAGATGAACCTTTGACAGAAGGCCGAAGGTTGTCAATGTCTGTGTTAAAAGATGGAACGAATTGTGGGCGTGTGCCAAAACGTTGCCAAATCACTTCAGATGATGTGATTTTCAGAATGTTATGTAAGAAATTGTTAAACCGACCAGAGGCAGTTGAATAAACTATATTTTAATTGATGGGAATTTTAAATTAATAATTATTAATAAATCGTGAGAAGAGAATTATTAAATTTTGAGTGGAATGAAATTGGTTGGTGGAATCGGCCAAAACACAGATTATATTTATGGTTGTGAAAAGTCGAAATTTGGGGAGATATGTAATTTTTCCAATTTTTCGCAGTTTAGCAAATATGAGTAAATGACACTCAGTTGTTTAATATCTGTCTTTTTGTTGATACAGTTGTTATTCATGAAAATGTGGGACATTTCCAGGAATAAACGTTTGGAAAGGTGTTTTTCTTTATCAAGAACTTTGATACTTGTGTAATTCATAGAATGCCCTGTCGTGTTAACATGAGATGCTAGAGCGCATCTTTCAGGATGAAGCCTAGCATCACTTTTGTGTGATGTAATCCTTCCTTTAAGATATCTGAAGGTCTGACCTATGTATATTTGGTTGCAGTTGTTGCAATTGATGGAGTAGACTGTGTTAGTTAAGCCAAGCAGCGGGACTTTGTCCTTCATTTTTGAAAAACTGCGGTTTATAGTGATCAGCTTAGGGGTCAGTTCCCTGATATAGGGCAAGAAAGCAAAACCAGGTCTGGAGTCTGGGTTGGTGCTTGTACTGTTTGGATTGATGCTGTTATTGGGAATTACATCAGTTCCGTTATTATTAGGGGTTGTGTGACTATTACCTGCATCACCAGAGTTCGGCAAAATATTGGAAGGTGAACTAAATAAGATCAGACACTTCGGATAACCATTATTGATGAACAGTTTTGATAGTTTATGTAAATTTGAGGTGTGGAAAGTATTATCTGAGATGTTGATTACCCTTGTTTTCATCTGTTTTACCAAATTAATTTTAATCACTAGCTTATGGTATGACCTAAAATTGAGAAACCGACCTGAGGCCATAGGTTTCTGGTACCAGTCTACCAATAAATTGTTGTTGTTGGTGCGGATGAGTCTTGTGTCTAGAAAGGGGACAGACAGGTTCTCATCTTCTTTTTGAAAATCACATCATCTGAAGTGATTTGGCAACGTTTTGGCACACGCCCACAATTCGTTCCATCTTTTAACACAGACATTGACAACCTTCGGCCTTCTGTCAAAGGTTCATCTCACTCATTATTCCATGACCACCATTTTGTGCAATCATCAAGTGGCTTCACGACGTAATGCTCTAATGTTTTCTAAATAATTTTTAATCTGTCTTTAACTTCTCTTGTCATATTTTATATAATTTTAACCATAGCACTATGTATCCAGCTCTCACCGTGTTACTGGACGTTTCCCTCATTCTATACGAAAACAACAATTAGCAACATCCTCACATACTACTGTAAGTTGATTCAATTTAAATTCATTTTACACTTTTGTTGCTACTGTTATCATTGTAATTGCAGCTCCTGATGATGATGGCAAAGTCCATTGAAAGCTAGAGAGAATTAAAAAAAAGTATAGAGTCCTCTTTGCTTAAATTTTGTCGAAGTACCCAACAAAAGGCGGAAGCTTTAATTTTTCACCTAACTGGTCTAGACGACAATGACCACGTCTCAAGTTATATATATATATATAAATATATATATAAAATAAATATTCATATTAATGGTGTTGCGATAGATAAGCACACCGGGGTAGAAGGAGTAGTATTGATGAAGACTTGCGTTTCAAAAACTAATTTTATAAGGAACCTTCAGCAACCTAAAAAACATAATATGGCGGCTGATATAATTATGTTAAATATAAATACCAAAATGTTATTGACAGATGCTCTTGTAATATTTTAATTTATGCGATATTCTTTACATCAAGCCTATAGATAACAATGACGTAAAAAGAATACAAAAGGTTCAAGACTCGTGCTTACGGCTTCATGACGCAGAAAAAGTATTCCACACAAATGTGAAAAATAGGCGAGAACTACGTAGCGCATGCTTTCGTCATAAAGTTGTGGCCATGAAAACTCCTTCAAATTTTTAAAAAGAAGATTATTAACCTTCGCAAAGATGTTCACAAAGTAAACATAAGGTCTAAAACTACAATCACACCACCAGCTCATCGTACTGCTCTGTTTAAAATATCGTTTTCTTATACTATCTCCAAAACATATAATGCTGCCCCACAATACTGAAAATCCAAATCGCTAGATTCTTTTACAAAATACTACTTCAGGTTTCTAAGATCTCACAAAATTTAAAAAGTGCCTAAAAGGTGCCAATGGCAAAGTTCCATCAGTTTTTTGATATTTCTTAATATAAAATCGATTTGGCCAAATTTTAGAACTCAGCTTTTTCCTAATTTAACCTACAGGTTTTGAGATCCCCATGCCTAGGATCCTTATCTTGAACACCCTGTATATCACGTTCCTCTTTCCCCGCAAAGCTTAAAAAATCGACTGCTGGAGGTCGTCTATCTGTCTCAAACACATCGAGTCACAGCTGCTTTTATTGTATAACCCCATAAAATTGCATTATTTAGGAACATCGTTTATCATTGTTGAATAAGTACACATAAGCAGTCATGCAAGGAACCGCCGAAAAAAGTGAAACAATTTATTGTGGTATTATACGCAAAGGAGTGGAATTTCCCGGCACACGTATGTAAATGGCAAGAGATTATCTACAATTTTCCTTTTTCTTCTGCCTGACAGCGTATCCTTTTCAAAGTTACCCTCGCCGCAATGCTCGTAATAGGGAGGGGTGAGTAGTAACCAGGAACCGCCGCGTCGGGACAACTTTCAAGCAAAACAATTTGCCGTGCTTAGCGTGCCGTAAGAATAATCAATTCCTCATTGGAAATGCATTTAGGCCAAAGAAAAGCATAAGACTAGAATATGCAGGTAAAGTTTCGGAACTGTCAAATATCTTTTGATTTATTAAGAATAACAGCGTCTCACTGTCGCTATATAAAAAACTCTGCTTAATAAATTTATTGAAAGACATAATTAAAATTACAGTTTACGCCGTATTCGATATTTGTAAAATAGTAAGCATTCTGTAATTTAACTATGTCCTCAAAGAATTTATCAACCATATTTTAAATAAAATGCAAACTCAATTGCTGTTAGATCGATTTAGATATTGTATGCGATTTGTGTCCATGCTTGGACTATAATAATTGATGATCTTACACATCATGGCGAAGTTTATCTTGACGGCAACTCTTCCACTTAATCAAAATATGGATGAAACAACAAAAAATAATTTCAGAACAATTATGAAATCATACAATTTACAAGCGCAGCAAGGCAAAAACGTTAGAACCATAATCGAATGAATAAGAATTAGAAAATAACAAAACGATAATTCAAGCATTGCGAGACGTCTGCATCTCCATGTGTTTTCTAACCGATTTTTTTAAAGCACGGAAACTTTTTTGTTTGTTGTTTGTCATACTGAGTGAATTGGATCACTGAACGGCATTGTACGTAAAATACCTTTGATACAAAAGGGGAATATTGATTTGGTCATGCCGTAACCTTCTTAGATTTCTACGAGGAACTAACTTAATGGTAGGTCTCTTGGTGAAGATTATTGTGTGTTTAAAAACTAACATTAAAACTCAAAGAGATTCTTGAGCTTCAGCCACCTCAACTCACAAATCTTACATGGAACACGGCTGTACATACGAAGACCGAAAACAAAACGACGGCAACAGTATTGAATTTTCTGCAATTTGGGTTTTGTTATAGTCAAGTCATGGATAAAATAGGATGAAACAGTAAAGCAGTTTAGGCCACCAATTTCTCTACTAATTTCTTTCGAGTCTTAAAATTAGGGAATATAGGAGCCTCAAGCTTAGATATGTAGCTTTCCAAATATTATCGACGTGGTGATAATGTTTAAAGTGACACCTTAACTTTTGGCATGTGTGACCAGTGTAATATGGACGTTATTTACCCTCAAATCAATCGTCCTTTCAAAACGTTCATATTTGGTGTTAGTACAGAATAACATTGGTTAACTCTTGGTCGGATTAACAGTTAACCTTGCAATGGTCCAGGTCTTAATTAATTTTATTCGATACTTGATCAAAGTCAGTTGAGTCAAAAGTGAAAGTCAATTCGGTATCATCCGAGTGAGTATATGATCAAGGCCTCTAATTTAGTGACCGCACGCAAATGTAATAATAAGTTTTTGTATCTAAAGCCCGTATCATCAGTCGTCCCTACAATTCTAGGGCGCGTTTATGGCCTCCTTGATTGTCATACTTCTTTCTCTCCTTCAAAAGTTTCTAGATTAAACTTGTCCCGTGTCAGCGTCAGCGCTCTCCTATTGTGAAGATATGTTTTCTTTTTAAATTGTAGGAAATTTCAGGCTGATAAAACATGATATAACTCAAAAGCAAGCACAATTTGATGCAAGCAGATGTTTGTGACATAACCTCAAAATAGAGTTCTGACACGGAGAAGTAGAAAACTATGACAATCAAGGAGGCCATAAAGGCACCCTACAATTGTAGGGACGACTGACGATACGGGCCTAAACCCAAGCATTTATGACGTATTTCTTGATTTAATATGGGAATTAGGACCCATCTTACACAAACCGTATACATTTTCTCTACTTTGAGAGACATTTTACAAGAAATCGACGATATTCATTAGATCCGTTACTTCACTGGACAGACATAGTAAAATCGGGACTTAATGCATTATTGTTTTAATCCCCATACCAATTGGCGAGAAAATATTGTTTCCTTACAAAAACTCGGGTGTTGAAGTTTTAGGAAAAAAATGGCAATTAATTAATATTTTCAGAACCGCTTCAGATATTTCACTGATATTTAGTGCGTAGAAACAAGTTAATAAAGTTGCATGCTGGTTAATATGTACTTATTCCATTCATATTTAGTTTTTCCAGCTAGTTATATCCAACTGCATATTCTAGTTGCATGCGCAATCACGTCTTTGATACCTGATCCCCCTAGTACCTCGGAAGTTCTTCAGTTGTTAGTTCGGGCTGCCGGAGGGCAGCCAACTGAAGCTCAAATCCGGGGGTGGTTTCCAGTACACTTCCCTCACCCCGCACCCTCTACACGTGGCGACTTTCTAAGGGGAGGAATCTGATTTCCAATTACCGACGACGTTTTACATCCCTTAAAGTTAGCCGATGCATGTCAGGAAGGAGGGGAAGTAAGGGAAGTTGTTGTGGATATATTGTGTAGAAAAACGTATTGAATACAGATACAATGCAATACCTGTGGTTTTCGTTCTGATAATCGTACGTGTTCGTCTGCCGCTAAATGTCATTTCTTTTACTGCCTTTATTTTAGTCATTCGAGGTTAAAAATACAATATATTCATACAGCAGAATAAATTCTAAAATAAAAAAATGTCATCGATAAAGGTATATCGTCATCAGAATTATCATATGTACTTGAAAAGGGCTACCCAGGTGGTCGATATGTCAGTAAGCAGTATTCCAAGCATATGTGGTTTCATTTAGTGGCCAGAAAAAGGTGGACGATCAACAGATACAATGGTCTGGATGGAATGTAGAGAGCACAAGTATTATAGTAACTTATAGGGATTGAGAGTCCAGCTATGTAGTTCTTGTGATAACATAATTGTACTATATGTATTAACAAATAAGCCAATATTTTTACAGACACAGGCAGACGCCGGCCTGCGATATCGTACGCTTGACCTTTTTGTATGGACTTCTCGAGGATTAAAGTGTTGTTAAACAATCTGCAGACGAGTAATTACCTGAAGCAAAACATTCGTCAAACTAAGCTTCTGCTGTCGACTATCTAATTGTATTAACACGTGTCAATATGGTAGGTAGAAAAAGTTATATATAAAAGTTATAGGGTCTAGAAAAGTACTATCGAATAAAGTTATATTTCTTTATGGAACACCTTATATATTTTCGGGTAAAATAATAGTCCCTTTTTTCAGATTCAAAATATAAATGGTTAGTCGTATTTAGTTCGATAAGTCTAGCCAAAAACTTAATTTCTATGTGACATTTACCTATGTAAAGCAGTTTGCATCTAGCAGCCTATGCAAACAAACTTTAAGTTCCATTTAAAAAAATACAACTTTATTCGATGTCACTTTTCAAAAAAAGATCACATGAAAGTTTTCATAGTAGAACCTATAACATTTATGCACATTTTTTTTAGAACGCCGTATAAAAAAGATAGAGCGCGGGGTCATGTTATAGCCAGATACATTAATAGAGTAACTTCGTAATCGAGTATCTAAACCTAGTAATGATGAAATCACTTTCGATCCTTTTGACGTGGGAAGTGAATGTGCCCGGAACAGTGATAAATTATTATCTTCGTATTACATTTGCAAATAATATTGCAAGAAAGATGATGTATGTATTTCATAGATATCTATTTGGCATGTCTATTCAATCGCAATCTTTTAAGTTTTGCGTATTGATTGTCACTCTGCGATTCAAGAGTCATCAATCCTCCTACGAACCTTATAACAATGATTGATCATTGAGGAACTTGTCGAAATTCAAAGCACACCCAGCCCATCTGATTCTCGCGACGTCAAATGCGTTTAGAGTTTTCATCAGTCACCTTAACATAGGCGGTCGTTTGGAATTCTCCATAAGGATACAACCTTTGTAGGTATTTTTGAATTGAGAGTGGAGGAAATACCTGCTAAGAAGCACGACAATATTTGTAGTGTGGAGATGATTACAGCTACAACTGCTGCATTTATGCGGTTACCTTTTTAACCAACAATGGAAGACCTTATGGTGTTTGCTTTCTCATAAAAACAGGTTAAAATAACTATGACTTCTCTTTAGATTGATATTGAAGAAGGCAGGTAAGGAATTTTTGTATACGGATTATAACTCAAATATATAAAACAAATTTGCTCCAAAAGGAGCGGTCTGACAAAAATTTCTCAAGAGAGGCAATTTATATAATAATATTCGAGTATACTTTATAAAAAAATGCAGTAGGTTATTCAGAAAAGACATATGAAATATTTTTTCCCGTCTGTGGGGAAGGCAGTGGCGAAGCGTCCATGTAACCATTGTTACCATTGGTAACAGTTTAAAATCTTAAAAATAAATATTTTATGACTAAGTACTGTGAAATAATTTCATTTATTTGTTTACCAACAGCGATATGTAATAGTAATTCAGTAAATAGCAAATTAGCCCCACGGAAATAATGCGCCCTATAGTGTCTAGGTTTTGCGAACACGATGAAGCTAACTCGCCTCGACTTGGTTGTCGGTTGTTACCATTTTCATTTATGGATACACTTGGTAATCCGTCGGGGACCGTCGGGACCGGCTCGTGTCTGATCGCGGTCTCCCGAGTGCGTGGGACACTGCGACTATGTTCTGTTTTGTATTGTATATTATCTTTTTTATATATATACGTATATATATATATATATATTGTATGAGTGTTATTTATTTGTGGGTTTAGTTGAAAAGCAGCTTAGGCTGAACTACGCCTTTCATCATTTTATCTTTAATTTTTTTTTATCCTCAAGTTATTTATAATGATGAATAAAGACCATTTATTATTATTATTATTATTATTATTATTATTATTATTATTATTATTATTATTATTATTATTATTGCTCACTTCTCACTCGTTAGTAGCCGTTTTGGTTACCGGCTGTAGTGTGCGTGCAATTAAACATGGATGAGTGTCGCTGCGTAATCGATCAACTACTTGAAAAGTCATTCTCCTTGTATAATTTTTAAGAAAAAAAGGATATCATTGAAAATCGAAGACCAACACCTACTTTAGATAATTTTAAAAAGGAATAAAAAACGTACTTTGATATTTTAAATTAAGTTGGTACATGGAAACTCTTGGTTATGTAGTTGCAAAAAAACAGTGTTGGCGATGTCTTCTGTTTTATATAGAAAAAAATGGGTGGACCAGCACCGGAGTTAACGATTTAAATAGTTTTAGGGCTCTAAAGAGGAGACATTAAATTTATCCGTTACATATGAGATAGTAACCAACTTAATTCAGTTTGGCAAAACAAGAATCGACAGTTGTCTTAAACAAGCTTTTAGGTAGCACACTTCTAGATACCGTATGTTTTTTGGCAAAACAGGAATTACCGTTCATTTTGAAGGGGATGACTCTGACAATAGAGAAAATTGCAGGGAATTGTTAACATTCATTGCCAAAAAGGATCAGAAACGTCGACTGTTTTTTCGGACCGCTTGGATTAGTCATAGCATAAGACGATTAGGTATATAAAGTGCCTCAGACGCTCAGTCGAGGAATGTTTACCTTAATTTGAAAATAGTTTAAATAAAATACCTAAAATAAGCAAAAAATTATATTTGGGAGGTTCAAAATAAACTTTTTTTAATAAGATTTTTCACATCTGGTTTTGGTAGTTAAGGAAAAGTCACGCATCACCACTGGGGGAAGGGCTCAAAATATCTCACTGGTATGGTTACAGCCGAAATGTAACATAATGCTTATGCTGCTAGTACTACTTGTACAAAACGTTGATGCCTTTAACCACTCCGAAAGTAGTTTTTTATTTCAAAATTACACTTGCATTCCATACATGTATCCTGACTCGATAAATTTGAGGATCCATGTTTCAGTTTGTTTCTACACCGAAGCAACCGCTCATGTAGAAAACTAAATGCCAGGGCACCGCGGCTGCTTTGAGGAACTTGAAGTCAGGCGGAGGAAAGCTCTGCGGAGCAAAGCCCGTAGGCGTAGCTGTAAAGAGAGCTAGACAACCCTCCTCTGGAGTATGGATAATGTAGTCGAGGCGGCGACACCCCAAACATGAGAGCAGTACTCGAGGCTAAGTCTTATTTAGGCCTTGTTCAGAGTGAGGAGGTCATGTGGAGAAAAGTACTTCTTATCCCTAAACAAATAGCCCAGCTTTTTTCCAGCAGCTGCCGCTATTGACGAGATGTGTTCGTGCCAGATCAAGTCCTCGGTTAGCTGGACTCCGATCAGCCGTTGTTGTTGTTGTAAAGTTTGGACGTATCTTCTGCCCTAGAAATGTTGCTTGGCATTGTTTTCCTAATTACTCTGTATGTACACATGCAACGTACGTCATCCCACAAGGAAACACCCCTTTGTGACAATGTGAAAAATATTAATTTTCCTGATACAGTACGCCTGTGGAGCAAAATAGGACAGAGCATCATCCAAATAACCGATTTATTTTGGTGCAGATCCAGAGGTGATTCGGGACAAATCGAGCCACCCCTGACGCCCCGTCTCGACTGTGTCTGTCGTAATTGTGATGTATTCACGAACTGTTGGGGAGAAATATAGGGACTATTTGTCTGCTTTAAGCCGTCGAAGGAGGACAAATGGGCCGAGAAACCTATAAAATACTAAAGAGGCAAGCGACGGAGGACGGAAAGGCAGCTAGCTGCAGGCGAAGCTGAGGACGTCTTCAGCTTCAGTCCACGCGAAGGCGCTCAATAAAGATTTACGCTCCTCGCAGAACGTTGAATGTTTAAAAAAAAAGAATGGTGTCCGTTTAGGATAATAGGTCAAGCGCTATTAAGAATTTTGTATCTGGCCGGAAGGCAATACTTAGTTGAACGTAGTATATAAAAGCAAAAACCTTCCGGTGATTGAGAATTAAAGAGGGCAGCACCTTGCTTGAGCTGTACTTGGTTTTGAAAATTTAAGAGCGGAAGAAAGAGGGCTTTATCAAATAGATAAATGAGGATATATTTCGTAGAATTATGTCAAAAATATATCATTTAATAATTTTACATGGTTGCGATACAATTAGTCAACTGCAGCGTTTTTTTTTCTGAACCTTCGAAGGCCAATTTAGCAGTTTTTATGCTGTCTCAACATCTGTTTACATAGGAATCTTTTTTTTGTTTTTGGAAACTTCCTTGAATTTTCAATCTATTTCAATTAGGTATAGGTATTACTAATATTAAATTTGTTCTTTAAACATTTCAGTAAGTTTTTGTTGCCATATGTCCAAAACTATGTATAACTTCCAACTTCTATAATAATTTTGTTGGCAACACTGCTCATAGTGACGATGTGTCGATATGTAGCTGTGAAAAATGCCTTTACATTAGAAATAATGATATGCACCTGTCCAGCGACCCTGATGAATAGTTTTGCTGCACGGCATGGCCATTAAGATACGTATATTATGTGGAATAATCTGTATTTGGTCGTTATCTGAATAACCCATTACAGGTGCTAAAGAGCCACTATTATCACGATATTCGGTGGAAAAGAACTTAATTTAATCAACCATTCTAATCAGCCGCGGTGGTACAATAGAAGCTAACGATGGCTATAATTGAGGTCAAAAAACGATATATTTTCATAAGGGCATCTAATTTTTCCGAAATAAATCGAAAAAACACGTTGCTAAGTAATATATGGTGATTTTTTTGCTAGTATCTTTTTGGCAACACTATTTTTGACAGATGACGCGTGAATCGTGTCTTGTGTCATTGTCAAACTTGTTCAGTTTGGTCTATAATTTAACCATGAATCGACTTACGAACGAATAACGCTTGCAAATTATTGAATTTTACTATCAAAATTCATGCTCGGTTAAGCACTGCTTCCAATTTATGGGCAATTTGGTCGGCCTATTAAGGGAGCTATTCGGAAGCTTGTGACTAAATTTCGAACCCAGTTTACATTATTGGACATTAAACCACACGCAGACGTAGAGTGAGGACTGAAGAAAATATTGCGGCTGTATCCGCCAGTGTTAGTGACCGTGAAATGTCGATTCGCCGCCGTTCGCAGCAATTGGGCCTCTGTTACTCCACTACGCGGAAAATTTTGCGACAGGATTTGGGTGTAAAACCTTATAAGATACAGCTGGTGCAAGAATTGAAGCCACACGACCTCCCACAACGTTTCCAATTTGGTGAATGGGCGCTGGCAAAGTTGGAGAGTTGGAAGAAGATCCACATTTTTATCGAAAAACTGTGTTTAGCGACGAAGCTCATTTCTGGTTGAGTGGGTACGTTAACAAGCAAAACTGCCGCATCTGGAGTGAAGACCAGCCAGAAGCATTGCAAGAGCTACCAATGCATCCAGAAAAAATCACTGTTTGGTGTGGATTATGGGCCGGTGGCATCATCGGGCTGTACTTCTTCAAAGACGACAATGGCCGGAACGTAACTGTGAATGGCGAGCGCTACCCTGCGATGATAACAAACTTGTTTTGCCCAAAATGAAAGAGCTGGACTTGGCTGACATGTGGTTTCAACAAGAGGGGGCCACATGCCACACCGCACACGAAACAATGGCGCTATTGAGAGGCGAGTTCGGTGAACAGTTTATCTCACGTTTGGGGCCCGTCAATTGGCCGCCTAGATCGTGTGATTTAACGCCGTTGGACTATTTCTTGTGGGGCCATGTTAAGGCTAATGTCTACAGAGATAAACCAGCAACGATTGACGCACTGGAAGCCAATATTGAAGCATTTATTCGTGAGATACCGGCCGATATGTTGGAGAGAGTGTGCCAAAAATTGGACTTTGCGCATGGGCCATCTAAAGCGGAGCCGCGGCCAACATTTACATGAAATAATCTTTAAACATTAAATTATATCGACCGTTCTATCGACCCAAATAAAGATTTAATCGTTTTTTCAAATTTTTTGTGTTTTTTTTTTTGAAAATCAAATCCTATACCTCTTAAAAAATTACCCGTTATTTTAACAAGAAGCATGAGAGCTGGTGGCAACGGAACTCCGAGTCGATTTAGATGTCTATATCGACGAGAAGCTTACCTTTTATTGATATAAAAACAATAAATGAAGTCTTGGGCTTCATGAAAAGGACCAGTGATGATTTAAAAAACCATGACTTCCTTGTATTACTCCTATGTATTCACTAAACTTTCTTTCGCCTCTGTTATATGGAATCTTTTCTACGCCACTCATTGGTATCGAATCCAACATAAGTTTTTACGTACATGCCTTCAAACGTGGCACTCCTATCATTGATGGTAATCAATCAAAGATGAAAATATTCAATATGTTTAATAGAAGAATAATTTATAATATTTGTTATACAGGGTGACTTTGAAGTTGAGTCATTAATTTTCAGATAATGATTGTAGAAGGAAGATAAACCAAAATATGTGTGTAAAAATAAAAAAAAAATTAAAAAAAAATTTTACCTTGTTTTATAAAGTATCCTCCCGACAAGTATTTCAGTGCGGACCTGTATTTGATCGTGAGGTCCCCTGTGAGGTCTTAAGTCACCTGATTCACGAGCCCGTTGTACTACATTAACAAAGGCACGAGGGGTTGGTTGCACTCGATTGGGAAACCGATCCGCATAAACATGTGCCATTTTTTATTTCGTTTGAGCCACGCAACAGACACTATTCACACGCGACTGAAACTGACTGTATGTATAACTGAACTGAATTGTAATCGTAAAAACATCGTTCCAAATTCTTTCGCTTTTTTGTTTCCGATGCGATGAACCGTTGTTGCCAAACACGAACACATGATATTATTGAGACAGGGCGGTACTCAAACTTCCAAAGGGCTATAACTTTGTTACTTTAATTTTACCAGAAAAATGGTAAAGGAAAAAAACATTTCTTTTGATCAGATCTACACACTGTTAAAATAAATGACTCAACTTCGAAGTCACCCTGTATATGTCGGTGTCAAACGCTGAAATCCGTCATTCCCTTAAATGCCTAGTCAGTCCCCGTATTGCCGGCAAACACCGTAACGTTTCACTAAGCATTTCAGTTATTTCCTGTAATGACTGAACAATTTCAGTCAAACAGCGTAACAACCACATTAACTTCGTTACTCCATTTGGCTGATTCAGTCATTCATTGTACCAGTTTTGTGTTCATTTGCTTGAGTTGCTGTTCTGTGTTTGTGAAGATGTCGCAGCATTCAAAATTGTTCTACAAGAAACCATGGCAGTGTGAATAAGAAAAAACCATGGAATACAAATGAGTTAAAGAAGGTAAGTTAATTTTTATAATTTTGTGAACCTAACCTAAATTATAACGTACATAATTATGCTTGCTCAACAGCAGCCTCCATTGTTGCCAGATTTCGTATATAAATACTTGTTTAAAAAACAATAATGTAATAATAAAGAAAACGTTTTAATCTCAGGCAGCAGCGATGGCCGCAGTAGTAGACTCTTCGGTCTCCTGATCAGTCGCCGTTCGCTGTGCGGGTTCGAGTCCCGTCCCAGGAGAAATGTTTCTCTTGGCTATGGATGTTGTGATTGTCCGTAGGTGGTAGACGGTCTCTGATTGTCGAACGCGGAGGTACCACCCGGCGGAACTCGTAGGCGGAGCCAGAATGTGTGCATGATGCATGCACACGTGTTCCCTCACCAGAGTCCGTGTGGCGTTCCCCCTTTCCCATGTATCCCCCTATAGCCTCACGATACCCAATGGGTGCTTAGGCATTAGACCTTCGTGGTAGTTGGAGTATTAAAAAAATCTATTCTTCTTTCCATGTATTTTAATACATGCTTGATTATTTTTCTTTTACCATTATTGATAAAGTAGTACCTTGTTATATTACGTAGTTCATTGAAGTAATACAGTATTGATTACAGCGTTTCACTAAAATAGGCGAATGCAGAAACGAAGCTAATGTGGTTGTTACAGTGTTTGACTGAAATTTTTCAGTCATTACAGGGAAAGACTGAAATGCTTAGTCAAATGTTGTAATAATCAAACTGTTACGATGTTTGCTGGCAATACGAGGACTGACTAGGCATTTCAGGGAATGACGTATTTCAGCGTTTGATGCCGACATACAGTAATGGACAAAAGTAAATGGACAAATATGAATATTTACTAAATACCTTTAAAAAACGAATTCATACTTCATTGCTCCATAAACAAATTTGTTATTAAAAGAAAAACTAAATTCCTTGTTTTTGCACAGGGTTTGGGATGGGACTTTTACATAGAAAATAGATGGCATTATGGATAAGTTTGTATACACAGACATACTAAAGCATGTCAATTTACCTTATATGGAAGACAATATGCCCTTAAGATCAATCTTCCAGCAAGATAATGACCCGAAGCACACTTCAAATCTCGCAAAGAAATTCTTTCTGGATGAAATAATACCAGTTCTCAAGTGGCCTTCACAATGGGAATACTTAGATAAGCAAATACAAGATAAAACTTATTCAAACGAAGATGAACTTTTTGCCGCTTTAGAGCAAAAGTGGAGACAGATTGATGAATCTTATATCAAGAAACTTCTACAATCTATGCCGACACGATGCCAGGCGGTGATTGATACTCGTAATAATGGTTATGCTACAAAACATTAACACAATCATTTCTATAATTCAATAAACTTTGCTTCTTTTTCTATAATTGTTTTGCTTTGTCTATATATTTTTGTCCTTCATAGTTCCAGTTTTTTTCAATTAATTTCTTATTGAAGGGAGTCTAAAAAATTTTAATTTGTCTATATACTTTTGTGCATTACTGTAATGACAAACTAGTTAATAACCTTTATGTAATAATATGCTTTCCCTAGTTCAGTTTAATGTTTCATATAGGAATTATCGTCGTTATAACAAGTTTAGGTTTCCATATTTACATAACTTAGGTATGAATTCTCCATTAGTAAGAGCACAAAGGATCCTACAATCAATTTTCTGAAGAGGACTTGTTTTATGATAACATCACTATCTTTAAACGTAAAGTAAAATCCGAGTTTTTAAATCAATAATCGCATCATATTATTAATTTTCGTATATATCTCATACTTTTGTACACGTTACTCATATTTTATTGTAATAAATATAGTGAACACCCCAAATTGTAAAAAACAAATCCTTGTGCGTGAAAAACAAAATAAATACATAACATTAAATAAAAATGAATGTTGTTACCAAAATAAATAACCATGATATGATATACAGCGTATGTAGCGTTGTGAATTCTGAATTTCAATTTTATTTATATTGGAATGCAAGCTTTTGTTTGCCCAAAACGGATGTATTATGTTGATATGTTGTAATTTGGAATTTTCCTTCAGCATCTTTTCAATTCCTCTCAGCGGTAGATCGGATTATGACCCGGCCAGATCGGCATTATAGTTGGATAACAGCCACGCCAACGTCACAAAGACTGTGTACGTTCGTCACCTGCAAGTATATACAAGCATACGAGCGTACAATGAGAGCGAGTGCATTCGATACAGCCAGTGCATGCAAACAAAAGGCCCACCTTGTGTGCTTTGCGATTAGTTAATCATGTTTATAACCAACCACATCGCCCGCAGGCACGTTGAGCTTTCTAGAGAGAACAAAGAGTCAGCGTGTTAAAATGCCACCATACATACAAACAAAAAATGAGCGCAGCAGATTATCTCGAACATTTCTTTTGCATAAACAGCCCAAAGATAAAATGTCACCGCATTGACAGAGGGTCAAATTTACACATTCTATGCAGACGCTTTAAGTGACCTGTGACAAAAAGTCTCAAACGCATTATCTAAGGTATCATTTTCCCGTGAAGCTCATCTCGCATTGTTTCTAACCCTTGATCAGTTTACTTGGTAGTAGTAGTAGCAATGAGGAGGTGAAGCCTGGCAATTAGGCCACCTTTTACCATTGTTGTACCAACTACTTCATATCTACTCTACTACGAGCCCCTTCCCACTTCAGTTGGCCCAACTATTGAAATCTTAGTTTTTTTCTTATCAAACACAAATAATAAAAATGTAGCAGGGTGTTATAGGTTTAAAATATTAACAATGACTATTTTGATAATATATAGTAGAAAACACCAACTTTATCACTCCCTAATCAAATTTGCAGCACAAAAATAACACGTGTTGCAATTACAGCATATCAACCTATTTTCATTTCAATGCAAAATAAGTCTATAACTCATAGGTGGCTGTGAAAAATAAAAGCCATGACAATTGTTTTTATTAATCACAGCTGTCAGAATACGTTTAAAATAGTTTTGGGTAGTTAAGGTTTTCAAAATGGGTAGAGGAAAGGTTATTAGTGAGAAAATTCGGTTACTGATAATTAATTTTTTTAATTCTGGGAAATCAAACTCAGAAATTGCAACTTTGTTAGACTTATCGCGGCACAGTGTGAGAAATATTGTTAGAAGATATAACGTAACTGGTTCAGTTAATATTAAGCCACGATATATGAAAAAAAGTAATATCACAAATGCCGACCGAAGAGCATTAAGAAGAATAATCGTGAAAAACAGGCGCGCCAGTTATTTACAATTAAGTGCTCTGTGGAGTGACGCTGTTGAAAGGAGAATTTCGAGGCCCACAACTGATAGAGACGCCCACAAACTGGGACTTAGAACTTGCAAGGTAAGTTTTCTTATAAAAAAAGGTGAAGTAAAAACCCTAAAGTTACACAACTTGTTTATAGGTCAAAGAAAAGCCACTATTAACTCCACTGCAAAAGAAAAATCGGCTTCGATGGGCTAAAGAATATTCGAAGTTTGTGTTGGTGACAGTCGTAGTAGAGTTATTCGCAAAAAAAATGAAGCATTCCATGTTGACTGTCTGAAGAGAAAAGTGAAATTTCCACCATCAATTATGGTCTGGGGCACTATGTCATCAAAAGGAGTAGGAAAACTTCATTTTATTGGTGGAAATGTGGATACAAACAAATATTTGGCAATTTTAGACGAATCGCTTTTACCAGTGATGGAAGAATGTTTGACATCCGGTCAAGATTTTGTGTTTCAGCAAGATGGTGCAGCGTGCCATACCTCAAAAAAGGCAAAATGGATGGATGAAAATAATGTACCACTTTTGAAATGGGTTTCTAGCAGTCCAGATCTGTCACCTATTGAAACTTTGTGGCACGAGATGAAAAAGGTTCTACGACAACATCCTGCTCGTACAATCACCGAACTGAGACAAAAGCTTCAAGAAATATGGGATTGTTTTACACCAAATTTTTGCCAAAATGTTTTTGAGAAAATAAATTGTTCTAGAAGTAAATAGATTATAAAGGCATATTTTGGTACAAATCTTGAAGTGGACCAACTGAAGTGGGAAGGGGCTCGTATATACTGGTAACTGTTTATTAAATTAACCAGCTTCAACGATGTGAACTACAGCCTGCGAAAACCAAAATCTCGGCAATTTTGGCCTGACAGACAAGGTTAACAATACCTTTACAATAAAGTATTCTCAAAATACCCATCGAGGTCTTGTAAAGCAAGGTTTAATCTTTAATTCAGATACTTGGCGACGTCAAAAATTATTATTCATAACCGAGTTTTTAAGCATATGCCCACTTTTGGGCTTTTCAGACATTTAATCGCCAATAACTCGAAAATGGCCAGCTTTAGATGCAAGGCTTTTTTATTCGAAATCATCCAAAAAACCTGAACAAAATTTGTCTGTTCAAAAGAAAACTTAATTCATTTAAACAAGAATTGTTTAAACAAATCTGGGTTTCCGAGCGGGTATATTTCATTGCTTAAAAACTCGGTTAAAAATTATAATTTTTGAGGTCGCCAAGTACCTAAATAAAAGTTGAAACCTTGCTCTCAAACGAGAATGAAATATAATTTTTGTCGCTAGGATAAATTTGGGTGAAGTATCTCACTTATTATATATACGAAGAATATCGAAAATAAAATATGTTTTTGGGCGTTATATGATGTTTACATCACGAAAAACCATGTCACTCTGTTCCGTCAGTCAGTCTGTCCGTCCGTCTGATCCGTTCAGCAATCTTGGCGTGCATTGCTTGTCGCCACAATCACGTAGTTTTAGTGCATACTTGTGATATTATAATAATAATAATTTTGGTAAAATTTTTCTACAAGGTTACAACTATGCCAGGGATGAAAAAACTTTATTATTTTCGAAAATCAGTCTAGTGGTGGCGGAGCTAGGGGCAGAAAACATCATCTTCTGTAGGGGTTAAAAGTTGGGTTGGGGTTGTTGGGGATGGGCGAAGGTATATCTCATTATTTATATATAAACACTTTTTCAACCGGATATTTTTTTATTATATTTCAAACTATTCCCTAGATATTTTCCACCCCTATCAAAACTTTACTGTCCTTAATGATACCAGTGTCTCGGTTCACAGCCAAAACTCTAGTTGCCGTCATTTTCCAGATTTCCTGGCTAAATTACGCCGTCTGGATGAAATTGCCCAGGGCTCATTGCCAAATACACTTTCTTTCGAACATTTGGAAGCGAAAGGGCTTGAAACGGTCACATAGGGCAAACGTCCAAATCAAATAAGTTTTGGAATGTCCACAGCAGGGATTTCCAAGCTAATTTGCCTGGTATCGCTTCTATTCTCGAATGCTTCCCAAAATTTTATACGAATTTAGTTAATGTTTCTGTTAATTTATTAACTTTTAACATATCTAAAGTGATATTTCTCCCTCTCTTGCTATTTCCCTGTCGAAGATTGCTAATGGTGTATTTTCTAAAACATTGTGAAAGTGTAATTTCCCTATGGTCTACAGGGTTTGTCCGGAAAGTAATAGGACTGAGTCGATTTAAAAAAAATTATTTAGCCAATCATTACAATTCTTTAAAAACTTTAAAAATAGGCTCCTTCTGCGTCGATGCAGCGCTGCCAGCGCGATTTCCAAGCATTGAAGGCATTCTCCGGAATAGCCTTTAGAGCCGCGGTGCATGCTGCTTGGATCCCCTCTGTCGTCTCAAAATGCTTGCCTTTCATCAGCCTTTTCAGGCGAGGAAACAAAAAAAATTCCGGGGGGCACATCTGGGCTGTAGGGCGGCTGCGGAAGCGTTGGGATGCCGGCCTTGGTCAGATAGCTGTTCACAAGAAAGGCGGTGTGAGCCGGGACGTTGTCGTGGTGCAACTTCCAGTCGGCTGCGATGTCTTGTCGGACCCGACTGACCCTTCGTTTGAGTCTTCTGAGCACTTCCACGTAAAACTTGGCGTTGGCGGTTTGTCCAGGAGGAACAAATTCATGGTGGACGATGCCTTTGATGTCAAAAAAGACAATGAGCATCGTTTTCACTTTGGATTTGCTCACTCTTCCCTTTTTTAGGCGGGGAGACGCCGTCGGAAGATTGCCTCTTTGTCTCGGGATCATACTCAAAGATCCACGACTCGTCACCTGTGATTAAGTTATTCAAAAATTGGGGGTCACTTTCACACACGTTCAAATTTTCTTGGCACACTTCCACTCGCCGGAATTACTGGTCGTCATTGAGCACTTTTGGGACCATCTTCGCGCACACCTTGCGCATGTTCAAATGCTGTGTCACAATGTCATGAACCACAGATTTTGGTAAATTTGACATCTGGGCAATTAAACGAATA
The DNA here is from genome assembly GCA_963669975.1 of Acanthoscelides obtectus. Classification (NCBI taxonomy): domain Eukaryota; kingdom Metazoa; phylum Arthropoda; class Insecta; order Coleoptera; family Chrysomelidae; genus Acanthoscelides; species Acanthoscelides obtectus. The sequence goes on from CAVLJG010000005.1 coordinate 11,573,145, forward strand.
CTTAGTCGACGGTCTGAGTTCTTCTAGCACGTTTCTTCTAGCACGGTCTTCATCAGCGACCTCTTCCCGGCCCTCCAAAAAGGCCTGGTGAAACCGAAGCACACCACTTCTTGCTAAAGCAACACCTGGGTAAGCCTGCTTGATCATATCAAACGTCTCTGTCGCAGATTTACCGAGTGTCACACAGAATTTAATCGCGTAGCTCTGCCCTAACGAACGCTGCTTTTTCGGCTTGCACCACTGACAGAAACACGGTGCGCGAAAATGCCTGTCCTGACTCTCCAAGTGCTCGGAGACAACTGACCAGCCGCTCATTCGTTAGCTAGGAACGCCATCTACCGAATCCAGTCGGTGCGTGCACGCTCCGAAGTACAGTCATGACGGAAGAAAATGAGTCCTATTACTTTCCGGACAAACCCTGTATATCAAATTGTTTCGGATTTTTGGGATATATAGGTGCTAAAAAGTTTCCCTTTATCAAATGGCCAACGTTTATACATATTAGAAAACAACAACACATGTAAAAAAATCTATGAAAGCCAGAGCAACCCTACCTATCTAATGAGACACAAATCACGTCCCAAGGGACAACATACATCCTTTAGTTCAGCTACTAAAAACAAATTAATGAATATAGCATGAAAAAAACGTTTTTATGTCCTTTTTAATCCTATGTATTTATATAATGTTCCATTTTTATTATTTTCTTTTTTAAACGAGTGAAATTTCTAAAACTATATAACTTCTTAATATGTATACATGTTTATTTCCATTGTTTTTGTCTATTTTTTCTTGGTCAACATTTTCAAACGAACTTTTTAATTCAATGCTTAATTTACGATTTTGGAATTTTACTCATGTATTTTGCCACATTTTTTAGCCCCGAATAAAGTGAGAAACGACGAAACGTTGGCAACTTGGAAAAACGATTTTTAATACCTATATTTCCCAAGAATCCGAATAAACTAAAAGTACATATCAGACACTGAGATATGAACTTATTTATTTTATATTTGGTTTATTGCACCTTTGCTTCAGATTCATGAAACCGATGTGGCATTTTATTAGAATCCCCATAAATATGCAAACACCATTTCCACAAATCAAGACACTAAAATATACTAAGTGACATATAAATCCGAACACCCAGTTTAAATGGTTTTATTTTAATAAAAGTTGGTGAATGTATTTATCTTACTGTAAATAACAAGTGAAAAAATTTTCAGCGTTATCAGTTGGACATTCCGGTTTTTATACTGCTTTTTTTTAATTCACTAACGCTCTAAAAATGAATATTTCAGCCGCAGTAAAGAATCAACGTTGGCGGATTTTGGTTCTTGACATCCTTTACGATCGGTTGCGATGCCTAGAGTGCGGAGACCTGTACGATTTCGTCAACTTAGTGAGTTTGATAGGTGCCGTATAGTGGGACTTCGGGAAGCTGGACTTTCTTTTCGGACAATTGCAGTTAGAGTGCAAAGAAGTGTAGACACTGTGGTTAGGTGTTGTCAGGCATGGCTTCGAGAAGGCCGTACGCAAAGAGCAAGGGGCCCTGGACGCCGCCGTAGAACAACAGACCGTGAAGATCGCCGCCTAAGATTATTGGCCTTAAGGGACCGTTTCTCCACTACCAGGTCCATTGCAAATGAATGGTTTGCAGAACACGGAAGACCTATTGGCATGCGAAGTGTTTACCGACGAATGAGAAGTTTTGGCTTGTTTTCATACCGGCCACACTGGGTCCTCCCTTTAACTCGAGAACACCGACGTAATCGCCTTGAGTGGTGCAGACAACGGTCACTCTGGGATCAGGAATGGAACAATATTGTCTTTAGTGACAAGTCTCGATTTTGTTTAGGCATGCACGATGGTCGTACCAGGGTTAGAAGGCGACGTGGTGAAAGGAGGAATCCAAAGTTTTTTGTTGAAAGACATGTTCATCACACTGTTGGAGTTATGGTTTGGGGTGCTATAGCTTATGGTTCCAGGTCACCTTTGATCTGTATCAGAAGTAACATGAACGCGCAGCGTTATATCCACGAAGTTCTAGAACCCCATCTTTTACCCTATCTTGACACCCTGGCCGATCCAACTTTCCAACAAGATAATGCCCGACCACATGTTGCAAGAGTCACAATAGACTTCTTTCAACATAATGATGTCACATTGTTACCATGGCCACCAAGATCTCCCGACTTATCCCCAATTGAGCACGTATGGGATATGATGGGTAGGAGGTTGCTCAATTTGCAACGTCCTCCTCAGACTCTAGAAGCACTTCGAGAGGAGTTGGTGGTTGCCTGGAATGAGATACCACAGGAGGACATTGACCACCTGATCAGAAGCATGCCTAGGCGCGTTGGAGAATGCGTAACACATCAGGGTGCATCCACACATTATTAAAGGTCAAAGGGCTTTAAAGCAGTGCAATCATTTTGAAATTTTTATCATTTACTTAGTATGTCTCATTAAGTACTTATACAAAATTTTATTAAAATAAAACCATTTAAACTGGGTGTTCGGATTTATATGTCACTTAGTATACTTCAAAATGACAGCATGGAATCCCTCAAATCAGATAAAAAGGCGCTGGCTGCTATTCTTAAACTGCCCTAGCTTCCTGCTTAATAAATAGAAGCTTATAAGCTTTAATGCCATCATCAAGTGAGATGAAACCAGATTATCGGAGGCAACAAATACGAAGCCAATCATCGCCGTCGAAATCATCGGATGTATTGTTTCCGTTAATGGCCGTTATTCACTGTCATAACGACTTACCTTCGACATAATTTATTTCTATTAATACACTCTCCCAGCTTTCGCCGAGAAGTTGGGAGAGTTTTCCATAGGCGTCCTTGCAAAATGCCTAGGGATCTGTGTCCATCTTCCACGACCTCCTCCCCTGTATGATCAATCTAATTCGATTGTTTGCTGATGACAGCACTCTACATGCAGGCAATCGGAGTGCTGAGCCAATCTGTGCCAATACATTGATTTTATACACATGCAGACCAATACACATAATCATCCAGATGCGATCTTGCTATTCAACCAACTTTCTTCTCAGAGATAAAAACTACAGTCAATGACCATTATTTGGCCTGACAAAACATGTGCAACCAATAATGCGTGTACCTCAGTTGAGCGATTCCTCCTTAGATGGACGTTCAAAACGATCCTAGTGAGCAAACATGGAATGACTGGTTGCGCCCTAAAGACAACCTAGTTTGCAAGATGACATGTTATAGGTTTTTTTGACGTTTCATAGGTGTTTTACATGATACCCATTATTTTGAATAATGCGGGTGTCAGTATTTTGATAATTACATGTTCGAATTAACAGGATACGAGGTATGACTCGGATGTGTTAGTTCCTCTGAGGTTTTCTTCATAATGGTGCGTGTTCCGACACTGAAACAAAGGCGATTCTAGATCATTGTCCATACAACTGTTCTATTCCAACCGTTGACGAACACCACTGTCCTCTCGAGTAGAGCGCCTCAACTTCGGCATCACATCCCTTCCCTAGTATTGTTTCCTGGTAATCGAATCCGGCCAAGTTCGAATATATCTCGAAGGCAAGCCAGCGGTTGTTGTTGTCGTCCCTCTTTGTAATCAAACTTCACCGATTTCAATGAGGTTATTAAGAGATATGGATATGGAACGGGCTCCTGCTCACAATCAGTCGATAGAGACCCCTTAGCCGACAAAGTTTAGAAGCGGCTATTGTTTGGACTGATGGGTGTATTGTACGTTTTTATAGGTGGTTGTAAACGTGAGAATAACTATGGTTATAGAGTGACAAGCATTCGTCGACAAGTAGTGTACACATATGTATACTAAGTGACATATAAATCCGAACACCCAGTTTAAATGGTTTTATTTTAATAAAATTTTGTATAAGTACTTAATGAAGCATAATAAGTAAATGTTAAAAATTTCAAAATGATTGCACAGCTTTAAAGCCCTTTGACCTTTAATAATGTGTGGATGCACCCTGATGTGCTACGCATTCTCCAACGCGCCTAGGCATACTTCTGATCAGGTGGTCAATGTCCTCCTATGGTATCTCCTTCCAGGCAACCACCAACTCCTCTCGAAGTGCTTCTAGAGTCTGAGGAGGACGTTGCAAATTGAACAATCTCCTACCCATCATATCCCACACGTGCTCAATTGGGGATAAGTCGGGAGATCTTGGTGGCAATGGTAACAACGTGACATCATTATGTTGAAAGAAGTCTATTGTGACTCTTGCAACATGTGGTCGGGCATTATCTTGTTGGAAAGTTGGATCTGCCAGGGTGTCAAGATAGGGTAAAAGATGGGGTTCTAGAACTTCGTGGATATAACGCTGCGCGTTCATGTTACCTCTGATGAAGATTAAAGGTGACCTGGAACCATAAGTGTGATGAACATGTCTTTCAACAAAAAACTGTGGATTTCTCCTTTCACCACGTCGCCTTCTAACCCTGGCACGACCATCGTGCATGCCTAAACAAAATCGAGACTCGTCACTAAAGACAATACTGTTCCATTCCTGATCCCAGAGTGACCGTTGTCTGCACCACTCAAGGCGATTACGTCGGTGTTCTCGAGTTAAAGGAAGGACCCAGTGTGGCCGGTATGAAAACAAGCCAAAACTTCTCATTCGTCGGTAAACACTTCGCATGCCAATAGGTCTTCCGTGTTCTACAAACCATTCATTTGCAATGGACCTGGTAGTGGACAAACGGTCCCTTAAGGCCAATAATCTTAGGCGGCGATCTTCACGGTCTGTTGTTCTACGGCGGCGTCCAGTGCCCCTTGCTCTTTGCGTACGGCCTTCTCGAAGCCATGCCTGACAACACCTAACCACAGAGTCTACACTTCTTTGCACTCTAACTGCAATTGCCCGAAAAGAAAGTCCAGCTTCCCGAAGTCCCACTATACGGCCCCTATCAAACTCACTAAGTTGTCGAAATCGTACAGGTCTCTGTACTCTAGGCATCGTAACCGATCGTAAAGGATGTCACGAACCAAAATCCGCCAACGTTGATTCTTTACTGCGGCTGAAATATTCATTTTTAGAGCGTTAGTGAATTAAAAAAAAGCAGTATAAAAACCGGAATGTCCAACTGATAAGGCTGAACATTTTTTCACTTGTTACTTACAGTAAGATAAATACATTCACCAACTTTTATTAAAATAAAACCATTTAAACTGGGTGTTCGGATGTATATGTCACTTAGTATAGTTCAGATTTTTTCTTTCACGCGTTACACAAACACACACTAGTACATTTTTTAAAAAACAACTCGACTGCGATAACTGAAAAGTCTCTATTCCGTATGTCAGAATCCATCAAGTTATTCAAGTAGGTACCCTGTGAAACAAAAACTTTAAGGTGTTCTTTTATTAAAATCCGTTTGGCCTGTAGCGCGTGAAATAGAATTTTTTGTGAACATATCCATGCGCGAAAAACATACCTCCTTCTGAGGCAGTCAGGTAAAAATATGGTATACAGTTTCAGGATTCTTGGTGGCATCCCAAATATTTTATATATTTTACAAGATTTCTTTATGCATCAAGGTAATGCGTATTTTATCTTTTACAGGTAAGTTGCAGCCATCCAGAAAACCGTACGGTAAGAGACTATTGTACTCAGTCAGCATTTAGGTGACACTATACGTCTTACGCCGAGGTAATCGCTTTTAATACAATTTTAATTGTGCTAAAATTTCCATACCTGTATCAAAAAAAGTTAAATAGGAATGAATTAAGTCTATTCAAAAGACTGAGATGTGATTGGAACTTGACTATATATGTTCGCGTAGTATATCCTAAACGTCTACAACTCAAACTCTAGAAAATAAATCAATCTACCGTATTTCAATTTATGCATGGAAGACACTTGTGCCTATTGTGTCCAACATATGCATAGTATTGCCGTGATTAAAAGCTTCTAATATTGAAATGCCTTTCACTGATACTATACAGGGTGTTTCAGAACTATGGGATCAAATTTGTAGCGGTTATTCAGTAGAAAACATTTGAGTGTAGGGACCCATATCCGGAAACGTGTGTTTTTAGTATGCTTCTGTACTATTGTTATGAATTTTAGATTTGTTTATTCAGACACGTAATTTAGGATTTGTGACGACAAGATTCAGACATTTACCCTTTACGAAAGTATATAGAATTTTCACAATTCATATACCGTTACTTGTTGGTTCTAGATCTAATGCTAGTATGTTTGCTTAGATTTCTGTTGCAATCTTGGTTAATCAGGGTAGCAAGAGCATACAAGCTCATGTATTTTTGAAACTGTTTTTTTCTTTAAATTGTACTGAAGGTTGTTTTTAATTTGTAAGTTATATTGGTTTTTGAATTTGAATAAACTTTGATTGATTGAAAAAAAAACGTATATGACGTATCGAACAAGTGGGCCTTTATGAAAAATTGCCGATCGGGCCTTTTTTACAAATCAGCCATTGAACAATATTCAAAAATAAAGTGTTTTTTACCGAACCAAATCATATGTCCTCCAAAGTTGACAATTTGGGCAAGGACTTATTTTTTTACGTATTCTATCAATGGATCAAGAGGTCTATACAGGGTGTCCGCAAAGTTGGGGTTTTCCTTTTCAGAAACAACTACCCTTGAAATAACAAAGGTAATGTGTAGTGAAACGAGGGCGACCAAGTAAAAAAGTACTCACTCTCCAGTTTACGAGAAGGGCTAAGTACGTCTCTGCCCGAAATCATACCGCTCCAACAGACGCCGGCGGAGGTGCAGATAAGTAGACCATGAACAGAGGTAACAAATATGACCATCGTGCAGAAACCACATTGATTGTCTTACACTTAATGGCACATCTTATAACAAGGAAGGCAAAATGTTGCGTAAAAAGTCTAGGTATTGCATCCGGTCCAATCGATTTGGGAGAATAAATGGTCCAATGAGCATACCGTGCACCATGCCAGCCCAAACATTCACCGAAAATGTTTGTTGAAAATGTGCCCGACGGACAGCGTGCGGATTTTCTACTGACCAACCATGAGTGTTGCGAAAGTTATTCACCCCATTACGCGTGAACGTAGATTCGTCTGTCACCAATATGCACTTCAAAAAGTTCGGATTATTGTCATGTTGATGCAACAACCACTCACAAAACCGCACTCTTGCTGGAAAATCGTCAGGTTGAAGGGCTTGTACACGTTGGACTTGAAACGGATACAGCCTCTCTTCACGCAGCGTTTGCCACACGTTAGTTTTTGATACTTGCACCTCTCTAGCCACCTCTCTAGTGCTTGTTGTTTTTTGAAACGCAATCGATTACACGGGTTCGTTTACCTCTACACGCGTGACCGTAACCGTCGGTTGAAGGTTGCATACTGACCTGACACACTGACCCCGACCCCCGACCCAGTTCGGTCGTCGGGTTGAGCTAGTGTCCTAGTACCACTCGGGGATGTCGCGGCTACAGGACGGTATTCAGATATTTTTGATGTTGCAGAGCCCTTTATCTCGGTTCCCTTAAGACATTGGTGTATATGGTACTAAGAAAAAGTGCTTATGTTTTCAAGATCTACACGTCGTGTAAAGGAAAACCCCAACTTTGCGGACACCCTGTATTTTTTAGTAGCCGGTGGATACAACGTACCTCCTTACTGCTTGAATTTAAGCTTGAATATTTCACAGCCAAAATGTGAGAGTGATAACTTGTCTGTATCGGTGTCGTGTCAGGAGTCCCCAGACTTGTCGCTGTTGCTTTTGTGGCGCGAAGCGGTAACTTTAGAAGAGTCCTTTTGCAATATTTTTATCTACTGCCCGAACCGACAGCATTTATTATGTTGTTTCACCCGAATGAGAAGACGACTATTGAAAGTTTTATATATTACAAAGCCTCTCCAAAGGCGGCAAAGTTTATTCGGCATCAAAGCCTTTACATCAAAATGCAGACTTTCCAAGAAACTGCAACAACTTATTCACAACCTACAGCATCGAGTCAACATTTTTCATCTCAACAAAAACGTATTGTTAACTGAACTCATTGTTGAATTCTCAAAATCAAGTTAGCAAATGTTGAATCGTCATGAATTTTAAATAGCTTGTCCGGTGCATCCGACACGTAGTAGCGGAGTTTTCCCGTAAACTTCTCAGCAACTTTAAACGGCTCGCTAAATCCATCATCGCTACACTTTAAATGTCTGTAGCAATGATATTTAGATTTGAATAATTCGCTATTCGGACTGGAAGGGAGTCGTATTGAGGATTGAGGGTGAAGCAAATGGAATCTTTTATGGTTCAACAGTCACTGCTAGGGTAGGGAAATAACGACAGATTTTTTGCATTAATATCCATAAGGCTGCAGATCTCCTGAAGAAGCCTGGATACGCAGAGATATGATGCAATTCAGTGACTTCTAAGTGTCGAGATCAAAGAATAGGCTTTCAATCGAGCATCCCATTCCAATGTGGGCGACAAAGGACAAATATACAAGCGAAATGATGAAAACGCTATAGGCCATGATGTGATGTCGTACAAATTGTAAACAAAGAAACGTCATCCATATGTGGCTCGTGAACTAACGTTGTCTTTTTTAAATATTTCCAGAAAAAAGTTATCGTTTCCTACTTACTAATCCCTACCGTTAATAACAACCAGGAAAATTACAAATTTTTTGTCGACAATTCAAAACTAATATCAAATGTCAAACAAATAATATAGACAAAGCAACGGGACTGTTCATAGAGAAAATAAAAAAACCTGATAGATATTAATACCAATAAAGTAATAATTAGTCACAAAGAGAAAAGCAGAAATGGATTACCAAAGGATTAATAACATCGGCAATAGAAAAAGAAAGACTGTATAATGTAATGAAAGTAACGCCAACTACAGTGAATATCGACTGCTACAACCAATGTAAAAATAAATTTATAGAGCTTGCCAGGCAAACCAAACGAAAACATTACCTAAATAAATTGAATAATAACTTAAAGGATCCTAAGCGGCTTTGGACAACTATTGATGAGATTACTGGGAAAACAAAATTTAAAGAGTGTGTCACTGCGTTAAATACAACATCGGGAACAGTATTAAAAAATACTCAACAAATATGCGATGAATTTGTACAATTTTTTACTGACATAGTTGAAAATTTAGCAAGTAATATACAAGCAGATGTACCCAATACTCAGCCTCCAAAAATATCTTTGAACTCATTTATTTTGGATAAAGTCGAGGAATGTGAAGTATACAAAACTGTTATGTCCTTAAAAAATCGAAAAAGTCCTGGGTTCGATGGTATTAAAAGCAAGCATTTGAAAATTATAGCCGAAGACATAACAGAACCACTCACTTACCTAATCAACAAATGCTGTGAATCTGGCATATATACCTCAATTTTAAAAAAAGGTAATATAATACCGATACATAAATCAGGAACAAAAACAGATGTTAACAACTATAGACCAATATCAATAATATCCAGTGTAGCGAAGGTTTTTGAAAAAGTTTTATCTACTAGAATGATTCGATACCTCACAAAATTCAAAATTTTAAGTGAAAATCAATATGGGTTTACAGAAAGGAAGGCTACATCGGACTCAATAACTAAAATTGTAAATCAAATACATCAAAATATTGATAACAGAATCCCTTCAATCTGCATTTTTGTTGATTTAAAGAAAGCTTTCGACACAGTTAATCACAATTAGAAGCATTGGAGAGAATTGGTTTCCGAGGAAACGCGTACTCACTGCTCGAAAATTATTTGTCAAATCGCCCACAATCTGTGCAGATATCAGGATCGTTTAGTAAAGAAATGTATATTAAGTGTGGTGTCCCACAAGGAACTGTCTTAGGTCCGCTATTATTCAATATATATTTAAATGATATTTACCAAATTAATTGTGTTGGCAAAATAGCCAGTTTTGCAGATGATACTGCAATATTGTATGAAGGCACTGACTGGTCTGATCTGAGAAATGTAATTGAAAATGATTTCATCAAAATTATTCGGTGGTTTAACAGTAGAAAATTAAGCATTAACTATTCTAAAACACATTTTTTACCATTTGGATCTTATGCTAGACATCTTCCAAATTACACAAATTTTTCCTTTAACATTAATGATCAAAAAATACAAATTAATAGAGTGCCCAACATAAAATACCTTGGAGTGGTCTTGGATCCTCACTTACGATGGGACATCCATTTAAATTATATTTTAAAGAAAGTTAGATTTGTATCCTACCAAATTAAATACCTTGGGAATATACATGGCCAGAAAAATATCTTCGAACATTATACCCTGCACTGATTGAGCCTCATCTCACATATGGTATATTAGCATGGGGAGCTGCATGTTCCTCACATATCTATAATTTAGATGTTTTTCAAAAAAGTATTCTAAAAATGATATTTAAAAAACAGAAACTTTATCCCACTGACAAATTATAAGCAGATGTTCAGATGTATGATATAAGACAGCTTTATTTCTTACACAGTATCACTCACTACCATAAATCTGTAAACACCGACCAAAAAATTAAACATAATCATTATACAAGGTACAAAATTCGTGGCACAGTAGTTCCTCAGCCACATAAATCTATAATTCTATCTCTATTTAGCGCCAAAATTTTATGAAATTATACCTAAAGACTTAAAAGATTTACGTTTCGGAAATTGTTTCAAAAGAAATTTAAAACAGTGGCTACATTCTATATCTAGGACTGAAATTCATAAACTCATAAATACGAACATCAAGTAAATACATAATCTACTGCAGCTAATTTTGTCCTTTTTTGTCATTTGCATTCTACAGTTGCAACTTAAAATTATTGGTCCATGTTCAGGCGATGCCTTCTATTGGGCCTGTTTTGATTTTATATTTATTTACTCATATTGTTTGTTATCTTTGTACATTGAGTTAATAAATATTATTATTATTATTATTATTATTATTATTATTATTATTATTATTATTATTATTATAATCCAAAAACAAATTTAATGAAAATTAACATTGTTGGTTGGTAATTTTGAATCGACCATCATGAAGTACATAGACTTATTCGTTAAACTTCAATAATCGGTAATCGGTTGCTTCAAAATGTATTATTTCAACAAAAAAAAAACGACATTTTAAGCTAAGTTTTCCACATTTAAACGATCTATACGAGAACAGCTAGTGAAAACATTTAGCATACATTTAAAATACCTTCTCTTCTCAGCCTTACAAATGAAAAGGGTTGAGTCAATGCTTTTTGTAATAAACTAGAAAACAGCTCATCAGCCGATTAGACTCGACCATTGCGCATGTGCGAACTGTTAATCCTACGGCCTATCCAAGAACTGTAAGAACCAGTTCAGGTTCAGGTTAGAACCAGCAGCCATCCCTGAACAAATGTTAGTCCTGGCTTAGTTACTTCTGCGCAGGCGTGAATTGTTCATAACAGTTCTGAACTGGTTCCGCTTTGTCCAAGGAAAGCAGAGAATAAAATAAGGACTGCAGGAGCCTTTAAAGCCCTTAAAAAATCTTACATCATCACAAATCGTAAGGAAGCTCTAACTATTGATCAAGACTTCACTTGTTCACAGAACCTTTTGTTTTTCCGAAGTGAAACGTGAAACATACCTGAAATCGACTGCCTATGAAGGGAAAAAAATGATAAATTAACAAAATTAGTTTCGAAAACTAGCTGAGGTTTTGTCCCAAGAAAGCAAAAAATAAACTTAGGACTACAGAGCCTCAAAAAAATCATCACTCGGCATCAGGGAAAATTTGTTGTTATGGATTGAAGCTTTTTTGTTAGATAGATATTTTTCCATCTGTGTTGGAGACGCCTATTTTTCTAGCCATTGTATTACTAGTGGAGTTCCACAAGGATCTGTGCTAGGGCCAATACTTTTTCTTCTTTATACAAGCGACCTTCCCACCCGACTTTCTTCTATGTGTTCCATCTATGCAGATGATACTAAAGTGAATCATCTGTGCTTCAAGAAGACCTCAAGCTGATCAGAAAGTGGTCCGAACTTTAGCTCCTGCCTTTAAATCTCTCGAAATGCTACGTTCTCCACCTGGAAAAGAATAATCCTAACTTAACATATAAGATTGGCAAACATACCTTAGAGACTGTTTTTCTTCACACAGATCTTGGTCTGACAGTTAATGACCGGCTCACCTGGTCGGAGCACATTCAGAACATAACCTCTAAGGCAAAGCGGTTGCGATATATGATGGAAAGATCATTTAGCGGTTGCCAGTTAATACCTCCTCCTTCTTGTACACAACTTTCGTACGACCCCTACTGGAGTTTGCTGCTCCGGTATGGGATTCAAACCTTGTTCGCGATAGCAGCTTATTAGAGGCCGTTCAGCGTCGTGCTACACGTATGCCTTATGGCACACGTAAGCCTAGGTATGAAGACCGCCTCGAGTTATATAACCTGCCTGCTTTTGCTGTTTTGCTGATAGAAGAATGCGAGGAGATCTCATCATCACATTCAGAGCACTGCATAATTTGTTTGGTGTGGACATGTCGCATCTGTTTCGTCTGACAACGAACAATCTCAGAGGCCGTAACTTCAAATTGCAGAAGGAAGCTTTTAGAACCTCTACTCGTCAGCGCTTTATCTCAAACCGTGTCTTCCATCTTATGTAGTGAACTCGGCATCCGTCAACAGTTTCAAAAACAACAATTACGATAGACACCGCAGTGCTTAACATGTTGTTCCCATTCTGTATATGTCTACTTCAGAAGTGCTAAGATTGTCAAATTGTTATATTTCTTTTGTCTATACACTATTATCTATTATGTGTTTGAGTTTATAGTACTTGTACTCAACTCAAATTTGTTGTTTAATAATAATAATAATAATCATCATCAAAAATCCTAAGCAACCTCTAACTATTGATCAAGACTTCATTTGTTCACAGAACCTTTTGTTTTTCCGAAGTGAAACATACCTGAAATCGACTACCCGCGAAGGGACAAAATGATAAATGACATGTGGCTTGTAGAAAAAAATCCCTCCCGGGGATTCTCTATTAGGAACAGAGCCTCGTGAAAGCCCCATGAATCGGAAGATCACCTTTTCAAAAAGGATGATGCTTTTATCTGGCTACGGCTGCCTGCGGGGAAATGAAACGGCACTTTTTCAATAGGAAGTCGGATGCGTGCATATGCAACGGGGGCGTTTTTCTCCATTTAGTCCAGGCAAATTAGTACCCTAGCGTCCGTAGTCTCTTCTAGGCGAAAAACTACAATTCCTGACACTTCCTGACTGAGTAGGTTGACTCTGCGTTTCCCGCGCAACGGTCTCATCAATTGATGTTCGCGACAAGTTCTGAAAGAAAAAATGTATAACAAAGAAGTTAAATGGATCAAGTCAGTCAAACAGGCTGATACAATTTTGTTTATTTCTAGGTCGTTCGATATGATTCGCGAACTTTGTAGAGTTCTGGATTTTTCTAAAGGGTGATCTTCACATGTTACTAGGGTTATAAGGCAGTGTGTAATGGTAAATTAAGGTTATGTTTTGTGTCTTTTTGAGTAAATAACACGTTAAAAGTTTCACTGATATTGTGATAAGAACAGGCCATTCGTGACAATGTATAAAAACTACATCATACTTTCCAATGGCTGTAAATAATAGATTTTAGATATACAGGGTGACTTTGAAGTTTAGTCATTAATTTTCAGATAATGATTGTAGAAGGAAGATAAACCAAAATATGTGTGTAAAAATAAAAAAAAAATGTTTACCTTGTCTTATAAAGTATCCTCCCGACAAGTATTTCAGTGCGGACCTGTATTTGATCGTGAGGTCTTGGAGCACCGGCATGCCGTCACCTGATTCACGAGCCCGTTGTACTACATTAACAAAGGCACGAGGGGTTGGTTGCACTCGATTGGGAAACCGATCAGCATAAACATGTGCTATTTTTTATTTCGTTTGAGCCACGCAACAGACACCAACCACTATTCACTCACGCGCTACCGACTGACACTGACTGTATACAAATGAATAAAATAATTGTAAAAACATCGTTCCAAATTCTTTCGCTTTTTTGTTTCCGATGCGATGAACCGATAAGGCGGATTATATCCGTTGTCGTCAAACACGAGCACATAATATTATTATTGAGACAGGGCGGTACTCAAACTTCCAAAGGGCTATAACTTTGTTACTTTAATTTTACCAGAAAAATGGTAAAGGAAAAAACATTTCTTTTGATCAGATCTACTCACTGTTAAAATAAATGACTCAACTTCGAACTGTATGCTTATAAATTTTACAATCAACACATCTAAAATCACAAAAATTCTGATTGGTCATTGAGAACAACATTAGCCATGTAGCGTTTAACAAATATATTGTTTTCAACACGTAAAAAGACGATTATTATTATTTTTGGATGATGTTGACAAAGGACCATCATCATTAGCCTTTCTGCTTACATCACCTGGGCTATTGTGGGTAGTCGAGTTACCAGTTCATTTTTAACTAGTTGCTGGTGACTTATATTGATGGATTTTGCGGAAATTGGTCTGGTTTCAATTTTTTGCTGCTCCTGCTGGGTGAATTCAAACACAGCCATTCATCTTGCACCAAAGGGCATACATACAGCTAGATTAAGCGGCATGTAAAAGATCAAATTGTGACAGCAAAAAAAAAATAACATGTGGATTGATGTGAATATATCTTATATTTTAGATACACGAAAATTCAAAGTCAAACATGCCTCATTATACAATTTTTGAGTTTCGGATAATGTTTTTTGAATACTTTTCGACGTGACCAGAAAGCTGAAAACGGACTAATCACTGACCAACAGCCAAAAAATACCCTAAATAAAATCAACAAAATATTACTATTTTTAATGTGCTAAAACCGGAATGAAACTTATTTTTTCAATATTAGTTCAAGTTTTAGAGATACGGTAATTATATGTGTTCCTGCTGTGACAGTGTTAATATACTGTAATTCACAAGAATGCACGTGCTACATTTTCATATTCGGCAAGGAAAGATGATGTAATCGGCATGATTGTGTTACGTTATACATACGTGTACATTATATTGTTTTATATTAGCCATTTTTTCCTCAGTTGGCTGACAGCGTTCATGCAAGATGTCTCGAAAGTGTGTAAACAATCCAGATCAGTTTTGTTACGTGTGTGGTGATGTGACTTTTGCGTCTCAGAGACGGTCTATTACTCCACTAATAACAAAGGCATATCAGCTTTATTTCGGTTGTAAACTAGGTGATCAAGACAAACAGTGGGCACCCCACATCTGCTGTAATACATGTGCTTCAAGTCTGAGGAGCTGGTTAAATGGCAAAAAACGGTCTATGCGCTTTGCTGTCCTAATGGTTTGGAGAGAGCCTACAAATCATATTAATGATTGTTACTTTTGCATGGTACCTTGTGTTGGACAAGCCATAGGTATGTCCAAGAAAAAAAAATCGGTTATTAACTACAGAAACATACCATCTGCGATGAGACCTGTGCCTCACAGTGACGAAAATCCTATTCCAAAACCCCCAGAATCCTACACTTGCGAATCAGAAAACGAATCAGATCATGGCGATCGAGTGATTCGTCAGGAAGAAGATATGCCATCAACGTCAAGAGATCCTGATTTTATACCGAGCACGTCATGCCACCAACCGCACAAAATAACACAGTCAGAATTAAATGATCTTGTAAGAGATTTAGAACTTCCAAAATATAAGGCAGAGTTACTTGGATCAAGACTGCAGCAGTGGAACTTGTTAGAAGACGATATTTCGGTATGTGTTTTTCGTAAACGCCGCAAAGACTTAGAACCATTTTTCAATATGGAGAATAACTTGGTTTTCTGCAGTAACATTAACGGCTTACTGGCGGCTTTAAATATAAACTATAACCCAGAAGAATGGAGATTGTTTATAGACAGTTCAACATTGAGTTTAAAGGCAGTGTTATTGCATATTGGAAATATTTTACCATCTCTTCCTGTAGGGTATGCAGTTCACATGAAAGAATCATATGACAATATGAAGTACCTATTGACATGCATAAAATACGATGAGCACCAATGGCATATTTGTGGCGATTTGAAAGTTGTTGCACTTTTACTTGGGCTGCAGCTAGGCTACACAAAGTTTTGCTGTTTTTTGTGTGAATGGGGCAGTCGGGCAAAGGCACTTCATTACACCAGACAAAACTGGCCTGTTCGTCAATTCCTAGAGCCAGGTCAAAAAAATGTACAGCATATGCCATTAGCAGATTCGAAAAAAAATTTATTACCACCACTGCATATCAAGTTGGGCCTAATGAAAAACTTTGTCAAGGCATTAGATAGAGATGGGTCAGCTTTTCAATACCTGCTTCAGAAATTTCCAAGACTAAGTGAGGCAAAGGTTAAAGAAGGTATTTTTGTTGGGCCACAGATTCAAAATATTTTGAAAGATACACAGTTTGAAAACACTTTAACAGGTATTGAAAAAACTGCTTGGAATGATTTCCGTCTGGTGGTCACTAATTTCTTGGGAAATAGAAAAGCTGACAACTATAAAAGCCTTGTCAAAAATATGCTGTCATCGTATCAAAAGATGGGCTATAATATGTCTCTTAAGATACATTTCCTACAATCACACCTGGACTTTTTTCCTGACAATTGCGTAGCCGTAAGTGATGAGCACGGTGAACGTTTTCATCAGGATATTTCAACAATGTAAAAAAGGTACCAGGGAAAGTGAAATCCTTCCATGCTTGCAGACTACTGTTGGACTCTTGGTAGAGATGCTCCAGAAACGATCCATAAAATAACAGCAAAAAGACAGCGCATATAGTGATTCTTATAAGTATATGAATCTTCTTACTTTTTTTAATATATCCTTAAAAATAAAAAGGTTTTTTCTAAACTGCAACTAATTTTTTTATTTCATTGTCATTTTTGGATTCAGCGCCCCAAAATTAACAAAGAAGTGCACTTTTCCCACAAGATACAATTAAAAAACTAAAATTTGTTGTCCAATGTAATATATCTTTCATCTATCCAACCACAGACGGTCAACCATAGACAGCTGCTCCGTGCTTTTTGGCAACTTATTAGTATGGTCCTATCTGAGACCAAGCCTAGGCCATGCAAGAACCGGATGTCCTTAGTTGACCGTCAATGGTCGGATGCACGAAAGCCATATTACTAGTTTGGTCAACGCCGAGTACACCGTATATTCTATACCGCCACAATCGACAGCATCTCGCGGCCACAGTGGTGAACTAGATAGAAAATTCCGAACTGGGATGCAGTTCAACAGGGTGCTTACTGTTTCACTTTCGCAGTGGTCGATTTTAGTAATAATGACACTTTTTTAATTTCAACCCTCTCAAAAGTTTTGGTTACGCCCAAATATTATCAGACTCGAGAAAACGAAATTGGATACCCTGAGGCTTTCAGTTTGTTCATTTTCCAATCTAGTTAGTCATTTAGAGTGATTAAAGATATAATGAAAGGAATCGTTAAGCACCCGTTCTAAACCCATCAAGCTCATACACTTTACATCCAGCTTTTTTTTAAAAAGGATAATTTCAAAACTGCTAGAACCTTTCATTACCATGAATTTCATGCTAAAATCATTTACCCAAGCAATTAAAAAGAGATGGTTCTTCTTATAAAGCGTCCCTTTGAAAAAAGGCAGAGGTCAGAGATTAAAAAAATTAGGGGGTGAGTTACATAAAGCGACTAAAGGGACCTCGATAGCGCTTTATGAAAAACTTTTAATGGATTTTTCTATTTTGTGCCGGCGAAGATTGACCAAGCTTTGTATAAAAAGTGTGAAATAGCCCGAAAGTTATAAATGCATATTTAACGGTGTTAAAATGAAGGGCGGTTTTAGAAACATAATCGTACGCAGTTAAAAAGATAAAGAGATTCAGTGAGAACACTGTCAGAAATATGAGAAGCAAAGACTGCGGCAGACCAACTAAAGCAGGATTTTTGGGCACAGTTGCAAGACTGGAGGCCAAACGCTTGGTCGTCCCGAATCGATGAAGGTAATTATTACAAGTTAATACCAGGCGACTAGGCATGCAAAAAGATGGTTAAGCAGAGATGAAGGTCATGAAGTTTCTAGTAGACAGACTTTTGAACAAAAGTAAAGAGACGCTCAGTCTTTTAGTTATCTTAATCACAGACCACTACAGATTTGAAAGACACATGTCCCTCATGGAAATAGAAAAGAACCTCCCTGTCCAAGTGCCAGGGAGAGAATGAAACATCAATCCACTTTTTAGGCAAGTGTGTCCTATATCAAAGCTTTAGAGCTGGTGTGGTAGGTGGGACCAAACTTTAATGTTAGCTTTGTGTTATTTTCCAAGGTCCGCAAAAAATTCTTAGTTATCCGGCCTCACTATTTTCAGGATACTTTGAAACCTAGGCTTTGCCTTCATGCTCGCTCATACAAGCATCAAATTTTATAAAGTCGAAATAACATACCATAGAAACCAATAATCCGTCTTCGGATGGCGCCCTTCATGCACTTTAATATTCCGTGGGTACTTTAAAGTCTACCTTTCCTTGAATATTCCATCACAACTTCCGAAGGAAATGTACTTACATTTTGTACATGGCAAACAACTCACTCGGAATTGTCTGCAGCATTAAATTGTAAGCCTAAAAGGTGCCGCCTGAGAAATACAGAAGCCGCTGTATTCTTGGCTGCTATCGCCTTTTCC
The DNA here is from genome assembly GCA_963669975.1 of Acanthoscelides obtectus. NCBI lineage: Eukaryota > Metazoa > Arthropoda > Insecta > Coleoptera > Chrysomelidae > Acanthoscelides > Acanthoscelides obtectus. The sequence goes on from CAVLJG010000005.1 coordinate 11,591,862, forward strand.
GCCGCTTTGATAGTCTGGGACAGACCGTCAACTTGAATTTTACGACAAATCTGCTGAATTGAGAATGAAAATCATTTCCGAACAGATTTTTTTAGTGTGAATAGGAGCTGTTATGGGCATATTGTTTTGTCTCAGGGCTCTATTCTAGGGCCTGTGCTAATCAGTCTATACATAAATGGCCTTGAGTACTGTCCCCTAAAGGTATATTCATTTTATATGCAGATGATACTTCGGTGGTGATATCGAATAAGTGTGAGGCTACTTTAGGGAGAGATTGTTAAGAAACCACTTTTAATGGCTCAAGAATATCCCTTGACAAGCAAGTAAAATTCCTATAGACAAGAATAACTTTAAAGACCGCTGTCTATACAGGGTGACTTCGAAGTTGAGTCATTTATTTTAACAGTGAGTAGATCTGATCAAAAGAAATGTTTTTTTCCTTTACCATTTTTCTTGTAAAATTAAAGTAACAAAGTTATAGCCCTTTGGAAGTTTGAGTACCGCCCTGCCTCAATAATAATATTATGTGCTCGTGTTTGGCGACAACGGATATAATCCGCCATATCGGTTCATCGCATCGGAAACAAAAAAGCGAAAGAATTTGGAACGATGTTTTTACAATTATTTCATTCATTTGTATACAGTCAGTGTCAGTGAATAGTGGTATCTGTTGCGTGGCTCAAACGAAATAAAAAATGGCACATGTTTATGCGGATCGGTTTCCCAATCGAGTGCAACCAACCCCTCGTGCCTTTGTTAATGTAGTACAACGGGCTCGTGAATCAGGTGACTTAAGACCTCACAGGGGACCTCACGATCAAATACAGGTCCGCACTGAAATACTTGTCGGGAGGATACTTTATAAAACAAGGTAAAAAATTTTTTTTTTTTTTTTTATTTTTACACATATTTTGGTTTATCTTCCTTCTACAATCATTATCTGAAAATTAATGACTCAACTTCAAAGTCACCTTGTATATTTTTTCAAGGATAAACTCCCAATCATATCTCATGTTTATTATGCTCAAGCTGAGACACGACTATGCTTCTGGGGTTTGTCCACAAATGCACACCAAGCATTTTTGACCCAGAAAAGAGTGTGTTGGGTCAGTAATAGATATTCTTGTAAAAATATTTTTAAGCATTCTAAGATTTTAACTCGACCTCGTTATTTTTAAATGAAATGGCTGTGTATACTTTCGGTAAAAAAATTGATTTTTAAACAATTCTCAGTAAAACATTCATCAGTCTAAAGAAACTTAGATAGTGGGTTCCGAAATATATTCTACAAAGGATCGGGTGGAAGGGTACGACGCGACGTGCACTAGTATCCTGTCCAGGCTTCATGAACCGTGTAGATCAAGTGAGCAGTTTGTTTGAAAATTCGACCGAAACATGTTGTTTTACGGTGAGTGTCTCCACTATGCAGTCGATGAATTGCGAGTGTTTGAGACCTTTTCATCCCGCACTGTTTATCTTAAGCTACGTTTTCATGGACCGTGATCGGTTTGGTTAGCGTCTGACGTCGTCGGCAGAGCAGTAAGTCGGGGACCGCGATCGCTCAGGCTCGTCGTCAAATACTTTTGATTTTGAGGCGTGGGATTTTTTATCTATTCACGTTACTCTTTTAACCTTTCTGCTAACATAGCAACTCAAAGCTGCACAGCTTTTAATAAGAAGCTCCTCTTCCATGATCGCTGTCAAGGAGTGTATTGAATCGTGATCGTGTGAACGGCCCACGACCCTTGCTGGTGCACTTTTCACTCCCCATTTCAGCCAAGTATCATGAAAGCAAAATCCGTGAAAACGTCACTTCATTAAAAACCCTTGTGCAAGAACGTTGAAATTCACAAGAACTACGTAGACCCGCATATTGCATATCAAGGAAAAAGTTAACAAACCTGTATTTATGAGTCGAACGGCGACAACTTCGAATAGCATTCAATAGAACTGTACTTGGAATCTGCTGTCAAATAAACGTTGAGTACTTTTATGACACTTGTGCCATTGTGAGCTGGGAACTCCATAGCGCACGTCTAGTGAGCAACGAACAATGTCACCACGTGCTGAAAATGCTAAATTATCTCTACACTTGGAGTGAGCTACGTGCATCTAATGAACCGTTTTCGCAGCAAAATACGCTGAACTGACGCACCAGCCTAAAAAGCATCTCCGCATATTTCGTTAGCGCCTCGCTCATACATATTCAGGCGCGGTACGTTCCAAAAGGGCCAATAAAGGAGAGAGCCGATTCTTGCGCGCCCTTTGTCGTCATAGAAACACCCTTGATATGATGGGCGGAACGAGTTTTTTTTTACGGCCGACCAAGGCGCACTAGGACGATGGCCCGGAACTGACTCGGCTCTACAGGACTGCTAACACAGACATATGACGTTTAAATGGGGCTCTATTCAAACATCGTTAGAGGCGCCGGGACGTGTTTGAATTAGGCGAACGATATGCCGGCTTATGCAGGTTTTTTCGTCGGCGAAACTGGGGATAGAGAAGGAAAAGCTAACATAGCATCACACCTAGTGGTTTTGCTATAACGCAGCAATTTGTTTGCTCGGTATTTATCAGTTAAGAGTTCATTAGCTAGCTGGAATTTGATATACATTGGTAGTAACATTTTTAGTAGTAATATTTATTTACTTTCTAAATACAGGTAACATAAAATTTGTGAATAAGTGACTTATTCATAGAAGGACAATGCCAGTGCATGAACCAATTGGACGTTGAATTGCAATAGGTTAAAAAAATGAATATGTGATAGTATTTACCGTATATTATCCAAGATTATTCCATGAATATTGCTTCTTTTTAGTGTGCCTTTTTTCGGTTTTTTAACCTTTTTGAAGCATATATTTCAGTTTATATGTTTTAATTTATTCTGTAAGTGTTCATAAAATTTGGAGATAAATACAGGTGAAACGATTTCGTTTGATTTACATTTTTGCGTGGACTTTCTATCGCAAATTGATTTCCTTGTACCTAGAGGGCTCCAAAGGGATCAAAACATAAATGTTCGTCAGCGCAGATTTACCCGTATGATTCTGCGTGAGTTTGATAGAGATCCGACCACAAGTGTTAGGAGAGTTTCTACAGTAAAACTATGCCCATGGTTCGTTTTGTCGTACCAAAAAACCCTTGTATACCAATTTTCACTGTTATACATCAAATATTGTTCGAAATATTTAAAAAAAACTATTTTAGAAAGTAAATTTATTTCGGAAGCCACGCATTTTTCGACCCATGTTTATATAGACTTTATGCATTAATTTTAAAAGTTCTATCGAATCTTAAAGTTATGCAACAATAAACTGAAACACCCTGTATATTCATGTGTGAACATTACATGATATAGCTATACAAAGACAAAATTTATCTGACGGCTTGAGTTCAGTGTGTACGAGAGAGAAGTGGGTATAGACACGTATGTTAGAAGGAGATAGAAGCTCGTCACCGCGCAATTTGCATGTTGAAAATATGCGTTAGTTGATTCTCTTCGCTCAAATAATAGTTTTATTTTGAGCCTACACATTTTTGAATTGTGAATTGTGTCGGATCTGTTTAGGATCGATTCCGGATCGGTCCTCACGGCGTTTCATTTTAGGTCGAAATGAAAGGTCAGGATCACCACAAATTTTGCAATATTGCAACATTGGCTCGCTTGGCAACACCTTGATCAAAGATGAATGATTTTGGTCAGTACCCATCTAGCGCTCAACGGGGAGTGATGTCCTGCTTTGGAATCTTTTTGACCTGCGTATACGCAGGTAATGATTATTTGTATTGCGTAACGGTAACTCAGGATGCGTTGATGTGTGTTGAAACACTAAATAAACATTTCTAGTCAAAATGAAAAGAATTTAAATTAAATTCTCGAACAGACTTCCTTGGGTTTGACAGTAATCTAACCTATTGTAGATCATTTTCTAGTGAAACATATTGGCAACGCGGCAGATTAAAACCATTTAGTATGTTTGGTTATCTAAGGGCCGTATCGTCAGTCGTTCTTTCATTTGTAGGATGTCTTTATGAACTACTTGATTTTCATAGTCTGTCCTCTCCTTCAGAAAGCTGGGATATTTCTAGATTTCTAGCGTCAGCGTTCTCCTATTGCCAGCCTATGTTTTCTTTTAGAAATGTAGGAAATTTCAGGCTAATATAACAGATGCTAAATCAAAAGGCCCTTAAAGGTACTTTAGAAGACCATAATATCTAGATCTAGAACTATGGACACTTTATCTTCCCACTAATTTTTTCTACATGCCTTGTTGCTGTTATATTTTAGGCAAGAGACAAAATTGCAGTTTAAACGATTGCTGTACCTAAATTACCTGGTCTAATTTTTCTTTTATAGCTTTTTACAACGACACATCATTTCGGAACATGTCCACTTAAAGCTGAATGAGAAATAGCAAAAGACAACTTCAGAAAAAATAGCAACTCCAAAAGCAGCGATTTTTTTTTAATGGCGATAACTCGTATATGGTTTTTCCGATGTAATGGCTCCTCGTATGACCTCCTGTCGTTTGATCTGTGAGTTTTGGGATACACTGTATATTTGTCTTCAACAACACCCAATCAGAAGGTCGAACGGAGTTGACTGTCTTCGTGGTTGACATCATCAAGAAACAACGACATGTTTTTGTCTTTGTGTCACAGTGCCTGTGTACCCTTTTGCTGCACGTTCTGTGATGCTGTAATTGGGATGTGTTGGCAATAAGGAACGGTAGCAACAGAGGTCTAACCCCGTTGCACCGCCTCCAGCTACCTCCAGCTTCGGTTGTTACGTTTGACAAAAACAAGCGGGACTCGAAATGCGAGTGCCTATCTGTATGCATCGACAGTAATATGAACTGTTGAACTTCTTTGTACATTTACCGAAAAGGATGTTTATATTAAATTATGTTCTATTCCACTAACGAAATCTAATTAGTAAACAATGTAATTGAAAGGATGACATATTATTCTTCAAAGTGGTTACAGGGCGAGCAGTTCGGTTTACGAAATATTCGATTAGTGGCAGTAATCCCACAAAACGCACTATGGAAGACACATGAATAGATGGATGAAAATTTTTTTAAGCATGGTATGTACAGGGTATTACAAGATGTTATCAAGAAAGTTTAAGGGTAGATTCAGCACGTAATCTTATAAACAAAATTCCTGAAGTTCCACATTTCAGGGCCTTTAAACTAATGGTTGATTTTTTGCTAGTATCTTTTTGGCAACACTGTTTTTGACAGATGACGCGTGAATCGTGTCTTGTGTCAGTGTCAAACTTGTTCAGTTTGGTCTATAATTTAACCATGAATCGACTTACAATACGAACAACGCTTGCAAATTAAATTTTACTATCAAAATTCATGCTCGGTTAAGAGAGTGCATCGAGCACTGCTTCCAATTTATGGGCAATTTGGTCGGCCTACTGAGGGAGCTATTCGGAAGCTTGTGAATAAATTTCGAACCCAGTTTACATTATTGGACATTAAACCACCAACACGCAGACGTAGAGTGAGGACTGAAGAAAACATTGCTGCTGTATCCGCCAGTGTTAGTGATGACCGTGAAATGTCGATTCGCCGCCGTTCGCAGCAATTGGGCCTCTGTTACTCGACTATGTGGAAAATTTTGCGACAGGATTTGGGTGTAAAACCTTATAAGATACAGCTGGTGCAAGAATTGAAGCCACACGACCTCCCACAACGTTTCCAATTTGGAGAATGGGCGCTGGCAAAGTTGGAGGAAGATCCACATTTTTATCGAAAAATTGTGTTCAGCGACGAAGCTCATTTCTGGTTGAATGGGTACGTTAACAAGCAAAATTGCCGCATCTGGAGTGAAGACCAGCCAGAAGCATTGCAAGAGCTACCAATGCATCCCGAAAAAATCACTGTTTGGTGTGGATTATGGGCCGGTGGCATCATCGGGCCGTACTTCTTCAAAGACGACAATGGCCGGAACGTAACTGTGAATGGCGAGCGCTACCGTGCGATAACAAACTTTTTTTTGCCCAAAATGGAAGAGCTGGCTGACATGTGGTTTCAACAAGACGGTGCCACAAGCGACACCGCACACGAAACAATGGTCCTATTGAGAGGCGAGTTCGGTGAACAGTTTATCTCACGTTTGGGGCCCGTCAATTGGCCGCCTAGATCGTGTGATTTAACGCCGTTGGACTATTTCTTGTGGGGCCATGTTAAGGTTAATGTCTACAGGGATAAACCAGCAACGATTGGCGTACTGGAAGCCAATATTGAAGCATTTATTCGTGAGATACCGGCCGATATGTGTGCCAAAAGCGGAGCCGCGGCCAACATTTACATGAAATAATCTTTAAACATTAAATTATATCGACCGTGCGTAAAAATCACCCGTTATATGTTTAGCTAAAAATTCTAAACTGTTTTTCGTCGTTTCTCAAAGCAATATCGATTCTGCCTGAAAAGTGTTTTGTAGGATTCTTCAATGTGTTCATTAAAAAAGTACTATCCCGATTACTCATTTTCAAGAATGATCAACAGATTGATGTGCAAGTTAGTAAAATTATCCTTTCATTACTAACCTGGAAAATCGATATCACCGTATTCCCCTATAGAGCTTTTTAGAGAAACAAGACGTCTCATTCTTTGTGTCAACTGCTTCCTATTCGAACATAACGTGAGTAACTGCAAATCCATGTTTTGTAAATATTGTAGTAAGCCTCATCATACTTTATTGCATGAAGGTCATTATTGTTCTCATACATTATATCCCTCGGAGCTCTGCGACTCAGTATAAAACTGCTCAGATAGTCACGGCTCCAGGGTAGGTAATGTAGGTACTATTAGTTCAAAAACGATGCGATTAAGTTTTGGTACTAAGTTTTGTGCAAAAATCAGTGGTGTACTACTGCAACTTGTTGACACGAATGCCAGCAATGTAAGCGCTTTAGAAAACAAGTTTGTGCTTGTTAATGTGAGGGTTGATAATATTTGCATACCTCAATCGACCTAACTTGGGAAACGAGCAATTTACGAACCTATGTTTATTATGAACCTTTTTCATGTTTTAATTAATTAGAACTTATGGTCTAAATGTGTCTCAGTGTGTATTTTTGCTCTTCTAGAAAGTCTCTTCTTCGACTGTCTTGTCACATAAAGCACTATCAACCACCACCACGGCATTGCCGCACAGATAGAGCCGCTATAACAAAGGCCGTATTTTACGGATAATCATGGCTATCTATGAGTCTCTTACGCGAAATTATGGCGTGCCGGCGAGGTCTTAATTGGCCTGTCATAATGTAAAACCCCGGGAACTCCGACTCGGAATATCCCTTTCCCTTCACCCCCTACGACCACCGTCTTCCAGCCAGTCGTGGTTTTACTCACTCCCCATTTAAGTGCGAATGATATCGATGCGGTCAATAAATTAACGCACTGTATACAGGGTCGCACATAAATCAACGTCAAATCTGCAAATTACGTGAAATATCACCAGAGCAGTGTCGCTGGTACATTGCCGATAACCTCACGGTACCTTCGGGTATTTAGGATTTAAGCTCAAGTATAAAGGGAAAAATGGCGTCACTCTGCACTTTCCACGAAACGGCTTTATCAATTCATAAAGGATTATGCAGCACAAACTAGGCCATCTGAGAAAACTCGGTCAAACAGCTCCTTACATTAGTCCATAGACATTTTTTCACTGCTCTACCGGTAGTGCATCTACAAACGTCGCCTCTGCCCGATAAGTGACTCGATTAGACGTGGCATTGCGGTCCGAGCATAGGAAACACTATGCTGTGGCAGCACGCCGCCTGAAGCAGCAGTCGCGGTCGGTAAGTACACGATCCAAGTTTTAAAAATCTACGATGTGTAAATATGTCTAGGTGCGTCTCCAAGGTTGGGAGCGTATAAATGTACTAACATCAAAAAATTAGGAGAAACCCTCCCCACCACCCGAAACCCCACTCCAAAGTCTTTTATTTCTAATTTTTTTTCAAAAAGAATGATGCTCTTTTTTGTCGTTACTACAAACCTTTGGCGTCCTTCATTTAGTAGCAACATTGTGTAAAAATTTCATCAAAATCGGAGCGTTACTTCTTAAGTTTTAGGCGGTTATAAAATTAGCGGTCAGACAGTCGAACGGAAATGAGTGACAGGGTTTTTCGTGATGTACATGTCATGTAACATCCAAAAAACAGTATCTCATTTTCGAAAATCCTCGCGATTACAATACGCCAGCAGGCGAAATATTTATAACGGACACGCTGTCGGTCGGGACGATGCGAGGCAACGGCGACTTTCGTGCGCCGAACCTGGCGCTTACGTGTTTGACTGGTGTGGTCCAGCAGCGTTGCCAAGTGGTCGATACCTACGGGAGGGAAGGAACTAGCATGAGCTTTATCCAATGGGTGGAGACTATCGAGAATATACTAATATATGAGCCCATTTTCTCAGTTATCTAAATACGCAACTTTGGGGCAAAGTTCAACTGAATTCGTATATTTGACTGTTTCCAGATCTAATGTTCAAATTTAAAACAACCGATTTAGAGAGTATCTTCCTGTATAGGGTGGTTAAATGCCGTACGCTTAGGGAAGGATAGGTTTGTTTTAATCGATAAATAGTGGTGTCGAGTGTTGGCCTAAGGAATGCGTTTTATTGGAAAGGTTGGTCCGGACTAGTGACATGGACTATTTTATTGCTGACAGTTCATACGAATTCCATTCCTCCTTCAACAATCGGCCTTTAAATTCTTATGAACGGTGGTAGAATCTGATATAATGAACACAATTCACATGCTTATGTGATGATGCAGTTCCATGATATTCTACTTTTTCCAATTTAAATTCAACTTGCCGTCCGCCTTTTCAATGCCGAAACTTGCTGATTCACCCTAATCAACCCCCGTTTTTTTGCAGCCCTGCTTTTTTATAATCGACACAATCGCGCGATTAGCTCCGTACAAAGGTTGCGCCTCGAAACATCAACACCAAATACAGCCTCACATACGGTCCATGCACGTAGAAGCATTGGATTTGAAAGGGGCCTATGTAGAATTTTTAAGATGTAATGGGGTATTTTCCATAAAAATTATTTAATTGGTACATCAACATTTTTCCCCCAAAAAATATATTCTAGGTATTCACATTCCTTGCATGCAAGTGGTAAAACTTAAACGTGAAATTTCAGGTCAAAACTTCAATGGAACAAATTCTCCCTCGCTCTATCCTTGAGATGTGACCGTAATCTCTTTCTTTCTATGCTTCGTTACGTCAAAACTAACTACAAATGTTTCACAAATAATGTTTATTGTTTGTCTTTTTGTCCTTTTTGACTGGCGGAGATATCTGTCTGTCACTCCCAGGGTTGCCAAGTCTAACGACGATCACGACCCTTGGTGGAGGGTGCGAAATCTTTTACATTTGCTGGTTTTGAATTTTTTCGTGAAAATTTACTAGGTATCATGATTATAAGCATCTTTGGTAGATTGTTCGATCCGGAATGGGAAAGATCTCCTATTTATGAAAATATTTTTGGTATCATCTAATCGCTGCAATCAGTACACAATCACTGTGACATATTGTTTATAGCATAACCCGCTGCCCTATCAATACAAATTTAGCATACAGGTCGCCTAGCCGTGGGGATGCAATGGTCGGGATGAATATCACGGCAGCAACTGATGATTTGGGCATGTCTGGTAACAACGTATGAAGTGAAACTCGCTATGATTTTGGGAAAAATGTCACGAATAGTCTTATAAAGCATAGTAGAGTATATTTCAACAGTTGGCGGAACTTACTCCACTGGGACCAAGAGGGTGAAACGGGATATTAATGCACAATTTGGCAACCCTGTCGCACCCTCACAAAATGGCCGCTGACAACCACATAAGTCATCGTCATTGAATAGCATGGAATTAAACCTTCAGAGTATATGTTTTGTGACTGGTACCAAGAGTTGACAGATCCCACATGTGTCACTCCTTGAAATGCAATAATCAGCTGTATTCAAATAATGTCTAATATAAATATATCCTAGAATGTGTACTCGTGAAAAAGGAAAAATATGGCAAATTTTAGTTTTTTTGCAGGTTTTAGGTTTGCTGGAAGCTTTAGATAGATAGATAGATAGATGCTTTATTGTCTTCGGATCATAGAAATGATATAAGACTGGTCAGGCATATCTCTATGAGTACATTATTATCTACAAAAATTAAAAATATAGTTGAAGTATAAATACATAAATTTGTCGGTTAAAAATGGAAAGGCATATATTTGGGAATTTCTTAATCACTGTGAATATAGTGTGGATGTTTGTTCAATTCCTGAACAACGAAAAATATTCAACTTTATGGATGTATGGATATCAAAAAACCTGAATGGTTTTGTGGGAATATCAATCTAAGATGCCATAATGGTTCTGATGAACACCAAGTAAATGAATGAATGTTTGATAACGAGCAATATCTTTTGGTAGAGCCTGTCATCAAGTAAGTGCTTAATGGCTATCTGCAAGAGGTTTATAGAAACACCCAGTATCACATATCAATTGAAGAAAATAATATAAACATGAATAAAAAATCAACAATAGTAATTAAAACATGAATTTAATTCAAAAATCAAACATTTCTTAAAATTTTAACTGAATTATATGTAATTTCTTAATATTCAATAAGTTGGTGATGTTTCAATGACAAGTTGTCATCTCATACTTTGTTTTCAACATTTCATAGCTGTTGGTTGCTAAAATTTGTTGATTGGAACTTGAAGCTCATTCGCTGTATCTGACGGTCTGTTACCCTATAGGTGGAGAATAACGGACTGTTGTTGGTGAAATTGGCCCTTAACCTGTTAAAAAATGGTAGTTGAAAAAATAAGCAATATATTACTTTCGATACATTTACTATTAAAACAGACACATGGTAGATCATTTTCTATAGTCAGATATGTAGATTTGTAGGATGTATTGCACCTAAGTGAACGTATATAGTAAAGTTTCGAGTCCGTTTACTTAACCCATTCTTTTTTTACTTTTGGAATAATTGTATCATAAGCCGTAATGGAGGCGTAGTAAAAAGAGTCAACCTAATTGATGATTTTTATAAGAGCCGCTGTGCCTTAGCATCTGGCATTACTTCGACCACCCGATCCAGCTAATATAAAAAAAACACATCGTGCCGACGCTGCTGGATTTCTCTCGTCTGCCGATTAGCAAGTTTTAAGCAGAAGGTCCAATAACCACCCCACTTTCGATACTGCGATGCCACCCCACCCCAAACTTCACCCCACGCACGTCGAGACTGAATAAAAGCCCCATTTACTTTGTAATATTTAATAAGCATCCTTAGCTGGGGGCGATGCAGTAATCCTGTTACCGAATGAGTTTTATTTTGCGCTAACAAGGAATTGGGGCTTTCTCAAGAGCTGCGAGCAACTCTCCACCCTGCTTCATTCGCAGTTTTCAACTTAAATTATGTTCGCCACCGCCGAAGTTTCGCAGCATTCTATAATAGTTGCTACGCCAAAATTACTGCATGAGCAAAAGTAGTTGTGAAATTCGTTGGAGGTCTTAAAACGGATCATAACTAGCGTCAGATCCTTTACAACTTTTATTTAACGAATAAATTGTTGCACTTGCAGCAAATTTTATTTCTAACTACCCAAACGCAGCTCATAATTTAAGACAGAACGGTATTCTTAACCAGTTCAATACTCGTATAAAAAAATGGCGTTAAGTAGGTTGGTGGTGAATAACATTTTTAATTCTTATGCCAAAACTAACAAGGAAGTATTGTAATTGCGGAAAATTTCTAAATTGAGATACATTGTTTTTTTAGTGATGCATGACATCTACATCACGAAAAACCATGTCACTCATTTCTGTCGGTCTGTGACCTGAGAAGGACCGTGCAGATGTTGATGAAATTTTCACATAAGCTTACTATACTACTAAGGATTAAAAAGCTTTTTAGTAAATCAAAATCGGTGTAGTGGGAGTACCGGAACGAAAAAAATAAAAATAGCTTAACCTCCGTTTTTTGACGTTTCAAAGGCTCCTGAACATTTTCGGACATTTTTTGTATAGGTTGAAACTTCTCTGTCATTAAGAAGCTTTTGATCCAGGTAATAACGGAAAAATTAAATGATGAAAGTCCGATGTGTAATGTTTGGTAATTCGAAATAACTTTGCCGTTGTTGGCGTTGCGTGCACGGCGCGATGCTGCATCGTCGTGGAGGCCACTGCCAACTGGGCAATGGGTAGTGACGTCACTGACACACATACAGGGTGTTTTCAAAATTGAGTGATTTGTTTTAACTGCTTGTAGGACTCGTCAAAAGGAGTTGATATACCGAAAATCAGCTATACAGGGTGTAAACGTTATGATAGTCATTATTTAACTGGGTCATACAGGGTGTTAAAAGAAGCAAAAAGTTTCATATCGGCATTTTTTTAGAAAAAAGCGACTTTAAAGTAAAATAAAATCTGACAACGCCGCAATGCCAGACGCAAATTACGACGGAACGCAGTGTAAATAAAGATATATAGTTTATTATTTTTGGCTCTTAGGTATTATTTCATTATTTGATAATGTACTCGCAAAATGCAAACAATTAAAAAAACGGACTTACCACTAACTGTCTCAGCGCTTCACCTGATGTATGAAAGTTTATTGAACGTATTAAAAAAATCCACTTATAAATAGGGAACACAATTTTAATACATACATTGTTTTTCTTTTTAAAACCCACACTACACTTTTTTGTATTTAAAGAAGGTGTTCAAAATATCGTTCTCCACTTTCCACACAAGCTTCATTACGACGAACCCAGTTTCTTCTTACTCTAGGTCCTCGAAGATGTCCATTTATTATTTCAGCCGCATTACATTTTTTTCGCGAAGTTGTGCTTTAGTTGGTATTGGACCAGCCCCATAAACCATCCCTTTAAGTTCTCCCCAATATCAGAAATCCATCGGATTGAGGTCAGGAGACCTTGCTGGCCATTTTCGAGGATCAGGAGCATTTCGACCGATCCAGCGATTTGGATAATGTTCATTCATATTCTGAATAACGCCTCTAAAATTGTGTGGTGGTACCCCGTCATGACGAAACCACAAATTCTGCCTCCGTTGTAATGGCATGTTGTCTAAGGTCTGTTCCAAAAGTTCTGGTAGGTTATTGGCTTGAAAGCTAAGGTATCCTTCTCCTGACAACTTTGGGGGTAACTCGAACTGATCGTCAAGAATACCCGCTCAAATATTTATTTTAAAACGTTGTGGAAATGACCTTCACGAATGGTATGGGGATTCTCTTGGGCCCACGTGTGAGTATTATGGAAATTTAATATGCCGTCTGGCGTAAAAGTGCATTTGTCCGTCGCTAGAATGTTTTTAAAAAAATCCGGATTTTCGATCTTTTAGTCCTACGCATAATTCCTGAGTGCTGATATCTGCATTGATTTCCACGATATTTAAAATTTGTTCCTCCTGCTCTACAGTAACCTGTCTTTCACGAGTGCGAATATTAGTGGGCTGAACACTTCCTGTATCTCGAAGTCTTTGGTACACTTGGCACAAAAGTCCTTCTGTCAGGGTGTACCCGATAAATTTGAGCTGCAAGATTTGAATTCTGACGAGCTTCACCGTAAACTAACAACATGTCGACGAACTCTTGATTCGAGAACATTGTAAATCAACACGACGACGTACTCGAACAAGAACAAAACAACATACTAAGACTGTTACAGTTTGCGATCGATTGCCGGTTCGATAAGAGTGATGATGACCGACGCGCTGTTGTCATATGTGTTTTAAATATTTGATTTAATGAAACTTACTTGCTTACTACAAATTTTGGCTTAACTTAGAAAAACTTAATGCCATTTATTTGTTAGTTACCCAATTTAAAAACGTTTTAGATTAGATTATAAAAATTAGTAAGATTGTGGTCGATATGAATCACTTAAAGTTGTAAACTATAAAGCCATTTAGAGAAAAATCTATTGACTTTTGGACCATGGGTCATATGAACTTTTTGTCTTGTTCTGACCCCCCCTATTACCCATTTTAATAATGACTACCATAACATTTATACCATGTATAAAGTTGCATAATAAAAGAAATAGTAAAAGCTCAAAAATGTAAAAAATGTAATTACTAAGATTTTTTGATATTCTCGACCACTGCCGCGTAGAATCTTAGCGTTTTTTGTTTACTACTCTTATTGTTCATCTAAATTCGGCAAACTTTTGTGTTATTGTAGGTATGGTTTTCAGTACGAGTTTTTGGTTCGACCTTTTGTAACAGTCTTTTAACTGTGTACTTTCATTTGACTGATTATTTTGTGCGGAAAAATGGCCAATGTTTACGAAAACAATGAACTTGTGGACATAATACTAACTTACGGAGAGTGCCAACAAAATGCAGCCGCAGGATGCAGGTTATATGCGGAAAGGTTTTCTTTTTTTTAAAACCTCCAACGAATGCGTAGGGAGTATAGTCAATCTACCTAATGCCATTTTTTCAAGTCATTGCGATGATTCTGAATAAAATATCCTCCTTGGTAAGCATTTAACATTAACATTTCTGCTGCCCCATTAAAGCAACGGTACGTATCCATCCCCGGAACCCATGTTTCCTATAACATACACAGCGCAACGTTGTGAATTCGAACCTATGAATATGTATATATCAAATCAGGAAAGTTAACGAGTGTACACATATGAATGTGTACAGACAGCTCGCCAGGCTATAATATAGTAAACCCATTTCGAAGCGACGGCATAACCACAGCAGTTATACGCTGTGGGATGCGGGATGCTGTTTCCGGATTCTCTGGTTATAGAGAATCCGTGTAAAAGCGGATTTGCGATGTCGTAAAATCGACTATTCACGCAGCAACGGATCTACAAAGTTGCTACATTGATAGTACAGACCATATTGGGTTATAGTAGCATAGATTAGATTGATCGTTCACACTGAGATCGGTTAATGGCCTACACCATCGCAATTTATCCTAGCTCGATCAACAACTGGGCAAGCTTTGTTTGTAGAACATCAACAGAATATCAAAATTTGTCAGAGAGCCTCCTTTTTTTTTATAGGAATCGCTGATCCCACATTCATATATCGCGGCTGCTTGAGTACTGTGAAGAGAGTTGAGAATAATATATATTACCCATATGTCAATGTCAAAGCATTCAGAATATGCATTGTTGGTCAGGTGCTTCAAGAAATACCACTTCATCCACAAAAAATAACTGTATGGTGTAGTTTTCGTGCCGGTGGTGTCATAGGGCCGATTTTTTTGGTTGATGTAAATGACCGACACGTTACAGACAACGGAGGTCGCTACAGAGGCATGTTGCATCGTTACTTTTTTGGTCAATTGGATGGGCCAGACATTGATGATATGTGGTTTCAACAAGACGGTGCCTCAAGCCACACAGCGGGTGAAACAATTGAGATATTGAAATCGAAACTCGGTGAACGTGTTATATCGAGAAATGGTCCTGTCGAATGGCCGCCTAGATCGTGTGATTGAACACCTCTAGACCTTTTTTGTGGGGCTACATTATAGCATTGGTTTATGGTTATTCTGTTGAAAAACGTCAAAGGCAACTGATGATGCTTAAAAAATAGATGAAAATTTACGAACGTCATGGGACTTTGTTATTTTATATTCTGTTGTCGAGCACTTTAAGAAAGGTTGTTGGTTAACAGCACATGTGGTTTCATTGACAAAGCAATTTTGAAGGATATAGAGAGTGAAGAATCTTACCTGGATAATGAACAAGATGAGAAAAAAGCAGAAATACAAAGTAAAAACGTTCTAAATCAACTGCTAACCAAAAAATCTAAAAATACAGATGCTGGAATATGTCGGCAGCGATAGATGTTACAAAATCACAAAAAAAACACAAAATTACCCAACAACCACAGAAGACAACCTACATAGACAGAACCTACGAACTAGACAGATAGATATATGTAATAAAAGATCTGTCTATCAGTCACAATGTTGTAGCCAAACACTATTGTCGGGTATCGAGGCTAATGGCCAGACTGGATGAATGCCCTTTTTACTGTAGACGATTTGGTTCAATTTTTTGAACAAAATATGTTCCGTAGCATCAAACAGCAAATTCGTTGAAAAGCGTACATTCTCCAATAAATTGAAGACACAAGTGGATGAAGGTGTCATTTAACATTTTTTTCTGTGATTTATTTGTTGCAAAAACAAGATAATAACAAACTAATTAAACTAAATATTTAAACTATCAACAAAGTAAAAAGTCCCAATAAAAAATGTTTAAAGTCAATTTTCTTCATACAATGAATCACACTTGTGATCAATTACTCGAAATATAGAACATGTTCTATTTTCCTAGAATATCGGTATTTTTTCGAAGCATTTTTGTAGATGGTATTCCAATTTTTATATCTCAATGTCATAGAGCTCCGCTTTCAAAATTTGATAATCTTAGAAATCCTGAAAATCATGAAAATCTCGAAGATTATGCAAATTTTTAAAATTTTGCAAATTTGTAAACGGTAAATTAAACTGAAAAGAACATTTCAGTGGCCAATACTTCTACTATATGACTTTTTGATCTACAAAAGTGCACTATGCAGGAAAATAGATCAAAGTTTCATCTTTCCAATGACGTAAATTTCTATAAGAATAAATAAAATAAGGGTTGCCCAACGTTGATATAAGTATAACGCCAGACGGACGAACAATCAGATTAAAACAAATATTATTGAAACCTAGAGCTGACACCAAAGTATTTGAATCTCAAGCCTTAGCTTGGTTGTTATATTCCTCAATGTTAAAATACGATTTGATGTCATCGCGTTTTCTAAAATGGCATTAACATGTTGGTGACATATGCCTGGCATTGTAAATCACTTGAAAATGCACTACCGTACACAGTGATGTAATGTAGATTGACGCATAAATGGAATATTATGAGACTTATTTTAGAACAACTAATCTAAACCATTTCAGAGCCATGTAATGTCACTTGATGACAGCTGGACTAATTTCTAACCACATTTTCTGAGACCATTGAATTTATTGTAAGAAACGCCCTGGATACGAGGTAACGCGTTTATCGTGAAAATTATACAGGATGTTATTTAATTAGTTGTCCCAACTTTAACACCCTGTATATTTTGCCATTTGATAACCAAATAAAGTAAACAAACAATTTACCATGAGAATGACAAGTGAAAATACTCTTATTCATGTATTATTACTTTGATCTATTTCCAAAATTTTGGAAAAGTACCTTAAACAGATTTACCATGTTTCTAACATGCGTGGTATGATTATTCAATGCGGACGGTTTGCTTGAATTTAAAACACGTTTTGAGGCTTCTATAAAAGCATTAAATGTGCATTAAATCAAACTCGTGTAAGCAACATCATCAATTTTCAAATCAATCAGTGTATGTGAATAAATATTAATTTTCGCATTGCGCGTAGGGAGCCGAACGGCGTATTGTACAGGATAAAATCAAAGCCAGCATTAAACATTAATTAATTTTTTTTTAGCGACATGAAGCTTTTATCTGCATATTTCCATCCCAACAATAACATAACAATTACGCTGGAATTTGAGCTCATCATTATTGTTTTTTATGAATCATAAGCTCAGTAAAATAGCTGCAGATTCACCATATATCTCATTATGCAATGTAACGTAAAAATAACAGCTGAAAATTTCAAGATGGCGGCTAGGTGCCCTATTGTAATATGTAGCTTATGGAGGTTAATTCACAAATTCTTTTATGCCATAAAACTAATATTTGTTATACATAATTGAATAGATATACAGGGTCCTATTCAAAATCTGCCAGAAATCCTGCGTTGAAGGTGTGGCTTCCTGGTTTTTTTTCAAATAAGTATACTAACATGAAAAATACATAATCACAAGCTCCTATTTATTTAGCACGTTTTAATAGACATCTGTTGATCACGCCACGTTGACAGTGTAAAACATTTTTCTGTTTTCTGAGCAATATGACGGATTTTAGGTTATTCACAAATTCCTTTACAGCGCCGCCATTTTAAAACGAACATGTAATTTGTGACGCATCGTTGGAAAGGAAATTTTGCATAGAGTACGATTATGGAAGAAAACATACAGGTGTCCATTTGAAAAACGAAAGACAAGGTCACTTCCGGTTAAACCGGAGGGGAGAGATAACTCGTTCCACTTTCTAGAAATGCCTCTTAATGACTAATTAAACATGTCCCAATCTTGGAGCGATATCTTCATTTGCCGAAAAAATACAGAGTGCTTCCAATTGTCATTGTCACCCGGTATATTAAATTAAGCAACAATCGTCTAGTTCGTCTGTGGACTGTGACCCAATTTGGTTGAACATCCTCGAAGAAAAAATCTGATTGATATTCTCCAACCTAACTAATGGATCATGAGCTTGAATGTTGCCTCTTATATTATTTTCTCACATCACAAACAACATGGTTCCCTTTAAATCTCAAAGTGCTATTTCTCGCGTTTCAGATCCGTAAACAATGTAACTGACATTTTAGTCAACGACAACTGGGTAGGTTCCCGCGTTTTTTTTTCTTTTGGGCGTGGATGACGAATCCAGTACATTAAAAAAATCGAGAGATAACCTCATGCTGGTGTTGCGTGGTGTCATCTTAAAATTTCTAATGATGGCTTCGTATAGGAATCTGAAAGTGAAAAGAAAAAACAAACGAATAGTCACCACGAAGATAGATAAATAAAATGTTGTAAAAAAAGTGGTATGTACTGAAGAAGGTTGCCGTTGTGACCAAAACGTATAATTAAAAAATGTTTCAAATACGTGTGGTTTTATTGGTGAGAGAAACGTGAGGGTTTATATTCTAGCGTCATAAAGTGATCGCAAGTGAGATATCACACGACCCTTTATTTTATTAGGAAAATGTTTCAAAATGGCGCCGAGCCATCATCTTGAAACTTTAAACCGCCACGTTTACGCTAAAATATAAAATTCGTACTCTTAATTTTAGCTTGCTAACTTAACGATTTCAAAAAATAAATTGTGAGACCTTTTTGAAAAGCACTGTAATGATTAGTGTTTTCAACCCCTAATGCAAAAGGATTTTTTGATGTTTTGTATATTTTAGAGACTAATCAAAAGGTCACAAACGTCGTGAAAGATTTTATTATTTAGAAAAAAAGGCGTTTAAAAGCTGACCAATGTCTAACTACCTTCTTAGACGCAAGTTAAACTTGGACATCTTTGGCAGTATAAGCTTTAATGCCGACAACAAAGTATGAATTTTGTAGAACGAGAATGCCATCTCTGGTCTATTGACTATATTTCCCAATTCCAGACCAACTTAAGCCGACGTCTCTATCAGAAACATTTAATTTTATTCGCATCAGACAAATGCTACGAAGTTTACGATTTGACTTTCTATTTTTCCAAGTTCGGAAGTTTTACTTCCGTGTCGTTTCAATCGGCGTAAATAAAACTTGACTGAAGAGTAATAAAATCTCTCTGATATGAAATCAATATTGCGAATAGTTCTGGAAGTTATCCACGATAGATAAATTGGAATTGGGAACATCAAAACAAAATTGCTGATCTGCTGTTTTTGGGGTGCACTTAAGTCGTGCAAAGCAGATTGTTCTTGGCAAAGTTTTTTGATGGGGCTCATTATAGTCACAAACACATTTTTACGAGTATAGATTGGTCAAAAAAGACATTGTGTTACAATTTCTGTTGCCTGTAACAGTTTTAGTAAAAGAGTAGATTACGAAAGCATAATACGAATTTAAGGTATAGTAAAAAGTGTTTTTTTCAGAACATAAGTATTTTTTCATATACTCTGGGGCACTCACGAGCAATATTCTATAACGACCCAAAAATATATTTTGAATCCATTAATTCATATTTCGATATCTATTTACAAACTGCCACATAAAAGAAGTATACATCTCTGTACCCTGTTTTGAGCACCATCTGAAGTGATCCATATTGGCTGTATTAAAAATGCACAGTGATATCGGTGTTCGAAACGTCTCTACGTAACTTGCCAGATCGGGGAAGCAGACAACCGAGTACCTGGGAAACCACGTGAATGGAAAACCGATAGCTCGAAAACTCAAAAACTAATGAACAAGGTAATCGGGAAACTCTGCAGCTCGTAAAATTATAAAAACTCGAAGACGAAAAGCTGCTTTGTCGGATCTTAGTTATTTCACTTGCTGGTACACCTTGATAGATGTAGCAAATAGTCAGAATTCATTATTTTAACCTTACAAAGTTGTTTATCTCTCGTGGATTGCAAATCAAATTAAACCATATTCAAAGAGAAAAAATGCATTAAAACGATCAACTCGCTGAACTAAATCAAATATACACATATTCATATTTCTACTGCAGATAAAAATGAGGACGAGAGTTTCCCAATTTCATTTCCCTCCTTTGTGCTGAAAAATAAACTAACATAAACCTACATGAAGCTTTGCTTTACGAAAACGTCCCGAAGGCATACAAAATAAAAAAATCCATTAAAAGTTCTTCATAAAGCCGACAGGGTACAAAAAAGCTGTGCCCTAACTAACCCCTATTGTTTTTTCTTTGAACCCTGTCCGTGAGGCTGACTGGTAAATTTGCGCTGACAACGTTAATTTAGCCCTTGTTAGAATGGAAATTAGTCATGTAGGCCTGTGACGATCCACCCTTTACGTGTCGGGCGTCTCATATTACTGTTTACGTAGGCGAGAAAGAAAAGATAAACAAACGTAGGGATACCCGACGCGTAAACTTCGATTTTATGGGATCATTGAAGAAAATTAATCCGTTTACGGTATAGGCTGACCTACAATTCATAATCAATGTATTTGGATCTTGATAGTGTACTGACAAAACCATAATAGCTACTGCTTGCTTATGATTTAAACTCCTTGCCAGCAATAAGATGATAGTTCGTCTTGTGCGAAAAGCAGCTAATATCGCATGCAACTTATGGACAGGTTTAACTTGCGACGTGGAACTTCGTATGGAGCACAACAAAGGTTGTCAAATAAAGTGATGTTTTAGCTGCTCACTCGTATAAAGCTGAAAATCATATCTCATGCTTTATTTTTACCTCGGTATAGGTATAGCTCAAAAATAGTAAGAACCCTAACCGATCGTGCTACCGGTTTGGATGTTGTCTGATTTGTGTAATTTCCAAATTGGGGGATTTGACTTACTAGATTTACTAGAAGATTCGCTTTTCTATTCGCGTTTTCCCGCAAAGAAAGCATCTATAGTTATGATACTTAACTCTTGCTATCTGCCATAACCAAAGATATCGCTGATGATCTAACAAATGTTTGTACCAAAGCTGAAGGACATTGTACGCCACTGCTAACGTGGCGTAACTTTGTATCGACAAAGTTGGTGAATGAGGATCCCGTATTTACAGTTTCGTACGATGTGTTTGGCTATTTTCTCCCGTTTCGGTACCGGACTAAAGAATGGAATAATCCGAGCTGGAGCACTATTTCTTTTGGAATATCGCTAGAATAATATAGTTGTAGTCAGGTTCAGAAAAATGTACTTTAGCCAGGAAAAAAACTAGTTTTTCCATTTTCTAATATGATTCAAATCGTGCTCGTGGGTTAATCGTGGTTTCCTCATGATGATCTCATCTTTATCCATGTCACGCGACTTCGAAGAGGTCGTTAAAACATAGAATCGCATTACATCGCTTTTCGTCTTCGAAGACACCGATCACGTTCTCCCCCTTAATTCTCAGACTGATCAGATAAAGCCCCCTTGGCGTACGTAAAAACTCACCCCGTCAGTTTATTCGAAGATATTCACACCTAATCGACACTAAAATGTCTCAGATATTATATTACTTTGATACGGGATTCCCCCGAAAAAAAGCTGTATTTTGTTCCTATTGAGAAATAACTACATTTTTAGCCCTTCCTCAATCCCTTTAGCTTGAAGGTGCCATACAAACTCGGTGTCACTCAAACAAAGTAAACGATTTCTGGATCCAAGGTCAATGACCTTTGACGTCAAAGTCGATATTTCACTCCTTAATTGAAGACCGTTGACTTTAGGACCAATGCCATTTGATTTCAGAGTCAATCACTTTTAGTTTCAATGACAACCGACAGGGTCATCGGCTTTCGACCACAAACTCAACGATGCTTCGGGAATGAGGGTAGCCCGGTTTGCATTTGGTGCTTCCACAGATTGGCTACTCTTATGAACGAATTTTTCTTCAACAATAATACTTAAGATGCACAGGGAAGCGATTCGTTTCGCGCGAAAATGTCATTCGGCAATGCCTAACGTAATATATAAAGGTTGATTTCCTTTTTAAATTGGTATTAAAATTACACTCTTCTATAATATGTAACACTCGATACTTTAGTCCAAAGAAAACACCTTCAAGTTATTTATGAAAAACAATTCCAGTTAGATGGCTGCCGAGGCTGGCCTGACAGCAGTCCATCCTCTTAACCCAATTTTGATGCACATTTTCGATAGTTTGTGGGTCTATTTCATCAATAGCTCGACTCATATTTTCCTTAAGAAGATCAATTGTTCGAGAATCGGTAGTGTAATAGCGGTAGATCGATTGTTTCACGGCTGGTGTGGCATGTGCGCCGTCCTGCTGGAACCAGAGATTGTGCAATTGCATGTCATCTAATAGTGGCCACAAAAAACTCCTCTACATGTCTCTCTCTATAGCGTTCGCCGTTTACCGTCAAGCTGTTCCCATCTTCATCTTGACAAAAAGTAGGGACCAATAATCCTACCACTCCAAAAGCCACACCAAACAGTTGCACTTTTTGGATGCATTGCTTTTTCTATGACGACATGTGGATTTTAAGAACCCCAAATCCTACAGTTCTGCTTGTTAACGTAACCTCCCAGATGAAAATGGGCTTCGTCCAAAAAGACGATTTCGCCACCAAAAGTGACGTGCATTTCCAATTGATTTAGAGCCCACACAGAGAAACGATATCGAAGCGGATAGTCATTTTGTTGCAATTCTTACACAAGTTGCACCTTGTAAGGAAATAATCCCAGGTCGTTATGCAATATTCTCCGCACAGAAGTGCGACTGATGCCCATTTGTTATGCTCTGTGACGGGCTGACATTCTTGCATTTTCACGCACACTGGGCAACAGCAGCAATGTTTTCGGTTGTACGTACGGGTCGAACACGCTCATACCTTCTGTTATCCACAAGCAGGCCAGTTTCACGAACTTTCTTCACGAATTTTCTTATACCAGTCGCTGAAGGAACTTCATTCCGACCAAATTTTCGCAAAGTTTCTGCAACACATCGCTTACTTCGAAAATAGTGTTTCAATATTTCCCACCTTTGTAAAAAATTAAAACGATCCATTGCTGACAGCGGAAGTTTGAAACAATATATCTGTCAATACGTTAAGAATGGAAGTGTTACCAACTCTCAAAATAATACCAACTCGAAAAAACCAACTGATGGCCCACCCTTTATAATTTGGTGAAATTATCCTCGCAAGTTGATTTAGCAAGCATCTCGACTAAGTGTAGTCGATATATTCAGATTCGTTAAAGGATATAGTCTAGTGAAATTAACTTCGCAATTGTATTTTGCAGACAGCTCGGTCGAGAGCAATCTACGACACCGGGCGAATTCAGAGATATAGCCTGGTGAAATTACCTTCACAAGTTCATTTAGCAAACCACTAGAAAGGGAGAAGTCCACGTTGATAGACAGAATAACGGAAATAGTCCGGTCAAATTAGCTTCGCAGGTTTATTTGGCAAACGGCTTCAAACTGAAGAGTCGAAGTTTTCGGACAGAGTGGAACAGATAAACACCTTGAGAGAAAATAGTCGATGTGGTCAGGTGGATTAAAAGATACAGTCAGAAATTAGGCAGATTCTCATTCCTGTGACTGATCTGTTAATCTTCCTTTGGATTACCAAGAAACTGATCTATATTAAACATTTTCTATGTTTTCAGAGACCACTGCAATTTTCCATAAATACGTTCTGACAGTTCAATCGACAGTACACTATCACGTTATCAAAAATTTCAAATTACATTAACATTGTATTAAGTTCCTTTACTTTCTCCTTCCCTGTGCTTGCAGGTATCAGCTACTCCTCTGGGAGACAGCCCTAAAATTAGGGGAGAAAATAGCAGCTTCATAATTCCGTTGAGTATATTATTTTTCAAGAATGGACCTGATGTTCTCCAAGGGGATATGTTAAAGTAAATACGTTTAGAAAATTGTGAGGGTAACGTCAACGTATTTGTTTAGAGGGTCTTGAAAAAAAGCGTAACGCACTGTGAGACTATGGTACGTTTTCAACCTAACATCACGAGTATTTACTTAAGGGTGATTCTGGCTCACTTTGTTACCCTGTCCATAGAGTTCTTGAGGTCGGTGACGCATGTACCTACCACTCTTGAAGATCAGAAGGTTACCTGTATCCGAAGAAGGTCATTGACCTTTACCTGTATACCTGAAGAAATATATTATCAACGTGGCTGGCTGGCATAACTGATAACTATACTACCAAAACAGGGGTCCTGCGTTCGAAAACAAGCTAAATACAACTTTTTTCTATAATAGCAATATTTGGAATGCACTCCAAGAATTACGTCACAGCGGACTATTAGAACTTTGTCTTCAGGACGGTGGCTACAACTTGCACTTAAGAAACAAACCTCTCTTTTATTCTGATCATCTTAAAGAATTATTCAGGTATAAAAGTATCACTTCTTTCGCACAGGTGCTTCTTTTAACCCAGGTAAATGACCTTCTGATCACTGAAGATCACTTCTTCAGAGGCAAGAATGGTTCGTGCGTCATCCACCTCGAGAAGTTGGTGGACAGGGTATCAAACTGAATCAGAATCACCCCTGAGTAACTACTATCATGCAAGCGCATGTTACCTGCAACTTGCTAGTATGGAAAGGCACCTGGCCAGGCATTTGTGACGCAACATGTTTATTTATTTATTTTATTTATATACAGTTTGGGGTGTTAAGAGGTAAACCCAACACACACCCTCAGTGAACTAAAACTAAACTTACATAAAATATCGTATACATATATTGCATTATTGAATACTTCAATATTAATATTTTTTTCTTCCGATATTGTTGTAACAACATAAACTGAGTGAGTAGTTCTAATTATGAGCAATAAACTATTAATTTTTTAATAAAAGGAGTATACATAATTTAACATTTACTTACGTTTAATTAAAACAGAAATAAAAATTAAATTGAAATTATACCAGAAATGATATTGGAGGTGATAACTTGAGCTATATAAAAAAAACATTTCTATTTTAGTCTGCCATAGAGCTGTAATACTCATACTTTAAAGCCTTTTTCAGGAAGGTCAAGCTAATGTTGAATAAATCTATATTACAGAAATTATTATGATTTTTTTGAGCCCTGACCAAAGGGGAATTAAGACCAAGATTAGTTCTACGGAACGGTATTCTAAACAGATGATAGGTTCTAAACGTTCTATCAGGAGTGTTAAAGTTCAAGTTTGCCAAAAGATCCGGACAGTCAGTGAGGCCATTCAACAATTTATGAACACAGCAAATGTCAGAAATCGTTCTTATATCATTTAAGGAAATCATATTGAACTGTTATAATTTGCGTATAATGATGATCTGTAACAGGTTGGTGAGTTTTATGTGCTAACATCTTCAAAAATTTGTGTTGAATTCTTTCTATCCTGAGTATATGTACATTGTAAGACGGATTCCATATTACTGATGCAAACATCAATTTGTTGTGTATATAAGCGTAGTACAATGAAAGAAGCGTTTTTGGGTTCGTAAATTCTCTGCATGTCCTGTTTATGAACCCTAGTGTTCTATTTGCATCATTTATGATGTGCTCTACGTGAGTGATGAATGAGAGTTTCTCATCATGTTGCAGATGATCCGAACATTTGGCACCTTTATTCCGATGTCTGCAAAGAACTGCGCATATTTTGCACACTCAACAAGCCGCGGCGCAAGTTGCGGTCATGTTTCAGGCCGCAGCCACTTAGTGCGTTTTTGTCCTAGACGCTTAATCTGCAATATGTTGCAGACTGTTTCCATTCAAAAAAAAATGGCATATGTGCCGGTACATGACGCGACATATATTTCAGAGCAAATTTGTTTTAATGGAAACGTACCTTTAGGAACACACATGTCTAAAATGGTAATTCGTATTATTTATTCTTGTCATAATCAAAGAGGTGCGGTTTTGGAGATGTAATGTCTGTGTTAAAAGAAAATCAAACACTCCGAAGTGACGCTCCTGGTTACATTTCCATTCTGGCAGACCAATAAAAAGGACTTCCAATATCCCCAGGAAACATTGATACTATCTGACAAGTGGTTCAGGCGATGCAATATGAAATCCTGTCTGCAGGTTCATATATCACGGAATTCCGGGTCTACACAGAATTTCAATTATGAAAAATCGTACGGATTGAGGAATAACAGTAGACAGAAGGTTTCATGTTGCAGGAATAGATTTATGATATACTGAGGACCTTAGGAAGAAATTAACACAGAATGGAGTATTCTATACTTGATCAAAATTGCATTTTTGATAGCTAGAACATACTGTTTACTGTGGCTGTGACCATTATCCAGTATGATGTATACTGAGTGACAATAAAAGGTAAACACCTACTTATGTTTATTAGAATTCAAGAATTTTTTACATATCGATTTATCTTGCCATGCATAACCAGTGATAAAATGTTAAGTTTTTCTGGTGGTTGCGTGTATTGTTTGGTGATAAGTTTTCGTACATCTACGGTCATCTAATCTAACAGAGTTAATAAAGTAATGAGTCCAGAGACATGTTTGTAATACATAATTATGGATACATTCCATGCTAGGATTAAACTACTCATCCTGATTGATGTACAAATATTTTATCAAACGGCTGTACAATTCAAATTTGTTAAGCCAACATTCACCCAAAAAATAACTCCCTCTCAGACTGAGTCATTTCGATGCCTTAAACCCAACCACAGCACCGCCTTCCCTAAAGTGTTCACGACATAACCAAAGAATCTCGTTCCGTAATTAAAACTGCTTCTTCTTTGACCGCAACACAACCCCCTGTGTTTTCGATATTCTCTCATCTGCTGCCGACTTCTATTTACATGTCAAGATCTGAATGAGTTCATCACTGAGAACGAAACGTGTCACGGAAGAGAAACGTTGTTCTACCAATTATCGAGCCCTCCTGCTTCTCTTCTAATGTATAAATGCTTTTAGCGGCTGCCTGCCAATTTTCTGTGAGAGTTGCTTACAGAAAAGTAAACCCTCAATTTTGATAGAACGGTCGACATAATAACAATACTGATCTTTACGACCTTCTGATTACCGCTAGTCTCTATATAGGGTTGTCCAATAGGGACGCAGGAAAGTAAACGTCAATTTGACACAGACGCCATCTTTGTTTTCTGTCAGCGACATGTCATTTTGTTAGTTGAATGTTTACCATTGATCGCTATGGAGTCGTATTCAATTGAAGACCGCATTAAAGTTATTCAAGAGCACTACAAAAATGGTGCAAAAATAAAAAACACGTTTCGCGCGCTTCGTGAACATTTCGGTCGCAACAACCGCCCAAACGAAACAACCATCGGTCGTCTGGTGCGTAAATTCTGCCAGGCTCTGGCCGGCCAAGGAGCGTTCGCACACCGGAAAATATTGCTGTTGTGAAGGAAAGTGTGAGAGACGATCCGAAACAATCAACAACGCGTCGATCCCAAGAATTGGGCATTTCGAGAACCAGTTTGCTCCGCATTCTCCACAAGGATTTGAATGTACACGCCTACAAGATCCAATTGACGCAAGAGCTGCGTCGGGCCGACCATTTTTCGCGCCGAACGTTCTCATATTGGCTCCTTGAACACCGCCAAATTGATGTCAATTTTTCATCAAAAATCATGTTCAGCGACGAAGTGCACTTTGAATGGGACGGTAAACAAGCAAAACTGCCGCATCGGGGCGAACGAAAATCCCCGTGAGTATCAAGAGCAGCCGATGCATCCTCAAAAAGTGACTGTGTGGTGTGCATTGTGGTCAAAAGGCATCATCGGACCTTACTTTTTCGAAAATGCGGCCGGGGACGCCGTTACCGTCAATTCTGAGCGATATCACGTGATGATAGAGGACTATGTTTTGCCGCAACTTGAAGGAATGGATATGGACGATGTTTATTTCCAACAAGACGGTGCAACATGCCACACAAGCAACGTCAATATCCATCGATTGCAGTCCTTCTTCGGTGATCGCGTGATTTCGCGCAGAGGAAATGTGCCATGGCCACCAAGATCGTGCGATTTGACTCCCTTGGACTTCTTTTTTACGGGGATATTTGAAAAGCAAAGTCTACGTCGACAAACCAGCCACCCTCCAAGAACTCAAAAACAACATCATTGCCGAGATAAATGCCATAGAACCGACCATGTTGCAAAATGTCATTGAAAATTTCGACCATCGCGTGGACGTCTGTAAATCCAGTCGTGGTGAACATTTGAGCGATATTATTTATCATACATAAATGGTATAAATGAACCTTCAAAATAAAGTACCCAACTTGATTTGAATATCAATCTTTCTTGTTTTAATATGCGTTTACTTTCCTGCGTCCGTTTTGGACAACCCCATATCATCAATCAGTGTTGCACAGTCTTATTTCGCTAGACCTCGTTTCATGGATAGAGGATAGTTACTCAGCTTTTGTTCGTTTTCCTACCTCAAGCTCACACCATGCTGATGAGTTTCCAAATAGCACGAGACAGCTGTCCTTATTGGTCCGCCAATACTTATGCACTGTTACAAAAGAAGTTCTAAAACACCCTGTATAACTACCTCATAAGTATGTGTCGCTTAGTCTGGCTCATTGATATAGAATCTCTAGGGGATATAGCATATCTTTGGTCATGGGGTCCGGTCAAGATATGGTTATTGTACAAATCTGCCAAAGTGACATTCGTTTATGACCTAGCCGGGATTTCCTAAGGATAGTTCGTTTTCATACGCCATTTACGGTATTATATTCTGTGCATAATTGTAAACAATGATTGGGTCTGTGGGTACTAACATCTCGTATCATAAAAGGAGAACATTTGCTGATAAGTGAACCTTTTGTCACATTACAAGTGCTGGATTTGATCTCAAATTTTGCTGGTAAGAGTTTGATCATTAAGAAGAATAGTTGAATACAATTTTGGAAACAGATTAGAAATTATATAGATCCTGCAATTTTGCTACTCAAGCTGTCTTACTATGGTTTTACTGACGCTGCACTCAATTTGATACGCACGCTGTTATTTGTTAAATATAAATCAAAAGGTCCTATCAGCTTCGAAAATATCACAGTCAGTTGCTATAAAGTTTGGTGTTCCTCAAGGTTCCATATTGGGACCTTAACTTTTCTCTCTGTATATATCAGATTTTCATCAGTATGTCCATAATTGTGCAATCCATAAAAATTATTTTAGGTTTCAACAAAAAGATTTAAAAGTGGCAGAGGCATTGCTCAACGGAAAGTTAACAAGGCTAGTAGACGTCTCGTGCTCGCATAACCTAAAAGTTAATCCATCGAAATGATAGCCGGCTTCCAATAATGAATGAGTGTAAAAACCTGGGACTCTGGATTGACACAGTGCTAAAATACAAAAAGCATGTAAATTTGTTATGTAGTGCATCATACTGCATTTTGAAGCACTTTTATCCCCATAGGCAAATAACTACTTCATTAAAGCTGAAACTGTGTGAAACATTGATTATGTCAAAGACCAGTTATTGTGACACTATATGGCCCCACTCTATCATATAGTGAACAAAGAAAATTATAGCGTATTCAGAATTCGTGCGTCAGATTTTCTTGCAGAATACGAAAGTTTGGTCATATTTCTTAAATTTAAGAAACTTGGTATTTTGCGGATTAAAGGCATGCAAAAACTCCACTTATTGACACTCACACATAAGCTGTTAGCTACCAATAAACCACGATATTTGCATAAAAAGTTAGCACGATGTAGTGACACAAATCAACTGAATACAAGAAATAGAGATATGTTAGTGATACCTTTACATTCTAAGGCAATTATTATAATGTTAAATCCCGAAATTATTCACTTTTTAATTTTAAAAAGAGACTTAAACTAAAACTACACACCGAGGTCTGATGATGAACACAAAATGCTGGGAAAAAAAAGATTGAAATCGATTATTGAACCCACACTATAACGTTTTTTTATGGCGAAACGCGATACTTTTTCTCGCTTGCGCTTTGGGGTTGTCCCTTTATTGTCGTTGTAAGTTTTTTACGACTTCGCAAGATATAAATTTATTGTACCATTTTGTTTGATTACCTTGCCAGTAGGTACATCGAACGACCAACCTATATCAGACGGTAGCAAACTATCAAGGCGAGGAGTGTTTATTGCTTTTTATGAAGCAGCAGTGAGTAATATCTTTTAGAGCTGTCAGCGTCGTTGAGCGTACTCAAAAGGTTCCGTTGTTTCGCCGAGAGCAAAGCCAAACGACGGTGTTTTTTCCGATACGTCGAGGCGACATTCTGCTGCCGGAAGATGCCATGTTAATATGGTACATTACGAGTTGGTTTACGATGGGAAATGGAATTGCAGCCTTTCATTAGAAAAGTTTGCATGAAAGTAAACAATGTATGGCTATGTCGAAGAAACGGCTGGGAAATATATGGCTCAGGTTATAAAACGGGGAGGGGA
Organism: Acanthoscelides obtectus; assembly: GCA_963669975.1. Lineage (NCBI taxonomy): Eukaryota > Metazoa > Arthropoda > Insecta > Coleoptera > Chrysomelidae > Acanthoscelides > Acanthoscelides obtectus. The sequence goes on from CAVLJG010000005.1 coordinate 11,622,639, forward strand.
TCTGTCAGGCACACTTGGTAAGGTATTTTGATGGAAAGCAGTATGGAATAATATGCTAGTTGGCTGATGGACACAATTTTACAATATGTATTCATACGATTTTTTTTATTAACCTGCTTTATAGCAAAAAATAAAACATATCCCCCTCTCGTGTAGTTTTAGTTTGTTAGCTTTATTTTCATTATACATACTTAAAAAAAATATGAGCCCAGTGAGCTTAACCTTTATGGTTTATGGTTAATGGTGAATTAAAAAAAATTAACTCTGCTTTTCTGTATACAGGGCGATTCAGAAAAGAGAGAGAATATTTTCAGGGCATAAATTAGATGACTCGATTAATATAGACTTAAAATTTTATACAATGTATTACTAACAGAATAGCCAATACATACTAAAAACTAGAAATTGCGAAAGATACACTACTACATGATTTTTTTAAATACTTTTTGAAATTCTCTAAATTTATTGCTTTAGTATCAGAGGGTAAAGCATGTACATTAGTAGTATTATAAGTAAAACAGTTAGTAAAAATTGTGTTCTGTGAGGAGCATTGTTACTGAATCAATAAAGCGAATATGTCGTGAGTGCATAGAACCAAGAAATGTTGACTATTTTTTCAAAAATTTGAATATATTAATAATAGATAACCTTTAATATTTTATTTTTTAAGTTACACATCTGCAGCATGAATCTTGAATTTTATGCAAGCGCTTCACAGATACTGAATAAAAAAAAAACGTAATCTAAAAACGGATGATAATGTCGCAGTATGTAATTTTTTAAATAATTATTGTCTCACACCGAATTTTTTTTAGTTTCGTAAATGATAATTTGCCGAAGTACTAAAAAAACTTTTTGTAAAATGAGGTCTAAAATTCAGACATTCATCAAGATATATGCCTAGATTTTTTACAATCCCACATACTTTTATAATTTCACCATTTAATGATTTAATGATATAGTCGAATATATCTTAATTTGATTTCTAAATTTTTTAGGAGAGAGTGAATTTACTTTTGATTTTTCTGGATTTAATCTAAGATTGATGAAATTTTTCAAACTTGTCTCAAGGCTCAAGTGTCTCCATAAACCTCTTGAGACATTTTTGTCAGAGAGTAAAAAGTCGCTTTGAATATTTCAGATAAAATCTTTATGAAAAACTTCAATCTGTTCTGCTTTGGAAATAAGCTGAAGTTAGTGAAGTCTGACATCCATAGTTCAGTCTCATCGGTAGCGAGAAAATTTACAATACCCTGCATCATAGTAATAGAACTTTCAAGGACTTCTTCTTTTTTGTGTTATTTATGGATGTATCTTCTAGGCTAGAAGTAATGCCGTTCCTCTCTGGAATACTCTGTACATTATATAAAGCGATCGGTATCGGGGTATATTACCCTTAGTTTTAATTCCCATCGATTTTCAGTTAATTTACATCTCGATTTTTCTTCCCCAAAATACAATTGTCAAAGCCAAACGACATGATGAAAACGAAATTTGTCTCAGTTGTGTCGCTACCGCAAAAGTTGTGCAACTTTGCAATGTATTGTGCTGGTTTGGAAACTGCATATTTCAACCCATCAACCTTTAAGCTTTTTTCTCGCTTTATACTTTTCAAAACAAAAAAGAAACTGATGAGCATGGCAAGTAGAATCTTTTCATGTATGCCTTTTTTAAACCTGTTGATGGTCAACAAATAAAAAAAAAACGTTTAAATCCTTTTTTGAGCTCATAAATGTTGGATATTTATTAAGCTGTCGGTATCGGAGTATATTACCGTTTCCCTCGAAATCCCGTGAATTCGTGAAACGATTCGGTATTGATATTATACACATATAGTGTAAAATATGCATCTGCTAAAGTGTAGAGAAAATGGTAGAGACGCTTGTACAGATTACAAACTACGCTTTACATTAATTGATTAATAATAATAATATAATCATAATAATAATAACGTCTTTCTTAAATAACCAAGAGGTACACAAACAGCGAAGCTTAGCTAAGGCTACTCTTACACTTAACTGTTTATGTCAGTAATTTAAGATGTTCAGAACAAGAAAGAAAGCAATAATAACACATATACTCAATCAAAAAAAAAACACACACATGTTACATCTGTACTAAGTATAGCACTTGCCTAACCACCAGCGATCAACATATATTTAATATCTATGTTTTCGGATTCAGGCATTGATTTTAAACTATTTCCTAACTGATTATAGAAGAGCGCCGCGTTATATTGGAATAAAGAAGAAGTGTGCGGAGAATATTATAACGATTTCTAACAGCCCTGTCATGAAGTTCGTAATTAAAACATCCCTGTATTGACAAATAAACGCGAACAATCGCCTGATTTAGAATTCTATGCATGGCAAATCTCCTTAGAAAGCTACAGTGTAGAATTTTCTCAATTGTAAAGACACTTCCCACCCTTGTTTCTTCTTCTGAAGGTGAAGGTTTCTGTTAATTAAATTTCATCGCCTGACTAAACGCATTAGCCGGCGACCGACCGGGAGTTTGGCGATGCAGCTTGTTCAAAATTTTATTAACCATTTTCCTTTTTTACAGTCTGTGTTTTTTGCCCGAAGCAGCGTTTGCGAGCCGTAGCAATGTTTTAGTGGTGTATAAAATATTTAACTACCGCTGTCTCGTCGTGTCGCCGGCATTGCCGGCTTTGTCTTGTAATCGAGGTTCAACAGTTTTGAGTTATTTTAGCCTTAGCGACATCATCTTTTAAAAAATAAGTTGAATATATTTCAGATCCAAATATTTTTGTATGCGTGTTCACGTAGAATGTAATCTTATTTTTTTAAGAAAGCTTGTCTTGTGAGCTATAAAGACAAAACCTTAACAAGTCCAGTTGCTCACATTAAATATACAGTGTGTTATAGAATGTTGTCAGGGCAATTAAAGAGCAGATTCAGACCCAGAAAATATGCATAAATACATACTAGCGTAAGTCCGCAAATGCTTCTTTTCCCTAATAGTCTAAACTTGCTCGTTTTTGATAGTTCACTTTAAATGTATTATGTACGGTTAGAGTATCTATTCGCATCATAGCGAGCTGGCGCCTAAAATTTTTGTTTTAAAGTCTTTACTTTTTACGAAAAAAAAAAAATCAAAATTACTTCGTCAATCAGTACACGGATATGTTTATCACTATTAAAAAATAGTAATCAAGCTAGACTGTTTTCAACATAATAATAACAATAAACACTTTTCAGCAGAGAGAAAATATTGTGATTGATATAAGCTACTTCATGTGAAGACAAAATAACGTTCGACATTAATTTAAACCAATTTGATGAAAAGTCAATCCCAAATCACTACATTTCGTTGGAGTTTCTCTTACTTACGTCACTTGTTATTTGGAGTATCTATGAATTTGGCCTGAGTTATTTTACTGTTTCTTTTTTTACCGTTGGAAGAGCTGTTTTGTACGAAATATTTACGTTTAAGGGCATTAACGCTTGGTGTTGTTTGTTTTGGTGTGTTATCCGACATGCCCGGAGTGGCTGTGGACGATTTAAAAATGTAGGCAAATTCCGAGGGGTCCGCAGTCCGGTTGTAGCAGAGCATGGAAAAACGAAATTACGGCGGTGCAACGGCTTCCAATTTCACGCTAAATTGCTTCGCTCGCGATACGTACTCGCACTCACACATCGCCTGTTGGAGCACCAGGGGCGGACTAGAACAAAAATGTGAAAAAATGTAATCAGAATCAGTATTGAAAGGAGATTGTCAAAATTTATAGCATTTTTATTCTTGGCAGCGACTAAATCAACTGTCACCTCGATGTCATACTCAAGTGGCCGACACGGGTAATACCTATTTTGAAAAGTGACATTGTGTAAATTTTTTTTGACATTGTAGGTATTGGTTTTTGGTGAGATTATGTAGGCTTTTCTACAAGATGTCAACTTAGCACTAGCTGATGAACACGATGTGAACTCGTTTTGTAGTTGTACGTGTTGCCTAAACGTCATGAGGCTTCAGTTATCAATGTTTCGCTATAATGTGATGGAAAATCTGCTAATTTGTATACTATAGCTAGAAGGAAACGGCAATGCATAGGTGCATAGTGAGGATATGTATGCTAATAATATGTGTTGATGACAATTCGATTGGATTCTTGCCTCAAATACACTTACTTGAGATTCAAACGAAGAAATTAATTGCGCATCCACTTTTCCTTAACCATTCTGGAAATTACATATGCAAATCTGCTGAATTTCAACAATGAGAGAGATAAGAATTAATTATATTCACTGCACACTGCCGAATTACAAGTCATATAACACTGGTCAACAAAATTTTAACTTTGTCGTGCCACACGGACTTTTTTGATATTTTTTACTTTAATTGGTGATTGTAAGAAAAAATAGACAATTAAAAAAAATTTGCTAGACAAGGATTTTATTCTATTGAGTAATTTAAAATATTAAGAAAAAACACAGATCTCGTAAATCAAAAGTTATTTTTTTTTTATAAATGACTTAATAATCTAAGATTTTCTTGAATATTTAGCTTCTGGTTGGTCCCTTTTAATTGTCCAGCAGTAATCTGCTGACATATTTGGGCTCCATTTGCCCTGGTACCACTTTTCCATATTAGAAATGTCCTGATGGAACCTCTCACCATGCTCGTCGCTGACAGCCCCTAAATTGTCAGGAAAAAAATCCAGGTGCGAGTCTAAAAAAAGGATCTTAAGTGACATGTTGCAACCCAATGCTTGATATGACAATAATAGCTCGCTAACCAACTCTCTGTAGCTGTCACTCTTGTGGTTACCCAAAAAATTTGCAACAACATTTTTAAAAGCCTTCCATGCAGATGTTTCTAAATCACTTAATTTTTCTTCAAATCTTGAATCTTTTATTAACTCCCTAATTTGAGGGCCAACAAAAATACCCTCTTTTATCTTTGCATCACTTATTTTAGGGAATTTTTCTTTTAGATACAAAAATCCACTCCCATTGCGATCCATTGTCTTCACAAAATTTTTTATTAATCCTAATTTGATATGCAATGGTGGTAGAAGCACATTATTTGGCTGTACAAGGGGTAAATACTTTACGTTTTTTTGCCCAGGAACTAACGATGCACGCGTAGGCCATGTTTTTTTATATAGTGATTAGTTCTGTCTAGGCTATCCCATTCACATAAAAAGCAGCAAAACTTTGTATAACCCAGCTGCAGTCCAAGTAATAGTGCAACAACTTTAAGATCACCGCAGATTTTGAAGGAATATGTACTGTAATTTATTTTTTTGAAGTAAAAGTTTCATATTTTCATAGGTTTCTTTCATATTTGCAGCATGGGCCAGAGGTACAGACGGAAGCTTATTTCCATTATGCAATAACACTGCTTTTAGACTTGCTGTCGAAGAATCAATGAATGAACGCCACTGAGAGAGTTCAAAATCTATGTCCAACATTTTCATAATCTCATTTATGTTATTGCAAAACACCAAATCTCCATCCTGAGAAAAATACGTTCTGAAGTGTTGATCACGGTTTCGAAAATAGCTAACTTTTGTATTATGATGTAGCAAATTCCATTCTTTTAGACGTGATCCTAGTAGTTCTGACTGCTTTTTTGACAAATTTAAATCCCGAACCAAATCATTTAGGTCTCCTTGAGTTATCAAATGTGGCTCGTTTACAATTCCTTTTAACTCAAAGTCATTGTCCTCGTCAACACATTCACCTGAAGTGGACGGTTGTGAATTGTTCTCAACAGACGTAGTTGCAACTGGTATTAGTTCTGGCAATTTTTTACAATGAGAGACTGGTCTTATAGCCGAAGATAAGTTAGGGTAAATAACTGTGGTTTTTTTCTTGTAATTTATACCTTTTATGTCAGTGAGACAAAAATAGCAATCTGAAACGTGATCTCGCTGTTCAGTCCATATCATGGGTACAGCAAACGGCATAGGTCGTGGACCTTTCTTCCAGTCAGTTAAATTTTTCACACACGTTATGCAACAGACATGAGGGGCCCAGGATTTGTCTTGATGGGCGACAGAAAAACCAAAACATTGGTGATAACACTCCAACACAAGATTCGTAAAATTTCGTCGTTGTTTTTTGAATGTTAGTTCTCCGCAGACATAACAAAAAGAGTTAGGTTCATTATTACACTTCCTCGACATATTCACAGAGTTAATAAATCACAAAAAAGTGTTCAAATTCAACAACAAATATCTTTATAAGGATTTACTTGTAAGCGTTTCTGTTAATTTACTGCCGTAGTACTAGTTATGAGTATTACCGTATCACAACAAATATGAGGCTAATAGACATATGACAGCTGTCATGTAATAATGAGGGTAGACTGATAAAACAAAATTAGCTGTCAAAGTTCGTGTGGCAAAGCCAGTGTTGACCAGTGTAATTAATAATAATTCTCCTCAAAGTTTTTGAAAAGACATGCAGACCAATACACATAATCATCCAGATGCGATCTTGCTATTCAACCAGCTTTCTCTTCGGAGATGAAAACTATAGATTACTCGGCTTCAAAAAACATATGCAACCAACAATGCGGGTAGTTGAGACATTCCTCCATAGATGGACGCTCACAACGATCCTAGTGAGCAAACTTGGGATGACTGTTGCACCTTAAAAACTACCTAGTTTGCCAGATGACATGTTATAGTTTTTTTTCTTGACGTTTTATAGGTTTTTTAAAGCCGATAGTGTTGGAGTTACCACACCTTTCACAAGTTATTTTAGGCGTAGAAAATCTAAACATTTTTTTACAGACAATTCGGTAAAACTTCTCGATGTTGCATACAAAAAAGATTTTAGTTTGTTCAACAATACTTACACTTTTTCTAACGGAAGAATGTAAAATGTCCAAGCCGATTGAGTAAAGTCCGGTTCTGTTGGTTGTGCTGCCCATCCAAGTGCCTAACTGCGGTTAGTGGCACTGGAACGGCACCGGATAGCGAAAACGCTGTGTCGGGTAGACATGAGTTTGTGCATGTATGTTCCATCGTGCATATGGCGACGGCGGCTGGCGGACTGGTGTTGTTAATGCGTTTCCAGAATACACCCTTATACTCTCTCTGCCTCTCCGGCGTCATTCCCATACGTAGCAGCCCATTCTTGAGAATGTCTATGTATCTATTTTCCAGGAGAGACCCAAGTTCGTCTGCAGGCTACGATAATAATTGCCCAATACAGTGTGTCCTGAATGCTTGTGACTTTCCTTTTTAGATTTTAGAAGCAACTACGTCATCGAAAATACCTTTCAAGTACAGTTTTGTCAGTTGTAAGCGATAGCCATAAAGTCACATGTATGTGCTCGACGTAACCAAGCATCAGTGTAGGCTTTCAGAATTGACTGCCTTTCCCGAACGGATGCAGCAGATGCAATTCGCATACCTAGTTCATCAGCCGCGTTTACAAACAACAGTTTTATACACTAAACATTTCGTTTTGCCCCAAACAAAAAAGAAATCATGAAGGATCTTGGAAAACGATCTGTATGCACTCGTGAAGCCTCGGTGGCATTTCAAAGACACTCTCCGTAGATCAAAATAATATGGACGGCACCAATGCTGCTGTACGAGTGTGCCATTTTTGTTTAGTTTTTCCAAGATTTTATTAAATAACGTCTCGACAATTTGTTTAAAAACAATGAATTCCTTGTATATTTTCTTTTCTAATGAGTAGCTATCTTTGCTTCTCGTTGTAGTTATTCTACTACATATTGAAAATAAAAATATACAAATGTTTTTTGCTATGATGATTTCAAAAAGATTTATGTTCTACAATTGTATTTAACCCAAAAAATAATGTATTCATTTTGAAAAAAACATTTTTACACAAGATACATTTCTTAGCAATTTTCATACATTCACGTTAACATTCAGCTTTTGCTGTATATCTTGTGCAATTTGCACTAACTATGCGATGTGGTAAATGATTCGATAAACTGCTTAAAAATCCCACATTTACGTATAGTATGACCTAATGACAGCTCTCAGAAAATTGGCTTAATCTCGTAAATAGACGTAGATTTGAAAATATCGCAAATAGAACTTTAGTAGCTTTTATATCAAGCTACCAAATTGTCAAACGAACTTTTTTCTATAATATTTAAACGTCAGTAACAAAAAAATAAAAAAAATTCAGTCCCTGCCTATTGCAGGGTCCGGAACTTTTCGTTAGGCAAAAGAACAATATTCCAACAACAAAAATCCATTTTTTCATCCATTATAGAATTTTTATTAGGACAAAAGTTTTCATTTATTGGTCTAATCGTCAATTTGAACTAAGAACTAAAGGTTGGTGCGGTCATCGCGAAAATGTGTCGCATTCAAAATATTGCTGCACTTCTCGAGTACCAAACTAGTGATTTGCGATCTTAAGCAGCTATATTCGTAGACGTAAAAAGATAAGTTATATTTAAAGGTTAAGTATAAAATTCTTAGCAAGTTCATCTAAATACGACAGATACGAAAGGCGGACATAAATTTATCAGAGTCCAGAAATATATTTGTTGTAAATATTATGTTATACATTTTTTGCCAAGAGCTTTAAGTCAAACGAGCTCGTTGTTCGTTTTAACAATAAAACAGGTTACACTATTTATACAGGGTATACAGGCAATACTTTGATGATTTTAAAAAGGAACATTCACGTAAACATAGGTCTGCTAATGCTTTGTCTTCAAAGTCCAGGTTGTGAAGGTTTCTTTCATAAAAATCGTAATAACAATTTAGCGGATTTTGATATTTATTGAAATGTACCAGGAACCGATGCATCGCATGAAATTTAACTAAAACCATTAAAGAAAAACGGTTTATTAGAATCACAAATTGTGATCGTGGTACTAGGATGTATTACCTTTTTTCCTTTGGGAGCTTAGGTTTTATTGCTGCGTTTCCCAGATATTTCCAACGTTACAGCTGTACTAGCAAAAATTCATCAAACACTAAGCGCTGCTAAAGAATTATTGAGATAGAAGTCGACATTTCAAAATCAAATACAACGGAAGATATGTATACCTATACATATTCTGCATTACATGCTTTGGCATGTACTGCAATCACTAATCAACCTGGGAATATAACATACTATTTACTTGTTAGCAAACACAGTATTCATTATTCAGTATCATATTAAAGCTACATCTAATCAGTTCATCCATCGTACAGAGATTTTGATGTAACATTCGCGTTGGGGCCAGATTCAAAGCACGCCTTCCGGCATCACGAACGAATTCGGAATTCGTAATATTAGCGAATGTAGATGTATAAATAACGAGTATTGGCCAATGTTTACGGTGCTATTGAAGAACGAGACAACAACATGCGATTGAGCCAATCGTAATCCGGTTCCTGACATTGTCAACCGAATGTATATTTACAAGGATCGTGGATAAGGATCCGTCATAGACGATATCACCGAAGAGATACGTACTTCTCACGCACTAATAAAGATCCATTCAACATACCTGCTAGAAGAACATTTCTGGTAAGTGGAAGCTGAAACTACGAACTAAAGTATCTAGCAAGTTGAAGGACGTTAAAACAGTTCAATTTTGCAAGTTTTTGAAACATTTTTTGAGGGGTATAAAGTCTTGGGGGTGGTTGAGGGGCGGGGGAAGATGTAACTCAATTTTTTTGTTGTAGTATATTCATCTTGATGAATCAGAAGCACATGTATGTTAATATTTTCGTTTATGGTGCGACGTCTCGACCATCACTGTGGTTTTTCTCAAGTACAATTGAGAATTTAGATTCTGCCAAACTTTGGAGACATATCCATGAACATGTAAAACATAAGATAAGTTTCAGGAGTTACCTTATGTTTATACCCTTCTTACATTGGTAATTCTACGTACTTATAAGACATATTTCACAAACAGTTATTCAACATTAGACATTTTTATTAAACCTGTAGACTATAAATAACAGATAGGTCAAGTCAGGTACATCGAAATTACAAAATAATGTATTTAAAAAAAAGCAACAGATTTACGATAAAACTGATAAACAATAAAATACAAATAACAGAGATTACATGCCCATCATACGGATTTAGTAAAATCAATAAATCCATGGAGTGTAGGTATAAAGAGTGCACTCACTCACCAGTGCTATCAACTGACGTATCATTTAAATACAGTAAAAAGATGAGTGGGCCAAGTACGCTCTATTGTGATGTACCCAGGTCCAAATCAAATGTATTTGAATGGCAGGGGTAATTTATTCGCCATGTAAATAATGTAAGCAAAAGTTGCTATGCAATTCTCAGATTGTTGTATGCAAATAAACAGCTACTTGATTTCGACGTCAAGATAATATTGTGCGAGTTTTTGCTGATAACTAAACTCACTAGCCTTTTAGTATATTTTCCTCTTGGACTGTGAATTCATAAGAAAACCTAAAAAATCCAAAACACCTGCTGTAGATTGACTCAGAATCTAAGAAAGTCCGACCATATCAGTGCTGCTTTCTTAGAACTACGATGGCTGAATATGAGACAAGTATATGCTTTCAACATGCTCATATATACTAACAAACTTGCCCCTATTTTTAAGAGAGAAGCTGATCGCGCGCAGATATACTAAGTGACATATAAATCCGAACACCCAGTTTAAATGGTTTTATTTTAATAAAAGTTGGTGAATGTATTTATCTTACTGTAAATAACAAGTGAAAATTTTCAGCCTTATCAGTTGGACATTCCGGTTTTAATACTGCTTTTTCTTAATTCACTAAAGCTCTAAAAATGAATATTTCAGCCGCAGTAAAGAATCAACGTTGGCGGATTTTTGTTCTTGACATCCTTTACGATCGGTTACGATGCCTAGAGTACGGAGACCTGTACGATTTCGTCAACTTAGTGAGTTTGATAGGGGCCGTATAGTGGGACTTCGGGAAGCTGGACTTTCTTTTCGGGCAATTGCAGTTAGAGTGCAAAGAAGTGTAGACACTGTGGTTAGGTGTTGTCAGGCATGGCTTCGAGAAGGCCGTACGCAAAGAGCAAGGGGCACTGGACGCCGCCGTAGAACAACAGACCGTGAAGATCGCCGCCTAAGATTATTGGCCTTAAGGGACCGTTTCTCCACTACCAGGTCCATTGCAAATGAATGGTTTGCAGAACACGGAAGACCTATTGGCATGCAAAGTGTTTACCGACGAATGAGAAGTATTGGCTTGTTTTCATACCGGCCACACTAGGTCCTCCCTTTAACTCGAGAACACCGACGTAATCGCCTTGAGTGGTGCAGACAACGGTCACTCTGGGATCAGGAATGGAACAGTATTGCCTTTAGTGACGAGTCTCGATTTTGTTTAGGCATGCACGATGGTCGTGCCAGGGTTAGAAGGCGACGTGGTGAAAGGAGGAATCCACAGTTTTTTGTTGAAAGACATGTTCATCACACTGTTGGAGTTATGGTTTGGGGTGCTATAGCTTATGGTTCCAGGTCACCTTTAATCTTCATCAGAGGTAACATGAACGCGCAGCGTTATATCCACCCTATCTTGACACCCTGGCAGATCCAACTTTCCAACAAGATAATGCCCGACCACATGTTGCAAGAGTCACAATAGACTTCTTTCAACATAATGATGTCACATTGTTACCATGGCCACCAAGATCTCCCGACTTATCCCCAATTGAGCACGTGTGGGATATGATGGGTAGGAGATTGCTCAATTTGCAACATCCTCCTCAGACTCTAGAAGCACTTCGAGAGGAGTCGGTGGTTGCCTGGAATGAGATACCACAGGAGGACATTGACCACCTGATCAGAAGCATGCCTAGGCGCGTTGGAGAATGCGTAGCACATCAGGGTGCATCCACACATTATTAAAGGTCAAAGGGCTTTAAAGCAGTGCAATCATTTTGAAATTTTTATCATTTACTTATTATGCTTCATTAAGTACTTATACAAAATTTTATTAAAATAAAACCATTTAAACTGGGTGTTCGGATTTATATGTCACTTAGTATATATACATCCCGAAACTATAAGATTTAATAAAACCTTAACAATGCCACACCACAGGTCTGCTTTCTTCGAAATAGTACAATGCCGTCAAGTTGTATAACTCTCTGCCAGATAACTATAAGTCTTTGTCAGTGAATAAATTTAATCCATATATTGGAGCCATGAAAATTCTGGCATAATCTAGTACTCCTTTGTGGCGCTTCTTCATTGTTTTTATATATATTTAATACAGTTAGTGCCTTGTTTATTTATGCATGCAAACTGTCTTTTTAAAAGCGTTAATTGTATGCTTGCTGTTAGATACCTTTTATTGCATTGTATATAAAATTTGTAATTTTTTCTGTTTTTAAAAAGGTTAAGTGGAAGAGTCGCCGACGGCTAATCTTCGCCTTAATAAAGGCCAGTTATTATTATTACTTAAGTTGAAAAGCCGCATTACGTCGGTTTTTTTGAAATTATTTTTATATATTGTATTATACATTTTTATGGTAGGTTCGATGATCGTTTAGATTGTGTTTTTAAACGCAGCAATAATTCCTAACTCCAAATAAACACAAAAAACAGAATATTAATTTGTTTAATTTTCCAATATTATTTTTAACAAATTAAATTATTTACAACTAAAATGCTATTGGATAGTTAGGACAAACATACAAAATCTAAAGTAGTTGCTCGAAATGTAAACCCAATTGTTCAATACACAATTCACATCTACGAATGATCGAACGTGGTATAGCATTATTCAAATAAGGCCTTATTTCATCACATGCATTCCTGATTATGTCTATTAGCATAGCTCTTGTGGTTACGGGAGTCTGGTGCACTTTTTCTTTTAGAAATCCCCACACAAAGAAATCTAATGGATTTAGGTCAGGGGATCGTGGAGGCCAGGCGACTGGTCCTCCACGGCCTATCCATCTTTCTGGATAATTTTCGTCCAGCCAGTTTCTAACTATTCTCGAATAATGAGCTGGACAACCATCAAGCTGGAACCAGGCCAATCTTCTTAAATCTAACATAACATCATCCCACATATTTGCATGATCAGCCTTTAAAAATTCTAAGAAGGTCGCAGCATTTAACCTTGCAGGCAAAAGGTAGGGTCCAAATAGTCGATTACGGTAGATACCAATCCACACGTTCACACTAAATTCATGCAATCGCCCTGTATAGGGCACTGATAGCAGCTGTCCCGTAATTTCGATCCGGAAAATTTTTTAGACGAAAAGCGAGATAACCGAGGTGTTTAATATGGAAACTGACCCAGGGGGGTCAGGAAATGGCGCTTCCACCATGGCAATGGAGATGGAGTCGAAGGAGCAGACCATAGAGGAGCTGAGAGCCGAATTGGAGATGGTTCGACAGGAGCTGTCAAAAAAGGACGATGATAAGAAGACCAATGAAAGATTGATGATGATCATCGAAGCCCAGCAGCGGACAATTACCGACCTAACAGTTAAATTAGACCTCCTACTGAAAACCCAGGTACCTTCCCATCTAAATATTACAAATTCTTCCCAAACACTTCCCAAAAATCCCAGTAAAGACAAAGCTGTCAATCTTAAGAGACCGTTAAATAATTCAAGCGATCTTTCCACAGACGACGATACACTCCCTGACGGTTTTACCAAGGTTAAGCCCCGTAAAACGCGACGAAACAAGACCGACACGACAGGCTTTCCTCCTCTCCCTTCACCAAAATCGCAGTCTGAAACATCTCATTCAACTGCAAGCGACTCGAATAAACAGCCTGTGCCTAATCTATCGGTTACTTCCACGCCTTCGACATCTCAGGTACCAGAAGACACGACTGCACAGCCCCCACGCAAGGTACGTGTTACCCCCATCGTTCTTCGTGATGCTTCGAGATGGCGAGGCGTAAATCACAAGTTCATTTCCTTGGGCATCAAATTCGAACGCGCGGTTGCCGTCGATGCAGGAATCAGGATAATTCCCAAGTCCGAGGATGATTACCGCAGGATTATTCGTCTCTTCAGGGAGGAAGAGGTGCCCCATCACACTTTCCCTCTACCCTCCGAGAGGAACATTCATGCTGTAATCAGAGGAGTACATGCGACACTTTCGGAAATTGAGATCAAGGAAGAGTTGCAACAGAGGGGATATTCCCCCCTGCACATAATTCGCCTGAAACGCGGTGGCGGCGTGCCCATGCCTTTGGTGGTAGTCATACTGCCCAAGATAGAAAAATCTCAGCAGCTGTTCAACGAACACGAGCTGCTAGGTTTGGCTATCCGAGTCGAAGTTCAAAAGAACTCAAGACTCATCGGGCAGTGTCACCGCTGCCAAAAATATGGGCATGCGCAATCTTACTGCACTGCACCACCTAAATGTCTAAAATGTGCCTCTGACCACATGACCCACTTATGCCCTCAAACAGAACAAGAGGAACGAAAGTGCGCGAACTGTGGAGGGGGGCATCCAGCGAATAGCCGAACTTGCAGATTTGCCCCTAAGAAAAATCTGCAAGTGATAGCGCAAAGGCGCAATGTAAGTTACGCGGATGCAGCTAGGGATGCAACCCGGGCTGCCCCCTCTGTGGGATCTTCTGCGAACACGCAAAATGTGGACCTGGCAACCGCGCTAAGGTCCTTACAGCAGATCATAGGTCCTCTGATTAGCGCAACACAGGCTTTGCAGGCGATCTTTCCTGCAAATGGCTAGGTACAATCGACGACAGCCTGCATTTATCAAAATTCTTTTTTGGAATTGTTTGGGTCTAAGGGACATTCCCAAAAGACGGGAATTTCATCAAGCTCTTGTGGACGAAAGTATAGATGTGGCCTTGCTGCAGGAAACATTACTTAATCCGGGAGATCGTCTAGCTTTCCCGAATTACGATGTTATCCGGGCTGATAGATTGACTGGACGGGGTGGCGGCTTGGCAGTGCTAGTGAAACGCGGTATTGACTACCACAGAAGCACAAACGCTGACATGCAGAGCATCGAAGCGGCTTCCGTGGTGGTCAATATGGCGGGAGGTGTGCCGTTAAAAATCACATCGGTGTATGTCAGGTGTGGTAAGGGGACTTCAACTGCAAACATCGAGCATGGCATTCCAGGTTGAATTCCACCAGTGGGATCCGACTGTACAACCATGTGATACGAAATGGCTACCTCATACATAGTACTGAGGAGCCGACGCACCACCCATTTAATCACCTTCAGGCACCTGATGTTCTTGATTTGGCATTATCCAAAAACTGTAGCTACAGCATCACTTCTCGAATCATGTATGACATCTCAAGCGATCATCTTCCCGTCGTTTTGGAAGTGGCTAATGAGCAGATCTTGGGGGATGAAATCCCTCCAAGGAAACGCATTGATTGGGAGCTATACAAGTCGCTCCTCAAAGAGTTCCCCAATATACCGATCATAGATGATGAGAACGGTATAGATGCGGCTCAAGCAGAGTGGACAAGTTTTGTTCAGCAAACTCTGCAGCGTGCAGCTGTACTTCCCGTGCAGCGACACGGCAGACCTTTTCTGCCAGCAGACATTCGTCAGAAAATTTCTGATAAAAGAGCTGCAATTAAGCAAGCGAAAAGGTCTTGTCATCCGGATGACATTCGCAGAGCGACGAATCTTGTTCATGAAGTAAGAAATGCTCTTCATGAATTCCGCAATGAGCAATGGAACGACTTTCTGGCGGGGATGCTTGACTCAAGCATTCCCCTCTGGAAGGTGGCGAAGTCGCTCAAAAACGGAAAGCGTGAACAAATCCCACACATTCACGGTCCTGGAGGCATTGTCTTCAGGACAGAGGAGAAGGTTGAGGTTTTCGCCGATGCCATGGAAAGACAGTTCTCTCCCAACTATGATCTTGATAATGACCTCGACGAGGAGCAACACATCGTAAGATCTGTCAGGAGATATTTTAGGGCCAACGGCGTCAGTGACAGTCGCGCATCAGAAGATTCTTCTTCAGAAGCTTCTTCAACCGAAGATTTGCTTAGCACATCAGCGGTATCTCCTGAGATCCCGCATTGCACACCAGCAGAGATTCAAGGTCATATTAAAGACCTTAAAGTGCGTAAAGCACCTGGGGAGGATCAAATTACTAATAAGGCGCTGAAGCTGCTTTCGCGGAAGTCCTTAACTTATCTCGTGGCAATAGTCAATGCCATGCTCAGGATCCAGTACTTCCCATCCGCGTGGAAGACCGCTGAAGTTATAATGATTCCAAAGAAGGTGGGTTCGATATTTCCCCAGGATTATCGTCCCATTAGCCTGCTGTCAGCTGCGTCTAAGCTCGCTGAAAAGGTGATTCTACGTCACCTTGAGAATTTCTCGTCAGATCACCATGTGATTCCTGACGTGCAATTCGGTTTTCGGTCTGAACATAGTACGGAGCTACAGGCGGTTAGGCTGGTGGAACGTGTAACCAGAGGATTCACCCTTAACGAAAGTACTGGCATCTTGCTTTTGGATGTCTCAAAAGCATTTGACAAGGTGTGGCACGCGGGCCTCTTGTATAAACTAATCCAAAAGGGCTTCCCTTTTTGGCTTCTAAAACTACTGAAATCCTTCCTTGAAGGTAGGAAATTTCGGATCAAAATTGACAATGTGCTGTCGACAACACGGCTGATTACAGCCGGCGTCCCTCAGGGTTCGGTCCTTGGACCTATCCTTTACTCACTGTACATCCATGACGTCCCTAGTCCCAGCAACTGTGAAGTCTATCTCTATGCTGACGATACTGCATTGGTGGCTCAGTCGTGGTCTGGTGACCTAGTCCATGACAGGCTGCAAAGTGCGGTGGAAGAAGTATTAGATTGGGCGGATCGGTGGCTAATTAAAATAAACCATTCGAAAACGCAGGCAATCTACTGTACAAAAAGACGTCGCGGCGTTCCGTCTGAAGTTTCAATGAATGGACTTCGTATACCATGGGAATCCTCCGCTAAGTATCTCGGTGTCATTCTGGACAAAGGGATGACTTGGCGGAACCATATGGAAGCGCTAAAAACTAAATTCCAAATTACGTTTCGGCAGCTTTACCCATTATTATGTAAACGGTCAAAATTAAGTTTGATTAACAAGATCCGACTCTATAAGGTGGTCATAAGACCAGCAATGACATACGCATGTGCGGCTTGGTGTTTTATTGCTAAAACACACATGCGAAGTCTGCAGGTTCTGCAAAGCAGGACGTTGCGCACTATTGCTGATGCCCCATGGTATGTCTCTAACGAAACTCTACATAGAGACCTCGATGTCCCTTACCTAAAGGACTACATTAAGCAACAGGCGCAGCGGCGCTATAGCCTAGCGGAATCGCACAGCAACCCTCTGTTGCGTGATTCAGTGGACTACACAGTCGAGCAAGTTCGCAAGCACAAAAGGCCGCGGCTCGCACTGTAATCAAAATTAACTCGTGAACTTAGAACAACCAAAATTTGAGCATTTTTACACAATCTTTAGAAAAAATCAAATATTTTTAGACCATATCAAAATCTGTGAAGCGATTTTAACAATGCCTAAACGCTGCATATCCTAAAAGATTCTCTTCTTCCCCTTTGCTCTCGTTCTTCCTTCTCTCCTTTCCTTCCCCTTTTTTCCTTAAAATTGTCTGGTTTCTGGGTTACCAGACCTGACAGACTTACAAACTGACACTGTGACTCAAGAGCTAAGGTCCCACGGACCGCTCTGACAACCAACGATGACTTGACTGACTAAATTCATGCTGAAAATTTCTTTCCCGATCTGCATGCGGATTTTCATGCGACCAAATATTATGAAAATTTACCACTCCACGTCTAGTGAAGCATGACTCATCGGTCCATAAAACGTTACTTAAAAACTCCATATTGTTATCAGTTCTATCAAGAATCCACTGACAAAATGTGATTCTTCGTTCTCCGTCCCCTGGCTGTAGTCCTTGCACAGGTTGCAAATGGTAAGGACGTCTATGGTCATTTCTAAGAACACGGTGAACATGGCTTGCTGAAATTCCCAAGGCACCAGAAACTCTCCTAACACTTGTGGTCGGATCTCTATCAAACTCACGCAGAATCATACGGGTAAATCTGCGCTGACGAACATTTATGTTTTGATCCCTTTGGAGATTTCCAAAACTATTTTCCATTATTTGGCGATGCACTCTTACAAATACTGAGCGAGTTGGATGTCGTCTGTTTAGAAATCTTCGTGCGTATTCTCTGGCTGCTTCTGCTGCGTTTCCATTTACAAAGCCATACACAAAATGAATATCTGCTAACTCTTGATTGGATTCACAATTGCAAAAAAACGTTTCAGGTTTCAACAGACAACAAAATTAACTGTCAACTAATTGACGTTTAACCTTATTCTGCTTTCAATTTCAAAAAAATTTGCAGGCACAGCATACTTCTAACGTTATTTGATCATAAATAATTAAAAATGCATCGAACCATAAAAATCGAAATATCTCAAAAACTGCTAACTATAACGAAAATTCACAAGGGTTCAAAAGAGGGAAGAATGAGTTTTTTTATTCAAAAGCAAAAAATTGCACTAAGAAAAATTTTTCGGTCGTTTTAATACACTACAGGTACAGTAGAGAGCGCCCTCTAGCGGCTACAGTAAAACTCTGCCCATGGTTCGTTTTGTCGTACCAAAAAACCCTTGTATACCAATTTTCACTATTATGCATCAAATATTGTTCAAAATATTTAAAAAAAACTATTTTTGAAAGTAAATTTAAACACCCTGTATTTCGGAAGCCACGCATTTTTCGACCCATGTTTATATAGACGTTATGCATTAATTCTAAAAGTTCTTTCGAATCTTAAAGTTATGCAACAATAAACTGAAACACCCTGTATAGTATAATCATTTTGAAAATGCACGTCATAACTTAAAAATATGAAAAATCGGGTTTATGATACACGAATTTTAAATACTGTTTTTAAACACGCGTACATAATACGATGACTATTTGTATGTGATTTTTTTAGTTTTGTTCTTGATTCCAGAACATTTTAACGAAGGCAAAAACTGACATAACGTATGTTCTAAAAGTTTTGGCACAACATATTTATCGGATTTTTTTTAATTAAGAAATTCATTTAAACACTAACTAGCTATCATAAAATACAATTCAACACTTAACTAAACGCAACTTTCTTCGAGTGTCTCTCACGAGGTCCTGGACGGAATCCAGATCAATTTCTCTCAGTTTGGGCTTTCCAGCGTCCATTTTGGAGGATTATCGTTTTTGGGAAAAAAAGGTACGTTGTATTGTCGACGCCAGTTTTGGGTATCTCTTGAGTAATGGCCAAAACATGTTGTGGTCATTAACATGATGTTCGTGGACAAACTGAAGCGATTTGGAAAGGCAGTTATCAATATCGCTCTGACTATTCAAAGCCCCTCACTCTTTCCACAAAAGGTTGGGATACACCCCCGATAGAACTTGCGCGCCAGACAAGGATTTTATCTGCAAATTTCGCTTTATGTTTGTATCTAACATTGTGAGGAATTCCTCTACGTTCGATATCGTACTCTTAGAAGATCTGTATTGACGAGCCAGTCTCCTTGTTCACATTCCAACCTGATTTTTTGCTCTTCGCACCACCTCTGACCTCTGTGCAGTAAATGCACGTGGTTTTCCACTTTTTGGAAGATTCAGTCATGGTTTGCTCGCACTCCGCTATTGCTCGGTAAATGATTCAGCTTTGGCTACCCGCCCAACCAACTTGTAGATAATTTTTCTTATTGCTAATCCATACACCTTGAAACGTTTAGGACATACGTTACCGATTCTTGCTTAAACACAGCTTGTAACTTTTCGGACCTTCAACCCAGACTATAACATCAGGATTGTCGTATCATGATCCACGTCCTCTAATCGAAGAGGTCGTCGTTGGCGGTAAAAACAAATTCCGTGACTGAACTGCAAGCGAATATTCGTAGGCAAACAGAACGCCGGGCTTTATTTGGAACCTCCGACTAAATCAAATAAATCAAAGAAAAGCCTTAGAGTGGCACACATATACACAGCTCCGGATTTATTAATGAAGCCAACGAGAACGAGTTCCAGCGGCAGGCTTCAGAGCAAATAGCTGCTACTCTTCCCTCGTGTTTGGTTAATCCATGTTTCCAGAAGATAAAAGAGAATGGCGCGCATTCAAGGTTTTTGCAATGCTAACAGTCATGGTCGACTGTGTCAATATTTCCGGATACTCCATTATGAATAGACTAGATAAAATAGTATGTAATTTCATTTTGTTTTTCTTTCCTTTCTTTTTTCTTCAGTATGAGAAATTGTAAAAATGTGTGTGCTTTATTGTGGCGAAACTATAACCTCTCTCACAAGTCCTTCCTTATTCTGGCTCACTACTTTTACCCAATAAATAGCTACAATTTCATCAAATTTCTATTTTGAAAACAACAGTTGCACTGATATTGACACTTCTCAGTCTTTACAATTAACAGTAATGCTCTTGACGTCAGTGGCGGCTCGTGCCAATTCAGTGAGGTAGTGCCAGAATGGAAGCCATAATTTTGAATCGATTCAAAATTGTAAAGAATAACTTATAACTTACCCCTGATAGTTAGTGGTCAAAGTTCTTGAGGTTCAATAAATCTATATGTCCAAAAAAAAATCAAAAATAAAACTATTTACACACGCGCACCAAATTATAAAACAAGTGTGGAGAAGTACCTATAACTTCAAAGTTTTCTATACATGAAGTCCATTCTTCTTTCTTTTTTGGTAGCAAAGTTTTCGATTACCTTATTATTAAAATTTTCAATGCCACTAACAAAATGTTTTTCTGCAGACAGCATTCCTAAAGCAGTAAGCCTTTCTTCCTTCATTGTGTTTCTGAGGAAAGTTTTAATCCGTTTCAGCATTGAAAAAGAGCGTTCTGCTTCAGATGTTGACATCGGTATAGTGATTAAAATACTTAAGAGCTTAAGAGTTTCTTGAAACGTACAATTTAATCCTGCCTCGTTCAATAAAATGGATAGTGGAACAGCTCCAGAAGTAGTACTCAATTCTTCTCTCTGATATAATACTTGTAACTCAGTTTTAAGCCTGTTTTTGTCTAAAAATGAAAATTGTGTGCATGTGTCATTTAAATGTGCTTCAGGAAACTGATGTTTATAAACAGAAAACTTTTCAGACACAAATAAATTAGAAGCAACTAAATGTCCAGAAAAGTTAAATCTTGTTCTTATTTGCGATAATACTGCATCGCATATTTCTAACGCTTCCCGTTTTTTGCTGCCTTCTTCAACTTGCCTTTTTTTTCTTGCCGGTTCATCAGTTTCTCTCTGCACTCGTTCAATCTCGTCAATAATGCTATCCATTTGTTCTCGTATAGTTTGAATTGCTGCTTCAAAATTCTCTAAATCATTTTTGACCTTAACAGAATCGGTGCATACTTTTTGTAATTGGTTAAAGACAATTTCAACATGTGGCATTATTTTATGGAATATACTTAGCCAAAATACAAAATTTGTATCTTGCAGCTTTAATTTGTACCCACTGGCTTGATTAATCGACGAAGAATCGCGTGAAGTACTTTCTATATTGTCCATAACTTCAATCAGGTCTTTCCTATTTTCATAAACAACACCTCGTGACTGAAAATTCCAACGTGTTTGGGAAGATCTTGGCAATCTGCAATTAACTATTTCATCCAAAATTTTTGTTCTTTGAGGAGACGTCGAAAAAAAAGAGCACAATCCAGATAAATTATGGAAAAATATTCTAGCCTGCTTATTGACAGAGCATGCGCTTGTCATAATTAGATTTAACTGGTGTGCATAGCAATGAACATAATTTGCAAGTGGATAAGTTTCCTTAATAATTTTTTGAACGCCATTCAATTCACCACTCATAACAGACGCACCATCATAGCTTTGAGCTATTAATTTGTTTGGATTTTGATTTAGTAATGGATTTACAACATTTAAAACGCATGCAGCGATTGATTTGGCATCGTGTCCGTCGGGGACGTAAAATCTCCAAAATCTCTCAACTGGTTGTCCTTTACACAAATATCTGAAAATAATAACTAACTGAAATTCACAGGCTACGTCAGTTGTTTCATCGGCAATTACTGCAACAAAAGGAGAATTTGCAATCTCCTTCTTAACTTCTTCATGATAAACATCTAGCATGCACTCAAGAAGCTCGTTTTGAGTTGTTTTTGAGGTACCCTTGAAAAGTTTGGCACTTTGAATATGGACTTTCAATTCGTTGTCTAATTCGGCGCTAAAATTCACCAGCTCCTTAAATATGCCTCTGTTTTCCGAATTTTCCTTTTCATCGTGACCCCTTAAGGCTAACTCAAATGCTCCACAAAACCTTATACAATTAATAATTTTATTCAATACATATCGATTCTTATCCACTTGATTATTATGTTTAATTAGATCATTGCGATAAGCCGAATTGAGTTGAGTCCTTATATTTAATTTACCAAGAATAGAAAAGCTAAAAACATTATTCATATGGACTTTAGATTTTTCGTGGGTCTTCATTTTATCCCATATATGTATAAGATCATCTGTACCTTTTTTTGACCAAGTCTCGTCACCTCCAAATAGAACACATACAAAACAAAATAGTTTATTCGTTTCTTCACAACCACATATCCAGCTGTTTGTATCGTACACATTTTTATTAAATTTGCGACAGCGCGATTTTTGTCCGCTACCACTTTGTTTCTCAATTTTTAAATCGGGTATTGGTCGTCCTAATTCTTTAATTTGCAGTTTTTGATCCAGCGAAAAACCACTAAATGAGTTTTTTAATATCCCAATTTTATTCATTTTCACTAGTTTTAATAAAACAGTAAAAAGTATGATCACAAAACAGAGCAGTTCATTAACACTAGACGTACTAAAACAAAAAAGGTATTTTTCACTTTTCAGGTAAAAAAAGACCGAAATCAGCACTAGACGTAATCATAACGAAACGACCGACCGAACAAAAACACCGCCGATATCACTTGATAACGAATTACGACTGATGATGTGCCTGGCACAAATTATACTTGTCTTTCGCTATTCACCTCATATAAAAATGTGTAGGGTAGCGTTATCTCTGTCGCTCGTATGCGATGCTAGTAAAATTTCTCTCTTTTTATTTGGGCCGGCCCAAAATTGGCACAAGTTGATGACGTCAAGGTCAAGGCGTGCTTTCCGTCTCGCGTGGTTCGGGTGCTTGCGGTGTTGTCACGTTGTCAGTGTTGTCACTTCATATAATTTATACCAAAAAAAAAAATGAAAAAGCAGAAAATAAAGTAAAACATTGAAGATTGAAAAAAATATTCTTTTTGAAGAAGACAAGGTAGTGCCATGGCACCGTGGCACTACCTCACGAGCCGCCACTGACGTAGAGATCCGCCGGGTGGTACCTCCATGTTTGTCATTGCATGCAACCGAGAAAGTGGACGATAGGGAACTTGTAACTAAACTCTTAAAAACTTGAAAACCTGAAAACTGGAAAATTGAAAAGGGTTGTTCTTCCTACTGCGTAATGTTTGCAACTGTTATGCCAAAGGATTAATTATCCTCGAAAGTATAAATTAGTCCAAACGTTATGCTTCTATTGAATTTTGGAACCGATTCACGATATTCCTTTTCAATATACCGAAACCACCCGAAACGTTTCTGTAATTTTCCACATTCATTTTCGCCAACTTTACCGGCGTCGCAGCTAAGTAAAGGAGGAAAATGTTTCCAGTTTTCAGTGCTATTAAGCAAAATTGGCTGCCCCAGCTTCCGCCGTGCCGTATTTTCCTAGTTCAAAAGGATCAAGTGTGCGATGAAATGGTATACATTAACTTAATTACACCTATTGCATTTCAGTAACGTAGCTTGCGTCTCAGATTTTGTTACCGAATACATAATAGGGGTATTGCGTTCTTGTTACTGCCTTTGATGTTTTCTTATTCAATTTACTGTGAAATTGTGTACTAGTTCAAGATAGTCCGTCACTCATTTGTGTTCACCCTTTTCCAGAAAAAGGAATTCAATTTTTTTTCTGAACTTAACCCTTTCAAGGCATATTTTTAAATTTTTAAGCTATTTCATTTATAGCTGAGAAAAATGAAGTGATAAGATCTCAAAAGCATTAAAAATAGCCCAGAAAATTTTTCCATTTGGAGAAAAAGGAATTAGTAGGTGGTATCACCATGATACCACCAAGCACTAAAATAATACAATGCAGATATTACTGAAACATATATTTAATTAAGATAATGTTATAAAAAGGAGTTTGAAGTAAAAACATACAACTTATTTGCTATGATATTTTTCAAAGCAATTTTTTTGGTCAGTGAGACACAAACCGACATTGCAAGTAGTGCACGACCATCGCGTACGGTGTTGTTCCGCTTTTGTGCTGCAAAATGCACGTCTTCATCTGACCCATTTTGATCATCCTCCGATTCATTTCCTGAAGGTATGTCCTCAAAAAATATATTCCTGTACTCTTCAGAGGTCATATTTTCCAAATCTTTGTAAGACCACTTTTTCCCTGAAACAAAATCCCCAATCAATTAGTCACTATCCACGTAAGCAGCTAACTTAGTAAAATAATTGAATCAAAAACAAAAGTACACCCACCAATAAACAAACATACCAACAACATACAAGTAGCCCACCAACCAATAGTCTAAATAGTTTTTCCATCGACTTCCATCCCGCCGCAAACTTCACAATTACCGAACTGACGGCAGATCAACTAACCCAGCAAAACAACCAAGTTACTCAAAAACAGAAAAATACGCCCACTAATTACACAAACACACTGCCAAACATACAAGGCAAAAATCCAAAATCACCGAAAATATTAGGCATTGATTGCTATGTGGTATCAATTGACACCACCTTAATTTTATTCAAAGCAACCAATAAAAATATATAAAATCGCGTGTGCCTATGATAATAACATAAAACAATACCTAATACAATAAAATATAGTACTTACCCGCCATTCTGTTCTTATTTTTTGAAATAAACACTCAATTTATGACCACGCACGCCATTGACCTGCACACTGCGAAAACAAATCGATAAATGTCAAATAACAAGCTGTTAGGAATGGCGTCCTATGTAAATAATTTTTTTTCATACTAGTTGGCAATATAGTACTACTTCTTACACGGTGGTATCGGCAGATATCCACTCCGCAGCGCCGTGATAAATTATTAAAAAGGTGGTTTCATGGTGACACCACAAAGCTTGAAAGGGTTAAAGTGTACAGAGACAAATTTTGAAATGCGGATTTGTAGATGTGTACCGTTAGTGAACATTTGAGGTAGATGAAAGAACCACACAAATATCACAAGATGAAGTTAAAGAAATCTATAAGACTATAGGGTGCTAATAGAGTACCTGACCAAACTTTGAGGCATTTAAGGGATTTCAACAAGAAGTAGAAGTCACCCTGGGTCCAGCTCAAGAAAAGTTCTGATTTTAAACAATATTCTTTTAACTAACAGGACGAGTTTGTATTACATTCTTTTCTCGTAAGGTAAGGTATGATATATCGGGGTAACATTTCTCTAAATCCAGAATAATCAACCCACATACACTTTTAATAGTCCAAAATTGCTTGAAGTTTCATGTTGACAGTTGAAATGAATTCGGTCATTTCAAACATTACGCAAGTCATTATACAGGGTATTTCAGTTTATTGTTGCATAACTTTAAGATTCGATAGAACTTTTAAAATGAATGCATAAAGTCTATATAAACATGGGCCGCAAAATGCGTGGCTTCCGAAATACAGGGTGTTTAAATTTACTTTCTAAAATAGTTTTTTTTCAATATTTCCTTAAATATTTGATGCATAACAGTGAAAGTTGGTATACAAGGGTTTTTTGGTACGAAAAAACGAACCAAGGGCATAGTTTTACTGTAGCCGCTAGAGGGCACTCTCTACTGTACCTGTAGTGTATTAAAATGACCGAAAATTGTTTCTTAGTGCAATTTTTTGCTTTTTGAATAAAAAAAACTGATTCTTCGCACTTTTCTGCATAAAAAAGCTCTCCTATGAGTTTTCGTTATAGTTAGCTGTTTTTGAGATATTTCGATTTTTAAGGTTCGATGCATTTTTAATTATTTATGATAAAATAACGTTAAAAAGCCAGTATCTCGATAATTTTTAGAGGTAAGCTGTGCCTGAAAATATTTTTGAAATTGAAAGCAGAATAAGGTTAAACGTCAATTAGTTGACAGTTAGTTTTGTTGTCTGTTGAAACCTGAAACGTTTTTTTGCAATTGTGAATGCACGAAATTTAGTTTCTTTTACCTGTTTTTTTTTTGTAAGTTTTATATAAATGCCATTTTTATTCTCCAATCAAGAGTTAGCGGATATTCATTTTGTGTATGGCTTTGTAAATGGAAACGCATGGATCGTTTTGTCGTACCAAAAAACCCTTGTATACCAATTTTCACTGTTATACATCAAATATTGTTCAAAATATTAAAAAAAACTATTTTAGAAAGTAAATTTAAACACCCTGTATTTCGGAGGCCACGCATTTTTCGACCCATGTTTATATAGACTTTATGCTTTTTTAAAGGTAGATGCGTATTCTAGGTATAATTCTACGTACGGAAACCATTCCTTCCTCTTCAAACAACACGCAATCGATATTGATTGATTTTACACATAAATTTGTCAACAATTCAAATCCTCCAGGTCTGACTAAACATTTCTTGGCTCGCAAATCGAAATGTTAGATCGAAATTGAACTACACAGTTGCTCAGAATTAGACCACTATGTGCCAAAGATTGTTCATATTTTTCTAATTTTCTCGAAAATGAATCGGCCGAAAATCAAACGTTGGGACCTAGAAGGATCTTTCAAACAAGCATTGCTTCGATACCCCTTGGCATTTAAAATTTATAAGGGGATGACCCTGGGGGCAGAGGGTGAAAGAGGGTGAAGTAGTTATTGGTTAAAAAGCTGTCGTGCTTGACAAATCTTTCAACGTGTCTCGGCGTTTTTTCTTTTAATCAGTGGTTTTCGGTATACCTGTGGTAGGAAGTTTTCAAATGACGACCCTATACAGGGTGACTTCGAAGTTGAGTCATTTATTTTAACAGTGAGTAGATCTGATCAAAAGAAATGTTTTTTTCCTTTACCATTTTTCTGGTAAAATTAAAGTAACAAAGTTATAGCCCTCTGGAAGTTTGAGTACCGCCCTGTCTCAATAATAATATCATGTACTCGTGTTTGGCAACAACGGATATAATCCACCTTATCGGTTCATCGCATCGGAAACAAAAAAGCGAAAGAATTTGGAACGATGTTTTTATTTCATTCAGTTCAGTTATACATACAGTCAGTGTCAGTCTGTTGCGTGGCTCAAACGAAATAAAAAATGGCACATGTTTATGCGGATCGGTTTCCCAATCGAGTGCAACCAACCCCTCGTGCCTTTGTTAATGTAGTACAACGGGCTCGTGAATCAGGTGACTTAAGACCTCACAGGGCACCTCACGATCAAATACAGGTCCGCACTGAAATACTTGTCGGGAGGATACTTTATAAAACAAGGTAAACATTTTTTTTTATTTTTTTTTTATTTTTACACACATATTTTGGTTTATCTTCCTTCTACAATCATTATCTGAAAATTAATGACTTCAAAGTATATGTATGTATAACGCTGTCAGGACAAGATTCAGGCTCCCAACAAGTTCAAATTCAAACTAAAATGTTATCTGATACGCATTAGGATCAATGATTATTTGATTATATGATTAGTTTTATATTCAACGTATTTATTTATTATTATTTATCAATTTTATAGATATTTACAAAGTAGTTATCAAAAATAGATATGTCTTTGTTTAACATAGAATTTATTACTCCTGTATTTGTATATTATATATATGTAAAAATTAAAAATTATAATCGCTACATATGTATGTTACCTTGTGAATGTTTGTGTGGCTTAACTATTTTTTGTTATTAACAATGAATTTTTCATATCTAGTTTATCGTTTATGGTATTTAATTATAGTTTAGTTCTAGTTTAACTGTGTAATTATTTGAGCGCTGCTGTGGTTAATTAGAATATCTATTAGCTAGATTTCGCCACTAGTTTATAATTTTTGTAACAAATAATATCTAAAGTCGTTTTATTACAAACAAAGGTGAATGTAAAATCTAAAATTCATCTTGTAGTTATCTTGCTGATCAATTTTCATATTCTGGTGGCTGCCAAATGAAACCACAGGCGCAGAAATGACTGACACTTCGGTGTCCTTTTTTTAGACGTGTACACAGTTTGAGTTGAATTGGTCATTTCAAAAACCACTAACTTGCTTTCTCGCTAAGACTCCATGGTCTTCTGGCCAAATGATATTTAATATGCATTAAATACTTTAGACTGGCGTTTCGATAGACATCAAACATAGATTGTCATTGTCATTATTTGTACTTTGAAAAATGGCCGAAATCGTCGCCGCCTGGGTTGCTAGGCAACGTGGTGCGTCATCTCTTTCTAACATACGTGATGTACGCTTCTCGTACGCATTATGATGCCAGTGGTATATGAATCTGTCAGTATATTATAAACAATTTAAACCTCTAATTCTTGTCTTGTTTTTTCGTGTCATTTTTTCATTATTATTATTAATAAATTATAAAGGTTGTTCGACATTTTAATAATAATAATGTTATGTGCTCGTGTTTGGCAACAACGGATATAATCCGCCTTATCCGTTCATCGCATCGGAAACAAAAAAGCGAAAGAACGAAATAAAAAATGGCACATTTTTACGAAAATGCTGAATTTGTGGACATGATTCTTATTTACGGGGGTCTTTACAAAATGCTGCCGCGGCATCACGGATTTATGCGGATCGGTTTCCGAATCGAGTGCAACCAACCCCTCGTACCTTTGTTAATGTAGTACAAAGGGCTCGTGAATCAGGTGACTTAAGACCTCACAGGGGAGGGCATGCCGGATGCCGGTGCTCCAAGACCGCACGATCAAATACAGGTCTGCACTGAAATACTTGTCGGGAGGATACTTTATAAAACAAGGTAACATTTTTTTTTTATTTTTACACACATATTTTTGGTTTATCTTCCTTCTAGAATCATTATCTGAAAATTAATGACTCAACTTCAAAGTCACCCTGTATATATATATATATGATATATAATGATAGTGATTAGAATTATATTACGATTAACATTAATTCAACGTAGCAACATATAGCGCAATTACATAAAAACGAATAATAATTCGGGCATTTGTTGAAAGTTTATTACGTGTCAGGAATCCGATATATCATGGAACGCATGTAGAGTATCCTATCTATCCGTTATTGTCGATATTATATGAACGTTTTGCGGAATGTTATTGCAATTTATATCGGCATAATAGCCTATCTGCAGTATTCCGCTTTTGTGCTACGGATATTAATATGGCCGATAAATTGTACAAAAGCCATGTTTATAAATCGTTACAATAGGTTTTAAAAATATCGCTGATTTGGCATTTTTATATCATGCAGTGTTTCCATTAGGTTCCACAGATCTGTTTTGTTAACTAATTTGATACACTGATTTAGAATATGGCCATTAATAAATCGTAAAGTATCGCGTGTCTTTATTTAAAAGCAAAGCTTGATTGAATTTTTTATATTAGACAAAAATACCCCTAGTTTGCGACGTAATTGTAAAGTCTGGTTTTATTGCTGCAAGTTTTTTAAGGGGATATTTAAAACATGGACGCATAAAATAAGTATACCAATATTTGTGTTAATAACTTAAATTTTATTATAATTTTATTTTGAGGTCATTAATTATGATTGATTCATCGATGATCTACTACTGTAATACAATATTTTGATTAATTGATCGCACTAGAGACATCTAATACATTAAAACGTCGTGGCTTATTTCACGACCTATACTTACAACTACATACAGGGTTTGTCCGGAAAGTAGTAGGACTGAGTCGATTTAAAAAAATGTATTGATCCAATCGTTACAATTCTTTAAAAACTTTCAAAATAGGCTCCTTCTGCGTCGATGCAGAGCTGCCGGCGCGATTTCCAAGCATTGAAGGCGTCACGGAAGGCATTCTCCGGAATAGCCTTGAGGCCGCGGTGCATGCTGCTTGGATCCCCTCTGTCGTCTCAAAATGCTTGCCTTTCATACGCCTTTTCAGGCGAGGAAACAGAAAAAAGTCCGGGGGGCCACATCTGGGCTGTAGGGCGGCTGCGGAAGCGTTGGGATGCCGGCCTTGGTCAGATAGCTGTTCACAAGAAAGGCGGTGTGAGCCGGGGCGTTGTCGTGGTGCAACTTCCAGTCGGCTGCGATGTCTTGTCGGACCCGACTGACCCTTCGTTTGAGTCTCCTGAGCACTTCCACGTAAAACTTGGCGTTGACGGTTTATCCAGGAGGAGCAAATTCATGGTGGACGATGCCTTTGATGTCAAAAAAGACGATGAGCATCGTTTTCACTTTGGATTTGCTCATTCTTCCCTTTTTTGGGCGAGGAGACGCTGTCGTGTGCCACTCGGAAGATTGCCTCTTTGTCTCGGGATCATACTCAAAGATCCACGACTCGTCACCTGTGATTACGTTATTCAAAAATTGGGGGTCACTTTCACAAATTTTGTTGGCACACTTCCACTCGCCGCAATTTCTGGTCGTCAGTGAGCACTTTTGGGCCCATTTTCGCGCACACCTTGCGCATGTTCAAATGCTGTGTCACAATGTCATGAACCACAGATTTTTCGAAGCACAGTCATGGCAGAAGAAAATGAGTCCTATTACTTTCCGAACAAACCCTGTATACATGTGTCGACCACCGTCTCTAGATATTAGCGTTGCCACCTAACGTGTTGCCGCAGGTTACGCGATTTGATGTTCTGTGATTGAGGGATATGACCTTCCGTAACAGGAAAATGCAGTATGTTTTATTACTTCTAGGGAAGTTACTGGGCGACCTTACTTGGCTGTGGCGATGGAAATTGTATGTGAACGTTTAAATACAACATAAGGTTGGGCAAAATAAAGTGCGTTAATCAATACTATAAAAGCAATGTACATCAACTACGCACTATGTTTAAGACAAACCTCAGAAGACAAAAGCAAGTTTTTACATTATACAGCTGTACGTATTCAAGACTTGCAGACCAATAAAAACCGGGGTGTATAACCCCATAAAGGCTATGAGTGTAATATCGTCGATGATATAACCTAGATGATATAAACGAGAATATTTCATTCCCAGAACGAGTTTACGTGTTAAGAACATGCGATGTCAGCTTAAAGCGCTCCGTGAAGAGACAGTAGTTATTTTTTATGGTAATTGTTAAGTGGCCAGAAGATCAGATTAAAGATTTTATGGTTTGAATAGAGTGAGTCGTTGAAGAATGGTGTCCGACTATACTGCTACTGGAGGATAATTTTCACTTGAAAAGGACCCTGTGTTATGAAAGATGCTATCAAAATTTATGTATAATACTGTATTTTTATGAGGAGATTAGTGGCCACTGTTCTAAAAATATTTCAAAATGGTTTTCTCTACTAGCACATGCTTACGTTTAATGGATCATAAGGATAGTAAATTTATTAGTCTTTTTCATGAGGGATGTAGGTTTTTTTTATTTTAACAGCATCTATAAAAGCAGCATGATTGATTCCGTAAAGCTTCTGAACCATCTTTTTTATTTATCTAGATGCATTTTAAAAATAAAGGCGTTTTATTATTATTATTATTAAATAAAAGCGTTTTTCACGTTTTTGTTGTTTGATAGATAACTTGACGAGGATGTTCATTATGATACAAAAAAATCCGTCTAGCCTCTTGAATAGCGCAGGATTGAGCTGTGATCAAAGTTGAACAATAAAACGTATATACAGAATATTATTTATTCAAACAGCATTTTTGAGAATGTTGACCTAAATCTATATGTAGCAAGCACCCCTGCTAGCTCTCCTGTGAGATGCTATTTTTCCCAATATCCCACGGAAGCATATTATTTCCTCGTTATGGTCTGAAAATTGCCATTTTATTATAGCGTAGGATATTCATAAATCTTCTTACCGATATCGCGAAAGGTAAAGCTAATAGATGAGGTGTTAAATTACCAGGCCATATTTTTTACAAACCGAACGAGTTTTTATCGACCATAAGCACATAGAACCTTGTATCCAAAAGTACCGTACGATCATAACAGCAGCAAAATTCCAACATTGCGCGTTTGAGTTATTGTAAAGGTACGCTGATCTAAATATTCCAGCACCAAAACTAAACTATCGGTTCTGGACTTTTGCTATCATTATCATTATTATCAATATAGGATTTTTTGGTTCACAGAGAGCACAGATATCTTTTCCCTGCACTACTGGTGGTACCATCTATATGGCAAAATCGCCTCTCGCCCTTACATCTCTCTAGACGAATCCACTTCAGTGTTGCCACAGGCTCCGAAAATTTCGGGCCAGATTTTACGTATAAAAAGTGCCGCATTTTTGGAATTCGGGACAATTTTTTTTTTTTAGGTTAAACTACTCCATTTCAGATTTTGTTTTACTCTAATATACCTATATAATTACTTCTAATGTTCTTATAACAATGGGTGCATTCGGGGAAGTGCAGCACAGAATTCTTTATGTAAAAAATGACAATTTTGATAGGCATATCAAGAATGACAGAGTTCTAAGGGAACTTATCAAAATTGTAATTTGAACATACAGCCCTACAACGCTGCAGTTCCCCGAATCATGAGTGTACGAGATTTCTAATAGAAAAAAATTCAATGAAAGTTGCACTTTTTTATACTTATTGTTTTTATGATTAGGATAAAAAACCATTGGGAACTAAGATCACAAAAAACTGTTTAAAACCCATTTTTTGGAACCTGAGACTTGAAATTAAATCCAATGTTAATGGGTATAGATACGAGTATATACAGTAATGGACAAAAGTATATAGACAAATTTAATATTGTGCTGTATTTCTTTTTGAACTTGTTTTATTAATACACCAACCTGTATACATAATTCGTTATAGCATAATACTCACTTATACATAAATAAATTCATTAGACTGCCTTCAATAAAAAATTAATTGAAAAAAAACTGGAACTATGAAGGACAAAAATATATAGACAAAGCAAAACAATTATAGAAAAAGGAAGAAAAGTTCATTCAATTATAGAAAACCAACCATGTTTGTGTTAATATTTTGTAGCATAATAAATATAATTATATATATAATAAATAGCATTTTGTATCCATAATTCCAGCTATTCTATGTAAAGGTAGCATTTAGTTTTCTAGGCCGACCACTTCTCTTAGAGGCTTCCAAGATACCTTTTTGTTTATATTTGTTCAATATCGACCAAACTGCTTTATGCTTCAGCTTCTAATTTTTGGCAATGTCGACTTGACGATGACCATCTTTGTATAACTCAATGATCTTAGTTTTCACATCGAAATAAATTTCTGGACCACGCGGCATGGTCTTAAAATCACTCGACTTATTCCACAATACTTGATGAACACAAACTAATCCTCTTCTGACACGAAACTGTACTAAACTAATGTTGAAAAGAATTTGTCTACATATTCTTGTCTCTCATAAAAAAGTGCTTATATTCAGACTTTTATTCATTGCAGATAATGTAAAAACAAGGAGTTTAGTTTTTCTACTAATAACGCGTTTGTTTATGGAGCAATGAAGTATGAATTCGTTTTTTAAAGGTATTTAGGTAAGTAATCATATTTGTCTATATACTTTTGTCGATTACTGTATATATCATCTGACAGGAACAAAAAACCTTCATGCTAACATACAAGAAAACAAAATCATGGTTGAAGATGGGTAGGGTTGCTTAGTACTTGTAAACCCCAATGTCCAATATACGCTAACTTTACAGTTCAAACAGTGATTATAGATATAATGTATTTGACCAACTAAGTTGCATTGAAAGTGGTATGTTAATGCAGAACGGGCCAGATTTCTAAAAGAGGGGCCGGGGTACTTTCCAAGTTATAGATGCGCAAAGGATTAGCGTACAGACATGTAAAGCGAAATGAGTGATGAAAATGTCATGTAACATCTAAAAAATATAATTTCTTATATCGGTAATAATCTCATTTTCGAAATTTTCTCCGATTAAGATATTTCCTCCCCAGTAGGCGTAGGAAGTAGAAGCAACATCCAGAAACCTTGTGATCTTAGTGTTTATTCCGTTTCCTTATTTGTGTGATGTGAGTGTATCATTATTCTGATTTTATCTTTATCTCTGTTCCAGACTGAATTATCCCACAACCTCCAGCAGTTGTCGGAGCGCGCCAGATCCACCACCGAGTTTATACAGCGACTCAAAGGAATGAGCGATAAAGTTAATGTAAGTAATCTGTTTTATTAAGCCGGGTAATGTCCTTTTCAACCAATGGCGCGTTTGATATCCACTGACACGCGTAGGTTGGACAAGCTAAGTTTTGCTAATGTTAGGTTTTGGTTAAATTCGAGACAAAAGTAAACGTATTCTTACCTTTGCTTTTCGCACACAATTGTTTTTGCATGTAGCACTGCGATCTACGAGTAGTTCGTCCCCTTTGCGCCTTTGGCATCTCTGAATGACAACATCTACTTACTTATTTACCCTCCTACAAACACATACAAATGTATTTAAAAGAGCCCTTACTAAAAAATTAATTACAAAGACAACACAACATTTTAAAATGCAAAACAGAGATAAAATATATACAGGGTGTCCGCAAAGTTGGGGTTTTCCTTTACACGACGTGTAGATCTTGAAAACATAAACAATTTTTCTTAGTACCATATACACCAATGTCTTACGGGAATCGAGATAAAGGGCTCTGCAACATCAAAAATATCTGAATACCGTCCTGTAGCCGCGACATCCCCGAGTGGTACTAGGACACTAGCTCAACCCGACGACAGAACTGGTTCGGGGTCAGTGTGTCAGGTCAGTATGCAACCTTCAACCGACGGTTACGGTCACGCGTGTAGAGATAATCGCGTAGACGAGAATCCCTTCAACAAGCACTAGAGACGTGGCTAGAGAAGTGCAAGTATTAAAAACTAAAGTGTGGCAAACGCTGCGTGAAGAGGGGCTGTATCCGTTTCACGTCCAACGTGTACAAGCCCTCCAACCGATTTTCCAGCAAGAGTGCGGTTTTGTGAGTGGTTGTTGCATCAACATGACAATAATCCGGACTTTTTGAAGTGCATATTGGTGACAGACGAATCTACGTTCACGCGTAATGAGGTGAATAACTTTCGCAACACTCATATTTGGTCAGTAGAAAATCCGCACGCTGTCCGTCGGGCACATTTTCAACAAACATGTTCGGTGAATGTTTGGGCTGGCATGGTGAACAGTATGCTCATTGGACCATTTATTCTCCCAAATTTGTCATATTTGTTACCTCTGTTCGTGGTCTGCACCACCGCCGGCGTCTGCTCGGTAGTGCATCAGCTGATTTCATTTTCTGTTGGAGCGGTATGATTTCGGGCAGACATACTTAGCCCTTCTCGTCAACTGGAGAGTGAGTAGTACTTTTTCCTTTATTTTTTTTTACTTGGTCGCCCTCGTTTCACTACACATTACCTTTGTTATTTCAAGGGTAGTTGTTTCTGAAAAGGAAAACCCCAACTTTGCGGACACCCTGTATAATGTATAAAATAGTATATACGAGGGATCTCTTTTAAGTTTTGCATATGGAAATGAAACAACACGGTAGGTAGTTTTGAATGACTTTATTGTTTTTCGAAGTATTCTCCACGAAGATTAATACACATCTGCATGCGCTCGAACCAATTTTCGAAGCAATTATTCCACTCGTTTGCTGGCAGATCCAAAACGGCATTTTTGAATGCGTCAACTGCCTCTTCTGGTGACTGGAACCTTTGACCACGCAGTCTGTTTTTAATTTTTGGGAAAGTAAAGAAATCGTTACTTAGATCGGGACTATGTGGAGGATGGTCCTCTTTATAACATCTCGT
The DNA here is from genome assembly GCA_963669975.1 of Acanthoscelides obtectus. NCBI lineage: Eukaryota > Metazoa > Arthropoda > Insecta > Coleoptera > Chrysomelidae > Acanthoscelides > Acanthoscelides obtectus. The sequence continues at coordinate 11,658,600 of CAVLJG010000005.1, forward strand.
ATATTAAACAAAAAAGTTCAAGGGGCAAGACTCTAAAAAACTTCGCTGTTTGAGATTCCAGAGGCTTGCTAAAAATTGAGGCTTGTGGTTGTAGGGGTGGAGGAGGGTTAATCTCAATTGGTATACTTATACGCTTTCAATCTCGATAATTCTACTCACCTATTAGACGTATTTCACAGATCATAGACTTCCGCGTACATTTGCCATTTAAACTTGGAACGATAGAGAAATATCTTCGACAAATATCTCTCTCTGTGTGTCTCTCTATTTACCAGCGTCACAATCTCACCGAAGAGTGTCGTTTAATCACCTATCGATCAATGGTATGGGCCTGTTGGACTGAATTGTTGCGATTAATTTCTTGTAATTTATTAGATTTGAGATCTAAAGAAACAAAGTTGCCGACATTTCGGCAAAATTTGTTTCCTTCTTCAGGGTTCTGTAAAAACACTAACTTTACATATACATTAATAAACAATTTAAAAATAAAATCAAAGTAAACGATACTTATTTTGGTTAATTAAGACATTATAAAAATGAGCTATAAACAATATAATCCTGTATGAAGTGATTATGGAAGTGCAAAGCCAACTTACTCGACGCCATTTTTGTATAAAGTCTCAAGTTTGCCTTTTCTAAATAAAGCTGTATAGTTTATACCCCTCAAATCCTGCCGCTGCCTTTTCAATCTCTATGCAGTGCCTGTACTTCCGCCCGACTCAGGAAGCAGAAGCATCCTAATGTGATATAATAAATACTAAACGGGGGCTCGCGCGCACATTTCGTTTAGCGGATCGACGAACGTGGGCCGCCCCGGAGGATCAAAAATACGGAAGGCAGGACCGAAGGCCGAAGAGCGAAACGGTCGTGTACGTGCCTAGAAAAAAGGGATAGAAAATAGGATATAGCGAAGGAACAGCAAGCGACATAGAAAACATGTGTTTGGTCTAGGGATCGACTGATTCTTGTATCGGCAGTATCGGCCTAGTGATCATTACAGCTCAAGAAAATAAAGTACTGCTGTAATAAAATTAATTGCTCCTAAAACAGAAGATATTCCTGCTAAATGAAGTCTAAATATTGCCAAATCTACAGAAGATTCCCTATGGGCGATATTTCTTGATAAACTGTTCATCCTACACTGTCCCCCCCGTTCTACTAATCTTTTAAAGAAGGTCAATTTCCAAATCTTCCGATCATAATGAATATAAAAAAATTATAATAAATGCATGGGCAGCAACAAATTTGATCATTACCAATAAGTGATCCGGAGTTTCCTAATTCAGCTCAAATTAGAAGGGAATTTCCAGGTATTCTAGCCCAAGCTCCAAATATAGAGTATAGAGTTCTCATGATTGATAACTGTGCCCATATGCGAACATAAGCCGACCGATAAAAATCATTTATAAGCTCTCAAATTATCACACTGTGTAATACGACCACGTTTGTTGAACAAATTGCAAATATTTCCACACCTCGCTATCTTTTTCGGGATTATCATCTTCATGCTTACAACATATATAATACATAATAGAAAGGGATAGGACAGTGAACACTGCGCTTCTTAAAAAACGATAGTAGTTGAATTGGAGGATTTCTTTTTAGATTTGAAGGTTTTGTCCACAGATGTTAAGGGATAGTTGAAGACAAGGAATCAGAATCGTTTTTTTTTCTATTGCGCAGATACCACCACAGACGCATTTCCATCATCGGACTATACAGGGTGTCCCAACGAAAATGGAAAGTAACCTGGAAAAAATATAAAAAATTTGTTTTCTTGGCAATCTCGATGTGTTACTGGGCATATTTTCAAATTAGTTCAATATGAATAGAACATTCTTCTAAAAACAAGAAGTTTGATGTCATACAACATCTCTTTTCGATTGTCAATTGTATAGATATTTGGTCAAACGTATGAAAAAATGCCCAGCTTTGAGGGCTTACAGCTGTGTCATTTTTGAAGATATTTAGATAAATCTTAGTTTACAAAATTTTGATTATGGATTTCAAGCTGACCTGGAACAAATGCTGAAATTTCTCTGTATTTACCTCTAACGCAAAATGTATCTACCTTTTCTTGAAAAATTCAAATGGAACACGCTGTATATTTCTACATCGTTAAATAGTTCTTTGTGAACTTTTTTTTTAATATAAGGTTTATACAACTTTTTTTCAAACGTTTTTGAGTTATTGCTATTAATTTCCAGAAAACCAAAATACATCTTGTATTTAAGCATGAAGTCAAATCTTCTATCAAAACAATAGCTTTTAATAACACGACAAAAATATCAGCCCGAAGCAATCAATCGTTAATAAATTGTTCGAATATATCACCTTGGTGTAAACAAGTGTTGAAATTATCTTGCACGTCTAAAACGGTTTGGCAAGGTATCCTCTTCAACGATTCGCTTATACGATGTTTTATGTCCTCGGGTAGTTCCTGGTGAACGTGTCCTTTTACATGGCTCCAGAGAAGGAAGTCGAGAGGCGTCAGATCGGGAGATCTCGCTGGCCAATTGATCGGTCCACCTCGCCCGCCACTATTAGGGCGCCAGCGATCTAGATCGGTTTTGAGATCCGCTAGGTTGCATTAAACATTAGTGCAAGTTAAACGCTATAGGGAATCGTGTTACCCAAGTTGCTAAAACAGCGTGGTTATGAAAAAATACTGGATCAAACATCTGGGTATAACATCAATTTCATAGTAAATGACTGTTTTGGGGTTTGAGTCTTGTAGTGAGAAAAAGAAAAGTTCATTGTTTTCATGGAAGATCTGATTTTAAGTCTTAATGTTGAATGCATTTTTTTTTCTTGGAAATTGATTGCAATTACTCGGAAACTCTTCGATAAAAGTGGTATAAAATTTATATAAAAAAGTTCCCAAGGGTAGCTATTTAGTGATGTAGAAATATTCAGGGTGTTCTACAGGGTGCGCCATATTTTGTGCCGGTATGTAAACATGAAATAACTTTGGAAACGAAAAACTGATCTCTATATATCCGGTATTTTTATTAAATATGGTCCTTTACAATTTATTTGGACTAGTTTTTGAACACAACATGGCCTACACGTGACTTTTCAAATAACCCCACAAGAAGAAGTCCGGTGGGGTCAAATCTGGAGACCTGGGTTGCCAGTCAATGTCACCTCTTTTTGACATCAGACGTCCAGGGAATTTTCGTTGTAGAAACTGGATTGTTTCATTTGCAGTGTGGCATGGCGCACCACCTTGTTGAAACCAGTACCATCAAGACCTTTTTCACATTTGTGGGCAGACATAATGAGCCTACATCCACCGATGTCGATTTCCATCGACTGTTTCGTTTTCGTTGAAGAAAAATGGCCCAATGTTGGTTTTGGCGCAAACGCCGGCCCAAACAGTGACTTTCCGGTCATGCAACGGCATTTCGTGGATCTCATGTAGATTTTTCGTCCCCCAAATGCACAAGTTTTGCTTATTAACGCCGCCAGAGAGCGTGAAATGGGCCTCCTCGGTCATCACAATTTGCTTCAAAAAATCAGGTTCATCATCAACCATGCGAGCGACTGTTTGGACGTATTCCAAGCGACGTGGACGGTCAGTTGGCAATATTTTTTGTGTTAACTGTACCTTATCAGGAAACAAATGCAAATGATCCTTCAAAATGCGCCGCAATGTGGTTCCACTGATGCCAAAATGCGGAGCGCGGTGACGATACGACACTTTTGGGTTCTGGGCAACGCTGTCTCTGACGCTTCAACCAATTCATTGGAATGTCTTGGTCGTTGATGAACGGTATGTTGACGATTTCCCACTGTCCCGTACTCAAGAAAATTCGAAACCAAGCGACGGATAGTGTTGTCAGACGGTGCCTGTTTTGCCACGATATTTTCGACAATATGCACGTTGCGTTAACACAACTGAACGACGATTTTCAATGTACATTGTGACTATTTCGGCGCGTTGTTTCGGTGTAAAGCGATTCATGACTAAAATTGTAGTAAATTGACGTTTCAGAAACATGTATAACCAAATCACTCGGTTTGTAAATATCAGTCATTCGATGTTTCAATACCGACATAAAAGATGGCGCACCCGGTATTTGAAATTTAAATTTATGCGAACAGATACCCTGTATAAATAGGAATATACTTTTGCTTTATTTTAGATCAGCTTAAAATCAAATCGATGATGATACAATTTTTGTGAACTGAAATTTATCAAAATATCTTAAAAAAGGCGGAGCTGCGAGCCGTGAAAGCTTTTTCAATCATTTCACTAAATATCTAAACAATTGACAATCGAAACCGTATGTTATGCGATATCAATCTTCTTGTCTTCAGAAGCTTTATCTAAATATGCAGTAAAATAGAGGGCATTCTATTAAAAAAATACAAGTTTGCTATGGCACGAATTTATGGGTTGCTACGAACACCGATTTTCGATATCTTTTCCAGTTTGCTCCTAAAACTGCTTTCCACCTGTAGAAAACAAATAACATAATTTTTGGATAGATTGTTTGAAATATATTTTAGTCTTACTAGCGGTTGGCAATATAAAAATTTGTTATGCGGAGCTGATTCTGAGATTTTGCAAAAAGAAACAATCTGTAAATATTCCGCTCGATGCCCATACTGAATCCTCTCCCAATTTGCTTCGTATCCGCTGCAATCACTTTCATTTGAAACATTATAGAATTCAACGAATTCAAAGCCAATGCAGTCCTAAAGTCGCAAAGCGGATCAATTTATCGCCACATTTCTCCTCGACTTTGGACTGGTACCAAGTCTACACATAACAATGTAGCATCCGTAGTTTAAATAAAGCGCATAAAGTTACTACAAAGGCTGCTTTCCGGCGGACCCAATAAATAGGAATCGAGTTACAAAGGCGAAGCTAATTTATTATGCCATTTTTCCGCAATATTTTCGCGTTTGGCCCACCACCAAGAAACATAAAGCTGGATCAGCGAATCTCCTCCAACAAGCTCCGGTCGCGACTGGCTGTCCTTTACGGCTGAACCCTATTTTAATAAAGAGCTACGGACGATGCGGAATACGTAATGTGGAAAACTCCGGAATCGCTTATATTAGGTTCGGCTCGCAGAATAGATACTTTTACTGAAATTGCAAGCGCGAAAGGGTCCCTTTCACGGACCTCGGACAGGCGGAATCACCGACGTTTGAGGACTTTCGTATTCGCTGTGTGCGCGATGCCAGCGCCGCCTGGTGACCATAATTACTCGAGACTTGAAACATGACAGTTCTTGACAACTAGATGTTTTGATAATAATTATCGGCTTTTCCGTCATTGAAATTAAATAAAACCATATGAAAGTAAGAAAAAAAAGGAAAATGAATCTGATAATACATCCAAGAAACATGATTTAAACATCCAACCTGAAATTCTGCAAATTCTGTCGATCGGTCCGCTAATCCTTGACCCGTCTATAACTTGGAAAGTACCAGTCGAATTTTAATGAAATTTTCACACAATGTTACTAATATGCCAAAATTTTTGTGTAGAGCGAGGGGTAGCAGATTTTCTCAGGAATGCGAGTAGAAAAGACTCCCAAAGTTATACAGAAAAGCATGCTAAATATGTAAATTTTAAATGTATGAGCCTGTTTGACTAACTTGATCCATTTAATTTTTTTTTATACATGTTCGTAAGTAACATTTTTCTAAGAGGTGCCGAACATAATCCTTTATGAACTTAACAGTGTTGCGCAGGAAGTGGAGAGTCAATCTACTTAACGAAATTTTCCGTTTCGGGTGTCAAAGAGTTGAGTTTAAATCTAACGGTGAGGTCCAAGGTTGAATCCAAGGTCGCTATTGAAACGCTTGCTAAAAATTACTGAAGAATTCTTTTTATCAATAATCCTGCTAAATTTCCAAGATTTTTCTCTAGTCTCACATAATGACCTTGTACTTAGATTTTAATACATGTTCTGATATAGAATTTTTCATTCTTTCGATGCACTTTCCAAAATTATGACTTCCAATTTATTGAACTCTCCTAGTATAAACCTGACCTTTTTCCAAAATTTTATGTGGAAAGCCGTTCCGATACGTTTGCTACATTCGGTACTATCTGCGTAATACTGTCTTTATGTATTTTTTTTACTTTTAGGAAAACTGCAAGGAGTTCGAGGCTACGGTTTCAGCGCAATGCGACGCCCTTATAGCAGCGATCAACGAACGTCGCTCGCAGCTCTTGGAGTGCATACGAGCTGACAAGGAGCTAAGGGTTCGAGCCCTTAAGGACCAAGCAGCCACATGTACGCAAAGGTTGCAACAAACCACAGCCTTACTGCAGTTTTGCATCGAGGCACTTAAAGAAACTGATAGCGCCGCTTTTTTACAGGTAGGTAGTAAGTAAGTCTTAAGTTACTAGGCTCTGACAGCAACGAATTAGGTGAAAAACTACGACATGCATCAAGATACTCAGGTGGCGCCATCTAGGTTAAGTAAATCGGGGTGCTGTATATAAATCGGGTTTGAAAAAATCAAAAATACATCTCTATATTCCTGGACGTTTCCATCCCGCGCCGCATATGTGTGTTTATCATGTGCAAACGCCATTTGTAGAAATATGGAGGTAGGTACGGTAGGAGACCTAGGTAGCCCCGAAAGTTGTAAATTGTTTAAACCGAATGCAACAAAATCGAACAATCTTTATAAGAAACACCTGACATTGCGGTACTCAACATGTCTTGTCAAATAAACCGCGGACATTTTTTATATCCATGTTGCTTTGAATTTGTTTGTGAAGTCCCAACTTCCAGAACATTCGGTATTCGAGTCATGAGTTAAAGATTATCTTCTATCCCCTAGTCAATTAAATGTAGTCGACGCTGTTTTGTACCTTTAGAGCTCATCAGTACAACATACCAGGATCAAGAGCTACATATGATGTGAATATGCAGGGTGATCCAAAAGTTCCAGAACGGACCATGCATGGTGTACGGCCGTAGTATGTTACCATTTGGATGGCACCCGTATTTTGATAGACTGCTTATATCGTGGATAGAGGATAGTTGTTTAGCTTTCGTTCGTCGATGAGTTGCCAAAAAGCAAGAAACACCTGTACATGGCTGGCCGCCTGTGGTCAGCCAGACGAAAACTATATATATTTTTTTTTATACTCCAACTACCATGAAGGCCTAAGGCCTAAGCACCCGTTGGTACCGTGGGGCTATTACTACAACTATTTTACTTTTACCATTCCGCTTGCATTTTCTTAAGGCTACTTTTCACTAACTAATGCAGCACAATATTTCCTCGTGAATCTCAAGATTTCAATAAACAAAAATATTATATACTGATCCCCAGGCTAGATACTCCGTATTCATACAAATATCATAAAGACCCCGAAACTCCATTCAGAAGCAACGATCTGAAAAATGTGCCATTGTTCCACTTCGCCCGCTGCCAAGTTGATGGAATCATTAATTAAAGAAAGGTGTGCTTGACAAACGGGAAAGAAGGAAGGACTTTATGTTAAGCCCCACTTCCTCTTAACACAAATTTATTCTTCCCAAATTAGATTCTGCTGCTTCGCGTCCTGTCCGAGATGTATTCCGAAAGATAAAAAAGAATTTAAGAAGTTCAACTTCTTCCACTAATGCGTTCAAATGGAACGGTGTTTCTTTTTTGCTCCAGTAAGGGAGGGAAGTGGAATGGGTATTTAAGTGAGTCGTTTTATTCAACGAGTGTGCTTTTGACCTTTAGCACTTGATTGAATTGAATTACTCAAAAGATTCATCAACCATCTATACTAAGTGATATATAAATCCGAACACCCAGTTTAAATGGTTTTATTTTAATAAAAGTTGGTGAATGTATTTATCTTACTGTAAATAACAAGTGAAAACATTTTCAGCCTTATCAGTTGGACATTCCGGTTTTTATACTGTTTTTTTTTTTAATTCACTAACACTCTAAAAATGAATATTTCAGCCGCAGTAAAGAATCAACGTTGGTGGATTTTGGTTCTTGACATCCTTTACGATCGGTTACTATGCCTAGAGTACGGAGACCTGTACGATTTCGTCAACTTAGTGAGTTTGATAGGGGCCGGATAGTGGGACTTCGGGAAGCTGGACTTTCTTTTCGGACAATTGCAGTTAGAGTGCAAAGAAGTGTAGACACTGTGGTTAGGTGTTGTCAGGCATGGCTTCGAGAAGGCCGTACGCAAAGAGCAAGGGGCACTGGACGCCGCCGTAGAACAACAGACCGTGAAGATCACCGCTTAAGATTATTGGCCTTAAGGGACCGTTTCTCCACTACCAGGTCCATTGCAAATGAATGGTTTGCAGAACACGGAAGACCTATTGGCATGCGAAGTGTTTACCGACGAATGAGAAGTTTTGGCTTGTTTTCATACCGGCCACACTGGGTCCTCCCTTTAACTCGAGAACACCGACGTAATCGCCTTGAGTGGTGCAGACAACGGTCACTCTGGGATCAGGAATGGAACAGTATTGTCTTTAGTGACGAGTCTCGATTTTGTTTGAGTTATGGTTTGGGGTGCTATAGCTTATGGTTCCAGGTCACCTTTACTCTTCATCAGAGGTAACATGAACGCGCAGCGTTATATCCACGAAGTTCTAGAACCCCATCTTTTACCCTATCTTGACACCCTGGCAGATCCAACTTTCCAACAAGATAATGCCCGACCACATGTTGCAAGAGTCACAATAGACTTCTTTCAACATAATGATGTCACATTGTTACCATGGCCACCAAGATCTCCCGACTTATCCCCAATTGAGCACGTGTGGGATATAATGGGTAGGAGATTGCTCAATTTGCAACGTCCTCCTCAGACTCTAGAAGCACTTCGAGAGGAGTTGGTGGTTGCCTGGAATGAGATACCACAGGAGGACATTGACCACCTGATCAGAAGCATGCCTAGGCGCGTTGGAGAATGCGTAGCACATCAGGGTGCATCCACACATTATTAAAGGTTAAAGGGCTTTAAAGCAAATTTTTATCATTTACTTATTATGCTTCATTAAGTACTTATACAAAATTTTATTAAAATAAAACCATTTAAACTGGGTGTTCGGATTTATATGTCACTTAGTATATCTTAAAAATATCCGTCGTATCATTTTTTTGAATCTTGAAGTGGATCATCCGCTCTCAAGTTCGTCTTCCCGCAATCTTCGTAACCACTGCAAGCATATCACTCTAAAAAAATCATATTTCATCTTAGAACTGACATTTAATGTAAAATTATGGTTTCCCATAAGTATTATTCTAATTTTAAGTATTTTTAGAAAATTATATATATTTTTGTATACAAGGTGACCCAAAAGTTCTGGAACGGACAGTTATTTGGGAATGTGTAAGAAGATGTATCGAAAAAGTAAAATAGCAAATGTTGAACAAGAGCTTTGAGGTCAAATCAAGATCGATATTTTATATGGGATCCACTACTTTTGACTCTGCAAATGGATAGAGGGTAAAAATCTACGTTCAGATAAGGCCTTTGTGAAAATTGTTCTGACCTTGACCTTTCTGGTCTAAAGACAAACCAGTCCTCTGGAGCATAAATTTTAACCTGCTGACTTTCAAGCTGACCTTGATCATGACTTTGGATGTCAAATTTCGGTAAAAATAATGTTGTCAAGGTCACGTCTGACAGTAAAATTTTTCGCTCTATTTCCGCGGTACAAGGTAATTAATGGTCATTGTCAGTTTTAGAGTCACAAGAGATCCGTATTTACGCTTTATCTTCAGAAATATTCTTGAAATCTTATCAAACGGCTTTTCATTATGATCACCAGAATATTGAAGATAAATTTTACCCAAGGTCATGTCTAAACACGAACATTTTTGCTTTATCCATTTTCGATAGCTGAGGTATACAGTACCACTGAAGAACGTTAATCTTCAGAAAGTCCTGGACATATTTTTAACGATGGCAAGATCAAAACTGTTTTCTCCCAAGGCCATGCCTCGTAAACTTTTCTAATCTATTCATTTCCGGGGTCAAAACTGTATATTAAAAAATCATCTTCACCTTGATTTGACCTTTAATGTCATGTTACCACTGAAAAGCCAGGGAAATCCTAAAAATCCACTTGTATAATGGATAAAACAAACATTCCGTGGACAGTTATCAGATGCATCGCGAAAACCAGAAGCTCAATTTCGCTAAACATCTAAATTTTTAAGTTGACATGTTAGATATTTCAGATTTATTACGATTTTGAGAAAACTGATTTTAGGAATTAAATTGGGATAGTTCTTAAAAATGATGATCAAACGATGAAATTAGCATATTTTAAGAGTAATCTGCATTTTTTTTAATCTAGATTCATTGATGTTTCACCGTAATATAACTACTACTTCTAATAAACTACTAACTTCCGGAGTTTTATTAATATCTTCAGGGAGATTAAGCAAATTTTCTTAACTTACCGGAGTATTGCTTTCCTGGAATCAAATAATCTTTTTTTACTTTCTAATTAAATCCGCAATACTCCGTGGAAAGTTCTCCGAAAATATCTCATATTTCATTCGGGGCCGGGCCCAGGATGATTTATAACTGATGCGACTTCCAACTTTTCCAGCACATTGCCCCACTTTATCTGAGGATCTTCTCGGAATTCCCGAATTTGGACTTTGACTTCCTATCCGGGTTGTTTTTATCTCGCAGTTTATCATATCTACGACTGTTTGACTTTGTCACCGGAAACCGTTGTTCGAATTCGGAAGGAGCTGATATTTTCGTTTGGGACGAATCGACCGATCTTTTTGTGCAGATGTTTGTTAGTATAGGAGATTTTAAGTAGTAGTAGTCGTAAAGCAAAAATCAAGATAAAAAACTTATTGTCTAGGCACAATGAAATCCCCAACGCTCTCGAATTTCGAGTTGATATACTAAGTGACATATAAATCCGAACACCCAGTTTAAATGGTTTTATTTTAATAAAATTTTGTATAAGTACTTAATGAAGCATAATAAGTAAATGATAAAAATTTCAACATGATTGCACTCTGCTTTAAAGCCCTTTGACCTTTAATAATGTGTGGATGCACCCTGATGTGCTACGCATTCTCCAACGCGCCTAGGCATGCTTCTGATCAGGTGGTCAATGTCCTCCTGTGGTATCTCATTCCAGGCAACCACCAACTCCTCTCGAAGTGCTTCTAGAGTCTGAGGAGGACGTTGCAAATTGAGCAATCTCCTACCCATCATATCCCACACGTGCTCAATTGGGGATAAGTCGGGAGATCTTGGTGGCCATGGTAACAATGTGACATCATTATGTTGAAAGAAGTCTATTGTGACTCTTGCAACATATGGTCGGGCATTATCTTGTTGGAAAGTTGGATCTGCCAGGGTGTCAAGATAGGGTAAACTATGGGGTTCTAGAACTTCGTGGATATAACGCTGCGCGTTGATGCTACCTCTGATGAAGATTAAAGGTGACCTGGAACCATAAGCTATAGCACCCCAAACCATAACTCCAACAGTGTGATGAACATGTCTTTCAACAAAAAACTGTGGATTCCTCCTTTCACCACGTCGCCTTCTAACCCTGGCACGACCATCGTGCATGCCTAAACAAAATCGAGACTCGTCACTAAAGACAATACTGTTCCATTCCTGATCCCAGAGTGACTGTTGTCTGCACCACTCAAGGCGATTACGTCGGTGTTCTCGAGTTAAAGGGAGGACCCAGTGTGGCCGGTATGAAAACAAGCCAAAACTTCTCATTCGTCGGTAAACACTTCGCATGCCAATAGGTCTTCCGTGTTCTGCAAACCATTCATTTGCAATGGACCTGGTAGTGAAGAAACGGTCCCTTCAGGCCAATAATCTTAGGCGGCGATCTTCACGGTCTGTTGTTCTACGGCGGCGTCCAGTGCCCCTTGCTCTTTGCGTACGGCCTTCTCGAAGTCATGCCTGACAACACCTAACCACAGTGTCTACACTTCTTTGCACACTAACTGCAATTGCCCGAAAAGAAAGTCCAGCTTCCCGAAGTCCCACTATACTGCCCCTATCAAACTCATTAAGTTGACGAAATCGTACAGGTCTCCGTACTCTAGGCATCGTAACCGATCGTAAAGGATGTCAAGAACCAAAATCCGCCAACGTTGATTCTTTACTGCGGCTGAAATATTCATTTTTAGAGCGTTAGTGAATTAAAAAAAAGCAGTATAAAAACCGGAAGGTCCAACTGATAAGGCTGAAAATTTTTTCACTTGTTATTTACAGTAAGATAAATACATTCACCAACTTTTATTAAAATAAAACCATTTAAACTGGGTGTTCGGATTTATATGTCACTTAGTATACTTTTTAACCCGCTTTTATATTAGCTTGATCCGTATATAACATGTAACTGTATCTTTGAACTTAATTTTCACAAATTTCAGCAAGTGTCATTAACTTGAATATTTGCACGTGGGTTATACACAGGGTGTTTATAAAATACCTGTCTATGAGTGGAAGGCCATTCCAGGAATCAATTTTCGTATAAACATAGCTCCGGTAATGCTTCGTTCAAAAAATCTGTTTGTTCTTAAGAATCACAATAAATCCCCATACGATTTGTTGAAGGTTGGTACGTACCGACGTAAAATCAAAAATGTAGATATAAACCAAACCCCGCATAGGAAAAAAGCAAGGGATTTAATTTCGGTGATTTAGGCCCGTATCGTCAGTCGTCCCTACAATTGTAGGGCGCGTTTATGGCCTCCTTGATTGTCAAACTCCTTTCTCTCCTTAAAAAATGTCTAGATTGCACCTGACCCGTGTCAGCGTCAGCGCTCTCCTATTGTGAAGATATGTTTTCTTTTTAAATTGTAGGAAATTTCAGGCTAATAAAACATGATATAACTCAAAAGCAAGCACAATTTGATGCAAATAGATGTTTGTGACATAACCTCAAAGTAGAGGGCTGACACGGAGAAGTAGAAAACTATATATATATAAGGAGGCTATAAACGCGCCCTAGGGACGACTGACGATACGGGCCTTAGATCGCCAGGACACTTTGTGGTTTTAATAATTAGAAGTCTTTAGCCATATTTTAGCGACGTCTGCTGGGTTTCAAAGCATTTTAAACATCATCATCTCCGAAGCAATAAATTTTCAAGAAGAGTCTCTCAATTTGTCTTGAAAGTGGAAAATTACTAGACATTCTGGCATCACTATTGTGACTGCGCTGTAATAAAAGTTTCGGATGAGAAAACATGCGAATTTCCTTTAGTGTGTCCTGCATTTGAAGGCCGAAGTGAAATATTGATATATGGGAAATGTCGTGCAATAAATAGAATATATCTCAGTACTTGGAACGCTGAAAGTATAAAGCAAGATGTTCGATGCTGCATTGCACAGATAGAAACTTATGACAGCTGAGTAGCTAGTAGAGCTCATGTTATCCTTGAAGCTGGAAATTTCCTTACATAGCATATACAGGGTGTTCCTTAATGATATGCCGGTAATTTTTTCACTTGTTATTTACAGTAAGATAAATACATTCACCAACTTGTATTAAAATAAAACCATTTAAACTGGGTGTTCGGATTTATATGTCACTTAGTATATATTGCAAAAAAGTAAAGAAACTCGAGTTTTTGGATCGAACAGCGACAACTTCGAACAGTAATTAAAAACAAAGCATGTCACGGGGCAGTACTTGAAATTAATGTCGTACCAAAGATATAGTATTATTTTCCTTCAACTTCTTTTTTACGTTTTCGGTGCTGCTTTCTTACAAATTAACTTAATGTAATTTCAAACGTAGCTGTTTCTGAAAGGGAAATTGCCAACGTTCAGGACATTCTTTATAATTCAGATGTTTAGTCACGATGGTTTCCAGTATTAAAGGATCAAAGGTTTGTCATGTGATCCAGAATATAGATGTTCAGTTCATCAATATTGAGGTTCCAAAAAAATGTCTCAGTTTCGTCCTTTCTAAGAATCATCAGGGACAATAAAAGGAATTTTTGAGTTTTATCAGAGATATGAAGGAAAGAGTTATGAGTTTAATCGTCGTGTACATATTTTTAATGTCGTTCTATTTGTTACAGGTGGGATCAATGTTGATCAACCGTGTGGCATCTACAGACCACTCGTGGCATAAAGAATGGTCTGCTCCAAGGGTCTCTCCGCATTTTGACTTAACTCTCGACGACAAGTCGGTTCTCAGAGCTATCGACCAGCTCAATTTTATCCAGATGAAACGTAAGTTTATTTGAACACATTATATGAGGAATTTATTTTTTATTACAGTATATTATATAAGTATAAACGGTATCCGATTTCCTACTCACCAAATAATTGTTCATCATTCCTAAAGATTTTCAGTCGTTTATTTCGTAGAACGACATCTTTAAAACGACATTCGTTTTTCAATTTCCGGCTACAATCTCGCCCAGACAAATCCTTTCCTAGACAAGACAGCAGAGAACGGCAAGGAAAATAACCTTAGATCAGATTATATCCGCATAGCGTAGCGTGTATGTTTGTAGTAGCCGCCGCCATTCATTTGCTCAGACTCATAGCGAGAGCCGGGAGCGCTTTTCCCGCTTTCGCTATGATTTTTCCCCGTTGGCCGTCCTCCCGGGAACGGGAATCAGCCTCCCGGGAAATAACAGAGTTGCCTTCGTCCGGCACCGAGGTGCCTAATTGTTTTCAGATTTGTAAAGCGTTACATAGAACAAAGAGGAGGAAGCAAAGTGAACAGACTACGAAAAGTAGAATCACGGTCAACGCCACCTGGCCGTCTAGCTTCTAGTCCAACCATTTGGTGCTTAAAATAAAACGTTTAAAATTTTTATAGACTTCGCGCTGCCATGTTGGGAAAATGGCACAAAACCTTTTTAGACAATTGAAGCGTTCTGTCCAATTAACCGAGCAATGTGAAGTATACACCACTGTTATGTCCTTAAAAAATCGGAAAAGTCCTGGGTTCGATGGTATTAAAAGCGAGCGTTTGAAAATTATAGCCGAGGACATAACAGAACCACTCACTTACCTAATCAACAAATGCTTTGAATCTGGCATATATCCTTCAATTTTAAAAAAAGGTAATATAATACCGATACATAAATCAGGAACAAAAACAGATGTTAACAACTATAGACCAATATCAATAATATCCAGTGTAGCAAAGGTTTTTGAAAAAGTTTTATCTACTAGAATGATTCGATACCTCACAAAATTCAAAATTTTAAGTGAAAATCGATATGGATTTACTGAAGGGAAGGCTACATCGGACGCAATAACTAAAATTGTAAATCAAATATATCAAAATATTGATAACAGAATCCCTTCAATCTGCATTTTTGTTGATTTAAAGAAAGCTTTCGACACAGTTAATCACAAATTATTATTAGAAGCATTGGAGAGAATTGGTTTCAGAGGAAACGCGTACTCACTGATCGAAAGTTATTTGTCAAATCGCCCACAATCTGTGCAGATATCAGGATCATTTAGTAAAGAAATGTATATTAAGTGTGGTGTCCCACAAGGAACTGTCTTAGGTCCGCTGTTATTCAATATATCTTTAAATGATATTTTCCAAATTAATTGTGTTGGCAAAATAACTAGTTTTGCAGATGATACTGCAATATTATATGAAGGTACTGACTGGTCTGATCTGAAAAATGTAATTGAAAATGATTTTATCAAAATTATTCGGTGGTTTAACAGTAGAAAATTAAGCATTAACTACTCTAAAACACATTTTTTACCATTTGGATCTTATGCTAGACATCTGCCAAATTACACAAATTTCTCCTTCATATTAATGATCAAAAAATGCAAATTAATAGAGTGCCCAACATAAAATACCTTGGAGTGGTCTTGGATCCTCACTTACGATGGGACATCCATGTCAATTATATTTTAAAGAAAGTTAGATTTGTATCCTAGAAAATTAAATACCTTGGGAATATATTGACAAAAAAATATCTTCGAACATTATACCATGCACTGATTGAGCCTCATCTCACATATGGTATATTAGCATGGGGAGCTGCATGTTCCTCACATATCTATAATTTAGATGTTTTTCAAAAAAGTATTCTAAAAATGATATTTAAAAAACCGAAACTCTATCCCACTGAAAAATTATACGCAGATGTTCGAAGGTATGATATAAGACAGCTTTATTTCTTACACAGTATCACTCACTACCATAAATTTGTAAACACCGACCAAAAAATTAAACATAATCATTATACCAGGTACAAAATTCGTGGCACAGTAGTTCCTCAACTGCATAAATCTATAATGCAGCGATCATATCTCTATTTAGCGCCTAAATTTTATGAAATTATACCTAAAGACTTAAAAGATTTACGTTTCGGAAATTGTTTCAAAAGAAATTTAAAAAAGTGGCTACATTCTATATCTAGGACTGAAATTCATAAACTCATAAATACGAACATCAACTAAATACATAATCTACTGCAGCTAATTTTTGTCCTTTTTGTCATTTGCATTCTACAGTTTCAACTTAAATTTATTGGTCCATGTACAGGGGATGCCTTCTATTGGGCCTGTTTTGATTTTATATTTATTTACTCACATTTTTTTGCTATCTTTGTACATTGAGTGAATAAATATTATTATTATTATTATTGTTAAAACCATGCCATTCTTTCCTGACACGAAAGCTCGTTGATCTGTCAGTAGAAGAATGGACAAAATTTCTTCTTTTAATTCGTATTGAAGTGACATATTTTCTGTCCAACCGTCCAACGTTCCAGAAAGAAAGATAAAATGGATTACTTTTCTGCCATAACAAAGCTCGAGAGGAGAGAGATTGTCAGTCTTATTTTCCATTCACACTCTTGTGGCGGGAAATAATGAAGAAAACATGAAAAACAACGATGAAAATAGCTACATCAACTAAACAAGAAAAAAACTTCCTTCAACGCATTGTGTTCAGCTCAGTTTCCACGTACAAAAGCGTCAAAGGTTAATCTAAATGAATATACAGAAAATCTGGTTGTTTGTTTAATATTCATTTAGCACGATTGCTATAATGACTTTTGAAAAACTACAACAATTGAATAACATGCAAATATTCAGAAAAACAAAACTTGCATCTCTAAGAATTTTCCCTCTCCATGCAATGTTCCTTTAATTTTTTTAAACATCTTTAGTTAGCTGGTTATAACGGGTGGTTTTTTAAGAGGTATAGGATTTGATTTTCAGAAAAAAACACAAAAAAATTGAAAAAACGATTAAATCTTTATTTGAGTCGATAGAACGGTCGATATAATTTAATGTTTAAAAAATATTTCATGTCAATGTTGGCCGCGGCTCCGCATTAGATGGCCGATGCGCAAGGTCCAATTTTGGCACACTCTCTCCAACATATCGGCCGGTATCTCACGAATAAATGCTTCAATATTGGCTCCCAGTGAGTCAATCGTTGCTGGTTTATCCCTGTAGACATTACCCTTAACATGGCCCCACAAGAAATAGTCCAACGGCATTAAATCACACGATCTAGGCGGCCAATTGACGGGCTCCAAACGTGAGATAAACTGTTCACCGAACTCGCCTCTCAATAGGGCCATTGTTTCGTGTGCAGTGTGGCATGTGGCACCGTCTTGTGGAAACCACATGTCAGCCAAGTCCAGCTCTTCCATTTTGGGCAAAAAAAAGTTTGTTATCATCGCACGGTAGCGCTCGCCATTCACAGTTACGTTCCGGCCATTGTCGTCTTTGAAGAAGCACGGCCCGATGATGCCACCGGCCCATAATCCATACCAAACAGTGATTTTTTCGGGATGCATTGGTAGCTCTTGCAATGCTTCTGGCTTGTCTTCACTCCAAATGCCGCAATTTTGCTTGTTAACGTACCCATTCAACCAGAAATGAGCTTCGTCGCTGAACACAATTTTTCGATAAAAATGTGGATCTTCCTCCAACTTTGCCAGCGCCCATTCACCAAATTGGAAACGTTGTGGGAGGTCGTGTGGCTTCAATTCTTGCACCAGCTGTATCTTATAAGGTTTTACACCCAAATCCTGTCGCAAAATTTTCCACGTAGTGGAGTAACAGAGGCCCAGTTGCTGCGAACGGCGGCGAATCGACATTTCACGGTCATCACTAACACTGGCGGATACAGCCGCAATATTTTCTTCAGTCCTCACTCTACATCTGCGTGTTGGTGGTTTAATGTCCAATAATGTAAACTGGGTTCGAAATTTAGTCACAAGCTTCCGAATAGCTCCCTCAGTAGGCCGACCAAATTGCTCATAAATTGGAAGCAATGCTCGATGCACTCTCTTACCCGAGCATGAATTTTGATAGTAAAATTCAATAATTTGCAAGCGTTGTTCGTTCGTAAGTCGATTCATGGTTAAATTATAGACCAAACTGAACAAGTTTGACAATGACACAAGACACGATTCACGCGTCATCTGTCAAAAACAGTGTTGCCAAAAAGATACTAGCAAAAATCATCCATTATTACTACTGCAATTTTGTAAATGGAAATCGATATTTCCTCTTGTACTTACAGGAGGTGCAGAGATATTTTAGAGGGTGATTCCTTGTTAAAAAAATATGAAAAAAGTATCTATAAACATGGGTCCGGAAATGCAGGGTTTTTAAGATACAGGGTGATAAATTTAAAAAAAAAATGGTACTAATATCTTGAAATTTGGCAATATTCTTTGTTGTGTTCACCTCCATGCAGAAATTATCTATTGTTTTCCAAGGCACTTGTGATTTTTTTAGCAAAAATTAATAAACCAGTTTTGTCCAGTGATAAAACGGTTTTTATTTTTTTTTTTCTCGAAAACGAAGTGAGATACGAAAAAAATACAAGAGACAGGGAAATTGTATTTTTAGATGCTTAATCAAACAACAAATATTAAAGTTACAAAAGAGGTAGTGGCGTACATTTTTTTGACCATAATATTAACTAAGGTGCCCCCCAGGACGCCATTGGACCTATTAATTTTTATCTATTTAGGGCTAAATTAGCCTCTTTATACAACAAAAAAAAGTTCCAAATTTCAACAGAATCGAGTAAATTATTAAAAATAGTAGTTTTGCAAGACAGTTTTGAGAAAGCCTTAAAAATCCTGCACCATCCAGTTCACAAAAACAGATTAGTATTTAATTTAATCGATTTACTATAGTTTGATTGTAATTAATTCCTGGACAAAGGATCGGACATAATGGTGGTGTAAAAAGATCGAACGCTTCTTGATGTCAATTTTTATAATATGGCGGCAAATATACAAAGTACCAAAGTGAAACTTGGCAGAGGTTTTTGAAACTTTTCGAATTTTTGAACAAACGAATCATTTCCCGTATATTCATATAAGAAGCTCATAGGTCAAAACTATTCATACTTGAACAAATGATAAATATACTAAGTGACATATAAATCCGAACACCCAGTTTAAATGGTTTTATTTTAATAAAAGTTGGTGAATGTATTTATCTTACTGTAAATAACAAGTGAAAAAATTTTCAGCCTTATCAGTTGGACATTCCGGTTTTTATACTGCTTTTTTTTTAATTCACTAACGCTCTAAAAATGAATATTTCAGCCGCAGTAAAGAATCAACGTTGGCGGATTTTGGTTCTTGACATCCTTTACGATCGGTTACGATGCCTAGAGTACGGAGACCTGTACGATTTCGTCAACTTAGTGAGTTTGATAGGGGCCGTATAGTGTGACTTCGGGAAGCTGGACTTTCTTTTCGGGCAATTGCAGTTAGAGTGCAAAGAAGTGTAGACACTGTAGTTAGGTGTTGTCAGGCATGGCTTCGAGAAGACCGTACGCAAAGAGCAAGGGGCACTGGACGCCGCCGTAGAACAACAGACCATGAAGATCGCCGCCTACGATTATTGGCCTTAAGGGACCGTTTCTCCACTACCAGGTCCATTGCAAATGAATGGTTTGCAGAACACGGAAGACCTATTGGCATGCGAAGTGTTTACCGACGAATGAGAAGTTTGGGCTTGTTTTCATACCGGCCGCACTGGGTCCTCCCTTTAACTCAAGAACACCGACGTAATCGCCTTGAGTGGTGCAGACAACGGTTACTCTGGGATCAGGAATGGAACAGTATTGTCTTTAGTGACGAGTCTCGATTTTGTTTAGGCATGCACGATGGTCGTGCCAGGGTTGGAAGGCGACGTGGTGAAAGGAGGATTCCACAGTTTTTTGTTGAAAGACATGTTCATCACACTGTTGGAGTTATGGTTTGGGGTGCTATAGCTTATGGTTCCAGGTCACCTTTAATCTTCATCAGAGGTAACATGAACGCGCAGCATTATATCCACGAAGGTCTAGAACCCCATCTTTTACCATCTTTTTAAGAAAGTCCAGCTTCCTGAAGTCCCACTATACGGCCCCTATCAAACTCACTAAGTTGACGAAATCGTACAGGTCTCCGTACTCTAGGCATCGTAACCGATCGTAAAGGATGTCAAGAACCAAAATCCGCCAACGTTGATTCTTTACTGCTGCTGAAATATTCATTTTTAGAGCGTTAGTGAATTAAAAAAAAGCAGTATAAAAACCGGAATGTCCAACTGATAAGGCTAAAATTTTTTTCACTTGTTATTTACAGTAAGATAAATACATTCACCAACTTTTATTAAAATAAAACCATTTAAACTGGGTGTTCGGATTTATATGTCACTTAGTATACTTATTCAAATTATATGAAAATTCCTCTTCTTACTGTAGGAAGAGTCGGTATGGAAATATTGTGAAATCATTGTTTTTGGATGCCATCTTTTCAATATTACGGAGCGATCGTAAATGATACGAGATGGTAAAGTGAAAATTCGAAAAGACAACGTCTAAATATATATGTAAATACTATGTTTTTAGGATATCCCAAAACTTTCCTCATACAACCAAACCAAATGTTTGGACTACCAGTCGTGTCCTTGTTGCCTCTCGGTCGAACATGACTTAACTTCAGAGTGACTATATTGTTCATGGTCTGTACACTTTGGGAGGAAGGGAAAAGGAGTACGGAACAAATAAAGAAAATGCAACTGCCACAGCCACAGCAGTTGCAGACAAAGTGACTGATGTACTAAATTGTTTTCGTAGAAAGTTCTGGATATATTTTGACAGGCAGTGCCGTTTGCAATTATGTGTTGCTGCGTGAAACATTTTCTTCTAATTGAAAATGTTTCGCAGCATCAGCACTCCATCATTCTGTTTGATTGAATTTGATGGATTTACGTGACGTGTTTATTGTAACATTTTATTTTATCTTATTTAACCCTTTGCAGCCTACTGGTTCTACGGGTTAACCACCAATTTGTAGTCTTGTTTACTTGTGCCATAATAGTATTCTGACCTAACCACTATCTTAATAAAATGAAAATCAAAATTGCTCCAAGTATTTTGTCCTCAAGTGTGAATATTCCTTACAGATTTCCTAATTGTTCGGTAGGATATCGTGAAAATCACACTCCTTCCAAAGCAACATTTGTCAAGTTTTGAAAATAACTTTGTACTTCATCGGTCAATAATAGCACAACCTCTAACACTATATTACAAAACTACCTACATAGTAGGCAACACACGTCACAGTTACGACACAATGAATGACCTTCCAATAACTTCAATGTCACTCTTCATACGCCACTGTAGAATGTCAGTCGGTCGGCACGTGTTGGATAATTTGGAGGTTATCAGTGGGAAAAAAATATGAAATCTCGAAGGAATTTTCAATAGTTAATAGTTTTCAAATTTCTTCCAAAATCAATCAACGTTTAAGTAAAAAACCTTATCAAAAATAAAAAAACATAGCTATGATTTGCCATTTAATAATAAAATAATTCCGTCCTAATCGAACCTCATCACACCACTTTTTTATTCGTCGACTATGTGTTCCCTTCACTGTTGTTTAAAAACAACAACAACAATCTCGCCGACTTAGTAAGTAACTATACTAAGTGACATATAAATCCGAACACCCAGTTTAAATGGTTTTATTTTAATAAAATTTTGTATAAGTACTTAATGAAGCATAATAAGTAAATGATAAAAATTTCAAAATGATTGCACTGCTTTAAAGCCCTTTGACCTTTAATAATGTGTGGATGCACCCTGATGTGCTAGGCATTCTCCAACGCGCCTAGGCATGCTTCTGATCAGGTGGTCAATGTCCTCCTGTGGTATCTCATTCCAGGCAACCACCAACTCCTCTCGAAGTGCTTCTAGAGTCTGAGGAGGACGTTGCAAATTGAGCAATCTCCTATCCATCATATCCCACACGTGCTCAATTGGCGATAAGTCGGGAGATCTTGGTGGCCATGGTAACAATGTGACATCATTATGTTGAAAGAAGTCTATTGTGACTCTTGCAACATGTGGTCGGGCATTATCTTGTTGGAAAGTTGGATCTGCCAGGGTGTCAAGATAGGGTAAAAGATGGGGTTCTAAAACTTCGTGGATATAACGCTGCGCGTTCATGTTACCTCTGATGAAGATTAAAGGTGACCTGGAACCATAAGCTATAGTACCCCAAACCATAACTCCAACATTGTGATGAACATGTCTTTCAACAAAAAACTGTGGATTCCTTCTTTCACCACGTCGCCTTCTAACCCTGGCACGACCATCGTGCATGCCTAAACAAAATCGAGATTCGTCACTAAAGACAATACTGTTCCATTCCTGATCCCAGAGTGACCGTTGTCTGCACCACTCAAGGCGATTACGTCGGTGTTCTCGAGTTAAAGGGAGGACCCAGTGTGGCCGGTATGAAAACAAGCCAAAACTTCTCATTCGTCGGCAAACGCTTCGCATGCCAATAGGTCTTCCGTGTTCTGCAAACCATTCATTTGCAATGGACCTGGTAGTGGAGAAACGGTCCCTTAAGGCCAATAATCTTAGGCGGCGATCTTCACGGTCTGTTGTTCTACGGCGGCGTCCAGTGCCCTTTGCTCTTTGCATACGGCCTTCTCGAAGCCATGCCTGACAACACCTAACCACAGTGTCTACACTCTAACTGCAATTGCCCGAAAAGAAAGTCCAGCTTCCCGAAGTCCCATTATACGGCCCCTATCAAACTCACTAAGTTGACGAAATCGTACAGGTCTCCGTACTCTAGGCATCGTAACCGATCGTAAAGGATGTCAAGAACCAAAATCCGCCAACGTTGATTCTTTACTGCGGCTGAAATATTCATTTTTAGAGCGTTAGTGAATTAAAAAAAAGCAGTATGAAAACCGGAATGTCCAACTGATAAGGCTGAATTTTTTTTTCACTTGTTATTTACAGTAAGATGAATACATTCACCAACTTTTATTAAAATAAAACCATTTAAACTGGGTGTTCGGATTTATATGTCACTTAGTATATTTTTCCTCCTAATTGTTAATTGTTGCTATTGTCAATAATTGTTTCGAGCTCCAGACGATGAAGACATAGATCTTCGACAGCTTGAGTTTAAGTTATCAGAGTGTACTTTTGCAATACTTTGCCTTCTACCCAAAGAAATTCAAGGATATATATATATATATGATTGTCCTACCTGTTGTTATATACTTTTCTCCGCATGATCATATTCTCTTTATATATATATTGAATTAGCATCAGAGAATAAATGTCCCTTCGAATGTTGATAGGCAACAAGTATTTATATACATATGATGATGACAAAAAAATAAAAAACGTCCACGGCCAAAGAATTCAGCTACATATAACATTTTTTTCGGGTATTAATTTTTCTTAGATTTAACCAAAATAAAAAATGAACTTTTTCTATCCATGTGAAGCTCTACGTAATTCACGAATTTGTTTCACGTACACGAATTTTAACAAAACTTTTAGAAATTAGATGTCCTCTATCTATCAATGAGTTTCGTTAAAACCACCTGATCAACAATTCCGCGTAAAGTGATTTTATTACGTAATATTTCATGAAAACATTTTTCAGAAACTTCCTTTTAAGGTCATGAGTAGAACAAGAGTACTGAAACACGATAACCTCAAACTCTCTTAGCATTAAAATTGAAAAAATCAGGTTACACAAAAAATAAACCCAAACCAACAAAGTTTAAAGTTTGAAACTTTCCTCACTTTGAGTATGGCTGCTTCCAGACTGTGCGGAACTTTATGTATATTTTATGCATGGAATATATTAAATCAGCCAACATATTTGGGTGTAATGTGAGGGAAATTCAACCTTTATTGGTATTATGTGCATTACAAACACATACGCGCGTTATATGAAAATCCAACTATGTTACGGAACTAACATATATGGAGTTTCTTGTTTGTAGTAACGAGTAAATGATATCCAGTTGACCTAGTACAACATTATGGTTTTATCTACAGACTTATTTTAAGTAAAACAGTTTCAAGTAGGTACGTAAAACTATAGATAGTTTTTATTGTGACAGCACTTATATCAAAAGTAACGGTTCACACATTAAAATGGGCAAATCAGTAACTGTTTTACTTTCAAATGCTTTATTATAAGAAATGGCTATGAGGACTAATGTTCTTATTATATACCACATAAAAATAAATGGTGTGATATCATTCATTTTGTTTGGTTTGAAACCTATCTCTAATCGAGGAATACCTTAGATCGAATGTATGTCGACACTAGTATCACACACAAGAAACTTCAAAGTTCTCATATGCAATATGTTTTCTGATGACCGACGTGAAACGTACATAAGTTTTGTCAACTGAACAATGTATTTTTAATGAAGTTTGTTCCGAGCCCTTTGCCCATTGTCCAGTATCTACTTCCCCGCATGCATATATTCAGTAATATAAAGCGAAAAACGGAGCCTATATGATATTAAAATCCAGACTATGTTTTTGTTTACCCACGACTACAGCATACGTTGATGGAGAAGAAAGAGTACCCGCAGGTAAATTGGCATGCGAACAAACAAACAAAACAAAATGCATAGAGAGAGCATGCTCGCTAT
Source organism: Acanthoscelides obtectus (assembly GCA_963669975.1). NCBI lineage: Eukaryota > Metazoa > Arthropoda > Insecta > Coleoptera > Chrysomelidae > Acanthoscelides > Acanthoscelides obtectus. The sequence goes on from CAVLJG010000005.1 coordinate 11,683,510, forward strand.
ATTGTATTTGAATTGGATACTATTACAACGTTTCGGTTTGTTTTTTTATAATATACAGGGCGATTTCAGCAATGAGAAACGTATGAGATCAAAGTTTGGAATCGGTTGCATCAAAGATTCGTCTGGTAGCTGATGTTGGTCCTGTAAAACGGCCTCATTAAAAAGAAAAATAGTATTATGAGTTCTGCAAATCTAACAACATCCGTTAGATAAACATGTTTATTTTAAATAACCTCACTCGCTTTTGACATTTGCATTTTTCAATAAAGATACACTAAAAACTAAACATCGCCTCATTATTCGAAAACGCCCTGTGTATGCTATAATTATGAGTTTATATACCAATTTATTTTACCCTTATTTAGCCTTGCCTGATGCCTGCCTTATTTTCTTATTTATGGTTATTTATAGATACCGTCGTATTTCCAGTTTCGAAGCGAGGATACGAACATTGAAATATTAATTTGATCGAACGATCGATTGGTAATTGACGTCCGGGATATGAAAAAAGTCTCATTTTTACTCCTTTAATTCCTGTTAAAGATACTGTTCAACATAATGATAATAATAGCTAATGCCTTTGAAATAATAGTCATAATTTTACAATAGACCTAGTAACGGTGAATCAAGATTTGGTCATTCTCAGAACAATAGTACCTCGTGAATTTATTTGAAAGAATAAAGATTCGACGACGCTTTTATTCAAAATAAAATTTCTTATTCAACCTGGTTCCTATCACTTAACAGCTACTGAAAAATATGACGATCGCCACCTACCAATGGCTTGCCAAACTGATTTTCCTCCTAACACCTATACCGCACTGATGAGTTGCTGACAAGCACGGAACAGCGCTCTCTGTGGTAGGTCATGCTTACAGAGACGGAAAATAAACAAGTTTTTAAAAACACTGTGACAAGTACAAAGTAAACCTACCTGACAGTGGCAGAGTACCAACAAACAACCAATTAACTAACTTGAAATTGACAACACAATGAATAAAAAACCTAGTGCGAAATAACGAGCAAAAAATTCCTGGCAAATAATGTAATTTCGTTAAAATTATTTCCCGGAAAGGTGTCAATGAAGCCATTTACTAGAAATGCTACGGTGGCGAACAATTGCCATTTTACGAAAGTTTAAAGTTGTGCTGCCAACTGAATTTACATTTTATAATAATTTTACTTCAAAAGTTATTTGAATAAACTGTTGCTGACCGACGTTCATTATAGTGATTGATGAATCTGAACGCAGGATCTCGTTATTAAGTATTCAGAAATCGTAAAAATTGTAGTCTTGGAGGCCATTAGATTAAGTTTTGAGTATGTTCTAAGATTGTCAAAAATGCATCGAAATGTAAATGAAAAATTTGGTTTGTTTGTAAATGTTTCGGAGGAGTACGTGGTATTTAAAAAAACGGAAAAATAACCGCCCAACATGGTTTTATACCTATATTTATACAGGGTGCGGCAGAGAGGATGAACGGTTTTAAAAAATCATAAAATAGTTAATTTTTACTCGAAAACAAATTTATTGATGGAATCAGGTGCACAAATAAATAGCATTTGAGACAGTCAAGTGTGGAACATCACATCAGACATGTGGTGGCCGAAATCGTTGATGCAGTGCTGGAGGCGTTCTTGGAAGTTCGCGTAGACTCTCTCCAACATCGCTCTTCTTTCGTGTAACTGTTGCGGATTTTCATTAGCCCAATAACGACAAATCTGCTGGTTAACCATGCTGTTTAGGTGAAAGTGGGCTTCGTCACTCATAAACAAAATGAGGTTCTCATTTTGATCGATCAGTGCTTTCATCTCACGTGCGAAGTTCATTCGTTGTGCATAATCTCCGGGCTGTAACTGTTGCACAATGGCCAATTTGTAGGGGTGAAAGCGGAGATCCATATGCAAAATTCGCCTTACCGAACGATCACTAAGGCGAAGTGCAGCAGCATGTTTCCGGGCAGCTCGTGTCGGACTGCGAAGAAAGACCTGTTGAACGCGTTCAACATTTTCAGGAGTTCGAACTGTTCGCGGCGCTCCTCTTGGTCTTCTGTTGATCAGTTCACCACTCCTGCGAAGTGATTCAACCCAACGAAGGATGGTGTTTCGATAGGGAACAGCTCTATTCCGATGAATGTTGAAGTGGCGACGAAACTCACGCTGTACGACGATGACTGACTCATTATTTCGGACGATACAATCATAGGCGAAAACGCGGTGCTCCAACGACAACTGGTAAACTAATGCTAGGATCTCACGAGTCAAACGGCACCCTCCCCACCTCTCTCGTAGGCGGAGGCGGAGAGTACTACCCATCCCAAAAACGTCCGTCCTCTCTGCCGCACCCTGTTTAACAGATGTCAATTACTAATCGATCATCTAGTTCTACTAAAATCTTTACTTCGTGATCATTGCATCTTATTACTTAGTGTTCTTTAGATATAAAAAACTGTACTAAAAACAAAAAATCTGATGCCTCCAAAAGAATTAAACAACATTTTCTGAATGTCCCAAGACAGGGGCGGTATTTTAAGACGGAAGGTACGACAGAGAAGCAATTAAATTTTCTATAACCGCGGATCATTTGATAATCAACGTCTATAGGAACTTTCAACAAATATTGCCACAGTTTTTCTAATCCTATTAAAGCAATACGAAAAATACTGAATTCTATAAACCCAAAACCGCTCATTTAAACTATCCTGCTTAAACTACTGCATGGCCACCCAATCATCCTGGAGGATATTAAGATGCATCATCCGCATGTTGTATATTGTTTATAGCTCCTCTGGCGCCGATAATAATCCCGGAAGAGTGCAGTGCTGAAAACAACTCGGTGACAGTGGCGTGGCAACCACCTCCGCACAGCCACGTGGAAGGTTATGTTCTGGAGTTGGATGATGGAAATGGAGGTGATTTTAGGGTGAGTTTATTTTTAATAGTTTATTAATAGTTTTAAGGGATTACTGTGTTGTCACCTCAGCCACCGAAAAGAGTAAAGGCAAACTGAAGAACCGTTTGTGTCCTTGTAGATATCAACGACCTCCTTTCTTGTACGACGAATCCCATCCTTAGCTTTGCTGATGACTGCACTTTACATGCAGGAATTCAGCCAATGTGTGCTGGCGAGCTGTAAAAAAGAAGACTAACAGCAACCGGGTCGAACTTCGTACCTGAGAAGGTTTTTCCCAGTTCTACCAAAAGTAGCAGTTTAAAAATTGGATTGATAACATTTCTTCAAGTTCCTCATAACAGCCTGCCCTGGTATTTAGGCTCCTGCCTACTCGGCTGCTTCCGTATAAAAAATGGCTGTCAAAATTGGCATCCGACTACCTTGAAACTACAATCAGAATTTATTTTTCTAACCAAGCCGTCTGAAGGTTTTTGTTTAAGATCAATCAAGCCACCTATGCTGAATTTGTACAGTACTCGGGAAGAATTTGGCATAGTGGTAATGGCAGTATAACGAGAATAGGTTCTTTTTAACGTAACTTCCTTGTTTTTTATCTCGATACATTATTTTTCAAAGAGATATGACAATTTAATTTACTAACAGCGTCATTCCTGCAGATGCGGCATTTTCATCAACCACGATAGAAGTAATAACAATACTGCTTTCGTAGAGACCCAAAGTGTTTCATGTTTATGGGAAATCATCAGCACGAACTAGGATTGATCTCTAGTCAAGACCACGAACAAAAGCAGAGCAAAGTATGCTCCATCGGAGGCGAAGATCTAATGAAATACAATAGTGTTCAATAGCAAGTAGGCCATCATAATAGACGCATCAAGTGGTCACAATAACGCTCAGTAAGATACCTCTACGGTTCCAATCAATGAATTCTAATAGATTAGGAGCCAAGCCTTATCACCTCTAGCGCCAGAAGAGACGGCCTCAAGCTGACACAGTGAGAACCCGGTTTTCGACGCGGTGGTCGATCTTGGTAATAGATGGCACGGTGGAAGTGGTCTGCAATGATCATCAATTATTTCTGACAACCTAATAACATGTCATGTTAGGCACATTCTCTACTCAAATGCTGTGATGGGCAAGCGAGCCTCCCAGAAAGAATCTTCCCTACAAGGCACTTGGATCGCTTCCGATAGGCAAAAAGACGAAAATGAAAGAACTCAAAATTTAGTCTCGAAATCTAACCCCGTCATACGCGAAGATACAGTTTGTTTGAAAAGCTGGACTTAGCTATTTACTATAACGTCTAAATAGGTCCAGATACTATATTCAGCATCAGCTATTCTCTGTCATCCGATAAACAGATTACGCAATGTTTATACTAAGTGACATATAAATCCGAACACCCAGTTTAAATGGTTTTATTTTAATAAAAGTTAGTGAATGTATTTACCTTACTGTAAATAACAAGTGAAAAAATTTTCAGCCTTATCAGTTGGACATTCCGGTTTTTATACTGCTTTTTTTTAATTCACTAACGCTCTAAAAATGAATATTTCAGCCGCAGTAAAGAATCAACGTTGGCGGATTTTGGTTCTTGACATACTTTACGATCGGTTACGATGCCTAGAGTACGGAGACCTGTACGATTTCGTCAACTTAGTGAGTTTGATAGGGGCCGTATAGTGGGACTTCGGGAAGCTGGACTTTCTTTTCGGGCAATTGCAGTTAGAGTGCAAAGAAGTGTAGACACTGTGGTTAGGTGTTGTCAGGCATGGCTTCGAGAAGACCGTACGCAAAGAGCAAGGGGCACTGGACGCCGCCGTAGAATAACAGACCGTGAAGATCGCCGCCTAAGATTATTGGCCTTAAGGGACCGTTTCTCCACTACCAGGTCCATTGCAAATGAATGGTTTGCAGAACACGGAAGACCTATTGGCATGCGAAGTGTTTACCGACGAATGAGAAGTTTTGGCTTGTTTTCATACCGGCCACACTGGGTCCTCCCTTTAACTCGAGAACACCGACGTAATCGCCTTGAGTGGTGCAGACAACGGTCACTCTGGGATCAGGAATGGGACAGTATTGTCTTTAGTGACGAGTCTCGATTTTGTTTAGGCATGCACGATGGTCGTGCCAGGGTTAGAAGGCGACGTGGTGAAAGGAGGAATCCACAGTTTTTTGTTGAAAGACATGTTCATCACACTGTTGGAGTTATGGTTTGGGGTGCTATAGCTTATGGTTCCAGGTCACCTTTAATCTTCATCAGAGGTAACATGAACGCGCAGCGTTATATCCACGAAGTTCTAGAACCCCATCTTTTACCCTATCTTGACACCCTGGCAGATCCAACTTTCCAACAAGATAATGCCCGACCACATGTTGCAAGAGTCACAATAGACTTCTTTCAACATAATGATGTCACATTGTTACCATGGCCACCAAGATCTCCCGACTTATCCCCAATTGAGCACGTGTGGGATATGATGGGTAGGAGATTGCTCAATTTGCAACGTCCTCCTCAGACTCTAGAAGCACTTCGAGAGGAGTTGGTGGTTGCCTGGAATGAGATACCACAGGAGGACATTGACCACCTGATCAGAAGCATGCCTAGGCGCGTTGGAGAATGCGTAGCACATCAGGGTGTATCCACACATTATTAAAGATCAAAGGGCTTTAAAGCAGTGCAATCATTTTGAAATTTTTATCATTTACTTATTATGCTTCATTAAGTACTTATACAAAATTTTATTAAAATAAAACATACAGGCTCACAAGAACATTATTACATAAAATTACAATTTAAAAGATAATTATTAAAGCCTGAAAGTGTAGAGGTACTGATATCAATATCAGACTGGACCAGATTGATGAGACGAAGTGCTCTATCGATTGGAGAGTGCTGACCATAATTGTCAGATGGATCATAATCGCAAACATTTCAAATCCTCTACAGAGTACATTTAAATTTACCAGTGCCAACCAAAGCTTCGCAATCGGCGAGCCCCAAGGAATCAAGTCAGGTGAATAAGGAGTTTGATGAGTCACAGGAATGTGTGTTACTAGCCAAAAACTCGTTTATTGACATTGCTGTGTCAACCGGCGATATGAACGCACACGATTTCGGATTTTGTCGATATTTTCATCAGTTCTTGAAGATGAGGGCCTTCCGCTTCGAGGTTCATCTTCAATCGATTCGCTGCCTTATGCAAGAGTGCTATTGATTCAAGGGCATGAGTTTCTATGAAATTATGATATTGTAATTGTAATTTCGTTGTTTTAAAGAAACGTTGCACCTACAATTGAAAAATTGTGCTTAATTCAGAGATATATGTCTTAGAACATACCGAAGTCACGGTCCTCAATTGATGATAGTTGTTCTTGAACCAAAATCACTCTTTTTTGTTTGTACATTTCCATTCTCATCGCCTAATTTACAGGCGTCATAGGTAAATGCTAATGTCTTACATATTCAAGTCCATTTTTAATGTTGCAAGACGTAAATGGAGTCGTGTCCAATTCATCTCTTAACCTATTAAGACTTTGTTGTAGTCACTCCTATAATTCATGAATGACAGCGCCAACATAGCATGGTATCCTTGCTGAAAACGTCCCGCAGGACTTTTACGTCCTTTTTAGAACCGCCATAAAACTCGTCGGAATTAGCAAGCGCGTAAAGCCGCTGCTATTTTCTTTAATGACGCATCTAAACATGAATTTTGTATGCTCGCCGTTCTCTATTCCACATCGTTAAATTCATTTTTATGTCCTATTAATTTGATTGGGCGTTGTTCAACCCATTCATTACTACGCGAACCTTTCGATGGCATTTTTAACAATACCCTTAGCTAATATAACCCGATCGCGTATTTTTAATGAGCATCAAAATGAGTCAAAACAACATTTACGGCCGATTCCAAATTGACTTGTATTAGTTACCCCTTCCCGTGTGGGGTTTGAGTTCATTTCAAAACTTTCCACCACGGATTTGTAGAAAACCACTGATTTAAATCAAGAACGCCGGCACACGTCAAAAGATTTGTCAAAGAGAACAACTTTTTAACCACAAACTAATGGGTGATTTTTTTGCTAGTATCTTTTTGGCAACACTGTTATTGACAGATGACGCGTGAATCGTGTCTTGTGTCATTGTCAAACTTGTTCAGTTTGGTCTATAATTTAACCATGAATCGACTTACGAACGAACAACGCTTAATTATTGAATTTTACTAACAAAATTCATGCTCGGTTAAGAGAGTGCATCGAGCACTGCTTCCAATTTATGGGCGATTTGGTCGGCCTACTGAGGGAGCTATTCATAAGCTTGTGACTAAATTTCGAACCGAGTTTACATTATTGGACATTAAACCACCAACACGCAGCCGTAGAGTGAGGACTGAAGAAAATATTGCGGCTGTATTCGCCAGTGTTAGTGATGACCGTGAAATGTCGATTCGCCGCCGTTCGCAACAATTGGACCTCTGTTATTCCAATACGTGGAAAATTTTGCGACAGGATTTGGGTATAAAACCTTACAAGATACAGCTGATGCAAGAATTGAAGCCACGCGACCTCCCACTACGTTTCCAATTTGGTGAATGGGTGCTGGCAAAGTTGGAGGAAGATCCGCAATTTTATCGAAAAATTGTGTTCAGCGACGAAGCTCATTTCTGGTTGAATGGGTACGTTAACAAGCAAAATTGCCGCATCTGGAATGAAGACCAGCCAGAAGCATTGCAAGAGCTACCAATGCATCCCGAAAAGTCACTGTTTGGTGTGGATTATGGGCCGGTGGCATCATCGGGCCGTACTTCTTCAGAGACGACAATGGCCGGAACGTAACTGTGAATGGCGAGCGCTACCGTGCGATGATAACAAACTTTTTTTTGCCCAAAATGGAAGAGCTGGATTTGGCTGACATGTTGTTTCAAAAAGACGGTGCCACATGCCACGCCGCACACGAAACAATGGCCCTATTGAGAGGCGAGTTCGGTGAACAGTTTATCTCACGTTTGGGGCCCGTCAATTGGCCGCCTAGATCATGTGATTTAACGCCGTTGGACTATTTCTTGTGGGGCCATGTCTACAGGGATAAACCAGCAACGATTGACGCACTGGAAGCCAATATTGAAGTATTTATTCGTGAGATACCGGCCGATATGTTGGAGAGAGTGTGCCAAAATTGGACCTTGCGCATGGACCATCTAAAACGGAGCCGCGGCCAACATTTACATGAAATAATCTTTAAACATTAAGTTATATCGACCGTTCTATCGACTCAAATAAAGATTTAATCGTTTTTTCAAATTTTTTGTGTTTTTTTTGTAAATCAAATCCTATACCTCGTAAAAAATCACCCGTTACTTCACCCCCTGTCACCCTCTGCCCCCCAAGGTCATTCCCTTAAAAATTTTGACCAGGGGATCAAGTAACAGCTTGATGGAAAGGTCTTTCCAAGTCCTTTATTTTTACGTTTGATTTTTTAAAATCGGTCGAATCGTTTTCAAGAAAAATAGAAAAATCTTTATATTGATTTGTTCAGATGGAAATTAAAAATACACGAAAATATAAATTTTAATTTCAATAAAAGTTCAAAATGTTACTGGCCAAACAATGATATAGGTAATGTTCAAATTCCTGGCGGACATTTTCAAAAACATGTTGTCGGATAATGCCGTCAAATCCGGAGATCTGGCAGGCCATTCTATAGGCCCTCTTCGCCCTATGAATTTATCTGGAAACTCGTCGTCTAGCCATTGCCGAACCGGAAAAAGATAGAGAGGAGGAGCGCCGTCGTGCTGTAAATATACTAAGTGACATATAAATCCGACCACCCAGTTTAAATGGTTTTATTTTAATAAAATTTTGTATAAGTACTTAATGAAGCATAATAAGTAAACGATAAAAATTTCAAAATGATTGCACTGCTTTAAAGCCCTTTGACCTTTAATATGTGTGGATGCACCCTAATGTGCTACGCATTCTCCAACGCGCCTAGGCATGCTTCTGATCAGGTGGTCAATGTCCTCCTGTGGTATCTCATTCCAGGCAACCACCAACTCCTCTCGAAGTGCTTCTAGAGTCTGAGGAGGACGTTGCAAATTGAGCAATCTCCTACCCATCATATCCCACACGTGCTCAATTGGGGATAAGTCGGGAGATCTTGGTGGCCTTGGTAACAATGTGACATCATTATGTTGAAAGAAGTCTATTGTGACTCTTGCAACATGTGGTCGGGCATTATCTTGTTGGAAAGTTGGATCTGCCAGGGTGTCAAGATAGGGTAAAAGATGGGGTTCTAGAACTTCGTGGATATAACGCTGCGCGTTCATGTTACCTCTGATGAAGATTAAAGGTGACCTGGAACCATAAGCTATAGCACCCCAAACCATAACTCCAACAGTGTGATGAACATGTCTTTCAACAAAAAACTGTGGATTCCTCCTTTCACCACGTCGCCTTCCAACCCTGGCACGACCATCGTGCATGCCTAAACAAAATCGAGACTCGTCACTAAAGACAATACTGTTCCATTCCTGATACCAGAGTGACCATTGTCTGCACCACTCAAGGCGATTACGTCGGTGTTCTCGAGTTAAAGGGAGGACCCAGTGTGGCCGGTATGAAAACAAGCCAAAACTTCTCATTCGTCGGTAAACACTTCGCATGACAATAGGTCTTCCGTGTTCTTCAAACCATTCATTTGCAATGGACCTGGTAGTGGATAAACGGTCCCTTAAGGCCAATAATCTTAGGCGGCGATCTTCACGGTATGTTGTTCTACGGCGGCGTCCAGTGCCCCTTGCTCTTTGAGTACGGCCTTCTCGAAGCCATGCCTGACAACACCTAACACAGTGGCTACACTTCTTTGCACTCTAACTGCAATTGCCCGAAAAGAAAGTCCAGCTTCCCGAAGTCCCACTATACGGCCCCTATCAAACTCACTAAGTTGACGAAATCGTACAGGTCTCCGTACTCTAGGCATCGTAACCGATCGTAAAGGATGTCAAGAACCAAAATCCGCCAACGTTGATTCTTTACTGCGGCTGAAATATTCATTTTTAGAGCGTTAGTGAATTAAAAAAAAGCAGTATAAAAACCGGAATGTCCAACTGATAAGGCTGAACATTTTTTCACTTGTTATTCACAGTAGGATAAATACATTCACCAACTTTTATTAAAATAAAACCATTTAAACTGGGTGTTCGGATTTATATATCACTTAGTATATATTATAGAGTTTGAATCCTCTTCGATTTGGTTTTCAATGGTTTCAGTGATAAGCGGATTGGTGGTGTTTTCCAACATATCCAAATAAATGTGTCCGTTCAAATTTCCATTAACAAGCAATTGCCCAATCACTTTGTTTCCTAAAATGCCTGGCCATACATTAATTTATTTGGGGGTACCACAAAAGCATGAGGATTTTCATTGCTCCAATACCTGCAGTTAAGCTTATTAACAAATCCATTTACATAAAATGTGCATTCATCTCTGAAACAGATATTCTTTACATTGAATGTTATTATCATTAATCGCTGCAGTTATTTGATCACAAAATTCAACTCGCCTATCGAAATCATCTTGCAATATTTTTATTTTGAATGGATGAAATTTATGGAATTTAGTAACTGTGTCTTATGAAGTACCAGTCGCAGCAACAGTTTTTATTATATGGGGTTGGCCAAAACGGACGCAGGAAAGTAAACGCATATTAAAACAAGAAAGATTGATATTCAAATCAAGTTGGGTACTTTATTTTGAAGGTTCATTTATACCATTTATGTATAAAAAATAATATCGCTCAAATGTTCACCACGACTGGATTTACAGACGTCCACGGGATGGTCGAAATTTTCAATGACATTTTGCAACATGGTCGGTTCTATGGCATTTATCTCGGCAATGATGTTGTTTTTGAGTTCTTGGAGGGTGGCTGGTTTGTTGACGTAGACTTTGCTTTTCAAATATCCCCATAAAAAGAAGTCCAAGGGAGTCAAATCGCACGATCTTGGTGGCCATGGCACATTTCCTCTGCGCGAAATCACAAGATCACCGAAGAAGGACTGCAATCGATGGATATTGACGTTGGTTGTGTGGCATGTTGCACCGTCTTGTTGGAAATAAACATCGTCCATATCCATTCCTTCAAGTTGCGGCAAAAAATAGTCCTCTATCATCAAGTGATATCGCTCAGAATTGACGGTAACGGCGTCCCCGGCCTCATTTTCGAAAAAGTAAGGCCCGATGATGCCTTTTGACCACAATGCACACCACACAGTCACTTTTTGAGGATGCATCGGCTGCTCTTGATACTCACGGGGATTTTCGTTCGCCCAGATACGCCAGTTTTGCTTGTTTGCCGTCCCATTCAAAGTGAAATGCGCTTCGTCGCTGAACATGATTTTTGATGAAAAATTGGCATCAATTTGGCGGTGTTCAAGGAGCCAATCTGAGAACGTTCGGCGCGAAAAATGGTCGGCCCGACGCAGCTCTTGCGTCAATTGGATCTTGTAGGCGTGTACATTCAAATCCTTGTGGAGAATGCGGAGCAAACTGGTTCTCGAAATGCCCAATTCTTGGGATCGACGCGTTGTTGATTGTTTCGTATCGTCTCTCACACTCTCCTTCACAACAGCAATATTTTCCGGTGTGAGAACGCTCCTTGGCCGGCCACAGCCTGGCAGATTTGCCACAGAACATGTTGCCTCGAATTTACGCACCAGACGACCGATGGTTGTTTCGTTTGGGCGGTTGTTGCGACCGAAATGTTCACGAACCGCGCGAAACGTGTTTTTTATTTTTGCACCATTTTTGTAGTGCTCTTGAATAACTTTAATGCGGTCTTCAATCGAATACGACTCCATAGCGATCAATGGTAAACATTCAACTAACAAAATGACATGTCGGTGTCAGAAAACAAAGATGGCGCCTATGTCAAATTGACGTTTACTTTCCTGCGTCCCTATTGGACAACCCATTATAATAATAAACACAGTTCGCCCAGGATATCTGTGTTGATAAAAAGAATGTGGAAAAAATTCGGGTTGTTATTTGGTGGTTGCCACGTCTAATCTTCCGAATTGCTGTTTATGTTGGTAGTTTCCGTTTTTAATTATAAACGAATTGTAGATTTGGCAAACCCTAACGGGCAAGATTTTAAACACTTATTGAAATAAAAAGTGATATTTTCGTATGTGTTTTTGTTTTCTGTCTGAACAAATTAAGATAAATGAAAATTTTTCTAATGTTTTCGATTTTTGTTATACAATGTGGCAAGGTAGCGTTTTATCGTAGTCCTCGGATGTTGTGGCCACTGCCCTTCTGAGGATCTATGATTCTAAATATAAATATTACTGAAACTTTTCTATGAAGAATTTTAACATGGTTCTGAAATTTTGGGGTTAGATTCGTATCAAAATCGAAAAAAAAATAAGCTGCCAAATTACCACGGTTCACATAAAAGCTCTTTTTTTCGTGGACATTCGTTATTTGCTGTCGCTGTCAAAAATAACCTAGCGGAAGGCTTAACGCTTCATTATTTTTATTGCTCTAAAAATTCGCGAATGCAGACCTGTTTGATTAGATTCTGCGCTGAGATTCAATATAAACCAATTGCGTATTTTAATAAGCCTCAAAATTGGTCAAAACCTCATTTACGTTAGCAATGTGTTAATAACGTCCACGTTTAGATTTATTCACCCACGTGATGTGTTTAGTTAGTCATAAAATCAGTGATTTTAAACACTAAATAATTTTGTAATATGAATTACAAAGCAATCTGATCGAACAAAGTATAAAAAAATGTAAATGAATGCAAAATTATAATCGTGAATTTAGAACAACAAAATTAGAGCATTACGACAAAACCTTCACAAAAATCTTTTTGAACCATATCAATATTTATGGAATGATTTTGAAATATACTAAGTGACATATAAATCCGAACACCCAGTTTAAATGGATTTATTTTAATAAAAGTTGGTGAATGTATTTATCTTACTGTAAATACTGAAAAAATTTTCAGCCTTATCAGTTGGACATTCCGGTTTTTATACTGCTTTTTTTAATTCACTAACGCTCTAAAAATGAATATTTCAGCCTCAGTAAAGAATCAACGTTGGCGGATTTTGGTTCTTGACATCCTTCACGATCGGTTAAGATGCCTAGAGTACGGAGACCTGTACGATTTCGTCAACTTAGTGAGTTTGATAGGGGCCGTATAGTGGGACTTCGGGAAGCTGGACTTTCTTTTCTGGCAATTGCAGTTAGAGTGCAAAGAAGTGTAGACACTGTGGTTAGGTGTTGTCAGGCATGGCTTCGAGAAGGCCGTACGCAAAGAGCAAGGGGCACTGGACGCCGCCGTAGAACAACAGACCGTGAAGATCGCCGCCTAAGATTATTGGCCTTAAGGGACCGTTTCTCCACTACCAGGTCCATTGCAAATGAATGGTTTGCAGAACACGGAAGACCTATTGGCATGCGAAGTGTTTACCGACAAATGAGAAGTTTTGGCTTGTTTTCATACCGGCCACACTGGGTCCTCCCTTTAACTCGAGAACACCGACGTAATCGCCTTGAGTGGTGCAGACAACGGTCACTTTGGGATCAGGAATGGAACAGTATTGTCTTTAGTGACGAGTCTCGATTTTGTTTAGGCATGCACGATGGTCGTGCCAGGGTTAGAAGGCGACGTGGTGAAAGGAGGAAATGAAAGACATGTTCATCACACTGTTGGAGTTATGGTTTGGGGTGCTATAGCTTATGGTTCCAGGTCACCTTTAATCTTCATCAGAGGTAACATGAACGCGCAGCGTTATATCCACGAAGTTCTAGAACCCCATCTTTTACCCTATCTTGACACCCTGGCAGATCCAACTTTCCAACAAGATAATGCCCGACCACATGTTGCAAGATTCACAATAGACTTCTTTCAACATAATGATGTCACATTGTTACCATGACCACCAAGATCTCCCGACTTATCCCCAATTGAGCACGTGTGGGATATGATGGGTAGGAGATTGCTCAATTTGCAACGTCCTCCTCAGACTCTAGAAGCACTTCGAGAGGAGTTGGTGGTTGCCTGGAATGAGATACCACAGGAGGACATTGACCACCTGATCAGAAGCATGCCTAGGCGCGTTGGAGAATGCGTAGCATATCAGGGTGCATCCACCCATTATTAAAGGTCAAAGGGCTTTAAAGCAGTGCAATCATTTTGAAATTTTTATCATTTACTTATTATGCTTCATTAAGTACTTATACAAAATTTTATTAAAATAAAACCATTTAGACTGGGTGTTCGGATTTATATGTCACTTAGTATATGATATTAATTTTACAAATTTTCAAATACAAATTGTTTCACCCTTGACCACTGTGATAATTTTCAGACTTCTTGAAATTGGTGAAAATTAATTTAAAGCTAGTAAGAGCGTGTTGAAAATCATCCAGTACAGGCAACTGATTCCAACAAAATAAAGTTGTAACTTTGGCTATTTTTTGATGGCACGTTAATTTCTTGGAAAGATATAGTGGCTCGGTGCATCCCTAGCCTTTACATCTACCCGCCACATGACTCACAATACACGTACTCGTATGTTAACCAAAGTGGGTTACCCTGATCTTTAACTGGATTGGTACAAATGGTCGTTAATTACTCCATTTAAATAATTTACGACGTTCTCAGCTCGATTTCCATAATCGTATATATCTACGTTGATGTCTGCTCCCAAGTTCCGAATCGGGGGTGGCCCCGGGCGACCCCTAATTCCCTGAGGGCCTTTTGTGTGGCCCGACGGCCAGTCGCCGGTGACTCACCTTCGGGCGATTATGGGACTCGCTGAAAACGCATCCCTGTGACCGATCGGGATTGAAACAGGGACGGAATTTGTGAAATAGGGCAAACAATTGTTTAAGAAACTTCGAAAAACGATGTCACTCATTTCCGTCGATCTGTTTGTCGGTCTGTCCGGCAATCCTATAACCACCTACATCTTGATAAGCGCCACTCGGATTTCGATGAAATTTTTACTCAATGTTATTACTGTGCCAAGGACGCAAAAACTTTGTTGTTTCTGAAAATCGGTCCAGTGGCGGGAGAGAAAAGGGCCTAAAACGAAATAAATACTTCGTTTTTTATGTTTGAAAAGATCCTGAACATTTTTGAAAAAAAATGGAGCGGCGCGGGTGGTAAGAGGGTGGGGGGTGCTGAACATATTTTATTTTTTTTATACTTCAACTACCACGCAGGCCTAAGGCCTGAGCACCCATTGGGTACCGTGGGGATGTAGGGGGATACATGGGAAAGGGGGAACGCCACACGGACTCTACCGAGGGAACACGTGTGCATGCAATATGCACACATTCTGGCTCCGCCTACGAGATCCGCCGGGTGGTACCTCCGCGTTCGACAGTCAGAGACCGTCTAGCACCTACGGCCAATCACAACATCCATAGCCAAGAGAAAAAAAATCTTGGGACGGGATTCGAACCCGTACAGCGCACGGCGACTGATCAGAAGACCGAAGAGTCTACTACTGCGGCCACCGCTGCGATCACTGTCATCTCAATCCACATACACATTTTTGAAAAAAAAATTGGTGGGGCGGGGGTTGTAAGAGGGTGGGGAGTTGCTGAACATTTTCCTTATGTACTGATAAGGACGTTGCCTGGGAAGTGCAGAGTCAGCCTACTTGACGCTACTTTTTTGTTTACAAGTATCTTGATTGCTCTGGACACGGTACAAACTTTACCCCCGAATAAGACCGCGACTTATACTGAGACCGTAACTAGGCTATTGGCGCAGCATTTATGTAGGAAATCTGTCATCCAACTTTTACTGCAAAATAGAAAGAAGTTAGAAAATGGCATCAAGCAGGTTGATTCTGCAGTTGCTACGCAAGGCTTCCATCAATTCATAAAGGATTATTCGGTACAAGTTAGAAAAAGGTTGGATACGAACATGAATAACAAAGTAATTGAATGGATCATGCCAGTCAATCTGGCTCAACTATGCCTGCCGCAGCACTCGCAGACACAGTACGGCGGCATAGCGTTAGGGATAACAGATACAGGGTTGCCGTATAGGGGGATTTCCCCCAAATTTGGGGGAATTTTTCTTCCCTTAGGGAATTTTTGGGGGATAAAATGATCTTGGGGATTTTTTGGAGGAAAAAAACCTGTTTGTACTTTTGCGGCATTTTATTCCATTTTTGACCACACAAAACTGTATATTTCTGGATATCAAATTTATCCCTCTGTATCTTTTTCTTTCCTCGCGGTCGCAGTATAACGTATCTCCACAAAACACATACAATGTCAATTGTTAGTTAGCAGACCATAGTCATAAAACAGAAAAAGCAGAATAGTAAGATGTGAACGGCAGGGTTATCACGTAAAAAACCTATTTATTTGTCAAAAAAAAAACGACAAAATTTCAACTTGCTGACTACATAATTCCTTGTGTGCAAACAGTTCATTCCGCGTTCACTCGCTATGAGCGCCGTGAGCGTCACCAAAGGCGTCATCTATAGGCTCCTCTACACGTTGGCCAATCCGTTGGCCAGCGTGCATTGGCAAGGACATTGGACTGTCCACATGTTGGAACTGTTGGAAGGACGTTCAATTTGTTTCGACGCAGGCCAATATGAACAACATCGAGATCATGAGAGTAGCAGCTGCTGCAGTTAATTGATTTACTGCATTTAGGTACTACTTAAGTGTGTATCATTACAAACTTGTAAAAAATCTATAATCACCAGAGATCAAAAGCACTTAAAAACACCCGTGCCCTACAACAGTTGATCACATACTAAGCCAGTGATTCCCCAACGTGTGGACGAGAATACCAGCGTCCGCCAGTTCCAAGGCCAACGCCTATGATGCGTCTTGAAAAACCGACACCACGACGGATCGGTCGCCAACGCTTGGACGAGCTCTGCCAATGGCGCCAATAGGACAAACAGTATCCTCTACACGCTTTGCAATAAACATTGGCCAGCGTATTGGCCAACGCATTGGCCAACATGTAGAGGACCTTATGGAGGAATGACCATGCAAGAATTTAGTTCCTCAGCATGCTTTATTGGTTGCAGAATGCCGAGGTAGTCTGTAGAGTATCTTCGAGAAGATGTTTCTGAAATAAAGTTGCTTGAGTAGCATCTGAATCATTGTATATATAAGTCTCCATGTGTATAAAACGCTATATGAGAAAATTATTATTGAATGTGCTGCCCATGAAGTATATCTATTAGCTGTACTAGACGGGTTATGCTCAAAGTTATAAATTACGATTACTCCCGGTTTTATTGCGTTTTTAAAAACTTTGGTAAGCATTACGGGAAATCACTGTTCAATTAAGCACGTCACGGAAAAATGTACTCTTCACTCAATTCTCGCTGTGCTTCATATATAGACACTGATTTGTTTTTTCTACTTGACATCGCAAAATAAATTTCTATAAAATTTGAATGACTGGAATTTCAAAATAATATGAAATCTGACTTTTTCACGTATCACAAATATTTCTGTCTGCAGCATATTTTTTAAAACTATACTAAGTGACATATAAATCCGAACACACAGTTTAAATGGTTTTATTTTAATAAAATTTTGTATAAGTACTTAATGAAGCATAATAAGGAAATGATAAAAATTTCAAAATGATTGCACTGCTTTAAAGCCCTTTGACCTTAAATAATGTGTGGATGCACCCTGATGTGCTACGCATTCTCCAACGCGCCTAGGCATGCTTCTGATCAGGTGGTCAATGTCCTCCTGTGGTATCTCATTCCAGGCAACCACCAACTCCTCTCGAAGTGCTTCTAGAGTCTGAGGAGGACGTTGCAAATTGAGCAATCTCCTACCCATCATATCCCACACGTGCTCAATTGGGGATAAGTCGGGAGATCTTGGTGGCCATGGAAACAATGTGACATCATTATGTTGAAAGAAGTCTATTGTGACTCTTGCAACATGTGGTCGGGCATTATCTTGTTGGAAAGTTGGATCTGCCAGGGTGTCAAGATAGGGTAAAAGATGGGGTTCTAGAACTTCGTGGATATAACGCTGCGCGTTCATGTTACCTCTCATGAAGATTAAAGGTGACCTGGAACCATAAGCTATAGCACCCCAAACCATAACTCCAATAGTGTGATGAACATGTCTTTCAACAAAAAACTGTGGATTCCTCCTTTCACCACGTCGCCTTCTAACCCTGGCACGACCATCGTGCATGCCTAAACAAAAGCGAGACTCGTCACTAAAGACAATACTGTTCCATTCGTGATCCCAGAGTGACCGTTGTCTGCACCACTCAAGGCGATTACGTCGGTGTTCTCGAGTTAAAGGGAGGACCCAGTGTGGCCGGTATGAAAACAAGCCAAAACTTCTCATTCATCGGTAAACACTTCGCATGCCAATAGGTCTTCCGTGTTCTGCAAACTATTCATTTGCAATGGACCTGGTAGTGGAGAAACGGTCCCTTAAGGCCAATAATCTTAGGCGGCGATCTTCACGGTCTGTTGTTCTACGGCGGCGTCCAGTGCCCCTTGCTCTTTGCGTACGGCCTTCTCGAAGCCATGCCTGACAACACCTAACCACAGTGTCTACACTTCTTTGCACTCTAACTGCAATTGCCCGAAAAGAAAGTCCAGCTTCCCGAAGTCCCACTATACGGCCCCTATCAAACTCACTAAGTTGACGAAATCGTACAGGTCTCCGTACTCTAGGCATCGTAAAAATAGTCAAGAATATAGGCTCTATCGACGAATTTCTGACAAACCTGAATCCATCCCTGCAGATGCTGTTGTCATGGACCGTAAAGCGGGGGCGAAAGATTGTATATAGTGCAACCCCACGGGAATGATAAGCTCTGTGACACGTGACTCCCGTATTTTTCGAACAACAGCGGTGCGCTGCTTATATTGTCAGCGCAAGGAGTTTATTAGGTCTCAGTTCTTCGGATTTTCAATCAATAACATGATTTATGTGCTTTTTTAGATGATCTAGTTTGTCGTCTGTAAACTCCGATTCTAAATAACATGCTGTAATGTGACTAATAATAATGATTACAACAATCTCAATTTTTATTTTTAGGAAGTATATTGTGGAGGAGAAACAATATGTACAGTTGACGGCCTCCATTTTCACTGCATGTACAATGCTAGGGTCAAGGCATTTAACAGTACTGGAGAGGGGGAGTACAGTGAACTGATTGGATTGCAGACTGCAGAAGGTAAGAAATATCAAAAATGCGCGATCAAAATTTTAATTTGTCATTTTTATATATAACGTTGTTCGAAATCAATATGTATGTGTCTTCAGATACTCAATATAAGAAATGTTTTATGTACAGGGTAAGTACTTAAAAATGGATCACACTTGGAAAATATTTTCATCTCTACGGGGTGATTCATAACTACGTGGTGATCCAGACATGCAGTTTTTTTATGGAAAGACACATTTTATTTCAGATTTGAATAGCTCCTTTTTAAATAGAGCAATTTAATATACCTGCTAGATGGTTTTATTTTAAAATTAGCTCGAGTACTACTTTTTGACAGAAAAAATTTATGATCCCATATTTTCTCTCTGCCTACTTACTTTTTCAGTTACTTTGGTAGTTTATACAGGGTGCGCAAGAACGCAATTTGAAAGATTTCTCTAAGAGTTCGAATGGAGCACCCTGTACGTTTCCACATTCTTTCACAAGCTTTTTTATATAAGATTTTTGGGGGTTTGTGCAACTGGTTTTTGAGTTACAGCCAATCTCTTTGCAAATCAGGTATCCAGGTAAATATTACATTACATTTCAAAATTAAAATAGTAATTAGGTGGTAACAGCAGATCGTGTATTTTCGTTATAATTTAAATCCACCCAAATGTATGCAATATATGTTAGTTGAAAAGTCAAGAAGGGTCCTGTGTTTTCATTCACTCAAAAACTAGTCATACAAATCCTTATAAACCTCAGATTACCAAAAAAGTTTGTAATCAGGATGTAAAAATATAGGGCGTTCCATTTGATAATTCTGAGAAATAGTTGATTTTGCGTTATTTACCACTCAGTATAAACTATCCAGAAAACAGAATAAGTAAGTTGGCAGAGAGAAAATATGGAATCAAAAAATTTCCAGACTATCTTTAACAGTTGCTGAGGCGTGAGTTGTCAAAGTTGAGTCTTGTTTTCAATGGTTTGTCCAATCCAAATCTGTAATTAAATGTGAGGCTTTCCATTTAAAAAATATGTTTGGGTCATCACGTAGTTATGAATTGTTTTTATTAACTTTTTTAGATACCATGCGCAGTTTTATCCGCGGAACGTAGCGCCACTAATAAAGTAACCAAATTTCCCAAGCATGCAAGTTGACTGTCAATCACAGATACAAAAAGTGATCGAAAGTTTATAGCATTTGGTAAAAACAATGTTTTATATTAGTAACAGCTTCGAGCTAACGGAGTCGCTGGTAACAGATGGTTCAAAATAAAACGTCTGTATCGCTTGACGGTCACAGGTTGAGTGGGGGATGGGAGGCCGCGCTGATGCCAGCTCCACGCGGACGGTGGAGATTTTGTTACTTAACTCGGTGGTTAATTATAAAACCATGCCTATAACCTTCCTAGGCTATTAATTAGTAAGTGTACAGATTTATACGTCTCTCCGTATTGCGGTGTCATTTTGGAAACATTCTTCGTAATTTTTAAAAAGTGTGATAATTTTTTATTCTTTATTATAAAGGACTATTTTTATTCTCGTATAGTTTGCTTACAGTCTTAGGGATTAAAATGACAATTTGGGTTTGCTGTGGTACTACAGATTCGCATTAAAATACCGTCGTACTATTTTATGACCGAAAATGAGACGACAAACGTATGGAAAATAATTTTTTATTACAAAATTAAATACAATAACTTTACAAAAAAAAAATTAAGAAATACTGTTTAGCTAATGTTTGGTAGCATAGCCTTTATTTAGCATTGCCTGACATCTGCTGCTCATAGAAGACACCAGACGTCTGTTGGGATATTTTGCCAAATAGTTTTTACCTAATCTAATAAACCGTTAATATTTTCAAAAGTTTTTCTTGTCAGTTGTCTTTTAACATGCTCCCAGAGATGTTCTATAGGGTTTAGGTCTGGGGATTGCGAAGGCATGTAGGAACATAAACATTTTTTAGTATTGACCAGTCCTTTACGAATGTTGAGGTATGTTTGTGATCATTATCTTGCTGTAATGTCAATCGTAAAAGCATTTCTTCTTCAGCAAAAGAATATCTTTGTAAAGTTTTTGATCCATTTTCTCAACAATTTTATCAATTGGATCCGTTTCAGAACTAGAAAAACAGCCCCAAGCCATGATGTTGCCTCCACCGTGCTTAACTATTGGCAACTGATAACTTTTTGTCGAAGCTTTTTCGTATTGGACGTCTCACATATCGTCGTCCGTACCGCAAACAGGCGTAACTGATTTTATATAAATTTTCAGTAGAAGCAAAATGAATATCGAGAGTTATTTGATTTCATATATCTTTACTACTTTAGACAATATGAGCATAATTTCTTCCAATAACATAGCTAAAAAGTGTGTTCATCATCTTCTGAGAAGTATATAGAGGAAAGGAAATTCATATTCTCAGCTAAACATGTTTTTTATCTTTTTTTCCCAGATACGCCTCTTTGCGGTAACCTTGACAATTACAATAGTCTAGCGGTTTGAAGATACGCCTTTGACTCCATATGGAATAAAATTAGATTAAATAAAAAAACACTTTATTCTCAGATGTAAATAATGCTCGAGCAACTCAAGGATAATAGAGAACAAAAATAAGAAGATGATTTCAAACAAAAACATTTATGGCTGGTCCTCATGAGGTAGTGAATCATAAAAACGTTGATGTTCTGGTAGAGTAATGGCAGGCCTATCGCCTTGGCAAAGTGAGGTCAAATCATTATATTTTTTATTTGTGATTTTTTATAGGTCGCTATTCAGAGGAGACAGCTCTTTTTTTAAAATATCGGAAATATTTCTTTTCAAGGTTATGGACCTGTAGTCTGTTTGCTTATGGCTAGTCTTGAAATAGATTTTGTTGCAATTATCACTTGTCACTTTGAATTCCATCATATTTTTCCAATTCACATCCATGTCTTTATCATCTTTTCGAATAGATAATACTCTTAAGTCTGATGCGAGTTTTTTGAGGCCAAAAAAATTACGATAGTCTAAGGGACGAACCTTATATGGCTGTTTCTTTCTTGCTAATGCATAGACTGGCAATAACTGGCTCGGCACAATAATTTCACCTGCATTTTTCAAAGCGTAACTTATTGCACTATGTGCTGAATCGCCTTCATTTTGTCCATGACAAGAGGCAAAAAATTTTAACGTTATCTCTTTAACGTTTGAACAATTACTGACGAGAGATAAAAGAGTGGTAGCCATTATCCAATTCTTATTTTGGCCACTACAACCATCAGCAAATAGGTCAACAGTATTGTAGCCTTGTTTGTCTTTTTCGGAAATAAATAAATAAATAGCAGTCGATATTTCCGAGCTACCACGTTTACTTTCAGTCTCACTCCATGTATAACAGAAACATTCTCGAGATGCTACTTCATACATAGTTAGATTGTAGACAGCAAGCCGTGTTTTATAAAATACGGAACAATGATTAGAAATTGGTAAGTATATAACTTGTTGGAGATCAAATGTAGCACATATAGCCTTTGTATCATTTTTAGCTTTTTCTTTGCAGCTATTCTTTATTTCTCTTACCGTTTCCTTTTCTAAAATGTGGGCCAAGTACTCCTTTTCCAAATTAGCCTTCACTTCTTCCGATCCTTCTCTGTAACACTTGCAAAGACCACATTGATCTTTTTTTGGTTTGTGAAATGAGAGGTTCATGGATCTGAAAATTTTTCTATACAAAGAAAAACTTCCATTTGTTTGTTGGTCTTCCAGTTTGTACATGTGATACATTGTACTCAGAGATAAATCTTCATGTAGGTATTGTTTAGTTGAGGACATCCGGCAGTAATGTGACTCTACTCTGGGGAACCTATTTATGTGCTCTATAATACTTTTTCTAATGACTATGTCTCTTGATGATTGTAACTCCCGTCGACCTCCACGATTTTTTTCTAGCACACCCGTTGTTCTATTCAATTTCTTTATTGCGGTTCTGCAAACTTTCTCACCTATCCCATGGGTCCCAAGGAACATTTTTTTACAAACTAATTGTCGGATACCTTCTAGAGGTAAGAAAAAATAATGTGTTTGCTTACGGCGTCGATCATTGCTATTTGTAGTTCTATGTTTTGGGTTTTCAGATAATACAAAACGTGCTATATACTCTCTTTGTTGTTGGAGGTCAGCAAGACTATAAAACTGTGAGAATATCATTGTTCTTAAAGGACTGCTGAACAAATAACACATCCTTTTTCTTTTCTTACACATTTCTATATTGCAAATTCCCTTAAGTGCTTTCTCCTTCACAATTTTCTTAGTTACAGGCGAAATACATATATGTTTCGCTTTGATTCCTCAATGTTTTTGCAATTCTTCTTTTATCTTCTCTGACTTTGTTTTTCCTTGGGAACCTTCTACAAAAAATCTTCAGGGCGCCTCTCTTCCTGTTTCTCTTTGCTAAGTACACTGCTCTGTCCTGTGTCCGTCCTGGCAGGATAGGGTATCATCTTCAAAATGCTTCCAACATAACAAAATTGAGCATTGAAAGCAGGACCTGAACACATCTCCTTTACAGCTTTTAACTTCACAAGTTTGATGATAGTCCGGATCTTCCGGATTATAAATCTCGACTGCAGCAAAGGGATCGCTTTCAGATGAGGTGTGACTCAATTCGGACAAAACATCATATGTATATGTAAGTCAAAAGGACATATCTTAGTTACCACTGAGAGAGTAGCAAAAAATAGACACCGCATGTAGGCGTATCTTCATTTACGCCTATTTGCGGTGTATTGTATTTCATTTCTGAGAGATACGACGTTTAGTTTTATGCTGATATCTCTATGAGCGAACTACTTAGAGTTACGCCACTTTGCGGGATTGAAGATATGCTATACCTTGTTGATTTGAATCCGTTAACTCGAATTTGATTTTTTGTCAGATACGCCTGTCTGCGGTATGGACGACGATATGTCGTACCGTCAGATCCAAACAAGTTAAATTTGCTTTCATCGCTCCATAAAACTGTATTCCATTGTTGTTCTGTCCAAGTTAGATGAGTTTTAGCAAATTTGAGCCGCGCAATACGATTTTTTTCAAATGAGAGGCTTTTGCACTGGACGCCTACCAAAAATCCCAAAATCCTTCAAGCGCCTCTGCACTGTTCTGACAGAAATATTCTCGGCACCCTTTTCTACGATTCTTTTGAAAATCTGTGTGGCTGGCATTCGAGGATCTTCATGGGACAAACGTTTAATGTAGCGATCGAAAACATAATCGTTTTTTCCATTTTATTTACTAATAATTTTCGAAATCATTATTGTTCATTTTTAATATTTGAGAAATGTCAATATTCTTCTAAATAATTCAATTACTTTGTCTCTTAAATGTTTTGAAAATCCTTTTACTTTTGCCATTCTCACTGATGTTAAGATTTACCGTACGAAATATTACAGAACGAATAAATACGGCAAAACTGAAATGTTTTCATAACTTTTGTCGTTTCAAAATCTGTGGTATTTAAAAAACGCATGTCTCTATTTCCAGAGAATTTGAATATTGATAAGATAAACCTGGCATTAGTACGGGAGACAAAGGTAGACTATAGTATTTATAGTATCTGTTCCTTCACAAGTTTAATTTATAAATATGAAATAGTTCAAAATAATGTTAATATGCTACTGCATATAGAGATTAAATGCATGTGACATCCGTCACACATCATTTTAAGCTAAAATTACTTCATACATACAAATCAGTGCAATTACAGAATTAAGCAGTGATTGATATTGATAAATATAGCAATGACCAGTCCTGTTATTCGCAAAATGTTTTGATTTTCACTAATATTAGTAATTTGTAACTGACCTGAAACCTGAAAACATATCCAACACATGAAAGCGTATCAAATAACTAATGTAGCTATTTACGATATTATTCAATAATCGGGCTCGAAACAGGGCAGAATGATACCCACATGACCACTGATTATTGCTCAGAAATAGTCGGAATATCGGTGTTTCGCGCTAAGATTTGCATCAACGTTGGTATCCTTAGAAAGGTAATAATCCCCTTCCTAATGGTCCCAACTAACGATTTCGAATAGTTTATGAGCCAAGCCTATACAGGCTGTTCCAGAAGTCGGCGTCAGGCCAGAAACGAGGGATAGGCTAAGTCGTAATAGTTATCAGAAAAACGTAACAAAAATCTATCTTGTGTTTTTCCGATTATAGACAAAAATCGGAAAAAATAGATACCCTGTGATGATCTTTTAACTCCAATTACTATAAATTTAAATTTTTTCTTGACCGAACTTTTCCGACTTCAGCCGCATGAGTGACGGACAGTGTCATTTCACGCAGTGACAGCAAGACAGATAGTAACGCCACTTTTATTCATTCGTGAATGCATTTATTAAATTCACATTAAATATTCAAACTGCCTTCCTTCAACAGCAAAGTTTAACACCACAATTATCTGCAAACACTCGCACTTTTAAAAAATGACAGAACTTTTAAAAAAAATGAGTTTTATCAAGTGCACTTGGATGAAAGAAGGTTCCTTTTTGCTTCATTTTCACATGAGGAAACAGTGCAAAGTAGCAGGGAGCAAGATGTGGACTTTAAGGCGGGTGCTCAATAAGTTTTAGTCCAGTAGTGGTCAAATACTCGGTGGAGGCTTTGGCGTGGTGAGCTGGAGCGTTGTCATGGCGGAGATACCAAGTGTCCATCCTTGACTTTGGCCGCAGGTTTTTCATAGACCCTATGACTTTAGGCAGGCACTGTTCCTTGTACCACTTAGCTGTGACCGTCTTCTGTGTGTCCAAAACGACACGCTCCACAATCCCGCTTGGTTTGAAAAATATAGCTATGATTTTTTTCTTAACAGATCGGAATTTTCTGATAACTACGGGTGTGTCGTCATCATCAAAGATCCAAACTTTGTTTTGATCTTTGGTCGGCACATCGTAATAATAGAGCCAACTCACATCACCTGTCACGATGCTGTTCACATACCGAGATTGCCCCTTATCAAACATTTTTAGCACTTCTGCTCTTTCGTCAGACTATGCGGTAGCCAGAGAGAACAAAGTTTCCTCACGTGTATATGGTGATGCAGAATTGAATGAATTGCTGGTGCATGAAGGTGAAAGGCCTCCTCTATCTGTTGCGATGTCACTCTCCGGTTTTCGTCAAGCGTGTACCTCACAGCAGTGATGTTAGCGGCCTTCCTTCCCTCTCAGCGTCCACCAGAGTGAATTGCCCCTTTGGAATTATCTGTACCACCTGAATCTAGTCGTACGATGAAGACAATCTTTCTTTGATGCAAGCGTCATTTCTTCTAAGCACTGACTGAAGTTTATGCTTAAACCACGCGTTCAGACGTGCTGCTGGCGGCTATTATGCACTCATGGACATCTCTCAACATGCAGTAACATGCAGCCTCCTGTGTTCGTTTTAAGTCATACTGCGAAACTTTCTAGTACTCTTTGTAATTATTAGATAAAATTGACCAATATTTGTTTCAGTCGCCTGGTTCACATTTGATCCAATCCTATCCGGACCGGGACTTCAGTACTCGGAAGATAGTACCCGAGTGACAGGCGAAGGATGGGAGCACAGAGTTGCGCTTGGAAGTGTGGGCTTCAGCCGAGGTATCCACTATTGGGAGTTCACAGTTGACAAGTATGATGCAGATACAGATCCGGCATTTGGAGTAGCCAGGATTGACGTCGCTAGAGACAAAATGCTAGGTGAGTCACAAGCAAAACCTCTATATTTCGGTATATAGGGTGCTGGGTAAATAATATTTATAACTTAAAAAAATGCTGAACTTATTTCTTTTTAGTCATGAAATAAATTAATATTGCACCTTAATAATTTAAATTCATATGCCTAATAGCGTAAAATGTATCAATACATCTATTTATTAATTAACTGTCTCTATCAAAATAATTTTCTTGCTTATTAAATACAATTTTCCGATAAAAAACAGACAAACAAAATCCCTCACACAACTGGCAACGTCGTAATCTGCCTGCACTGCATGTATCATCGCGTGTTGTGATTACTAATACATTTAACTGTAACTTTATGTGATTTACGGATGTAGGTTTTTTCTTTTTTCGTGCATCGCATCGTTTCAAATAAGTCACGGTAAGTTCTTTTTTAAAAGTAAATGTACTGTACTGAAAGCGTTATTAAATAAAAAATATTAGCCACAAAAAATTGCGTAATAGTATTCAATAATTCAAGGCATATTTTCAACAAAAATATCATACAAACATAACAATTCGATGAAGCAGTTGGGGTCGTCGTGCGCTCGTATCGCGGTTGCGTTGCAACGTTGCCAAATGTTTGAGAAAATTTAATTATTTCAGACTCACTTTCCTTGAAAATGATTGATATTCGGACATAAGCTATAATGAACTTTTTTGCTTAGAATAATGCAAGAAATCACCTCTTAAAGTTACGAATATTATTTCCCTAACACCCTGTAAAATTTTCAAAATGAAATCGGAAGAAAAGTTGAGTGCAAGGTGGAAACTCCGTTTTCCTAGAGTTTACTTTAGCAGATGAGTTATATTACCGACAAATGCCGCCACTGTCAGCAATAAATACATTTAGGAGAGCTTTCCCAAATGAGTGATTTAACGAATATTCGCATGTTTCTTGATACTCCCATTCGCATCCTCGTTCGCATATTTATAATCAAGAGCTTCGATTTTTGGTATAATTTATATTTGACAATAAATGTAAATTTACTTCCCAAATTTTACAAATTTCTAAATTTCCAGATTTTTTCAAAATTTCCAAATCTTTAAATTATTTTATTATTTCCCGAATTTTCCAAATTTACAAATCCAATTTTTTACAAATCTTAAGACTCAAATTGTTATCCCGCGAAAACTGTGCTCAGTTGGTAGATATGAGCCCGCCAAAATGAGGTTCTTTGTACTTTGGTTTTTGGTTGCAAATTGTTGTAGTCTGGGCGCCACCTAGTTCCAAGCACACTAGGCAAAGAAATAACAAGTAACTACTGTTGGATTTTTGGCGGTAAAGGAGATCCAAACTCACAAAGTACACAAACATTTATTGAACAAAAGAACTAGAAAAATTTTAAAAGAAGTCCTGGAGGACAAGCAAAAGAAAGTTATTCTGTACTAAATGGTTTCCAGTAAAAAAAAGAAAATAAAATAACCACCTTGGCAGGTGATACTCAGATGCAACTCTTTACCCGAACAAGCTGCTAAAAAATTATTCTAAATAAGAAAAACACTGCAACAATTTAACAAGATATGTATAGTTAATTTTTACTCGACCATAAAAAGAAACTGTAACAAAATTCTTTAAATATTTTCTAATTCGATTTTGTTTGTAAAATTATTGTATTGTCATTGGTCCTTTACACCTGTGAAAATTTTTATGTTGTTGATGTATTGCGTATTTGGATTTCAATCCTCTGTAGAGTGAAAATTAAGTGAACTAAAGCTTTTTGGATGAGCTAACCTCAGAAGACAAGTTTCTTGGGCGGATATTTTATCTTCGTGAGAGGCTTTTAAGGACTACATAGGTCCGGTATTGAATCAGGACGAACTGTTCGATGAAGTTACTCCAATACAAACGAACGTTACAGAAAACAAAATTGCCTACTAAGTTAAGAAATGCCAGTGCGTCAATTGAGAGGTAATTCTTAAATATTAATAACTATTGGAGTTCTGAAAACTCGCAGTTGAAGATATCTACTTGGAAGCCACTATGCAAGTCTACACAAACTTTAATGATACTTGCATTGAAATGTTTCAGTTTCTGAAGGGTAAACCACAAATTTTAAAGGCAATTCATAGTTCCCAAAAGTACGACTGGTACCAAAATGAAGATCCGAATGGCCAAGCTAGCATGTTAAAGGAAAATTAACTTTTAAATATTTATGTACATATTTTTTTTTAAATCCTTTGTTATATTGCTACTGCATCTGGATTACAATAAAACAAAAATACCTTCATTGTGTTATATTTAGACAAAAAATTGTTCTAAGTATCAGTGGTGATTTTCCTTAAAAGTGTATTTTTTTTTGTTTAAAAACTATGGTCACGCTTTGTATATGAGCCCGACCGACTCTGCCCAATAACAGTTATGCTCCCCGTTTCTTGGGATATAACATGGTGCTGAACTCGCGCTGGTTATGTTTTGGTTGAATGTCTTTATTGGATAGACATACTTTAGTCTGTCTTCATTGTTTACCCTTTACCTTAGCAGCTTGTTTTTAATGATATTCTTACTTTCTTTTCTTCAGGAAAAGACGACAAAGGATGGGCCATGTACATCGATCGACAACGTTCCTGGTTCCAACACTCGGGCGCTCACGAGCAACGCGTGGAAGGAGGCATCCACGTTGGATCCACAATTGGAGTTCTCCTCGACTTGGACCAACATACATTATCGTTCTACGTGAATGAAGAACCTCAGGGCAATGTGGCATTTAGGGATCTCTACGGGGTGTTCTATCCCGCTGTCAGTCTCAACAGAGGTACCTATTTTATCTACTTCCCACATCACGGATCGAAAACAATAGTTTGGAAGTTTTCTTAATTTCAAATATCTTCCAGAAAAATTGTTCCAAAAGGCGTCTCAGCAGGGACTTAATTTAGCGGCAGTTTTCGGTATCTTATATGGCCATATGTCATTTAGAAATCCTTGCAAATGCCATAAATATGGATCACGAAGATTAGGATCAGTGTTTTAGTTGGTGTCTTAATATATTTCTTTCCTAATGGGTAATAGATTACAGCTACAAGTAAAGAAATCGTAATAGATTTACAGGGAACTGTGTGATCCGTTATAAACTTCAAGTTTATACAGCATATTATATTTTGAGGTATATTTTTGAAGCAACAAAAATGATGATGCTTCAGGTGGCACGTTCCTTTCTTTAGATTTTTTTTCAACTTCCTGTTTGCAGCAGTATTATAACTCTTTTTCTTCTTATAATTTCATGGTTTGTATAGAGATGACTAAAAAACAATGTCTTCATTTTTTTTTGTTAAAAAATACATTTTTTGTGCATTCTTTCTTCAATCGGAACTGGTTAACAAATAATAAGTACAGCTCTGAAATTGTGTGTGAATATTCCGCTTTTATGGTAGACTGAAACGAGTGATTACTTTTGTTCTTATCACTTTTTCTTTACGAAAAATCTTTCATTTTCTTGATGCCTCCTCTCGCAGCAAGTTCCGATTGAAGAAATATATATACAGGGTGGTCCATCCATGTGTAGACGGAATATTACTCATAAACAAATACATTTTGGGAAAATATATTTATGGGATGTTATACATGACATTTGAGGGCACATTTCTAAAATATTGGCCATTATATACAGGTCAAAATTGGGACACCTTGTCTAATTGCCAATATTTTAGAAATGTGCCTTCAAATCTCATGTATAACATGCCATAAATATATTTTCCTAAGATGTATTTGTAGCAAATTGAATGTAAAATTCGAAAAGGTCCGCGTTTCGAAAAAGAAACAGTGGCGCACTATTTTTATTTGGAAAAATAATGTCACTAATCTCCTGTATCTCCCCCACTGGTGCACGTTAATTTTAAGTAAAGACTTTTGAATGTGAATAATATTTAGGTAATTTCACATACCAAATATTAATTCATTCCAGTTGGCTGTTTTGCAGAGATTAAAAAAATACTTTTTTTATTTTTAGAATTCAACACCCCGTATCTTTTTAATGAAACCCGCCAGGAAAAAATGTTACATAGAAGATCCTCCTCTTAAAATGCGGTCTTGTGTATGATGTTTCATTTTTGGTCACGACTTGTGACTGTATATGGTTTGAGTCGGTCAGTCAAACATAAAAGATATCTTTCATATATACATTATGACTAAATAAAGAAAATCGTGTCTTTAGTATACCTTTTTATTGACTGATTTAGCACAACTGTACAAGATCTCGTCATGAGAATAAAAATAGATTTATTAATAGAAGGTTCAATGTTTCATTTTAAACTTTATTTTTTTAGGTGTCAGCGTAACAGTCCACACGGCACTAGATCCACCATCGGATTCGGACGAAACGTGAATGTGAGACTGATCGGCAGTGTGTTATTATTTATTATCATATAAGATCAGATAAGAGTCCAGGGGAAAACGAACATTTAGGTGCTACATGTTATTGATTCTCCCGATTTTTGGACTGAATGTTGAATGTACATTATCAATAAGCATCGTTTCGCATCTATTTCCTTCGATTATTATTGACACTAGAAGGATATAGACATGTACCATAATTTCGATCATTACCTTATTTCATTTTCTTGTAAAACAAAGCAACATACACTTTTTGTAGATTAAATGACAGAGCCTTTTAGAATGTTTCCAAACAAAGAAATTGTTGTAGTTGTAGAAAACAGACTGACTTATAAGTTTGCGAGACATTCCAGCATTGGAAAAACTTTGCAAAAATTTACAAGACGGTTGCCGATGTTGCCATTTGTCATCGCGTTGCTCAAGCATTCGATAAAAAAGAGAAGGACCCGTTGATTTCAGACTGTTTAAATTAGTGGGCTTGAAAATACGAACCTATAATCAAATGATATTAAATTTTCACTACAAGCACCCTAGTTTAAATGGAACAAAGTAATGTATAGATTACAGATCATAGTGAGATTTTTGTAAAATAATTTTATTAGCTGTACTTATTTAATATTTATACTTTACATATCATGTATCGTGGAAATGTACTGGAATTTGCTGGCACTTTTGCGTGCATTGTACTTCTTGGCTTTGTGGGAGGTAGTACCATATTTTCTAGGTTATGTAAGAAATGATACATTGTGAGACTGGGTGAGAAGCAATTGTATTATTGAAGATATGCATTATGTTTATTCTATCTACTTAATTTCCAAAAAATGTTTCAAAGTGTTGACGGAACGAACAAATTTTTCATATAAGACTTTTAGGTATTTATGAGACCTACAAAATGAGACTACACGTAAAAAGATCCGGAAAATAGCAAAAATGTTATGGCTGGTTTTGGCACTTGTTGGTAATGCGACGATAATTTCACGCAACTACTTAATATTCTTCAAATCCGTAGGATCCATAGTTCTAAAAAATAACAACAACAAAATTTTATTATATTGGTCAAGTAGCCTTTTGAGAATTTCTAATAATTTTTTATCCCAAAACATCTGTTTTCCGGCCATCACTACTAGTTTATTGAGCAATATACAGGGTTCGTTCAAGGAGCATTTAACAGCAAAATATACTTGACCAGCTTGCCGATATGAATCCCAAACCATTCCGAAAGGTAAATATTATTTTTATGCGAAAAACAAAGGTTTACTTTTTTTCTTCTAAACAAATTCAATCATTTCGTATTTGTGAGTAATTGAACAAATATTTCGTATTTGTGAGTAATTGAACAAATGCGCTACGATATTCGAAAAACATACGTTACTATACACAATTTAAAACAAATTACTCACAAATACGAAATGTTTGAATTGGTTTAGAAGAAAAAACGTAACCCATCATTTTGGGAATAAAAATAACATTTATCTTCCGGAATGGTTTGCGATTCATATCGGCAAGGTAAACTAGTATATTTTTCTATAGAATGCCCTTTGAACTAACCCTGTATATTGCTCAATAAACTAGTAGTCATGTCCAGAAAAAAAGGTGTTTTGGGATAAACAATTAGAAATTCTCAAATTTTTTTGTGGTTATTGAGAAGTATGAATCCTACGAATTTGAAGATTTCCGAGTATCTGCGAGAAGCCGTCGTCGCATTACCAACAAGTGCCAAAACCTGCAGTTTGCCTCGGTTTTCGGCCATAACTTTTTTGCTATTAGTCCGATTTGTATATGTGGGGTTTCATTTTGTAGGTCTTTTGAATACCTAAAAATCTTATATGGAGAGTTTTTCCGTTCCTGCCAACACTTTTGATTGAATCGCAAAAAACACATTTTCTCATTCTTTGTTGTCGAATAAAAAGTTTTCCCACAAAAATTGGTGAACCCATTTTATGAATCCATGTTTTGAATACCCCATTGAACAACTTGTATCAATAAAACGAGACTTTACAATTATTTTGAATATTGTGACTAGCTCCAAAATTTTCGCGGGATTTGTCATTTATAAAACGTGGAGCCGAAATAATGGTGTTTTTTCGATACTTATTTAATGTATTTGTATGTATGTAAATTAACACATATCTTCTATAAAACAATCCTTGTGAATATTTCTATAGATTATGTACAAAAATGACTATATCAACTATACTCGCGGTACATTTTGTTGCTGTGTCGTATTTTCGGCTTGTTACAATTTATTCCTCTCATATACGCAACTATTTATGAAATTTGTATTGAATGTAGTGTAATATTGAAAAAATGTATGTTTTTTATCGAAGACTGATAAAGTAGCAGTGCTTTGCTGAACGAAGGCATATTGTACCAAAATTGTTGCTATTTTTTTCTCATTAGCGATTGACCAATTTTGTATTATTTAATTTTTTCTGTGAAATTTTGCAGAAAAGGTGGTGCACTGCCATATACATATTTTTGATTTCTTGCCATAATGACAGAAAGCTAGTTTATTTTTCCTGGGGGTTCTGTAATTTGTGAAATACACGAGCAATCTGTTGCGCAGTTTTGCAAAAGAAAATCCTATTAGAATTACTTGTAGGCCAAGAAATATGGAGATTTTCCTACAATGTGGGCGACAGTACATTTCTTTGGTGGTATTGTTAGGTTGTTGCATCCTAATGGTACGTTCAAAGTTTTTGCATTTGTCGCAATTTTTATATATGCGTTCGATCGAAAATCTTGACAACCATCGATTCTATGTGAAAAAGTAATATAAACGGTTTTGTAGATAATTAAATTAGCCTCTATAAAATTATGTCGTATGATCAACAGACTATGAGAAATTCAAAGGTAAAGGTGCATGTAATGATATTTGCTTATAATGACTGATCTATGAATCTTAGGGTATAAAACAGAATGCCGAGGGAGTGTTTTCATACGAATTTTTGAATTTTGGTAAAGGGTGTCTCATAAATATTTTCTTATTTTATGCCATAAATAAAAATACTTAGAATATTTTTACAAAGATAAATTTATTACCAAACGAAAGCCTAAACATTAATTTTATTTATGGAAAATAGTATCGGATAAATGAGCACCGTTCATGTTTTCACACTCTCTTAATCTCGAACTGAAGTTTTCGATCACTCTCCGAAGCATTGCTCGAGGAATGGCGTTTATTTCATCTGTTATTTTTTGCTTCAACTCTCTCAAATCTTGTGGCGGTGGGGTGTATACCTTACTCTTCAGGTATCCCCATAAGAAAAAATCTGCTGGTGTCAAATCGGGACTTCTCGGTGGCCAGTTAATGTCTCCTCTGCGACTGATGACCCTCTCTGGGAATAACTGATGAAGAGCATCCAAGGATTCATTCGTGACATGAGAAGTCGCTCCATCTTGCTGGAAAAACGTGTTTCTATTGTAGCCACCATGGTTCTGTATAGCTGGAGTTAAAAAAGTCCTAATCATGTGGCAGTAGCGCTCAGATGTTACAGTTTGAGCTTGGCCACGATTGTCTTCAAAAAAATACGGGCCAATGATTCCTTGCCCTGACATAGCAGCCCAGACGATAACTTTAGGCGAGTGTAATGGCGTCTCATGAAGATTTTGCGGGTTCTGCTCGGCCCAATATCGGCAGTTTTGTTTATTAACATGCCCGTTAATGTGAAAATTCGATTCATCAGAAAACCATATGTTGTTGTAACCGTTAAAATGCTCTCTCATTGTTCTACAGAACTCTAATCGATTAGCGGGATCTTGTGGTTTTAATTGTTGTGTAACAACAATCTTGTATGGGTGAAAATGCAAATCCTTGCGAATAATGCGATGAACAGTTGACTTATGCAAAGTTAGAGACGCTCCACGCAGTCTTAATGATTGCCGGGGATCCTCGTTAACGGACTGGCGCACACGTTCAATATTTTCGTTCGATCTTGCTGACCTCGGCCGTCCAGGCGGTTTACTAATACACGTGTTTCCAGTGCTCTCGAACTTTCTTACCCAATATTTAATTAAATTTGCGCTTGGGACATCTCTCATTCTTGCTATGTTATAATGATTTCTGTACAAACGACGTACAAGCACATAAGAATCCTTGTTTTTATAGAACTCGCGAACACAAAAAGCACGTTGCGGCCCTGTAAAACGCTCCATTGCAACTAAAATTTAACAATGTTGCCAAACGTTTGTCAACTGTCTCGTTTCTCCGGAGCATGCGTATTCCGCCAGAGGACTGATCTAAAAACGAAAATATTTCTGAGACACCCTTTACTTATACTTGAAGAATCATCAGGGTGTGGAAAAAACGCAGAGGGCTTTTATGTAGAAATTTTATTCTCTAAAAAAAAGGGATAGTACGTAGTTTGTATACGACTAGGTTGTTAGTTTAGCCATTATAACGAAAATTACATGTACCTTTACCCTTAAATGTCTCGTTACCTTTTGATTATACGATAAATTTTCATATAAGCTAAATGATGAAGAATTTAATTCTCTACAAAATTATTTCAATTATTTTTTTACATATGATCGCGTTCTTCAAAATGGCCGCAAATCCTCTAGCACTATCATGACGCCAATTTGAAGTTATCATTAGGTAGCAATAATCTAGCGATACCACAAAAAAAATTATTATCGCCTAAATTGTAGGAAAAAAATCCTACTTTCTGCCCTATTGGACGAGTCCATTTATTTGAGGAAAATCGTAAAATAACTTAAGATTGAATGATCTACATATTACATAAGTATTCATGGATGAAAAGGCAAAATTGGCTTGGTTTGAGTTGTATGTAGACTTGGCTATTTATGTATTGGAAAGTTATTACATTTTTTCTCATATATTTCACTCTGTAGTCCACCAATTCTGCGGCTCAAGCTAGGTTTGTCGAGCACTTGCATTTAACTCTTTTGAATATTTTACGTCAATAACTTTTTGGACTCGTTTAACTGATCTAATTGCAAAACGCGCTTTAATTTTAATGATATAGTTGTTGAATAGGCATACGAATACATACTTTTATATTAGTACGAGTTAAATTCTTTTATAAGAGCTATGTTTTATTGTGATATAAAGAAAAAAAGACACCTATTTGGCAGCTATTTATATGAACTTCAGGCGTTTACATGGATTATTTTATAATTTTAAGATTGAATTTGTAAATAAAATTTATACATACAGCCACGCCTTTTCATGTTACCCTTTTTTTCTGATATTATTTTTCGCTACCATGTCTTTAGTAGCTTTTCTTTTGGCACTTTTCTCAGACAAGTCGCCTCACATCTCAGTTTGTTCCATTTGTCAAAGTGAGGTGAGATTTCTCCCTCCCCCCTCGCCTCTGGAGCCTGTGCTTCTGGGTACATGATTTAGAGATGTTTGACTTACATGATTAGAGGATTTTACTTATTTATTATGTATTTCCTGAGGAATGGCGAATTTCGGCTCAAGATTTAACAAACCAGTAGTTTGCCGTACCTACTTAGTTAAAATGCAGTAAAGTTCATTTACCAGCTTTTTAAAATGTTAAAATATATCATTGATTACGTTATTTAACAAAAATAGTTATCTTTCATTTTGTCAAATATTTCGTATTAATTACATTTTCCAAGTATAAAAGCAGTAAATCAACTTATCATAGTTAAAAAATAGCGTCAAGTGGGCTGAAACGCCGTAATCAGTTCATAAAGGATTCATAAGGAAGTTCAATTCAAATCTTCTGATAAAGAATTGAGCTACAGACATGTACAACAGAGAAATTAAAGGTATTAAGTCAGTTGAACAGGCCCATACAATTAGACCATAGACATCTTGCCCTGCCCTACTCGTAGTTAGCAACATCTCTTTCCACATCTGCTCAACATCTTTCATTTCGATTATCCATGTGAGGCAAAATTTACACTCTGTATAATTGTGAGTATTTTAGAAATGTGTTCTCAGCTACCATGAATAGTTTTCTTTGATAAATTTTTTGTTCAGGTATGCTCAGGACACCCTGTATATCATGAAAACGCTGCAAAGGTTTGGTAAGAGCTCATGAGATTTTTATTAGGATGCTCTGACTCTCGAAGTTTGAGAAAGATTCACTGATTTAGATAACCTTTGTGCCTCCTTTTGAGTAGGCAATGTTTGAGATTTGTACAATAATAAAGTGGTTCAAACACATTTCTGAGTTAATCTTAAAATATATAATAAATAAAGTTATATGATCATGGACATAAGATAACATCAAGTCAAGACTAACTAGCAGAGTTCACACAGTCTGTGAATAAACTAGGAAAGTAGTACATTGGCTCATCACAAGTTTGAGAGTCAATCCATGCAAGTCCCTGCCCAATCATGTGGTCCAGAGCTTTCTGACTCCTTTCTCTTTCCCAGTTGAGCTCTTTCCTCAATATCAACACAGATATTCCTCCTTGATTCTTTTCGGCTTGTTGCAAGATTACAGAATGGTCCATGCTTAATTCACCTGGCACAGACTGTACCATGTACTAAAATCAAGGTTAATGGCATTTACACTTTTTTGTTTGTACACTGTTGTGACCTATCTATTCAAAAATTAAGAGGGTATGCATGTTAATGAAATGCACAAATATTAAAATTAAAAATATTGCTTCATGATTTCTATAAATTTATTCATAGCTACAGGTTACTATATCGAAATCAACTTCATAAGCTTTCAGATAAAACAAATTGGCTATCCTAGTCAGTTCATAGCAAGAGCAGTCAAATTTCAACAATACATAATCAAACCTAAAGTTTTGATTTGAGCAACATTTTTCCTAGCACATTACTTGTCATGTATGATTTTGGCCATTGCAAAAATAAAAATGATTCTAATAACACTAGAGATATAGTAAGGAGATTGACATCTTTCATAGGCATATTTGCTAACCTATTCCAAGTAAAGTGGAATTTTGGCCATTTCCCAAGAATAAATAGATCTAGTATGGAGAACATCAGATTTATCTTGTCCTGTCCTACATATATATGTCCTAACTCACAACAAATATAGTATAAATTAGGCCATTTCCAAAGTAAGTAAAGTTCTAATAAGGTAACAAAGAGATCTACCTTGCCTTTTCCCATTGGTATTACATTGAAACCACTACCAAAAACTTTCAGTTTCTGTGATGCTCTAATCAAGTCATCTTTTGTTATTTCTTGATGAGCTTTGCTTGCCCCTCTTGCAGCTATTAGTCTATTTCTCAGTTCATCTAAGCCAATGAGTCCACCATTCTTGGCAATTGTGGCTAAAAAAGTGACTTTTTTGCTCCTCAATTTGCACATTTTTCAACTAACTAGACTTACCAAGACAAACTTCAACTATCTGCACAGCTAGTTCATAATAATAATCTCCAATACCAAGAACTGACCAAAAACCCTTACCAGATGATAAAGGATCAACACCTATACTGGCACACATCTCCTGCGGGACAATGATCAATAATTAAACATCTTAGGTAAACTTGGCACTACTCTACTGATTTATTATAGTTAGTACCTGAAGCCTCATTTACACAATGGACTAACATGGCCTGTTACTATGAGATTATAGCTACATTCAATTTACACTCTATGGCTGATAAGTTCAACTACTAAGTCTCAGTTCTAATGTAATGAGATTCTAGTAATATAGCTTTCACTGATCCAATCACAGAAGGTCAACTACGGACATCTGCTTCACACTATTAGGCAACTCCTCAACATAGTGTAGGCTTGGTCCTAATGAACAGTGAATGAAAGCTGAGCAACTGGACTGAAAACAGCAAGCTGCAATTCCAAGAGACAGCTTAGTTTGCTGTTTTCACTTTTGCAGTGGTTGATTCTGGTAAAAATTGGCACTTTGTACTGTCTTATTTTGGTAATGAGATTCAGACAGCCTGATGTTTGAGTGTCCCACTTCACTTTTAAAACGAACACTACTCAATATATCCAGCTAAATAGGTTTAGATCTATAACCCAAAAATGGGGGAGCAGAGAAAAAAAGCTGCCCAATACAGTGCAACTATGATATTTACCATAAACCTTCTTACTAAGATAGCTCAACCACTGCTATCATGTGTCAACAGACTCTTTTTCATAATGGTATGGTGACTATCAGTGATTTGGCATGAGCCATTGGTTATGTTTACACTGTAGGTAGCCAGGAGCTTATAAGCTGCAAAGCCACACATGGGCATGTCTGTGCTATAATCATGGAAATTTTGAAACAAGGGCTTAACATTTCACAATAAATAAAGTGACTTTACTTGAAACTGTTTTCTGAAGTCTGGATTCTTTCTTATCTCATGTTTGTGCTTGCTTGAAAACTCCTCTAATTTTTTTCTGAATACTTCCAACTGTTTAGTCATTTGCTCAAACTGATTCTCTTGAATTTCGTTTCCTTTGTCTCGATATTTCTCCTGTTCAAGTTTTTGTTTCTGTATTGCACCCAAACCGATTCCACGCCTCATGTTGGGGAGTATATTCGTCTTCCGTTAAGTTTTTATTTTTACCAACTGTATCAAGTTTCAATGTACAAATTATTCAATGCATTTAATTCTTATTTTCTTTTTTAAAGCTATTTTTAAAAATAGGAGCAATGGGGTTTATGTTTTCCTAAAATAATGACATTCTTGTCATGTTGACATTGACAAGCAAACGATTTTATAGAACACCAAAACCATAGATGGACGGAGATTAGATCTACCTTTAACATACAGAAGAAGTATTAATGTCTACCATTTTCGTTCACTAAGTAAAAGTGTAGTTTCTATTCGTATTGTACATAAAATCAACCGTAAAAATAATTACGTAAGGACAACCTATGGAGACAACCTCATATTACGAAAAATTGCAGTAAGCATGCTTTGTTAAAATTTCAGAGTGTACATTGCACGCCTAAAATCTTTGTACTTTGTTACACACAAGTTACACACATTCCAGTGAAAGCCTGGAAAAAAAAACGGAACCATATATACCTTTCATAATCAATATCAGTAAGGCTGGTCAAAAATGTCTATGTACAGCTCAGAGAATTGAAAAAATGTGCATATTATGAGTGCGAATGAAGCGTTAACAGATAACATCGGCACCAAAACAACGATCCATCTAATCAAATAATCATCAAAACCAATTGAAAGCGGTTACGTTCACAGTGACAAAAATATTGCCTGCCGATATAAAATGATATACGATGAGGTTCAAATTTAGCTGACGAGGGAGAAGGGTGCAATATATGTCTGCGTCCGTGGCCTCGTTACTCGGGTTGCTAGGCAACGAGGTGGTTGTATCTCTCTGTAAAACACGTATTGTACGATTCTCGCGCTTCTCTCTCGTACACATTATGTCAGGTATATGGATCTCACTCTATAGCTTCCTTGACAGTAATCAAATCCAAGCGAATAACCAAAATTTCTGTGTTATGTGCCGCGGTTATAATATGGTTCAAGATGACACACGGGTTGGTGACGTCAGTTACACGAATCGCTTGAACGCGTTGGTTTTAACCGCGGTTTTGTTGCAAGTTGTTTATTTTAGAAAAGCGCGTATATAATCTCTGATTACTTTTATTATCACTTAATAATCGGTGCTTTTTCGTCTACAACTGTATATGGAAAGTTTAAATAAGAAACCTTTCATAATATTCATGGGAGAAATGTTTTTTTCAGTTTTTTTTTTAGTGATGAAACCATGGCTTTGTAGCTATGATAACTTTCAATTCTCTAAATTTTCCGCATGTCAAAGAAAACATTTATTGATTCAGCAGAAATGATGAAAAAAGATATTAGCAAAACCGTATACAGGTGGATATCATCTAGTGAGTTTATATGGCCATATTTTAATATTCTTGTGGTATATGGCTACACAGGATACTTTGTTAAGCATAGGAACTACATTTAAAGTGTCCCCAACAACCGTAATGAGTATAACTAATAAGGTGCTCCACTTTATGGTAAAAGTGAAGTCAGCCTGTATCATTTTTCTCAAAAATGAAGCTGAAGTACAATAACAATATCCAATACCCGGCAAAATTCTAACTTGTCACATTTCAAATAATAACCAGAAATATAAAACTACTCTTGAGTTGGGTAAATACCACAATTTTGCGGTGATAACTATGACATATAACAGCTGATTCGTGACGTCACGGATCTTATAACCAAACTGATAACTACACTCGCTTGAACGGATTGGTAAATACCAACCCAAAATGGTAAATACCATTTCCATTTGGTTATCCGCTTGAATTTGATTAGTGATAGGAAAAGTGACGCAGGAGTCTTTTGTCCATTTCAGCTGATTTCAGCGTATGGACAGTGCCAGCTTTGACGGGCCACTTGTATATCACCTACTTGCACACAACTAGCTTTTATAGTCCATGCCTAAGCTTTAAGCTATGTATGAACGGTTAGTCGCCAGCAATCGATGGAGCACGTAGGAGCTATGTCAGTTGCATAAGTATTCACATCTTACAGATATTGACCTTAAAGTATTCGAATTTTGTCTTATTTACGATCAATAATTATTGAAAATAGTACTCTTTCAGTAATCGGTGTTTACCATCACCAAGTTTT
Source organism: Acanthoscelides obtectus (assembly GCA_963669975.1). Classification (NCBI taxonomy): domain Eukaryota; kingdom Metazoa; phylum Arthropoda; class Insecta; order Coleoptera; family Chrysomelidae; genus Acanthoscelides; species Acanthoscelides obtectus. The sequence continues at coordinate 11,725,268 of CAVLJG010000005.1, forward strand.
CCTGGAATTTCAAAGATATTTTTATTTCTATAAATTATTTGTTAGGCAACTAGAATTGCAAAACTTCGTAAGAGTGGTAACAGCCAATTCATGATGAATGATAAGTGACATGATGTCATATACAGGATGTATGAGGTCACAGGGACATCAACAATTTTCAGTATTCCTTTAAATTCTTGAGTAATCACAGTACGATTAAAAACATATGTTTCTGAATAAACCATCAAGTTATTATTAATGATTGTTCAAAATAATGCAACAGTGTCATGGGCAAGTGCTGTATAATTATGATGAATCACTTTTTCAGGCTCAACTCGTCCAAGCATGAAAACGAATAAAGAAAAATATTTAAAAAATGTGAAACTGCTGAATGCTATATCAATTTCCAGAGAAATATTTATTTGCTTCTGGAAGCCAGCCAGTTATTGGGTAATTATTTATATTCCAATATTTCACATAGCTAAAAATGTATAAGTTCACTGTTTACTGTTCAAAATCTTATCACAAAGATAAATTAATTAAACAATAGTACTCTACAGCTAATAGTTGCATGTCTTGTATAAGTTCACCAAAATAGTGCTCATTTGTAGTGAAACAACTTAAAATGGAGTGCAAAAATAGTGCAGAATTCACAGGAGTCATAGAGGGAAATAAGCCAAATGAAGAACCAACCACACCAGAAGAAAATGATTTATCAATTACTAGACCTAGCTTAGGATCTGATGCTGAGTTTGATGATGAGCTTGCTATAGCAGAATCTATAAAACTAGTCGATATGGGCGATGGGCCTGTGGCTATTGAAAATTCTGATGTGGAGTTAGAATGTAAGGTTTTTGAATCCCTTCTAATCTTTAAGGTATCAAAAAATTGAGACAAGAACACTAAATAACTGATCTCTCATGTTCCATGTTCACCAAAGTCAACTAAAAACTTGAAAATCTTCAGATGTTTCCATAATTTTTAAGAGTATAAACATTTTTTCAAAAAACAATTAAGTAGCTAAACTTTTTCCATATTGACATACACTTCATCTCCAATATGCCTATCATCTAATCAAATGTAGCTGTCTTCAGTGTTATGTCTATATAATGACCTGGTATTCTTGTTCTTTGCACATAATGTTTTTTTAGACAGTAAGATCTTACAAAATTAAGCTCCGAGGAGGGAAAGGGTTCATAGCCTCAAATTTTTGCCTTCTCAAGATTTCAATAAAATGTATGATCAAATTACCACCCATAAACTGGTGTGCCACTATTTAAAACCTACCACAATATTGTATCAAATTGATTTAAATAAAAGTCCAGATACCTATAAGCCAACACCAACTATAGATATCATTTTGAAGTTGACAAGCCTTTTTTGAAAATGCTAAGTGTGAGACAAATATGAATAGCATATTTTTACCTGACTGACAGAAAGAAGATGTTGTTTTCTTGAGCATGAGTATGAACATATTTATCCAAACAATTCTATTTCATGGGTTCCAGGCCAAACAGCTTGACAAATATTGAAATATGAGGTGTTGTTAGATTCATCTTAGCAGTGAAAGTGACATGGCTAAATTATTTCACATTTCACCTACTACAGCCTAAACAGCTTGATAGTTTTTGATATCTGCGGTGTCGTTAGATTCATCTTAATAGCTTAGTTAAAATGTCATTCATTTCAGTCGGGCTTTTGGTATTTTTTAAAAATCTACATGTTTAAAAAATGCAAATTAAAAATAATATCTCTAGTGACTTGAAAACTCATCGCGATCTGAAGAGCGAGAATACCACCCCTGCCGAAGTACAAGAATGTCGTATCAGTTACTTATATTGCAAAATGATACGACTGATCACTAAATTGAAAATTTTTGTGACTACGATACGATTTCAGCAAAATAACTGTATTGTGGTTATTACTTTAGCACATAATGATTCACAAAGTAGTCCTAACTTTTTCCCATAATTTTAGGTGATGACCAGTTAGAAGGGCTTCCATACAGCAGTATCACCAACTGCAAAAAATTCAAATCTTATCATAGAAACCTTTTTATTCCTGGTGTTGATATCACAGCAACTATAACAAACTATGAGAGGAACTTGACCACACATGTCTTGAACCCTAATTTGTAAGTACAATATATTTTTAATACATGCATGTGTCATCTAGAAAATATTCAATAATAGGTTTGATTATAACATACCTATTTCTTATAAGCGGTATGTTTGTAGAATACAGTGTGTTATAATTATTATTCCTTAAATAGAATCAGAGAATAAAAATTTGCAATAATTCAAATTATACAATAGTATAAAAAATGTGTGCTTTATGTTATTACATTTTGTTTATGATATGATTTGTTCATGCTATAAGCTGGCATGTCTAAGTCTGTTGTCATATCTAATAGAAGACACATTCCAAAAAAATCTGGCAATGGTGCAGAACCACACCAGCCAACCACGCCATAGCGCCAGCCGCGATAGTGAAACTCGAGAGAACTGGCGATGAAGTCAAAGTGAGTCAGGCGCAGACAGTGCACAATTTATAAATATATACCTATAAGTATTAAGAGCAAATGTACGGGAAAATCTATGATTCCTGAAATATGTACTGATATTTGCGTATAAAATTACTGGGGCTGGAAGCGTATAAATATACTGCCGCCAAAAAATGAGATATACTCTCCCCACCCATTACAACTCCCAACCCCGATCTTCAATCTCTACAAGAGTTTTTCTGAAAAAAATCAGGTGCCTTTAAAACATCAGAAAACGGTTTTTATTTTTATTTTTCGTGATTTTGCTCCTAACTCCGCCGCCACTGGACCGAATTTCAAAAACCTGATATAGTAGCAACCTTGTATGAAAATTTCATCCAAATCCAAGCAGTACTTTCCAAATTATAGGCGGTCCAAACATTAGCAGACATCCAAAACACATTATCCCGTTTTCGAAAATTTTCGCGATTACAATACTTCTTCGCCAGTAGTCGTGGGAAGTAAAACGAGCCAAATTCTCATTCAGAAGATCATTCAGTTTATTTAATTCCAGATACACAATTGCTTTAGCACATGGACCATTCCACTGGAAAATCAAGAAGAGATATAAACATTTCCAGACTTTGCAGCAACAACTGGTTCTGTTCAGAACTAGTCTTAACATACCATTTCCAAGTAAAACCCACAAAAATAAAAGGAAAACTTTTAGACAAAACGCCCCTGTTTCGCCTAAAGGAAAAAGAAAAAGTGCCTTGCCCAGGTATGTTTATATTTTGTCAAGTTAACATTTTTTATGATTTCTATGTGAATTGTAGGTTCCCCAAAAAGCCAGATGTGCTAGTGACATATGATAAGTTAGAGAATAGGATGAAGCAACTAGAAAACTACCTCAACAATTTGCTCTCTTTTACTATTTATAGGAACCACCCTGCCACAGTCAGTATAAAATCAATTACAAAAAGGTCACAATTTACCGAAAAAAGTATCTTTCTTATGTTCCTTCAAACAAACTAGCAAGCATATCAAATCCCGGGAAGAATATTACAATCAGGATATGCTAGAGAAATCAAAATATTCCTGTTCAAAAAAATTAATGATCATGAAAATTGGTGAAATTAATCATATATCTATATTGCAGATAGAATTTCTGGAAGTGAGTCACCTGTCATTCATTTCTGGGTTGGGCTTTAAAGGTAAAGAAGGTCTTGTCAGAAAGAAAACTGGCAGTACACATCCTGGACAGTCTGGGTGTAAGTGTTTTGGGTTGTATCACTGTTTTTGTTGCATTAGGTAAGTTCAAATAGTAATCCTATGTTTGAACTCAACGTGGAGTCGATCTACTTGACTTTATACGTATAATATATATGTATACAGGGTGGCGCATCGAAAACGAAACAGACTGGCAGCTCAGTTTTTTTTTTGGAAAACGCTCAGACTCGTCGATTTTGCTTTCGAGGGGACACAAGTTTGGCAAAAAATCACGTTAGCACGAGCAGCCCCTAAGCGGGAGTGACACCACCCTCAAAATCTTAAATGGAAAGGGAGTCGAGAGATACCTTATTTTAAAGGTCTTTCAATTGCCTTTATAATGATATAAAATTAATGTACTTCCGTTCAGTAGTTTTGAAGATTTATTGATTTAAAGCTTAGTGGAGATCAATACATTTGGCAGCAAAGTAATTTAAAAATGAAGAATGAACTGACCCGTTAGGCATGTGAATGTTGAAAATGGCCACCATGACTCTCCATGCAATAATAAAGATTTTGCTCAAAACGTTGCCACACATTTTGCAATATTTGAGGAATAATTTGAAGGCACTCATTTACAATTCTTTGTCGCAGGTCTTCTAATGATGTTGGCTGAGTAGCATAGATTTTGCTTTTTAAATGACTCCACATAAAGAAATCCAAAGTTGATAAGCCTGGCGATCTTGAGGGCCATTCAATGGTACGGCACCTCTTCTACCAATCCATCGATCTGGAAACGTCTGATCTAAATATTGTCGAACACGTAATGCGTAATGTGGCACCATCCTGTTGGAACATCAACTTATTCGTAATGTACCGCCGATCATTCTGATTTTCAATTATGGCTGTTAATGCAGGATCTATGGCGTCTTCCAGTAATTCCAAATACATTTCACTGGTCAAATTTCCAGGTAAGAAAAAAGGACCAACTAAATGATCGCCAAAAATACTATCCCAAACATTTAATTTTTGTGGCTGCTGTGTATGAACCTCATGATAAATTCTGGGAATAGAATCGGACCAATATCGGCAGCTATGACGACTTACTACGCGATTTAAGAAAAAGGAACATTGAATAGAAAATGTTCATCGTTTATAATTCGTTCACTCGTATCTTCACAAAATTGTAATCACCGATCAAAATCGTCTTTATTAAGTTCTTGTACCAGGTGAATTTTATACGGATGAAAACTATGGGCCTGTAGAATCCGTTGGACAGTACGTCGACTAACACCACACACAGTCTCCAATTTGCGGGAACTTAACGTAGGATCTACATAAACTTGCCCTAAAACTCGCACTTATATTGCTTCGTTCCTTATGGGATTTTCAATGTTGCGTTTTTTATTGGCGACTGACCCAGTTTCCCGAAATTTAGCTACAAGTTCTAGAACATATTTTCGATGCACGTTACTGTTCTCATGTCGCTCATTAAATATTTCTGCTGTTCTATTAGCGCACTGATTATTTCGGAAAAATATTTCGATAATTTCAACTGTTTCTGCTGTGGAATATACCATGGTTAATTTATGTAATAAAGCGTTAACAACAAAGTTTGGTCAAAACAATCGCAAACTATGTACTAAATTCCATTTAAAATAAGTACTAGATATTTCCTTATCTTTCTTCGAGAAATAACTTTTTTGCCACAAAAAAAACGCTCCAATAGCTATTTTCAACAACAAGCATGGGCGTAAGTAAATTCTTTTAGTCAAATTTCTTCTGAAAGTAGTACAAACTAATCTGATGTTCCTATTAAAGTCTACTTTAAGCTTTAAATCAATAAATCGTCAAAACTACTGAACTCAAGCTCATGTATTTTACATCACTATAAAGAGAATTGAAAGACCTTTAAAATAAGGTATCACTCGACCCCCCTTTCCATTTAAGATTATAGGGTTGGTGTCACCCCCGTCCAGGGGGCTGGTCTTAACGTGATTTTTTGAAAAACTTGTGTCTGTGTGTTTCATAAGCATTATCATTGATTAACGTAGTCTATCGCAAGATAGCCAAGCTAATCCTATATTTCGGCGTTAAAAAAAATAATTCGAGGTGAATTGAAACCGCAAGGTTTCGCTCCAATTTTAGTTTCAAAACTTTTAACTGAGATAGATGATATGGGATGTTGGTACCTCCAAATGGGAGGTTAGATCGTACTGTATCTTCCAGAAAAAAGAATCTCAGTCTGTATCAATTATTAGAAGTAATAATAGTAGCATTTTATTATTATAGAAAAAACAAACTCTATATATGTAATAATCAGTAAAATATTATTAAGACTTAGTTAAAGAAAACTGTAACAATACTACATTTGTCTCTTAAAACACAAAAAATAATATCTTTTTATTTCCAACATTTTGTAAAAAAAAATTACTATTGCACCAATAATATTTAACGTTAGTTTAGACGGAAACCGAGTTTAACTTGAAGTACTTAAATCCCGTTTAACATATAACCTTTGTTTAACTCAATTTTTGGAATTCAAAGATGATATTTTAAACGATAATTTGAACTAACAAACAGGGCTGTTCTAGAAGAATTATTCAAACACCCAAAACAAAAACTATATCCAAGAAAGTGGTAACTATGGCATCTTTAGGAAATCTAGTTTGTACAAACAAACTGAACTGGAATTCCTCAATGATCTGTAAGTGAGAAAACAAACTTCCGTAGTTTCAGTTTCGGTTGATTTTTTGCCGAAACTTAACTGAAACGCTGATGTTGGACCGAAACCGAAAGTTCGGTCCGATACTAGTAATGAGATACTGTAGCGTCATCTATGACAATTTCCTCAACTATTAGAAGTCTACTTTGAAAATGTCTCGTAGATGGCGCTGTATCTATATATTCATATGTATATTGTTGGCTACAACGCCATCTATGGATAACCTTTTCAAAGTAATTAGATATAGCTGTGAAAAATCCTCTTAGATGGCGCTACGGTATCTCATTTCTCTTCGGATAGTTTTTTGGACGCGCGAATCTAGTATCAGGTCGGCTATCTTCAGGTAGAATACGTTAATGAATGAACTGTATCAATTTATTTGATTCAATTCCGTTTATTCTAGATGCCAACAATTGTGCAATGACATGATATGTTCGCGTTGGGTGAAACGATGGTTGTTCATGAAAGACACCTTCTTCGGTTACATTAATCCCGAGAACGGCCAGTTGAAATCTGTGATATTGTACGACCAAGGTTTCGAAGTTGTGACGGGGATGTACTCGATAGGTTTGCAAACAGGCTTTCACGTACAGACGCTCAGCAGGCAGATCAGTCTCAAATGTTACACGAGAAGGAAAGGAAAAGAGTGGACGCAGGCGTTGAAAGAAGTGGCAGGAACAACGGGTAAGGTTTAAGGACCAAATTCATTGTGAAAGTGTCATTATTATGAGGAAGCCTTATTTGTCGTAACATCCTTGAGCTGCGACAAAAATGTATCCCTAGACTAAGGCCCGTATCGTCAGTCGTCCCTACAATTGTAGGGCGCGTTTATGGCCTCCTTGATTGTCATACTCCTTTCTCTCCTTCAAATATTCCTAGATTACACTTGTCCCGTGTCAGCGTCATAGCTCTCCTATTGTGAAGATATGTTTTCTTTTTAAATTGTAGGAAATTTCAGGCTGATAAAACATGATATAACTCAAAAGCAAGCACAATTTGATGCAAATAGATGTTTGTGACATAACCTCAAAATAGAGTTCTGACTCGGAGAAGTAGACAACTATGACAATCAAGGAGGCCATAAAGGCGCCCTACAATTGTAGGGACGACTGACGATACGGGCCTAAGGAAAAAAATGTTCTCTTTTATAGGAATATTTTTTTGAAATATTTTTTTATGATTTTTGTGGCTCGCTTTACTATCGTGAAAAATCATTAAATAACATAAGCATTTGGACACTGCTTTAGAACAGTTAAATAATGATATTAAAAAAATTATGAATTGGTTGAATCTTAATAAACTTAAACACTAATAAAACAAAATGTATGTCAATAGGGAAACATTTAGGTAACAATACAATTAGGCTCATGATTAATGATAAACAAATTGAAGTAGTCGAATCATTTAAATATGTTGTCATATATGTGGATAGTGAACTAGTTTCACGAGCAATTTTAATACATGATTTCAAAAATATTAAAAATTAAAATGAATTACGTCTATAGTTTCCCATAATCTTAGTATGGATTCCAAAATAATTGTGTATAACACTATAATTCTTCCCTATTTTTTATATTGTTCAACCATCTTGTTTACAGCAAATGAAAACATATTTTCAAAATTACAAATCCTACAAAATAAGCTATGAGAATCATTTTAAATAAAAACAAATATGCTAGGATCGAGTCTATGTTAGAAGAACTACAGTGGTTGAATCAGAAAAATTTCATATGTTATTTAGTTCTCGTTTTCATATTCAAATAGAAAACTTTCTACTCGAAAATCTGTAGAAAACACTGAATCATTCTGCTTGTCTTTAATGTTTCAGCAAAAGAATTTACTCAGATGAACCCGAACCGATCTTTTGCACCAATCAGAAACAACATAACAGCCTCATGGTTTGTGGATGGTGCGTCTTATATGTCTGCAGTTGCTGACGCCATAGACAATGCCAAAGAAGAAGTGTTTATCACCGATTGGTGGCTGAGTCCTGAAATCTATCTCAAACGACCAGCGATCGTTGGAGATTATTGGCAGTTGAAGAACCTTTTGAAAAGAAAAGCTGTACGTACAAGAAAAAACATTCAAACAAAAAATGTGGTAATGTGTAAAAGGTTACATTGATCTCTCTCTTCAGAGAGCATCATCCTAACCCTTTGCATTTGCGTGAAACATCTAGATTCTCAGGAACGCCGGTACAAATGCGCAAAAGACAACTTAACGTTGAATAAACACCCTAAATGACATTAATTTTACTAAATTTAAAATGAAAAATTACACAGGGTGTTTCAAATCCGATCCTCACCATTGGGATCTCGGAAACTGTAAGAGATACGAAGTCGCTTAAATGGGGGCAAAGTTGCGTATTTAGGTACTTAACAAAATCTCCCTTAGAAATATACTTTCCGGAAGTACTTAGAAAATACTTCCGGAGAGAGACGGAAAAAATAAAATTACTCAAAATCGTTTTAATTTTTTCCTGGCATTATTTGTAGTGGGATTTCAAAATAAATTGCACATTAACACTGTTACTTTTTCTCCTTTACAAAATGGCATGGCAAACTTAACCAATTTTTTTTTTTTTGAATCAAATATCGACTGAAGTCTGTTGAAATAGACCCCCTTCTATAAGATTTAATTACCATTCGACAAATACACGCAAAATTAATAGGCTTTTATGGACCTGCATTTGTGATTTTTTATACAAAATTTGATATTTCTCAAAAACAGTTATATTTTATCTGAAGTCACTTGAAACACTGTGAAATACCGGGTGCGTTTTATGTATCTATATTTAACACGCTCTGTTGCTGCAAAAATCGCCAAATTTCGCAGCAAATATCCCCCGTATAAGAGATCAAAGGCAGTTTCACCGGTCCACGTGGAGTAAAGCACGCCTATGCGTGGACATAGCCAATGAGAAAGCGTGTATTTCAGAGCTCCGAACAAGTGCAGGTGGCTACTGAAAATTGAAACAGTTTAGCCAGTGCCGTGTAGCGGTGAATAAACGTGTTTTCTTTAGTCTGTCCGTGTTTTTTCATAGATTTTATTAGTTTGTGTGTTTTTGACTTTTGAATACTCAGTTTACTTGTTGATTTAATTGTTGTGTTGATTGTTCTTGTGTGTCCTAAATATGGCTCTTTGGAGATCTTGGGAAAATGCTCCAAGCCACGAGGAGATGGTTGATGAACCTGTGCAGGCAGAATTCTTTCATAAAGATTTAGAGGAACAGACCCAAAGAGTAATCCTAAATATGTATGATTGTCTGAAAAACGAAAATCCAGATTTCTCGCAAAATCAAATTTTAAACAGAATTTGTATCCTGACAAAAATCAGTCGGTCTACCATTTATCGGGTTATAAAAAGGGGAGATGTAGTCAACCATTCCTTCCACAGAAAACGCATAGGACAAAAATTAAAAAGAATAGACGTGGGTTTTCAGGAAGATATTCGTCGTATAATATACGGATTTTATAAAGAAAATTTGGTGCCCACGTTGGAAATGATACGGGATAAATTAAAAGATTATCCTGAAGATTTTTATAATTACAAATGCTTAGACTCACTGCACTGCATTGTAAAACTGTGTGGTTTTCAATACAAAAAATTAGATAAAAGAATGGTGATTATGGAGTCGTCTCGAATCGTTGAATTGCGCCAAGAATTATTGCACAAAGTTAAAATCTATAGAGAGCAGAAAAGAAATCTGATTTACCTGGATGAAACGTGGTATGATACCCATGATGTTGTGCAGTACGGCTGGGTTGACGACAGCAACAAGTGCATTTAAAATGCACCATGCAACCGTGGAAAACGAATCATTATTCTCCATGCTGGCAGTGAAAATGGATTTATACCTAATGCCTTGCTGTTATCTGCCAAAAATATCAAAGAATCATGTGCCGACTATCATGAGGACATGACCTCCGACTTATTTGAAAAGTGGATAGAGCAGCAGTTAATACCAAACATTTCCCCAAATTCAGTGATTATTATGGACAATGCGCCATACCATTCCCGACAGAAAAACAAAATTCCGAATACAGGCACAAAAAAACAAGACATTATTGATTTTATGAAGGATAAGGGAATGGAAATACCACAAAAATCAACCAAAGCCATATTATTGGATCTTATTAAAAGACAAAAATTTGAAAAAGAGTATGTTGTTGACAATCTGCTTCAGCAAAATCGCCATGAAGTATTACGTCTACCTCCCTATTACTGCATTTTTAACCCGATTGAGTTGGTCTGGGCTGCTTTAAAAAAAAAAGTAAGAAAACATAATCAGACCCCTCAATTAAGTGAATCGCTATTGGCCACAATAAGAGATGCAGTATCTCATATTGCTGCCACAGACCTATGGAAGCAGTGTTCTAGGCATATTATTGAAAAAGAAAATGAATATTGTGTTTTGCCTCCTGTAAATCCCGTTGTAATTCCTCTACAAGATGACTCTAGCGACAGCTCCGAAGGCGAGGATGATATATAAATACCTATAATGTAAGTCTTTATATACCTTTTTATATACCTACCTGCTATGTAAATATTTGCCTATGTCAAACGTTGGAATTCTGTAATTTTTCCATTTCTTAACTTTCAGTCAACATAAATTAAACTCCCAATATAAGTATTTTTTATCCCAAATCAAAAAAATAAGAATATAGTAAAATCCATTCATTGTGATATAAAAACATTATTATTATCGTTCTAAATAATTGCCGCACGCCTATGATACGTCATGAAATTACAAAGGACGCGCCGACCAAAGGTTTTTATGCTATTTCAAGTGACTTCAGATACACCATAGTTAGGTGCTATACATGGAATGTATTTAGAATCTTGCACCTTGGTATCTATTTCCAGTACAACCGGAAAATATTTTAGCCACATTCCTCATGTCAGTCAAGCTCCAAAACCCCAAGTTTTCATAATTACCTATCGTCAACTTTTCGACTAATCGATCGCTGCAGTTCTACGAGGGACACCCTGTATACAGAAGAGGACACTGACTACGGGCCGTATCTTCAGTCATTACTACAATTGTAGAACACCTTTATGGCCTCCTTGATTTCCATTGTTTTCTACTGTTCCTTGTCAGCCCTCTATTTTGAGGTTATGTCACAAATATCTATTTCCATCAAATTATGTATAGGGGATGATAGTTTTTAAGGAACCTTTGATTCTTTGAAACTTTGACAAATATGTACCATAACAGTTTTAGCAATTGATTGCTTTAATAGATAAGCCTGAAACTTTGAACAAATACTAAACGACACAAATCAATGAGAATTTGCATTTTTGGAAATTCAACTCTTAGGAGCATGAAGTAAGGAGTGTAAATTTCCCACTTTGTTCGATCCCTTCTGGGAGATTCTCTAGCCATGGCTGGCTTTAGTATTTTGTATTTGACTTTGCTCTTGAAATATAAACTCATAGAGCATTACGTAAAATAGTTTGTTAATGGTTGAAAATGTAAAGCGTTTTGATCACCATTCGTTAAAAAACATTTGGGAAAACTATTGTTGTATTTTTATTGGTATGAATGCGTTTTTTCACATTCAGAAAAAAAAATCAATTAACCCAACAAATCTGTTCGCAATGTCACTTATTGCTATAATCGTACAAGTGATTATTTCAAAAATACCACCTTTAGCCATCGTTTGCATATATTTTTGTGAATGCGTAAATTTCTGAATTCGTAAGCTTCTCTGACACATCAACTCATTGATTTCTGATGTCTTGGCAGTTTTTTCAAGGTACCGTTTAAAACAAAGTAAAATAAACCTTTGAAAACAAACTTGACATAAAACTAGTAATATAGCTTTCGTTAGTCCCATCACAGGCGGCCAACTATGAACGGTCTCGGGTTGTTTGGTAACTCATCAGGATGGTCTAGGCTTCCTTTCAGGTAGGATAACGAAGGAAAGCATAGCAAATATCCTCTATTCAAGCGATGAGATCTATCGAAATAAGATAGCATAAAGCGCTATCTATTACCAGAATCGATTACTGCGAGAGTGAAAACCGCAAGCTTTCTTTCATTTTCCTAGACCCGAGAGGGTCCTGAGTCAAAGCTGATGAGTCGCCAAATAGCACGAAATGCGAACTGATATATCGTTCCAACAGACAACTTTCTGCTTTCTGGTAAAAGATTAAGCTTGACATAGTTTCTACTTCGGAATCAACAAATATGTTTTTTTATGTTCATAGGACGCAGGAGTCAAAGTCTACATCTTGCTTTACAAAGAAGTGGAAATGGCGTTAGGCCTGAACAGCTACTACAGCAAACAAAAGTTAGTAGAGTCTTCTGAGAATATAAAAGTACTGAGACATCCTGACCATGCAAAAGCGGGGATATTCTTATGGGCCCATCACGAAAAAATGGTTGTAGTCGATCAGACGTACGCTTTCGTTGGGGGCATCGACTTGTGCTATGGTCGATGGGACGACGACAAACACAGGTAAAACATGGAGTCAAGTAGACTGACTCGTCACTTCCCCCTTAAATTTTTTGACTACGTCCCGAAGTAATGTATATGATTTCGATAAAGTAGTAGTAGAAAGATTTATTTAGCACATTTGGCTACATAAACAGAATAATTGTAAACAACTTAGAACTAGAAAATTCAAGCCATCTGGTGTATGATTTAAATGCTGGGCAACCTATAATTGTAGATTTAGCAAGTGATTTCTCAATTTTACTTTAAATTTTGTCAAAGTTTTCTGGTCTTTAATCTCTGAGTATAATTTATTATATTCAATCAACCCTTGATGGAATACAGATTTGTAGCATATGTTATACTTTTTGGTCATTAAATGGAAGTCAACTTTATTTTCTGGTATTATGTAAATGATGGTCGACATTTGATGATGTTAAATTAGTTAGACTTGATGGAACTATATTATTTTTTACTTTATAAATGAATATCGTTACAAGATATTTGATAAAATTTTTTACATTGAGCCATTTTAATTTGCTCATTTGCCTAATTGGAGTATATTTATCTTTATTTAGTATTATTCTCATGCACTTATTTTGTATAATTTGCAGTCTTTCAAAAATGGAATTATTTGCTAAATATAGAATAGTCCAACAGTACAAGAAATTTGGAAGAATGATGGTATTATAGATAATTTTTCTGCTATATGAACTCAGACATCCAGAAACTCTCCATAAATATTCCACTTTACTACTAATCTTACTTATAACTTTTTCATAATGAATATCAAAAATTAATCGAGAGTCAACAAAAACCCCCAGGTATTTAAAATTTTCTACGAATTCAATATCTTCACCATCAATATTCAGTTGAACATTTGTACATTGTTTTTTTCCGATTAACAAGGCTTTCGTTTTACTTGTATTTAATTTTAGTCTGTTAGATGCTAACCATTTTGAGACAAGTTTCAAGTCTTCATTTATACAGGGTGACTTCGAAGTTGAGTCATTTATTTTAACAATGAGTAGATCTGATCAAAAGAAATGTTTTTTCCTTTACCATTTTTCTGGTAAAATTAAAGTAACAAAGTTATAGCCCTTTGGAAGTTTGAGTACCGCCCTGTCTCAATAATAATATTATGTGCTCGTGTTTGGCAACAACGGATATAATCCGCCTTATCGGTTCATCGCATCGGAAACAAAAAAGCGAAAGAATTTGGAACGATGTTTTTACAATTATTTTATTCAGTTGTATACTATACAGTCAGTGTCAGTCGGTAACGCGTGAGTGAATAGCGGTGTCTGTTGCGTGGCTCAAACGAAATAAAAAATGGCACATGTTTATGCGGATCAGTTTCCCAATCGAGTGCAACCAACCCCTCGTGCCTTTGTTAATGTAGTACAACGGGCTCGTGAATCAGGTGACTTAAGACCTCACAGGGGACGGCATGCCGGTGCTCCAAGACCTCACGATCAAATACAGGTCCGCACTGAAATACGTGTCGGGAGGATACTTTATAAAACAAGGTAACATTTTTTTTTTAATTTTTTTTTTATTTTTACACACATATTTTGGTTTATCTTCCTTCTACAATCATTATCTGAAAATTAATGACTCAACTTCAAAGTGATACCTAAGTACCATAAGAGATACCAGTCTGAATATTTTTATTACTTATATAAATCCTAGTGTCATCAGCGAAAATCTGATTTTGCATTTTTTGACTATGGCAGGTAAATCATTTATGTATAAAATAAAAAGAAGTGGTCCCAGGATACTGCCTTGTGGAACACCCAACGTATTTTCAATTTTTGATGAAATAGTGTCATTAACTTTTGTAACTTGCATCCTTTTAGACAAATAATTTCTAAACCAATCTAAAACACTTCCTGTTATACCATATGCCTTCAATTTACCTAACAAAATATCTCTATCAATCGTTTCAAATGTATAGTATACGATTCACACTATTTTTCTAGGTTGACAGATCTCGGCAGCATAAGCCCGACCATCGACGTATCGACTTTAAAGAAAAGAAGCTCAAGTGCTCCAGCTGGTGACGTGATATATCCTTTACCAGTGCCATATTACAAACAAGCACCTTTACCTACAGTCAAAGAGCCAGAAATACCTATAGAAGATACTGTTACTAATGATATACCACAACTTGAGCCTGGAGATCATTTACTAATACCTCCGAGGCCGGATAAAATCAAAATGAACACACCTGAGGTTTGTGTCATATTTCCTCATAATAGATAAAAAAATAGTATCTAGTAGTTTATCTCGGTAATTCCTGACCATTCATTTTTCAATTTTTTCTTACGTGACAAAAAAAAGTTTTTTGAGTTCCACTATTGATACTTTTTAATGCGCTTTTTTTATTAGCTTCACCTCTCGGGAAAAAGTTGAATATGAAGATTTAAAAAAAACTTTTTAAATTTGAAAAAAAATGAAAATTCGGTATTTTTCAAAATTATCTGACAATTTAGGGATTTTTTAACAAATTTGGAAATTTTCAAACATGAAAATTTTGGAAAAAATTGCAAATTTTGAAAAAATGGAAATGAAAGTTCTTTTATTTGTATTTTGAAGTATAAAATAATTTTCATGTATAGAAAGTTTGGATTACTGCAGTAGAAAGTCCAATAATCATGTGGGACTAATTAATTTTGAATAAGATCAATACAAAAATTATAACATTAAAAAAGCCTGGATTTTTATAAAAAACATTTTTTTAAAAAAACAAAAATCCAAGATATTTTGATTTGGAATGGATTGTGCTTTTTGTATCAGGCCAATATCACAAGGTTGGAGGTCAGTGTCGAGTGCAAAAGTTTTATTGTGAGTATTTTAGGGCTAAAAAACGGCCCATAGTGATGGAACAACTGAAAAACAAATAATAATGTTTATCCTTACTTTTCGCAAATAAAAAATTGAAGCGGTCAATAGTCATATTCTCGTCCAGTAACGCTTTTAATACTTTTTTTTTTAAATAATTTGTCCACAATTTACCCCGAAGCTCAATTTTCGCTAGATTGCCTGGATTATTAGCCTATATTAGTTATTTTAATGTTTATTTTTAATTCTAGATTTTTCAATTTTTGCACACGGTATATTAAAGGTATGCATTTTTGCTGCGGTAACTTTAATGTTGATGTTATGACCAAAAATGAGGCGACAAAATATAGAAACATATTTTTTATTACAAAAATAAATGCGATAACTCTACAAAAAGATTTAAAAAAATACTGTTTAGCTAATATTTGGTAGCATAGCCTTTAGCATTCAACACTGACATCTGCTGCTCATAGAAAACATCAATTTTTTACATACATCTGTTTGGATATTTTGTCAAATATTTTTTACATAAATAAATCGTTCCTGTTTTTTAAAGTTTTAACATGCTGCCAGATATGTTCTAGAGGGTTGAGGTTCGAAGATTGCGAAGGCCATGTCAGAACATTAACATTTTTTAGTCTTAACCAGTCCTTCACGAATTTGAAGTAATGCTTGGGGTCATTATCTTGCTGGAATGTCCATTTTTCCAACAATTTTAACAATTGGACCGGTTCCGGAACTAGAAAAACAGCCCCAAACCATGATGTTGCCTCCACCGTGCTTAACTGTTGGCAACTGATACTTTTTGCCGAATATTTTTCGTTTTGGACGTCTCACAGTATGCCGTACCATCAGAACCAAACAAGTTAAATCTGCTTTCATCGCTCCATAGAACTGTATTCCATTGTTGTTGTGTCCAAGTTAGATGAGTTTTAGCTAATTTTTTTTTTTTGAAATGAGAGGCTTTAGCACTGGACCAAAATCCCCCAAGCGCCTCTGCACTATTCTGACAAAATGATTCTCGTTAGCCTCTTCGACGATTCTTTTGAAAACTGCTGTGGCTGGCATTCGAGGATCTTAATGGGACACACGTTTAATGTAGGGATCCAAAACATAATCGGTTTTTCCGATTTTCCGCTCCTGGGCCGCGTTGCTGTTGATCCGTATTCTTGATATTTACTAACAATTTTCGAAATCGTCCCTTTGTTCATTTTTAATCTTTGAGAAATGTCAACATTTCTAACACCACTTCTAAATAATTCAATTACCTTGTCTGTTAAATCTTTTGAAAATTCTTTGTCTTTTGCCATTCTCACTGATGTTAATATTTACCGCACGCAATATCACAGTATCGCAGGACAAATAAATACGGCAAACCCGAGATGTTTCCATACTTTTGTCGTTACAAAAACTGTGGTTTTCTTTTTCAGAGAATTTGAATATTGGTAAGATAAACTTTGTATCAGTACGAGAGCTAAAGGTAGACTTTAATATCCATATTATCTGTTCTTTCACCATTTTAATTTAGGTATATGAAATAGTTCATACCAATGTTAATATTTGTAACTAAGCTTTTGTCCGCTACTGCATGTCGAGGCTAGCGCCATTTGACACATGTCAATCCCGACTTATTTCATATTTCTACCATATCGCGCGCTACGATCGGTTTCGCACATTCCGACTACGTAGATAATGCATCTGCTTTTTGATAACCCATGAATGGGTGGAAATCATTAAAATAGGTTTGATTTTCTTCTCCTGATTATTGCAGTTCGATAGAAAACACCTGATCATCGACACGATAAAATCCAAAGGTAAAGAACTGATAAATCTAGTGTACAACCCTAACGAAGAATGCGATGAACCAGAGCCAGAATCTCCAAACGAAAAGGCGGACCAGCAAGATCTCCAAACTCCCGAACAGATAATTGACACCCTGGACGGCCAAGCAAAACTCTGGATCGGAAAGGACTATGTGAATTTCATTGTGAAGGATTTCACAAACCTTGAATCACCTTTCGACGATTTCATAGACAGGGTCACCACTCCTCGTATGCCATGGCATGATATTGGAATGTGCGTGCAAGGCGCAGCTGCAAGAGATGTTGCTAGGTAAGGACTTTTAATGATTACATTTTTTATGAAAAACACTGGCCAAATCACACCGAAAATGCACTCATAAAACTGCATCCTAACCGTGTCTAAATTCGTGCAACCAGAACTGGCCGATACGACCGCTCCTTTGTCCCTAGGGTATCAAGATTGTGGAACAACCTCCCCGAGGAAGCTTTTCGCAGTTCTATTAACCTTACGCAGTTCAAAAACCGGATTAACAAACTTTCGTTATACTCCTCATAGCAGCCGCGGAGCCCCGGTACTACCTACGCGGCTAGAAAAAAGTTGAAACAAATAGAGATGCTTGATCGTCAAATTCTTGCACCACTATTGTCTAATAGGCTAGATACGCATATTTTGAAGTCCTCTTATTTTTACACGTTTTTCAATATTTGTATCATGCAGTTTTGAATTCTCAAGTGTCTCAATGTTGAATTTCCACTTTTGTCATCCGTTGTGACAAACTTCAATTGCAGCGAAAAACTGACAACAGGTTAGAGGCTCTGAAAAAGTAATTATTCGTTACTCATAGATACTCGAAGTAACGAGTATCAATCAGAGCACGAAATGATTACTTTGATTACTCTTTTCCGAATCTAGACCAAGCTGAAATTTTACCAATTATTATAAATGAATGCGGAAGATAGTGATAGCAATTCAGAGTTCTAGCGACTAGAACTTTTTTCAAATAAAATATATCTTTATTCTGAGGATTTTGTATAATAAATACTTTGAACAAATTTCATTTAAATGTTCATTTTTCTTATAGCTGTTTCAGAATTTTGTATGATTTAACTTAAATTATAAAATTGTAGTAAAGTTAAAATATGGTTTGAGTGGGTAGTAAAACTTTCAAGGAACTATTTTAAAATTTGTTATTTCTTTCCCTGTAGCCTATTTTTTATATTATTTTCCAAAAGTAAGCTAATTTCTGCTAATCAGTAATACGCAGGGTACTGTAATATTGGTTACGGTCTGCCACTGTCACTATCTCTAGCGTTTACAAAACACACGTTCCGCAATGTTGGTTGCGGTAAAAAGCACCTAAGACATAAAGTATATTCTGTAAAACGTCCTAGCATCTAGTAGTTTTAATTATTGTGGCAACCACGTGCGTCACTGTCATTATTTAACGTTGTAACGTAACTGGTTTGATTCAGTGAATATAATGTACTTTAATAATATCACCGACGTCTTTTGTTACAATCTGACATACTGCAAAAATGGGTCTGTTCGCCGTGAGCTCAACCATTCTTATAGTACGTTTTTTGTGTCGCTAAAAACGACTAATAAAAAATCTCCAGCACTGCGAGCTTCGTTGTCAAATCAATTATAGGATTCACTATCAATTTTTCAACCCACATCGGGTCCGATCGCACTTTAGAAGTTTTTTACTATGATACGTATACAGGCAAATCGTGACCAAAAATGAAACATCATACACAGTACACTCTAGGAAAAAAACACAAAAGATTTGTAGCAAATTGAAGGTAAAAAACAGGCGTACTATTTTTATTTGGAAAAATAATGCCACTTATCCC
Organism: Acanthoscelides obtectus; assembly: GCA_963669975.1. Taxonomy (NCBI): domain Eukaryota; kingdom Metazoa; phylum Arthropoda; class Insecta; order Coleoptera; family Chrysomelidae; genus Acanthoscelides; species Acanthoscelides obtectus. The sequence continues at coordinate 11,744,603 of CAVLJG010000005.1, forward strand.
CTGTACCTCCGCCAGTGGTGCACGTTAGTTTCAAGTAAAGACTTTTAAATGAGGACAATACTTAGGTAAACCCACATACCAAATTTTAGTTAATTTCAGTTGGCGGTAATATATTATTTTTTTTATTAAAATGCGGCCCTGTGTATTATGTTTCATTTTTGGTCACGACTTGTGAACCACCCTGTATTCAGCGCCCCAAACCCCAAATTATCTTGTTATACAAAGCCTCGACAGCGATCGCTAAGAACCATGGCCTTTTAACACCCAAAAGTTGCAATAACACATAGTTTTGCAATTTTTCGCTAAATAATTACATATTTTAACGGGATTGACATCAGATTCGGCCTTGACAACCCAAAATACATACGGTAGAGGTCATTTGAACCGCACTTACAGCATTTTAATTTTTAGGGGTATACATTCTTGTATATTTTTTGGGTCGCTAAAACCGAATCCGGGGTCAATTCAGTCCGAAAAGTCCTCGTTTTCGATATAATGGCAAGAATTCCACTTTGTCAAAAAACGACTAATAATAAATCTCCAAAAAGTGTTGCGAGTCTATTATCTAAATGGAAGCTCGTTTTATAGGTAAATTGTGTGCTTAGATCCCGAATTTGATGGCAATTTAGTGCTAGGATTCACGGGTAGCCCCGAGTTAAACAGTTTCTTACCAATTTCATCCCAGATATAAAGGTCCGATATGACCCTTTAGAAGTGTTTTTCTATGGTGCTCATATTCAGAACCTCAAATTACTTTATAAATTTAAAAATGGTTTTTTTGTACCGTAAAGGCGCAAAAAACGTAAAGTTTTAACGGGATTAGACAAATGTGAAGTGGCATCGGATTCGACTTTAGTGACTCCAAATATGTACGATAGAGGTCATTTGAACGGCATTTTTAGCATTTTAGTTTTTAGTTACCATGTATAGTTTCAAAACTGCAAAAAATCGGTCAGTCGGGAACGTGAGTCCAACAACGTTTTTTGGGTCGCTGCAACCGAATCTGAGACCCATTCAGTCCGAAAATGCCAAGACCATTCGTAACTGACCCGGCGTCTATGCCGTAGAGCGTTAATGACTGAACACTTTTATAAATTCCCAGTTTTTGGTTTTTGTCGTTGGTCGGAGACCTGTCGGTGACTGTGTCTGGGATCCGACCATGTGAATTTAGTCTATAAAGCGTAGCAGAATGGGCGGAATTTGTGTGGCGGGATCCTGTACACCGTCACTGACAGGTGGCGAGACCTGTACAAACAGGGCTTTAATAGGATAAAATATTTTTTTGACTACTACTTTTATGAAAAAAAAAACAAAGTTTTACTATATAAATATATTTAATATATATGCGATGTAAGATTACATGATCATTAATAGGCCAACTATGATTTTCTCTTCTATTTACTAGGGGAATATGTTTTTTTGGTGACTGCATTCGCACTTGGGCGAGGGAAACCCCTAGAAAACCTCAACCGTCACTGCTCAGATTAGTTGTATCAGGTGAAGACAAATCAAGTCGTTCCACAATTCTGGGTTCATTTGTACAATCGAAAATCTATAGCAGTTATTAACCTAAAAAAAAAGTGGTATTGAAATAACGGTTTATACGAGGGTAATTTTTTAAGTAAGAACCGTTTTGTAATCGAGTTTGATAAATTTTATTTATGAACGTAAATTATACCACTAACAAAAATATGAACATTTTTTTAACAGTCACCATAAACATTCAAACGCAAGTCAAGTGGTGGCACCAATTTTTGGTTAATGTAGCATCTGAAACTTATCCTGTGGTTTTCATGTCGATAATGCCCTACTAATTCTTTATTGTGAACGTTTCTTTGACAACTGTGACATTCGTCAGCACCATGACTTTGACTATATAAAGGGTTGTCCAATAGGGACGCAGGAAAGTAAACGTCAATTTGACATAGACGCCATCTTTGTTTTCTGTCACCGACATGTCATTTTGTTAGTTGAATGTTTATCATTGATCGCTATGGAGTCGTATTCGATTGAAGACCGCATTAAAGTTATTCAAGAGCACTACAAAAATGATGCAAAAATAAAAAACACGTTTCGCGCGCTTCGTGAACATTTCGGTCGCAACAACCGCCCGAACGAAACAACCATCGGTCGTCTGGTGCGTAAATTCGAGGCAACAGGTTCTGTGGCAAATCTGCCAGGCTCTGGCCGGCCAAGGAGCGTTCGCACACCGGAAAATATTGCTATTGTGAAGGAGAGTGTGAGAGACGATCCGAAACAATCAACAACGCGTCGATCCCAAGAATTGGGCACTCCGAGAACCAGTTTGCTCCGCATTCTCTACAAGGATTTGAATGTACACGCCTACAAGATCCAATTGACGCAAGAGCTGCGTCGAGCCGACCATTTTTCGCGCCGAACGTTCTCAGATTGGCTCCTTGAACACCGCCAAATTGATGCCAATTTTTCATCAAAAATCATGTTCAGCGACGAAGCGCATTTCACTTTGAATGGGACGGTAGACAAGCAAAACTGCAGCATCTGGGCGAACAAAAATCCCCGTGAGTATCAAGAGCAGCCGATGCATCCTCAAAAAGTGACTGTGTGGTGTGCATTGTGGTCAAAAGGCATCATCGGACCTTAATTTTTCGAAAATGCGGCCGGGGACGCCATTACCGTCAATTCTGAGCGATATCACGTGATGATAGAGGACTATTTTTTGCCGCAACTTGAAGGAATGGATATGGACGATGTTTATTTCCAACAAGACGGTGCAACATGCCACACAACCAACGTCAATATCCATCGATTGCAGTCCTTCTTCGGTGATCTCGTGATTTCGCGCAGAGGAAATGTGCCATGGCCACCAAGATAATGCGATTTGACTCCCTTGGACTTCTTTTTATGAGGATATTTGAAAAGCAAAGTCTACGTCAACAAACCAGCCACCCTCCAAGAACTCAAAGACAACATCATTGCCGAGATAAATGCCATAGAACCGACCATGTTACAAAATGTCATTGAAAATTTCGACCATCGCGTGGACGTCTGTAAATCCAGTCGTGGTGAACATTTGAGCGATATTATTTTTCATAGATAAATGGTATAAATGAACCTTCAAAATAAAGTAGCCAACTTGATTTGAATATCAACCTTTCTTGTTTTAATATGCGTTTACTTTCCTGCGTCCGTTTTGGACAACCCCATATATTATTTTATTTATCTGCCTTCCAGGTGACACTTGTTTTTTATCTTTACATTTTCATACTCCTATACAGTGTGTTACTACAATAGTGTGAAAGGTCCTGTAACATGCAGAGATTTTTAGATTGCACCCCGCATAACCAGCATAGTCCAGGATCGCGTGGGAGTAGGCATTCGCTCTCCCAAAAGGGGCGTCCAGCCCTGCAAAACGACAACGAGCATGAGTCTTTTGTCGTTTTCTTTAAATTCCAGATACATTACCCTGGTTCATAGTCCCGAAGACGCCAAAAGCCTTCCAAAAGAACGCAAAAACCCATCCAGAACTGTTGCCGTAACACACTGGTTCGATTAAAATGTTGCGTCCTCAAAATCAGCGCTAAGCGAACATGTATGGGAAACAGGACACAGGACAAAATGGGAGGAAGTCTTCACAAAGACGATGACAATTTGTTACAAAAAGATGATAAAGGAATCACCGTATATAAATTTAACAATAACTGTCTTTCTAGTTCTTCTTAGTCCTAATTTATTTGAATATCCTTCAAGGAAAGATTCAACTGATATTCTGCAACCAAACTAATGGATGAGGAGTTTTTTCTAGCGGCGTAGTGAGAGGCTAGCCAAGAGTGTCTGAGATTGAACGGTCACGCTACAGGATGCGCAATTGGTTCTTACTTTGAAAACGCCCCTCGTAGTTCACGGACATCTTTCTGATAAGTCGTTCGAAAAATAAAATTTGGTGAAAGCTTTCTCCTATGGCGCCGCTGCTTTTTGCAATAGGTTATATAGTTATATTTCCTGATCAGATTGACTTATCGGGTAAGACGTCAGTCAAACATGAAGAATAAATAAGTTCAAGATAATGTAAAAAATACCTGTTCATTATTTCGATTATCATTGATTTTCATATAACGTTTGGCCTCATTGAGTTAGTTTCCCAAATATGTCCCTTAATTTCTTCTTAATTTCTTCAAAAGTTGTATGAAAATCGTAAACACTTTTAAAAGCTTTTGCTTGGAACCTGGCTGTATTTCGTAAAACTTCATCAATATATTGACATTAGTCAATACTCCTATTATCCACAAATTTATCTACAAAGAGAGTTCACATAAGTATTCCCATTTAAATAACACCTTTGCTTATTTTGAAACAACAAGTAGGTTGAATCTGTATTTATTTAAGTATAGTTTGAGTGGAAAACTTTTGATCTTCTTAGGGTAAGTTTAGTAAATACATCTCTTGGGAACGTTTCCAAGATCCTTAACAGTTCTAACTATACTTCAGTGGTTAGTGAAATTAAAAACCAACCTTCTTGATGCCATACTCTTAAATGCTTACCCTGTAAAAATTTTGATATTCGTTTGATTGCTGTTTTCATGTATTGCAGCATACTATAAATCTGGACTTTAATCATTCTATTGTTCCTATTCAACCTCTATCTTTACCCGACTCGTGTATGCCCAATGAAACATTCATCCAGCTATCCAGGCAGAACATTTTCATCAATATTCATTATCTCACGTTTATCACGCTCGGGAGTGTCTATAACGTATGCCATTCCTGAAATTGGGGGTGTCCCCCTCCAAAGCTTGATAAAAGTATTTGAGCTATGATTCTGAAAGAAAACCTGAAATTTTTTGAACAGCAGTTCTGTAAAATACGTAAAAATAAGAAATGTCTTAGCTAAAAATAAATGGTAAATACGAAATAGAAGCTAAAATTAAAATTATAATAAAATATGTAATTATCATCAATATTTATCATTGTTAATCACCATTCCTGAAATACGGAATGTTCTCATTCTCACCTAAAAGCTGAAACAAACTAAGAAAAACACTTGCGCTACGATTTTAAAGCATAAATAATCGTAGACAACATATCTATGAAATACGTAAACATAAGAAATGTGGTAAGTCATTTTGCTTGTAAATATATTTTCTCAATAAATAAAGGCGCTTTATCCAGCTGTCGGTAGTAAAATAGAAATAGTGAATACGAAATATAATTAAAAAGACATAATTATAAGTATAGTTTTACCTCATACCTGTAACGATCTACTACTAGCCTACTATCACTAACTACTATTAAAACTACTACTACTACTATACTAACACTACTACTACTACCACTACTACTACTACTACTACTACTACTACTACCACTACTATCTTCTCATCTGGTTACTCAGCATCTTCGGACACACTGAATCCTGAACTTTTCACATATCTCATTCCTCAGAAAGACTGGCCGATCTTACGTCAGCCACGAGTTTTGGAAGACATCTCTCCAAAAATGATTAACCACACGAAAATATCTCTTCATTATTTCAATTATCAATTCAATTGATGGTCATTCTGCATATACCAGACTGTAATCATCTTCAAGAGGATGAAGAAGTATAACTTTTATCCTCTGAAAGTTAGCTTCCCAAATATGTCCCTGAATTTCGTCGAAAGCTGTATGAAAATAGTGAATATTTTTAGAAGCTTTCTCTTGTGACCTGGCAGTAAATATTTCGTATAGCTTCATCAATATATTGACAGTAGACCATACTACTATTATCCACAGGTTTATCTACAAAGAGAGTTCACATAAGTACTCCCATTTAAATAATACTTCTGCTTATTTGGAAACATCAAGTAGGTTGACTCTTTATTTCATGAATAATAGCATAAATATGAGTATAGTTTGAGGGTAAGTTTTGAAGATATATATCTTTGGATCGATTTCAAGATCCTCAGCCTATTCATACTTCGGTGGTTCGTGAAGTTCAAAACCAACCTTCTTGATGCCATACTCTCCGATGCTTACCCTGTAAAAATTTTGATGTTTGTTTGATTGCTGTTTTCATGTATTGTAGCATTCTATAAATCGGACTTAAATTATTCTTAACATGTTTCTATTGTTCCTATTTAACCTCTATCTCTATCCATCATTCATCCAGCTATCCAGGCAGAACATTTTTTGAAACAGCTTCCTATACAAATCATTATCATCAATATTCATTATATCACGTTTATCACGCTTGGAAGTGTCTATAACTTGTGCTATTTCTGAAATTCTAAAAAGCTTGGTAAAAATATTTGGGCTATGATTCTGAAAGGAAGCCTGAACGTTGTCGGACAGCAGTTCTGTAAAATATGAAATGTGCAATCCCACCTTAGCTAAAAATAGATGTTTGTAAAATATGTACCTAATAGAAATGGTAAATACCAAATGTAAGTTAAAATTATATCATTAACAACAATATTTAGCATAGTTCATCACCATTCCTGAAATACGGAATGTCCTCACTCTCACCTAAAATCTTAAAAACCTAAGAAAAACACTTGCGCTACGATTTTAAAGCATAAATAATCATAGACACACCTATGAAATATACCATATTGATGCTTAGCAGTATTCTTTTAAATTCCTGGTCCCTGTTTAAAAGCTCGGCCATGGACCCAGGGGAATTCCGTCCTTAACCTCACCCTCTCTGCAAGGGCATGCGGAAGAGTTGTCTGTATCCATCGATGGGCCCCCACATGGCAGAGTGCCCAAAAAAATTCCCTAACATTTTCCTAGTTATTCGCTACGCCCTACCACTTACTTGAAGTTCTCTGACGCAAACGGTTATCTTGAAGCGTATGTTTTATATGACTTCCGTGTGATAGCATTTTATTATTCTTCCTATCTTTTCTACTGAACCGACGCTTTTTCCTAGTGATCCCTAACTATCTAAATGGGGCACCCTGTCTGGCGAGGGCAATGAAGAGTCGTCCGCCACATTCGACAACCATGCTCGCTCTTCGCATTGGGCGAAATTAGTCAGTAGCGACAAGCGAGATAGATCGATGAAGTCGATCGATCTTACAAGTCAAGGTCCGGCTCCCCAAAGTCTTCTTCCAACCCCGAAAAAGACAATGGTTCTACTGACCAAAAAAGCCCTCCGCCCTTTCATCGCTTGTTGCGTCCAGCTATCCTAAGGTAGTGTAGAAACCGAAGGAACATTGAAGATGCCCCTTCCAATTCTATCCTGTCGCTCATGGACCTAAATTTTCTCGAAGCTATGTGCAATGCCACGATAAATTCAAGGCATAATCGACAGCCTACCGAGGATAAAAGGGCTAGTCAACCTCTTTCGCAAAATGTCTTGATTCACACAAACACACTGGTTGAATAAGGGACTTGTACCTCATACAACCAATAGGTTTATCAATCTCACAGCTCTTAATCAGTTCGGCTGTGAACCCTACACCAATACGAAAAAACCCTAATTTCACTTACATTTCAGCAAACTGCTCTTGTCCCTGTGCCCCTGCATGCTCCGTGCAAGGGCATGATATGATGACGGTCTGTATCCCTCGACGTGCCTCCACTTCGTGCAGAGTGCCCAAACGAAATTCCCTAACATTTCCCTAGCTACTCGCTACTCCCGACTATTTAATTGGAATTCTCTGACTCTAACCTTTTTCTTGAAGCTTATGTATTACATGACAATTCTGATTCTCTCTACTTTTAAAGCTTGCAACCGTTTTGTTATTTTTTCTAACTTTTCAACTGAACGGACGCTTTTCCCTAGTGATCCCTAACTATCTAAATGGGGCACCCTGTCTGGCGAGGGCAAGATGAAGAGTCGTCCGCCTCATTCGTGAACCATGCTTGCTCTTCGCATTGGGCGAAATTAGTCAGTAGCGACAAGCGAGATAGATCGATGAAGTCGATCGATCTTACAAGTCAAGGTCCGGCTCCCCAAAGTCTTCTTCCAACCCCGAAAAAGACAATGGTTCTACTGACCAAAAAAGCCCTCCGCCCTTTCATCGCTTGTTGTGTCCAGCTATCCTAAGGTAGTGTAGAAACCGAAGGAACATTGAAGATGCCCCTTCCAATTCTATCCTGTCGCTCATGGACCTAAATTTTCTCGAAGCTATGTGCAATGCCCCGATAAATTCAAGACATAATCGACAGCCTACCGAGGATAAAAGGGCTAGTCAACCTCTTTCGTAAAATGTCTCAATTCGCACTACCAAACCGGTTGTATAAGGGAGTTGGACCTTATACAACCAGTAGGTATCAGTCTCACAGCTCTCGCTCAGTTCGGCTGTGAACCCTACACCAATACGAAAACCCTAAATGCACTTACTTTTCAGCAAATTGATCCAGTCCCTGGAACAAGTAGAACAATATGAGTATTCAAGTACTACGATATTAACACAATTTCAGATCTGTCTTCAGCGACCAAAACTTGAGTCTGTCAGAATCCTCAGAATTGCCGAAAAACGAAGTTTGACCGTTTTTTGTTTGTTTTTCGACGATTACTCCTCCGCCGCTTATATAGTGTGTCCCAATCTCGACCTACATTTCAAAGTTGTGATTTTTCGAATGGGATGCCTCAAATTTTATTGCATATTTGGATAAACCAATTCAAAAGAAGAAAATTGATATAACATACTATGGGGTTTTGCATGTGTACTTTCAACATGACGGCGCACCTGCGCATTATCATAATCGCGTGCGTAACTATTTGGACACCTAGAGTAACAATCGTTGGATCGGTCGTGATGGGCCTATATCTTGGCATCCTAGATCACCAGATATGACACCGATGGACTTCTTTCTATGGGGCTTCGTTAAGCAAGACATTTATAGATATCCACCATCTACCCCGCAAAATATGAAGGAAAGGATTAAGGATGTTTTTCTGAACATAGGCGAACACATGGTGAGGGATGTGCAACGGTCATTATTTATCCAAAGACTACTGCTGTGTATTCAACATGATGGAGATATTTTCGAGCAGTTTTTGTAGATTAGGTCTACTACACTTGAAGCTGATTTATACTGTTTTGATTGTTATTAGTTTTTACGTCAAATCTGTACTCTTAGTGGTAATATGGAACTAGCCCACTGTTTGTCTTTTGTTTCCATGGATGATGTGATTTTTTTCCTTAATTTTGGCGTGTTGTTCTATTGAAAGCTTAATAACTCAAAATCTAGTGATTTTATCTGAATCAAACTCATACAAAAGAAAGCTTATACAAAATTGAATCCAAACCTGCACAAATATACATTTGAAATTTTTGAGAAAAAATACAATTCCCGTTTTGACCACCCTGTATGAGCAAAAATGAAAATTCTAAAAAGTAAAAAATAAGATAAAAGCTGAGGTGTGTAAGTTTTTTTTTTTGATACAAAATTCAGCACTCCAAATTTCAAAATTGCGGATTGAGGGGTTGCCGAAGTGGACGGTTATTCTGGACAAAACACCTTTCATCTCAGTAGGTAGCTAATTACCAAAACCCCATAGTATGTTATATCAATCTTCTTCTTTTGAATTGGTTTATTCAAATATGCAATAAAATTTGAGGCATTCCGTTTAAAAAATCACAACTTTGATATGCAGGTCAAAATTGGGACACCCTGTATAATTGCCAATATATTAGAAGTGTGCCCTCAAATGTCATATATAACATGCCATAAATAGATTTTCTCAAAATGTATTTGTTTACGAGTAATATTCCGTCCACACATGGATGGGCCACCCTGTATTATACACAGGGTGTTAATAAAGTATGTAGACGAACTTTAACCATCGAATCCTTGGTCAATTTGAAGATGAAATTTCCATATGAACATGGGTCCGCAACAGCTTTGTTTTCAATTTGAACATTTATTGTAAGAAAAAACTATTCGATATTTTCTATTGTCAATTCGAATGTTACTGTTCAAAACTATTGACCTTCTAAATATTTTTTTTCCAAAAATACAGGATAATACTATTTTCATCCACGTTCATATTGAGCCTCAGCAACTTGTAAAACATGTAAAATTTATCATAGGTTATACCAACTGTTCAACATATATGTTTCGTTATTCATAGAAATATTTGGAACATTACTCGTATTTCTTCAGTGATAAGTGAGCTCGAAAATAAAAGCCATTTCAGACCAATGTTCATATGAACATTTAGCCTTCAAATTGACCGAGGACTCGATGGTTAAAGTTTGTCTACATACATAGCGTTTGAGAAAAAATACAATTCCCGTTTTTGACCACCCTGTATGAGCAAAAATGAAAATTTGAAAAAGTAACAAATAAGATAATAGCTGAGGTGTGTAAGTTTTTTTTGATACAAAATTTAGCACTCCAAATTTCAAAATGGCGGATTGAGGGGTTGCCGAAGTCGACGGTTTTTCTGGACAGAACACCTTACGTCTCAGTAGCTAATTACCAGAACCCGATAGAATGTCATATCATTTTTTTCTTTTAAATTGGTTTATCCCAATATGTAATACAATTTGAGGCATTCCATCTGAAAAATCACAACTTTGATATGTAGGTCAAAATTGGGACACCCCGTATAATTGCCAATATTTTGGAAATGTGTCCTCAAATGTCATATATAACATGCCATAAATAGATTTTCCCAAAATGTATTTGTTTACGAGTAATATTCCGTCCACACATGGATGGGCCACCCTGTATATATATATACAAACAGGGTGTTAATAAAGTATGTAGACAAACTTTAACCATCGAATCCATGGTCAATTTGAAGATGAAATTTCCATATGAACATGGGTCCGCAACAGCTTTGTTTTCAAGCTAGAGCATATTAGGAAAATACTCCGGGTATTTTCAGGAGAGTTCGTCAGTCAATGTTGTAACAGACTAGACGCCTGCATTGAAGTCGAAGGTGGCCACTTTGAACATTTATTGTAAGAAAAAACTATTCGATATTTTCTATTGTCGTTCTATTCGAATGTTACTGTTCAAAACTATTGAGTTTATTACTAACTATTGACTCTAAATAATTTTTTTTCCAAAAATACAGGATAATACTATTTTCATCCACGTTCATATTGAGCCTCAGCAACTTGTAAAACATGTAAAATTTATCACAGGTTATACCAACTGTTCAACAAATACGTTTCGTTATTCACATAAATATTTGGAACATTACTCGTATTTCTTCAGTGGTAAGTGCTCTAGCTCGAAAAGAAAGTCATTTCGGACCAATGTTCATATGAACATTTAGTCTTCAAATTGACCAAGGACTCGATGGTTAAAGTTTGTCTACAACATAGTGTTTGAGAAAAAATAATATTCCCGTTTTTGACCACCCTGTATGAGCAAAAATGAAAATTTGAAAAAGTAACAAATAAGATAATAGCTGAGGTTTGTAAGTTTTTTTTTTGATACAAAATTTAGCACTACAAATTTCAAAATGGTGGATTGAGGGGTTGCCGAAGTCGACGGTTTTTCTGGACAAAACACCTTACGTCTCAGTAGCTAATTATGTAGGTCAAAATTGGGACACCCTGTATAATTGCCAATATTTCAGAAATGTTCCTTCAAATGTCATGTATAACATCACATAAATAGATTTTCCCAAAATGTATTTGTTTATGAATAATATTCCGTTCACAAATTGATGGGCCACCCGGTATAAGCTTGATTTCGTATTAAAAAAAATTGATCCTAATAATTTTATTTAAAGTAATTTATTCCAACTGTTGAAGCCTAACAAAATATTATTGAAATGACATTGTTTGAAAAGGGAGATTGCTTTTGCGTTATGCTGCCCATACTACAGAAGTACAAACTATGCAAAATATATTTACGCTGTTGATGAAATGAGCATCTACGCTCAACAGTAACTTGGTAAATACAGAAACTGTGGGTTAACTCATTTAATTTTATAAGCATGCTCTGCGGCTCCAAGAGGCGAAGAAAACGTAACCCTTCGTTTTTCGCATAAAGATAATTTTTTTTCTGAATGATTTGTGACTAATGCCGGCAGGATAAACTCGTGTATTTTGCTATAAAATGTCCTGTATATTGCTCAGAAAACTAGCAGTGATGGCCGGAAGACAGGTGTTTTGGAATAAGCAATTAGAAATTCTCAAATACTACTTGATCAATCGACTTCAATTTTGTTGTGGTTATTTAGAAGTATGAACCCCACGAATTTGAAGAATTTCAAATATCTGCGTGAAATTATCGACGCAAGTGTCAAAACCTACATTTTGCCTCGGTTTTCGGCCATAACTTCTTTACTATTGGTCGGATCTTTATACGTGTAGTCTCATTCTGTAGGTCTCATAAATACCAAAAACACTTATTTGAACAATTTTTTGGTTCCTGACAACACTTTCGATTGAGTCCCAAAAAGCACATTTTCTCATTCAAAGCAGGTATGTTATGTTCGTCTAATATGATTAGACTATGAACTAAATGTGCGAGTCCATTAAATTTGACATTCCACACCAGATTGAAGTTAAAAACGTGCCAAAACGTAGTATTCAGGTCCAGATTTGACATATAATTGTGTGATGTACCATTTGTTACTAAATCTAAAGAAGGGTTGTGGTGAAAATACCTAGACGTAAATATTTAAAACTGCTGTGGAGTTCGGACCTGTATTTTAGGTTTTTCAATATAATCTTGAATTTGTCTGGGAATTCAAATTCAGGGCATGTGCATACTAAATGCCGTTCCCCTAAGGCAGAAGTCATGTAGTTATATAAAATCAGTAAAATTATTAAAAAATTACTGAAAAAGCTAGGGTGCATAACCTTACTTGTAAGATGGGTGTGGCTCCTTTTTCGACGAAATATAATTTATTCAGAGTATAAATCACAGCGAAATAAGAAAGCTGAATCCGATCCTGAAAATGAATTCCCAAAACATCTTTTGTTCAATTTTAAGCATCATTTTGTAAAGTGTTGATGAAACCAAGATGATAACCCTTAACATTTTGAATTTTGTGTCACATAATCCGTTGAAAAAAGATATAAATAATATCTTGAATGAAAATCTTTGAATTTTCATAGAAAAAATCATATTTCACAACATTTATTCAGAATATCCAAGAACTGGCCCTCCGCACTAACTTCTTAGCTACCGTAACATATTTCCAATTGTTTTTATTTATATTTCAACAATCAACTTAGCACTGCGATATTTTTTACATTTTTTTTTTATAGAAAAAATTGAAAACTCAAGCGTTTTGTCTCCAGGAACCCCTTTTCTTTTATATGCTAAATTTCTTTATACCTCAAAAAATTATTTACCATTAATGGTTGTTTCATTTGAAACATAAGATTTTCAAATAAAAGCACTTACCTAATTTGCCGTTCTGTTGCGCCTTTAGCTGGACCTGAAACAAATACAAAAATATTTTGAAATTACCTCTCAAACTTAAGCTATCAAAATGAACGAAAAATTAACGGTTTGGAGTTTAAAACATGTGAAATACATCACTCAGATTCTTTTAAGCACCCTGCATTTCTTGTTTATTGTTATTTTTACATTTTAGTTTAGTCTATTCAACTGAAAACAAAACCCACCTGGTTCTGCTAAGTTTTCCATCTCAACTGGACCTTGGACCTGAAACAAATAGAAACATATTTTTGAATCCGAAATTTTTTCCGAAATGTAGAATATGAGACAAAATGTTTTGAAAATATAGGAAAAAGTCAAGTATATTGTACCGTTTTTTAAATTGTACCATCTCAATATTTACTGACTTTTAGATTTCTAACGACATGTAGTTCGCCTGTTTTATGCCTTGTGGCATCAAAACAAATCTTAAGAAAAATTGTAATCGACGGTCGCTCGTAAAAAAAATATAGGAGTTTCACAATTGTTGCACCAAATACAATTTCAAAAGCGGTTTTTCTCTTTTTCTTAAAGGGCTATAATAAGAAAACGATTGGTCGATAATATGGACTCCTTTTTGGCTTTATTAAAAATTTAAGTACCCGGAGTGACAATGTATTCGTTAAATGCTTCACAGGTGTCCGGTACATATTTAACAAAGTTGAAAAATCGGGCACATAGGCACATGTTTGAATATTTTTTTTTATATGGTCCCTGTCTCTAATAGCATTTTTTATATGGTCCGACGTGAGTATGGGCACTAATAATAATAAATAAAACCTGTATTTAATCGCCGCAGTCATTACTGGGCTCAAGAAAATCCGCGTGCTAAAAAGTATCCATACATCAAGAAAATTTTCTGTTTAATGTGTGGTGTGGAATTCTAGGGAGCAAAATATTAGGTCCATTTATTTACCACAACGATACCTTCAGCTGTTGCACTCTAGCAAGTACGAGAGTATCTACTTCCCGGAAGGTGGATTGGAACCTCCATTGAAGTGTCCTGGCCAGCGCGTTCCCTATTTTTAACTCCTCTGGACTTTTTTGTTTGGGGTTTTATTAAAAACCATTTTATCAGCATACTTTTGAAACTGAGCAGCAGTTACAAGAATGTGTAATGGAAGCATTTAGTACGATGTTACGTGATGTTTTGAATTCTACTGTTAGAATACAGGGTGGCCCATCCATGTGTGGACGGAGTATTACTCATAAACAAATACATTTTGGGAAAATCTACTTATGGGATGTTATACATAACATTTGAGGGCACATTTATAAAATATTGGCTATTATACAGGGTGTCCCAATTTCGACCTACATATCAAAGTTGTGATTTTTCAATTGGAATGCCTCAAATTTGAATGCATGTTTGGATAAACCGATTCAAAAGAAGAAAACTGATATAACATACTATGGGCTTTTTGTAATTAGCTACTGAGATATAAGGTGTTTTGTCTAGAAAACACCCCCCCCCACTTCGGCAAGTCCTCCATTTTGAAATTTGGAGTGCTGAATTTTGTATAAAAAAGACTTACACACCTCAGCTTTTATCTTATTTGTTACTTTTTCGAATTTTAATTTTTGCTCATACAGGGTGGTCAAAAACGCAAATTGTAGTTTTTCTCAAAAATTTCAAGTGCATCACCCTGAATATTTGTGCAAGTTTGGATTCAATTTTGTATAACCTTTTTTTTGTATAAGGTTTGATTCAGATAAAATCACTAGATTATTGAGTTATTTTTTTGAGAAAAAATACAATTCCCGTTTTTGACCACCCTGTATGAGCAAAAATGAAAATTAGAAAAAGTAACAAATAAGATAAAAGCTGAGATACGCAAGTTTTTTCTGATGCAAAATTTAGCACTCCAAACTTCAAAATGGCGGATTGAAGGGTTGCCGAAGTGGACGGGTTTTCTGGACAAAACACCTTACATCTCAGTAGCTAATTACCAAAACCCCATAGTATGTTATATCAATCTTCTTCTTTTGAATTGGTTTATCCAAATATGCAATAAAATTTGAGACCTTCCATTTAAAAAATCACTACTTTGATATTTAGATTAAAATCAGGACATCCTGTATAATTGCCAATATTTCAGAAATCTGTCCTCAAATGTCATTTATAACATCCCATAAATAGATTTTCCCAAAATATATTTGTTTATGAGTCATATTCCGTCCACACATGGATGGGCCACCCTGTATATTTATATTTAAAAATAATGGCAAGCTATTTGAACACCTGCTCTAAATGAAATAAAAATAATGTTAAAATGTATTCGTTATTCTGCATATCACTAGATTCAGCATCATTTTATAAATTTTTACCCCATCATATCATTATGTAATATGCATCTGGCAGTATCACATAATCTTACATTATTTCTTTGCATCGTGTACTTAAATAAAATATAAATAATCACATTTTTCTTTATAACATACACGGTGTACTTTTTTTCGGACCATATAAAAAGTAGAGTTGATGAAAAAATTTCAAAAAAACCATCATGTAGTTCCTAAAAAGTTCCATGATATTCTTTAAAATAAGGTCAGAGAAAAGTAAAAACGATTTGGCCAAATTCTAGTTTTTCCCAAATACCTCAATAAACCATAAAAATTTTAAAAGTTTCTTAACGGCACAACATAATCTATCACTATACAAATTTTCATTAAAATTAACCGGGTTGTCCATAAGATTTGTGCCTGGTACTGTGGTTTAGGAATGCCCGCTTGTAATTACGGCTTGTCATTAAGTAGCGCTGTTTATTCAAAAAACAATATATAGACACAAGTACTTCAAACTCCCTAAGCAAGTGAAAACTTACCATCACACGTTGCCTCGTGGTATAAAAAACATCACGAACGACACGAAGAACGCGTGGCGTGGCGCGACTTCGTAGCACTGACCGACCGCCGAAGCGCTACCTAGATAACTGAACACTGAAGCAGCGCAGTACCTTGCCGCAGAACCATCTCCCCTTGCCCTTCTCCTACTCTCCCTACCTCTCGGCGTGTTATCGTACTTGTTTACGCTCGGAAAGATTGCTGTTTTTTATACATGTACGACGATATTTTTGAACATCATATACAGGGCGTGCGGAACGCTAGCGATAGGATTATTTTAGGAAACACTAAAAATTATTAAAATAGATGTATGTTTAAAGGTACGTAGGATGGGCAAACATTTTAGGATAATTTGTAGTGGAAAAATATGAATCGGTCATTGCATCACACATTTTGAATTTGCCGTTAGACAATAAAAATTGTATTACCGGCAAAAAAACAGTTTTAAAGTACTTTTTGGGCTTAATATAGTATCCGAGTTTTGAAAGGTTGACATTTCGATATCCATTACGGTTTATTTTAATAATAATGGAAAACACTCTAAAAACTATAGACTTACGTTGTTTTAGCAGGAGACAGGGTTAGTTTTATAATACATCAAAAAATAGGGACGATAGGAGAAGTGCAGATCTACAACATACCAAAAAATGACCCTAGTAGAAGCTTCACTGTTTTTGAGATATTTTTTTGTCTCTTTCGAAAAATTTTCTGTTAATCTATCTTTTGTTACGATGCCTAAAAATTACAGGATATCTGTTTGTTTTTTGCACAATATTCTCAGATAGTAGGTCTGCCATTTTCGATAAATACAAGTAGGTAAACTATTTTACTGGACTTTGGTATTCAGCAATGAAATAAAAATGTACCAGACTGCTACTGCAAAGTACTGCGATAAATTATCTGCTTAAACAGGACTTCAGAAAAGTAAACTAATGCTACCGTTCTTAAAAAATTCGAAAAAGACAAAAAACAATTAGTATCTTAAAAACAGTGAAACTTTCACTAGGGTAATTTTTTGGTATGTTGTAGATCTGCATTTCGCCTATCTTCCCTATTTTTGCTGTACTATTTATCGCACACCCTGAATACCTTAATCATATTTTTTATTAGTTATTATTGTGAATTACACTTGAAAGTGACATATTTTAATTCAGATTTTTAAATATTTTTAAGATTCATAGGGAAACCAGAACAGCTGGGAAAATCAAATTTCCCATTTTATATCCATTCTTATTCATTCAGCCTCTTGGTTTAATCATATCAGCAGATTTCCCCGAAATAATAATAAAGTTTGGTTTTATTGATTCAAGTTGTTTAAGGGGGTATTTAAAACATGGATTCATAAAAGGGTACACCAATTTTCGTGGGAAAATTTTTTATTCGACAACAAAGAATGAGAAAACGTGTTTTTTTTAGGATTTAAAAAAATTTTTAAATAAGATTTTTAGGTATTTATGACATCGAAGACATAATTAGATTTTGTAACAGGTCCTAGGATCTAGTAGTTTCTGGCAACCATATGCGTCACTATCATTATTTGATGTTGGGACGTAACTGCTTTGATTGAGTGAATATACTGTACTTGTCCCACCAGTGGTATGTGTAGATTAAGTTCCACGTTGACTTTTGTATACTGGTACATGTTTAATTCAAATGCTTCGAAAATTTACTTACCGTTCCGAATTTACTTAAGCCCATGTCATATACAGATCATCTTTCTAACTAAGGCCCGTATCGTCAGTCGTCCCTACAATTGTAGGGCGCCTTTATGGCCTCCTTGATTGTCATAGTTTTCTGCTTCTCCGTGTCAGAACTCTATTTTGAGGTTATGTCACAAACATCTATTTGCATCAAATTGTGCTTGCTTTTGAGTTATATCATGTTTTATCAGCCTGAAATTTCCTACAATTTAAAAAGAAAACATATCTTCACAATAGGAGAGCGTAGACGCTGACACGGGCCAAGTGTAATCTAGAAATTTTTGAAGGAGAGAAAGGAGGATGATAATCGAGGAGGCCATAAACGCGCCCTACAATTGTAGGGACGACTGACGATACGGCCCTAAGGCCCGTATCGTCAGTCGCTCCTACAATTGTAGGTTGCGTTTATGGCCTCCTTGATTTTCATATTTTTCTACTTTTCTGTGTCGGCGGTCTATTTTGAGGTTATGTCACAAATATCTATTTGCATCAAATTGTTCGCGCTTTTAATTTAAATCATGTTTTATCAGCCCGAAAGTTTCTACAATTCAAAATTAAAAAAAACTTTACAATCAGAGAGCGCTGACGCTGACATGGAACAGGTGCAAACTAAAAATTTTTGAAGGAGAGAAAAGACTATGACAATCAAGGAGGCCATAGAAGCGTCCTACAATTGTAGGAACGACTGACGATACGGCCCTTAAACTTAGTCACTGCTTGTATCAGATTCTTCTTGTTGCATTTCTGTTCTCTCTATACTATTTAAATGATTTTTGTATTTTTTTAAATGTTTTTCACTCGAAGTCAAAGCAGCAACATTTTTTTGTATTGTATCTGCATTACCATGTGGCAAATCTTAAAATTATTAGACATACTTTGGAAATACTCTTCACAGGTTGTGTTCTTACCACCTACTACCATCTATACGCGTCTCCGTTGAATAAGAATTATCGACCGGTGGTTACCACTGTCGATTGGAAAGATACCTGTATTTAGATTTGAATGCTAACTGCACTCAGTTTTTCTGGTAAAAATATCCATCATGTGTACCTAAATTCCGCTACTTTTAACAAAAAAATTCAATTCCGCCGCTACGCCGCTACCACTTGAAAATTCCGCTACTTCTGGCAACACTGTCTGTATTACCAATTGGATCAACGAGCAATACATAATACTAGATTCAAAATTATGTTTTAATTAAAATTATAGGGGGCGCCTTTGGAACAATGCCAAGAAACAGCCCCACTTTTCCAAAAATTGTGTGCTGGGTATGTCTTGATTGCCATACCCCACGAACCCTCAGGATTCGCGTGCTATCCAGTAACAAGCACCCTTTTATATAACGTTTACTCGTTCAACTGATCTCTTTGAAAAAACTAATGTTTACCCGCTGAGCGCACAAGTAGCGCCATCTTGTTGTGGATTCATGGAATTAAAGGTAACCTGAGCGTAAGGCAGAACAAAAATAGATTGCATGTACTTATGCAACACACAATACAAAACTATGGATCGATCCGTTTAAGAAAATATGACGATTTGGCAGAAGCCTGAGGCGACAATTGCGTGATATCTCGAGAGATCACGTGACAAGGCAGTGTGTTCCCACTACTCCCACCTAAAGTTACGCAGTCTCTTATATACATAGGGTGATTCACAATTCGTGACCAAAAATGAAACATCATACACAAGACCGCATTATAAGGGGTCTTCTGTTTCACTTTTGGACACGACTTGTGAATTACCCTGTTTAAGAAATATTTGTAGGTCAGAAAACACTTGTGAAAATAATATAAAAATCCCTTATAGTTATAGGTTGAAAGAAGATTTGAATCGCGATCTCCCACAAGATCCATTTACGAAAATACTTTTGTCATAGAACTTGACAGCCTGAATCTTTCCCTTTTACTTTTTATTGCTTGAATGTTCTTTTTTACTTGCAGACATTTTATACAGAGGTGGAATGCGACAAAACTAGACAAAGCAAAGAAGAATACTCAATATCCATACCTTATGCCAAAAAGTTACAACGAATTCAAACCCCTGCCAGTATTTTTTCCTAACATGACGCACAAAGTAACCTGCCAGGTAAAGACCGTTTTATGTTTTATTTTTCTGCAATCCAAGTTTTAATCTGTAACACTATTGTGGTATATTGCTGTACCTGTTTTTATACAGGGTGTCCTGAAAGGTGGTACTTTGCTTTTCGGAAACAACTACGATTGAAATAATACTTTGCGGTAAAATAGCACCGAAAACGTAAAAGGCAAATTGAAGAAAAACACTATTTATTTGGTATGGCATTTCAAGTACACTGACCTGTCACATATTTTGTTCATAATTGCTGCTTGAAGTTGTCGCTTTTCGACTCAAAAATACGAGTTTGTTTAGTTTTTTCTAAAATTGCAACATTTGGGGATGTCTGCGTCTTCTACAGTATCTGTATTTTGTACTATATAAACAAATCTACGCAACTCTGGTGGAATACTATGTTATTGCAGTAGGAGAGTGTCAATTTCTGTTTTCAAATCGGTTTGTTTAAAACTATGTTAATCTACACACCGCGTGGCGCCTGATTTGGATACTGCCTCTCATAGTCCTAGAACCACAAAACGACATATCTTTTTTCGTGGGAGTTTTTTTTGTTTGGTACTTAGTATCCCGTTCTTAAGGCTTTGATATATCGCTGCTTCTCAAGAATAGTGATACTATCCAAAAAACGAGAAATATTAGTTAAAATTCCAGATCCACTCCAAATGGTGACTATAGTCGAAATCACGAAAGATGACTATTACGTCATCATTTTCGTCTCTAGTAAAGACCAACGATAGCGATTTGTGGATATTCTTAATGAAGTTTCAGATATGTTAGACAGAGACAAACAGAATTTTATTGTCTAAACAAACTGTATTGCTAATTTGCATGTATCCGACAAAGATAGACGCTGTTTTCATGTTGCATGATCGATCATATTTGAAAGATGAACAGTTAGGTTATGTTAAAGCAGGTTAGGTTGTTTTCGAATAATACTTTGGTCTTTGGTGTTCCCCTCTTAAGGTATTCTACTCTACTTTTTTGTTCAAAAGAACAACTCCCCACTAAAATTATTATTAAGGTATCACTGAAAACCATGAAATAAAATGAAAATAAAAATAATCAATGAAATAACCAAAATCATAATATAAATTTGTTGTCATTATGTTCCTGACATCGTGATTTCATCATCGACGTACGTCCACTGATTACTTCAGTACAATTTATGGTTTGACGTAATAGTCATCTTTCGTGATTTTGACTATATTTTATCAGGAATAAAGACATTTACAATTGTTTCAAAGTTTTTGCCAGAGATGACTCTAGTGTCGTTGTTCGTTAGCATCGAATGTTTTGGGTTTCTGTCATGAATAATGTCATATTGTAGTTGCGGCTGGACTTTCAAAGCGTATACTTACATTTTTCTCAAGAATAACGTCATATTAGAGTAAAGTACGCTAATAACTAAGAATAGCGACATAAAGTGCATTGTGACTACCTTCCTACAACATATAAATTCGGAAAATGAGTCATTCAAACTATCCGATGTTAAAATAATAAAGGTAGAATCTCAACATTCTGGAACATTTTTTTTTTACAAAAACTCATACAGTGAGACTATTTTCTTAAAGTTGAGGTAGATAAAAAGTCGTATAGAAGATCTAAGAAAAACGAAGCAACAAAAAGTTACTTTGAATAAAGCATACAAACGTAAGATTCCCATTTCCGAGAAAAAGAAAAACGCCTTACGTAATTTAGTAAAAAAAAATACCCTCATACTATGAGGGATTTTACAATAATTTGTAACCAATTTTTGTATTGTACTTGTTTTTTCTGTACTTACCTTTGATTTTTTAGTTCCACGTAGCCTTTAAAATGTTGTTAGTTGTGTATCATTGGTAGTAAAACTCAAATAAATGTTCCCTTCTCTTAACCACGAATTATTTGTCATATAGTTTTTAGAAATGCATATTTTTTTTAGGAATAATGACACATTCCTGTAAAGTTGCAAAAAAGTAATAAAATGGGATATTCTTGAAAACATACTGATGAGCTCGAAAGTTCAGTAAACCTTATTTAATTGATAATTTTTCTGAATGCGAATTATTAACTTTATCTTCAGTCATCCGAAATTATTCTAAAAATATTAAAAATGCCTCTCACGAAAAAAAAAACTTATTTTGAATAGTGTCACTATTCTTGAGAAACACCGATATATTTTATTAGGCATATCTGATTATTGCCTGACCTGCCCCAACTTAAAGCAGCATTTTTTTAATCTAGGTTCTAAGATGTGTGAGCTGTTGGTCTGCAGGTTTTCTAGAACCGGACACTGTCGAGCAAAGCATCCACGAAGCTTACATTGAAACGATCATGAGAGCCCAGCATTATATTTACATTGAGAATCAGTTTTTTATCAGTCTTCCTTATCACAATCCCAATACGAAAAACCAAATTGCTGAAGCACTGTACAAAAGGATCATAACAGCCCATAAGTAAGTGTAGCATGGAATTTTCCTACCTAATCCAGCAATATGTTGTGACAATATAATAAAAAAACAAAGCCTTTTGAATATTATGTTTTTCGTGCTTCTTGCAGGCGAAACTTTTTTTCAAGCCCAAATTACCAGATTGTCAGTTCCAAAAACGTCAATGTATTAGGTTGTTCGGAAAGTTCTTGTTAGTTATATTTTAAAGATGTATTTTAGACTAAAATTTATGTATAATACTTTGACTTTATATATCATTTTAAAGCGCGTTTCTCGGTCTATCTAGTCGTTGTATTCGTTGTGTTTTACGATAATTTTTCTTTTTTCACAACTTCAAATATTGGACAAGAGGCAAGTTCGCGCGATTTTCTTATTCCATTACAAATTAGATCGAAAAGCTGCCGAGACAGCTCGCGATATCAACGATGCGTTTGCCCAAGAACCACTAAAGAACGTATGGCACAAGGGTGGTTCAAGAAATTCCACAGTGGTGATGAGAGCCTTTTTTTTACTAACTATCACGAAGGCCTGAACACCCATTGGGTACCGTGGGGCTATAGGGGGATACAGGGGAAAGGGGGAACGCCACACGGACTCTGGCGAGGGAACACGTGTGCATGCAACATGCACACATCCTGGCTCCGCGTACGAGATCCGCCGGGTGGTACCTCCGCGTTCGACAGTCAGAGACTATCTACGGACAATCACAACATCCATAGCCAAGAAAAAAATTTCTGCTGGGACGGGATTCGAACCGGCACAGCGCACGGCGACTGATCAGAAGACCGAAGAGTCTACTACTGCGGCCACCGCTGCTGCCTTGAAGATGAAGATGAAGAGCACACTGGTCGGTCACATGATGTCTACGACGACGAATTAAAGACCGTGGTGGTCGTTTTGAGGTGGCGTCTTCCCTTCTACTACGCAACAAAAACTACCTGTTTCTTGACATGTGGTGAAAAGTGGATTCTCTACGACAATAGGTGACGTTCTGCGCAATGGTTGGATAGCGAAGAGGCTCCACAGCTTCTTCTGAAGCCGAAATTCCATCCAAAGAAGGTTATGGTGACTGTTTGGTAGCCTGCAGCCGGTCTCATCCACAACAGTTTTCTAAATCCGGGCGAAACGATTACGGCTGAGAAGTAATGCCAGCAAATCGATGAAATGCATTAGAAGTCCTGACGTACGTTAGGTCAATATGCACGGGCCAATTCGCCGGATTTCTGGTCCACCGACTACCACTTTTTTTGTGTTGAGTTCATCGCCTCCACAACTCCGGATATCTACGTTAGCGACGTAAATAACTTGTGTCTTATTGGCAAAAGTGTGCTGATTCTAAAGGTTTTTATTTTGATTAATAAAGTTTTGCTAAAGCTGAGATATGCTCCTTTGAATTTGAAGGTTAAGAACCGCAAGAACTTTCCGAACAACCTAATATAAAGTACCAAGACTAGTTATTGGGTTCTACGGAAAAGTTGTCCGATTACAGAAGTTTGTTAATACTTTGCTTCTTTCAGGTCAAAACAGGTGTTTAGAGTGTATGTTGTCATGCCTCTTTTACCAGGGTTTGAAGGTGAAGTAGGTGCACCATCAGGAACTTCATTACATGCTATAACACATTGGAACTACCTGTCAATATCACAGTAAGATGATTTTCAAGATATTTGTTATTTCATAGCTTAATCATGACATTACTATTTTTAGTTTGACGACACTCATTGACTATCTGTTTTCCGATTTCAGGGGCAAAGACGCAATTTTGAATAGGCTGAAAGACGCAGGAATCGAAGATCCGTCTCAGTACATTAGTTTCTATGGTCTTCGGAACCATTCTACTCTGAATGGAGAACCCATAACAGAACTAATTTACGTCCATTCAAAGTTGATGATTGTCGATGACAAAATTGTCATTTGCGGTTCTGCCAATATCAACGATAGATCTCTCATTGGTAAAAGGGATTCTGAAATCGCTGTGATTATTGAGGTGAGTGCTATGGGAAGCATTTCTGTTACCTGAACGTGTGATAACCCAAAGTAAAACTCCCCAAAATTTTGGGGGAAATTCCCCAACATGGCAACCCTGTCAAAGCATCGCTGGTACTCCAGGTGCCACGTTTCGAGATCGTTTTTACACCACGAACAACATAGCCGACGCTTCTCATGATATATAGGTTCCATATGGTAGGGCTATGTTCTCACTGTCATTGATTGTCAAAATGTCAGCTTGATGTTGGATCATCTCGAAAGAAAAGCAGGTATTCATCGAATTGAAGTGGGGAAAAAGATACAAAATCTTTGTAAACTAAAGTAAAGTATTTGATAAAATGGTACTTACGTTAAAATGATCTTCACTACAATATGTTAACACCGCTTTTAACTTAGCATCTCGGGGAATGCGAAAAAGAACTTTATATACAGGGTGGCCCATCCATGTGTGGACGGAATATTACTCATAAGCAAATACATTTTGGGAAAATCTATTTATGGCATCTTATACATGACATTTGAGGGCACATTTCTAAAATATTGGCAATTATACAGGGTGTACCAATTTTGACCTACATATCAAAGTTGTGATTTTTTAAATGGAATGCCTCAAATTCTATTGCATATTTGGATAAACCAATTCAAAGGAAGAAGATTGATATGACATACTATGGGGTTTTGGTAATTAGCTCTAAGGTGTTTTGTCCAGAAAAACCGTCCACTTTGGCAACCCCTCAATCCGTAATTTTGAAATTTGGCGTGCTGAATTTTGTATAAAAAAACTTACACACCTCAACTTTAATCTTATTTGTTACTTTTTCGAATTTTCGTTTTTTTGGTCATACAGGGTGGTCAAAAACACGAATTGTATTTTTTCTCAAAATTTTCAAATGCATCACCCTGTATATTTCTGCCATTTTGGAGTCAATTTTTTATAAGCCTTTTTTTGGTATAAGGTTTGATTCAGATAAAATCACTAGATTTTGAGTTATTAAGCTTTTAATAGAACAACACACCAAAATTAAGGAAAAAAATCACATCATCCATGGAAACAAAAGAATAAACAGTGAGCTAGTTCCATATTGCCACTAAGAGTACAGATTTGACGTAAAAACGAATAACAATCAGAACAGTATAAATCAGCTTCAAGCGTAACAGAGAAAAAAAATAACAACATAAATAAACAACTCACTAGTCCAGACCTAATCTACAAAAACTGCTCGAAAATATCTCCACCAGGTTGAATAGATGGATATGGTGAAAGCATTTTTTCCTCAAAAGCTTATATCGAAGTTTGGAGACATTCACTGGCCTTCCAGATCACCCGACCTCACGCCATGCGATTATTTTTTTTGGGGTTATCTAAAGTCAAAAGTGTATTCCAATAATTCTCGAACACTGGAGGAGTTTAAAGACAACATTCGACCAAAAATGAACAACATCGATCCGGAAGTCTGCAAGAGAATTTACGAATATGTTGATAAATATTTTCGTTTCATTAAATTTGTATTTTTTTTTCTTAAATCATAAATTGAACCTTCCCACTGGACACACTGTATCAACGGAAATAATCGACAGAAAAAAATAAAAACAGAATTGGAATACAACTGTACGATATGCCGGGAGTTACAGTTACATTTTTTCAGGATGAAGCCTTCGATGACGGAATTATGAACGACAACGCCTTCCCGTGCGGCCAATTTGCAGGTAGTCTCCGAAAATATCTTTTCAAGGAACACTTGGGTGTGTTGGGCAAAGAGAACGAGGTGTTCGATTTTGACGTAACCGATCCCACTTCTGACCACTTTTACAACGACATTTGGCGCAAGACCGCCAGTTTGAACACGGAGTTCTATGAAAAAGTCTTCCACTGCTTGCCAACTGATAGCGTACAAACTTTTGCCGATTTGAAGAGAAATCACGAAGAAAAGCCTTTGTGGATCTCAGAATATTCGAGGGCGCAGAAAATGTTGGAGAGCATCCAGGTAAGTTTTAGTTTCTGACATACGTCCTAGTATTTTGAAAAACTAGCATTGGACGCACAATTAAAAAAACTGTTGTCTGATCTGAAAAAATTTGGACGAATAAAATCTCGGGTATAACATATTTATTTCAGGATTTTATATGACACCGCCATAACATACTATAATAGGATGCAATAATGTTAATATGACATAAAAATTCAAAATTCAATCGTCAATTTTCTTAGGGTCATCTTGTACTCCTGCCTCTGAACTTCATCTGCAAAGAATGCCTGACCCCTGCAGCGAGTTCTGTAGAAGGAATGATGCCGACATCTTTATGGACATAGTGATCTAGTATAGGTTATTTCCCCTAAGAATAAGCCAATATTTCTCATAAATTATTAGCCCCTTAATTGCCATCACTAGGCATAAAAAAGTGTTTCTTCAAAATACTCATGCAATTTATGTTGTGTTCGTTTTTACTCACAGTGGTTTGTTATATACATAATACTTTTTTAAAAAAAATTTAAAGACTTCAGTATACATGTTTTTATCAATGATGTGCCTTATAGTCTTTTCGCAATTTGTGCGTTTACACGTTATTATATTTGCATTTATGTGCAGTACAAAAATAGGAACGATATAATCGATAATTATTTTTAGCTATTTGTAAGAGCTAATATTTTATATATCGTATTTATTAAACAGGTGGGTGTTGGTGCTGTACTTAGATATAATTTAATGTGATAGAATCATGCCTTTTTGCGTAATATTAACACGGATGCAGTATTTTTATAATTTTACAGTATTTTTCATTAATTCCATATACCAGACGACACAAACAACAAAGATATTAAACAGTTTTTGTTTAATTATTTCAATTACTTTTAAAAAGAACGCATAAAATATATTTGTTTAGATAAATAATGCTTGGCTATTCTATTTCGTTTTTAATTCATCTGTAGCTATTTGTTATTTATTGATAATACATTCTTGTCAAAATTAATAACAGCTTTTTATTTCCCATTCCATATTCCTTGCTGTGGTCATAAAAAAGTATTTTTAATAAATACTTAAGCTAGCAGTTCATGGATTTTTTTCAAAGGGCATCATTTATAACCACTTTTAAGCGGAAAATATCGATCGTATTTCGCTGAATGTCAACCATTTGCGCTCGCTTACATGCCTGGCAAAATTGTCAGCAATGAGCGTCAATTCCAGCTGTCTCTAGTATTCAACCCATCTCTCAAATTAGAGTAGATGATTGGGAGTATCCTCCTTTTCATTGCAGTTCGCGTACTTTTTTCGTACTCCCTTCAGGTAGCTGTCAAAGTAATCTATCCTCACCGCTCCATTTTCAATCCAAGTTTTAATACTTGCGATCAGAATTCTAGTCCATGCGTCATGGACAGTTGCATCCCATCTCCTGTCAATGCGCTTCTGTTTGGTCGCTTCTAAGATACGGCGCCCTTTTTTGTAGTGTGCGCAAATCAATTGGCGGGATACCAGCCACCACCAGCAGTGAGAAAACGACACCGTTCAGTCAGCGCAGACCGCACCTAGCTTTTAAGGATTAGTGGTCTATATTTCCTTTTGTCAAGGCCTTGTTATAGATAGCAGCTTCGTACAGCATAATCGAGTTTGCCACTTCTGTCAAAATCCTTCGCCTCTGGGGCCTCCATCAGATAGCATTAGTCGTATCTAAGATGTACGTCACACTCCCACATACTTAATTGCATTTCGGCTTCGAATTTTGGCATTCTCAAGCTTAACAGCTACTGAAGTTAGCTTCTATCTAGTAGAAAGTATAATAACCAGACTTTTCCATCCATATGTGAAAATACCTTCTAGTCACATCGCAAACCCTATTAGCTGAATTCCCTACAGCATCTGCAACCGAAGAACCCCATCGTAGAACACGTTCCAAAGCAACGGCCCTAGGACGGAGCCCTGCGGCACTTCCATGATTACCTTCATCGTATTTTCTCCATAAGTTTCCTCGACTCATTAAAGTAACTCTTTATAATGTTCATATACAGCTAGGGGCGGACAGATTCTCGAGAGATTCGATGATTTTCTGCTATTGTGGCCTGTTGAAGGCTTTAGTATCAAAATTTCAGGAATAATGGCAGAAGACAGCAGCTCTCAGATTAAATCTAGGCATATACTTTTTCTAATATTCAGGCACTCTAGGATGCTATATAAAAAAATTAAGACATGAAAGCTGTGGGACACTATATATCAAGTTTCATACTTTGATTATTCTTGAATGATACGTTGAATGCCATGCATAGTCTGCATTTTTAAACCGATACATAAAAATTCTATCTACAGAGTCGAAATAGTCGAGACCAATGATATGTTACAGTGTGTTTTCTTTTGCGTTACGTTGTTCCTAAAATTATACTGGTACTATTATACTACTTGTTTGCAATGAATGGTTCAAAAATAGATCCGGAATTCCCAGAAACATTACAACATTAAAAAACTACTACAAATCCAAATATCGATCAATGAACCATGACTCACTCTCCACACTTGTTTTTTGCTCAGGGCATTGACAATGACTTTAAAATTGGTACGTTAACCTTGACTCGTAAATTCGGCTCAAGAAAAACACGTTTGGTATTTAATCACGCCGGTTTTACCATATATTTTTGTGAGATTGCGGGGAATCGGTATCTTCAGGATTATGCTTTATAATTTAAATTTTGTACACAGAGCGGTTATAATGTTTGTTGTAAAATTTGCTTAACACTTCATTTTTATTGTTCAAATTATCAAATACAACTCGGTGCCGTTTTTATTGTAAGGGTATCCATGAAGATGATAAATGGGAATGTTCACAATTTTTTATGCAATCGATGGAAAAAGCAGATATTATTGCTCGTAGCCTAGCACGCAAAGATGACGTTTACCAACGAGACATCGCAAATGACAAATCTATCGTTCCAGTGCGGCGAATAAGCACAAACGCTCGTTATTGGATGCGGTCATGATATAGTATTGTATATATAGGGATTCTTATTCTTATCAGTGTTATAACTATAATAGGGTGACTTCGAAGTTGAGTCATTTATTTTAACAGTGAGTAGATCTGATCAAAAGAAATGTTTTTTTCCTTTATCATTTTTCTGGTAAAATTAAAGTAACAAAGTTATAGCCCTTTGGAAGTTTGAGTACCGCCCTGTCTCAATAATAATATTATGTGCTCGTGTTTGGCGACAACGGATATAATTCGCTTTATCGGTTCATCGCATCGGAAACAAAAAAGCGAAAGAATTTGGAACGATGTTTTTACAATTATTTCATTCAGTTGTATACAGTCAGTGTCAGTCGGTAGTGGATAGTGGTGTCTGTTGCGTGGCTGAAACGAAATAAAAAATGGCACATGTTTATGCGGAGCGGTTTCCCAATCGAGTGCAACCAACCCCTCGTGCCTTTGTTAATGTAGTACAACGGGTTCGTGAATCATTTGACTTAAGACCTCACATATGGACGGCATGCCGGTGCTCCAAGACCTCACGATCAAATACAGGTCCGCACTGAAGTACTTGTCGGGAGGATACTTTATAAAACAAGGTAAAATTTTTTTTTAATTTTTTTTTTATTTTTACACACATATTTTGGTTTATCTTCCTTCTACAATCATTATCTGAAAATTAATGACTCAACTTCAAAGTCAGCCTGTATAAGAAATGTTGTCGCGTATTTCTCGTTAATAAACAAGGAAATATTAAATTGCTCTTTGCTCTCCAAAATCAAAAACAGGCATCATTGCTCTATTAGTGATGAGTTACCAGTGAATCTGATGACGCCATTTTTCGGTCACGCTTGGTCGGAAACGTCTAAAAAAAGACGTCCTTTAAAACGCTGACATTTCGACGTCTCTTTTAGCACAGTCAGTACTGAAAAATTAACACTTACCTACAAAGAAAACATAGACATATAATGAACAGTAAGGTAAGCTATACAGGGTGACTTCCGAAGTTGAGTCATTTATTTTAACAGTGAGTAGATCTGATCAAAAGAAGTGTTTTTTTCCTTTACCATTTTTCTGGTAAAATTAAAGTAACAAAGTTATAGCCCTTTGGAAGTTTGAGTACCGCCCTGACTCAATAATAATATTATGTGCTCGTGTTTGGCAACAACGGATATAATCCGCCTTATCGGTTCATCGCATCGGAAACAAAAAAGCGAAAGAATTTGGAACGATGTTTTTACAATTATTTTATTCAGTTGTATACAGTCAGTGTCAGTCGGTAACGCGTGAGTGAATAGTGGTGTCTGTTGCGTGGCTCAAACGAAATCAAAAATGGCACATGCTGAACTTGTGGACATGATTCTTATTTACGCGGCATCACGGATTTATGCGGATCGGTTTCCCAATCGAGTGCAACCAACCCCTCGTGCCTTTGTTTATGTAGTACAAAGGGCTCGTGAATCAGGTGACTTAAGACCTCACAGGGGAGGGCATGCCGGTGCTCCAAGACCGCACGATCAAATACAGGTCCGCACTGAAATACTTGTCGGGAGGATACTTTATAAAATAAGGTAACATTTTTTTTATTTTTTTTTTTATTTTTACACACATATTTTGGTTTATCTTCCTTCTACAATCATTATCTGAAAATTAATGACTCAACTTCAAAGTCTATCCAGATACGAATAGCTACTTGATTGTTATTTATAAAAAAGTATCACGAAGTCTTCGACAAACAATATCTTGTTAATATGATTTTTCTAATAATAGTATTCCATGCTCAGATGTTTCAAATTGCCATTTTACATCATGTTTTACTCCCAGGAGTAATAAATTTATGCTGCTTGTGGGGCGTCGTCTCCTCAATTGTGCAAGAGCATTTGGATACACCGAGCGATTACTTTTGCGAGCGACTGTACGTTATATCGACGTCATATCCACCTCAGACAGACGTTATATCCACGTCATACTGACGTTAGATCGACTTTGTATTTGGTCTTTTATACGACATACCATTACGTCATATAATGACGTCAATTATGTGTGATATTAGACCGTCATAATAACGCCATTTCTACGTCAGTTTTGTTGTTTTAACAAGAACTAATTTTTCTATTTTCGATTAGATCGATTCCCAGGACGTGTTTGAAAAGGACGATATACATTTCACAACTTGATTCAGAGATTTCAATGCTATGACTTCCCTCATAGTACAGTACACTAGACTAGGCCTGGACGTGGCAACATTGCCTCTCCTCCCCTGCTCGAGTGCATGCCGCGTTCATTGGTCGTCGGACAATTACATACTTTACCAACTCTGACCAGTTGCGGTAATGACATTCTGCGTTCTACCAGTGTTTTTCCTAGAAAATAATCATTTGTTTATCTCGGTTACTCAAATGAGAGAGCGGATAACCAGAATCTATGTTTGGTTGCGTTCCATATCGATTTTGATAACTAGATCTTGATAATTTTGTGAATCCAACTGACTACAACTTGGTATTAAAAAACAGAGTCAAGGAGATTGACTCCCCAGATAAACACCGTCATCATCACCGACCATCCGATAACGTTGCGACGAGTCAACCTCGTCGTCGCAGCAGACGGTTTGGGGTTTTGTTTTACTTCAAGTACCTATCATACTGTGAATAAATTGATTAGGATATGTTAAAATATGCCACACAGGCTGTGAGGTAGGTATACTTTATCTGAAGTCACTTGAAATAGCATAAAAACCTTTGGTCGGCGCGTCCTTTGTAATTTCATGACGTATCATAGGCGTGCGGTCATTTATTTAGATCGATAATAATAATGTTTTTATATCACAATAAATGGATTTTACTATCTTCTTATTTTTTTGATTTGGGATAAAAAATACTTATATTGGGAGTTTAATTTATGTTGACTGAAAGTTAAGAAATGGAAAAATTACAGAATTCCAACGTTTGACATAGGCAAATATTTACATAGCAGGCAGGTATATAAAAAGGTATATAAAGACTTACATCATAGGTATTTATATATCATCCTTGCCTTCGGAGCTGTCGCTAGAGTCATCTTGTAGAGGAATTATAACGGGATTTACAGGAGGCAAAACACAATATTCATTTTCTTTTTCAATAATATGCCTAGAACACTGCTTCCATAGGTCTGTGGCAGCAATATGAGATACTGCATCTCTTATTGTGGCCAATAGCGATTTACTTAATTGAGGGGTCTGATTATGTTTTCTTACTTTTTTTTTAAAGCAGCCCAGACCAACTCAATCGGGTTAAAAATGCAGTAATAGGGAGGTAGACGTAATACTTCATGGCCATTTTGCTGAAGCAGATTGTCAACAACATACTCTTTTTCAAATTTTTGTCTTTTAATAAGATCCAATAATATGGCTTTGGTTGATTTTTGTGGTATTTCCATTCCCTTATCCTTCATAAAATCAATAATGTCTTGTTTTTTTGTGCCTGTATTCGGAATTTTGTTTTTCTGTCGGGAATGGTATGGCGCATTGTCCATAATAATCACTGAATTTGGGGAAATGTTTGGTATTAACTGCTGCTCTATCCACTTTTCAAATAAGTCGGAGGTCATGTCCTCATGATAGTCGGCACATTATTCTTTGATATTTTTGGCAGATAACAGCAAGGCATTAGGTATAAATCCATTTTCACTGCCAGCATGGAGAATAATGATTCGTTTTCCACGGTTGCATGGCGCATTTAAAATGCACTAGTTGCTGTCGTCAACCCAGCCGTACTGCACAACATCATGGGTATCATACCACGTTTCATCCAGGTAAATCAGATTTCTTTTCTGCTCTCTATAGATTTTAACTTTGTGCAAAAATTCTTGGCGCAATTCAACGATTCGAGACGACTCCATAATCACCATTCTTTTATCAAATTTTTTGTATTGAAAACCACACAGTTTTACAATACAGTGCAGTGAGTCTAAGCATTTGTAATTATAAAAATCTTCAGGATAATCTTTTAATTTATCCCGTATCATTTCCAACGTGGGCACCAAATTTTCTTTATAAAATCCGTATATTATACGACGAATATCTTCCTGAAAACCCACGTCTATTCTTTTTAATTTTTCCCTATGCGCTTTCTGTGGAAGGAATGGTTGACTACATCTCCCCTTTTTATAACCCGATAAATGGTAGACCGACTGATTTTTGTCAGGATACAAATTCTGTTTAAAATTTGATTTTGCGAGGAATCTGGATTTTCGTTTTTCAGACAATCATACATATTTAGGATTACTCTTTGGGTCTGTTCCTCTAAATCTTTATGAAAGAATTCTGCCTGCACAGGTTCATCAATCATCTCCTCGTGGCTTGGAGCATTTTCCCAAGGTCTCCAAAGAGCCATATTTAGGACACACAAGAACAATCAACACAACAATTAAATCAACAAGTAAACCGAGTATTCAAAAGTCAAAAACACACAAACTAATAAAATCTATGAAAAAACACGGACAGACTAAAGAAAACACGTTTATTCACCGCTACACGGCACTGGCTAAACTGTTTCAATTTTCAGTAGCCACCTGCACTTGTTCGGAGCTCTGAAATACACACTTTCTCATTGGCTATGTCCACGCATAGGCGTGCTTTACTCCACGTGGACCGGTGAAACTGCCTTTGATCTTATACGGGGGATATTTGCTGCGAAATTTGGCGATTTTTGCAGCAACAGAGCGTGTTAAGTATAGATATATTTATGTATTTCACAGTGTTTCAAGTGACTTCAGATAAAGTATACGTATCATTTATTGTAAATCTGATTCAACATTCGATATTAATTTATTGTTGCATTAAAATATTGAATGCCAAAGTAACTATTGCATTTCTTTCTCCGAAACCAACCTCCATATCACACTAACCCAATACCTACAGCATACTTAACGCTACTTCCGCGCGGGCAGAGCCGCGGGTTTAGGCTAGTGTGAACATATATCAGAATATTTTACTGGTCCTTCGAGCCGGATATTGCATGTTACCACTCGCCATAGGTGTCAACTCAATGAATGAATATCAGGTACTGCAGCACGGATGTAGTGCCGTGATTCATCCTCGGATCTAGCGTCCGTCGATCAGATCCGACAACGTGCGATCGGTGCGCCTGCCTGCGTGACGTCACGTGGTGCACCGTGGTCGACGTTGTCGTCGGCGGCACAGGCGGCGGTCTGCCTGCTTGCCGGTTCCCCCCGAACCCCCGCTGCCCCCCAGCCGCCCCATATAGCCCAGGAAAATAAGGCTTCAAATACCACCGAGCTTGGCAGTTGTATACAGCCTATTTCATGAGTGTCGTTTATGTTTTGACGTCGGCTGAGGTGAATAGCTGATCAGCAAGTGACGTGTTGGAACGTAAGGTTCGCGATATTGACTCGGGTGTAAATCTGTTAAAACCGTGCTCAGAACTGTTGTTCATATATCTAGACATTTTTAGTGATTGGGAATTTTGATAGCAAAATATACGGAGTACACATAAAGAAATGTTCATAGAACATTGTTACCGTACATCTGGGATTTATTGGTTAGGAGATAAGTCAGTAGAACAGACTGTACTTTACAGTAGCTGTAATTTTACATTTAAAAATGTTATACACACATTTCTGGTATGTTCTGTCATCAGTGTAACAGGTTAAATATCATCAAACGAAACCAGATTTATGATGATGGCTGACGATTTTCAATGACACGACTTTGGAGCTTCCCATCGGCAGTGACGAGCTTGAGTATGTTCGACGTATGACCCATTGGAGAGCAGATTCTACGTCTTCAGCTCATCGTTTTGATTGCAAAAAAATAAATTTGTAGAAACCACAAACTACATTTCTTATTTCCTTTCCACAAGCCTGGATGTTTAGAGTGTTAGATATTACCTGAGTAGTGTTCAGACCTAATTCAGGGAATCGAACCTGTATCAATTTGGTTATTACATTTTGAATCAATTGTATGGCTGTTTCACTGTCCTTTAAAATCATATGGTATTTTAGTTCCAAGAAGTAGAGGTGATTAACACAGTTAAGCACAGTTTAGCTTACTTTATACCTATACCTGACTTGAAATGAAGTTATGAAGTTAGTTCAATATATACAGGGTGACTTCGAAGTTGAGTCATTTATTTTAACAGTGAGTAGATCTGATCAAAAGAAATGTTTTTTCCTTTACCATTTTTCTGGTAAAATTAAAGTAACAAAGTTATAGCCCTTTGGAAGTTTGAGTACCGCCCTGTCACAATAATAATATTATGTGCTCGTGTTTGGCAACAACGGATATAATCCGCCTTATCGGTTCATCGCATCGGAAACAAAAAAGCGAAAGAATTTTGAACGATGTTTTTACAATTATTTTATTCAGTTGTATACAGTCAGTGTGGGTCGGTAACGCGTGAGTGAATAGTGGTGTCTGTTGCGTGGCTCAAACGAAATCAAAAATGGCACATGTTTACGAAAATGCTGAATGTAGTACAAAGGGCTCGTGAATCAGGTGACTTAAGACCTCACAGGGGAGGTCATGCCGGTGCTCCAAGACCGCACGATCAAATACAGGTCCGCACTGAAATACTTGTCGGGAGGATACTTTATAAAACAAGGTAACATTTTTTTTTAATTTTTTTTTATTTTTACACACATATTTTGGTTTATCTTCCTTCTACAATCATTATCTGAAAATTAATGACTCAACTTCAAAGCAGCTATTTTGCTTGTAGCTGTTTTTTTATGCAAAAGAACTTTTCTAAATAAAAGAGCTGTTAGCAAGTACAAAATGAATCCGTAATAGTGAGTGAGGGTTGGTATTTAGGAAGAAGAACTAAACCAATTATGTAATGAGTTGGGTATGAACTTAATTTTTCACTCCAGATATCTCAAAAGGTGAGTAAAGCTTCACGGGCGTACGGTTTTATTGTGAGTAACTGCAGAAGCTTCAGCCGCCCAGCGCCACTGTTAGATCGAAATTGGAATAAGCATCGTTAATTTGGAACCCAATTTACAACTGGTGCAATGATTCTCTTGAGCATATTAGGAGAAAGTTTCTAACATTTTTATCTTTCAAGGTTGACGGTGCATAGCTTGAGCAGGGTATATCTGAAAGTTTGTTATTATTTAGGTTCCAAATGCAGTCTTTAGGACTGAGAAGGCAGTGTACCTAAATTATTTTCTTGCATAAACGGGAGCACAATCGAATTGACGCTAATGAGTCTGTGGCTCAACTAAAACCTCTTATTGTGACAAATTTATTTTTGAAAACATCCATATAATTATGTAATTTGTGAAACTTTCAATGCCATATCTAATTATTGTGGCATACAGTTTGAACAGCAATGTGGGAGTAGCTAGGAATTCTTAAACAATCTATAGTATGTTTCTCACGTGAGTAAAATATATTTTTTGCTTCTTTTTCTTGTTTGTTTTTCCCTTTAGATAGAATCACCTGCTTTTTGTATGTTTTCTATTTTTGTTACTTGGATTTACCTTTTCTTAGGATTGTAAATGGTTTCATTAAGTGTTGGTCCTTAAACGCTATTTATTTATAAAGGGTTGTCCAATAGGGACGCAGGAAAGTAAACGTCAATTTGACATAGACGCCATCTTTGTTTTCTGTCACCGACATGTCTTTTTGTTAGTTGAATATTTACCATTGATCGCTATGGAGTCGTATTCGATTGAAGATCGCATTAAAGTTATTCAAGAGCACTACAAAAATGGTGCAAAAATAAAAAACACGTTCCGCGAGCTTCGTGAACATTTCGGTCGCAACAACCATCGGTCGTCTGGTGCGTAAATTCGAGGCAACAGGTTCTGTGGCAAATCTGCCAGGCTCTGGCCGGCCAAGGAGCGTTCGCACACCGGAAAATATTGCTGCTGTGAAGGAGAGTGTGAGAGACGATCCGAAACAATCAACAACGCGTCGATCCCAAGAATTCGGCATTTCGAGAACCAGTTTGCTCCGCATTCTCCACAAGGATTTGAATGTACACGCCTACAAGATCCAATTGACGCAAGAGCTGCGTCGGGCCGACCATTTTTCGCGCCGAACGTTCTCAGATTGGCTCCTTGAACACCGCCAAATTGATGCCAATTTTTCATCAAAAATCATGTTCAGCGACGAAGCGCATTTCACTTTGAATGGGACGGTAAACAAGCAAAACTGCCGCATCTGGGCGAACGAAAATCCCCGTGAGTATCAAGAGCAGCCGATGCATCCTCAAAAAGTGACTGTGTGGTGTGCATTGTGGTCAAAAGGCATCATCGGACCTTACTTTTTCGAAAATGCGGCCGGGGACGCCGTTACCGCCAATTCTGAGCGATATCACGTGATAGAGGACTATTTTTTGCCGCAACTTGAAGGAATGGATATGGACGATGTTTATTTCCAACAAGACGGTGCAACATGCCACACAACCAACGTCAATATCCATCGATTGCAGTCCTTCTTCGGTGATCGCGTGATTTCGCGCAGAGGAAATGTGCCATGGCCACCAAGATCGTGCGATTTGCCTCCCTTGGACTTCTTTTTATGGCCAGCCACCCTCCAAGAACTCAGAAACAACATCATTGCCGAGATAAATGCCATAGAACCGACCATGTTACAAAATGTCATTGAAAATTTCGACCATCGCGTGGACGTCTGTAAATCCAGTCGTGGTGAACATTTGAGCGATATTATTTTTCATACATAAATGGTATAAATGAACCTTCAAAATAAAGTACCCAACTTGATTTGAATATCAATCTTTCTTGTTTTAATATGCGTTTACTTTCCTGCGTCCGTTTTGTACAACCCCATATTTACTTATTTACAACGGTTGAAACATCTACCTTCACCTTCATTAGTCTTGTGCGGCTCTGTGCAAATTTTGTAAAAAGTACCACATCTTGAATTCGTCTAACACCACAATTATCTGCAAACACCCGCACTTTTAAAAAATAACACTTACAATTCAAATTTAGGACAGAACTGTAAAAAAATTGACTCATGTCACGTACACTTTGATCCTCACTAAAACTATGCGAATAAGGAGATAAACATAATCATTGACTGGCTTCTTTTGCCTAGTCAGAATTCGTTGGTTTTATCATCTCATTTTCCTGGCTTACTAGATCGCGCCAGCGCTCTGCACGGACAGCGCGTCCGTCCGCCGCCAACTTTGATGCTGGCGCGTTCCAGCTCCGCGCCTCAGTGTGTCGTTTCCAAAATGGCAGACGGACCGACGTCGTGGCCTATCGTCGGAGGCCATGGGGGTGTGATGCTGCACCAGGACCCGCTTGGAGTGTCGCCGGGGGTGTTCCTCCACGAAAGAGAAGCAGGGTTCGATCGCGTCTGTGCCGGCGGCCCTAAGGGATTGCCTAGAAGGGGGGACAGCAACCACAAGGCCAAAGATGAGGGCGACGACGACGAGGAATGCAGGAATAAGAAGCGGTGCATGGACCGATATGACAGCTCGGAGTCTTCAGACAGGTACGTCCTAGCTAGTCGGTCCAGCACACTGCTTTTCCAACGCCTGCTTCTATTTTCAATAAACAACATGCAGCCAAGATGACATTCGTTTGTTTGACAACAATCGAAGTCGGCGCCGTACCGACCAATAGCAAGTGACTCCCCCCCCTCTTTGATAATGGCACTGCTTTTACAATTCCTGCTCTATCTTTACCAAACAACATGCAACGAAGATGAAATGCGTTTGTTCCGCAACAATAGAAGTTGGCAAGGGGGAGGAACAAGGGGGGTTAGCTGTTCCAACTTTTCGCTAGCTGGGCAACAACTGAATGTAGATTTTTTTTCGAAAATTTAGTTATTCATGTACAGTTGAATAAATATCTTTTAGATGAGAAGTCACTAGGATTAGTTGGAATCTATGTTAGATATAAACTTAATTTTGCTAAAAGCACTATATACTTTAAGCATAAATAATTGCTGACGTCCAGGCTACATGGTCAATAAATATCACATCTCATGATAAATATATTGGCTGATCTTTTATCTGAATGATCGAATTTGAAAACCGAGTTTTGCCAGACTTTACAATTTTTGAAGCCTTCAAACAAACTCTTGGCTACGTCTTGGCGCCCTATCAACCAGTAGCAAGTCAATCCTCTCCCCTCTTTGTTCATCGCACTGCTTTTACAATGCCTGCTTCTATGTTTATCAAACAACATGCAACCAAGATGACATTATTCTGTTTGACAATAGAAGTTGACGTCGTACTGACCAACGAATTCAAACTAGGTAAAAGGAGTCAGTCAAGGATTTGTTTCTCTCATAATTCTCATAGTCTGTAGTGAGGATAAAACTTTTAGTGTTATTTTTAAAATTTGCGAGCGTTTGAAGATAATTTTTAATTGCAAAGAGCGGCATATGCCTAATGGAGGTAGATGTTTCCATCGGTAAGTATTATTATTATCTTTTTATGGGTGGCCAAATGAATCAAATGTGTGCACTAAAACTAGGCAACAAACAATGCAATGTAAACATATATTCTTGGCCCCTTCTAATATAATCGAATTCCTTGGTAGCGACCAATAGCAAGTTACATCCCTCCCCACTTTATCTCCAAACTAATTCAAGGTAATCATTACAATTACAGAGTTCAAGCTAACTATTTATTAACTCGTTATAAATGTATTTGTTTATTTGTAAATAAATTAACCCTAAATTATTTGACCAACACAAAACGCGTTTCCTCGCCACTTTACGATAACCTTTTGACAGCTCACAATCTTACATTAATTTATTTGTTTGATCGCAATAACACTCGGTGCTGCCAAAGTTTACAGACAATGCGCCGTATAGAATACCCTCTCAAACTTTGTCATTTAAAGTTTCTTCGGAATATAGAGCTAGCTCATTATCCCAGCAGTTCAGGTAAGCAGTCTTAGCACACATCACTGGTGGCACTTTGCACGTTTGTAAACAAAATGACACCGAACCACCAATACAAAATACTCTTCCTCCACCATTTTTTCTTAGTCGCCTCAGTCTATTTTGAGCTGTCGATTTTTAAAACTACACCCGAATACGTGCAATTCCACTTTCTTCTTACATCTTTGCTTTGATTCAAACAGAATGCAAGTTTGGTAACTTACTCCAATAACTCATTTAAGCATCTCAACTATATTCATGATATTGAATTTGTAAACAAAATAAGGCCAAACACAAAACATCTATTGTGCCACACATTACCATTGACAAGTTTATAAACAAACAGGAGCTGCAGAATCGTAGCAATTGAACGCGTCCTCGCCACTTTTCAGTGGCGGATCCAGAGGGGTCGAGACCCTGCTCCGAAATATCCGAGTTTAAAAAAATGGAACCTGTTTTTCAATTTGCAGACCTTTACTAGAGTTTGACTAATTACTGTGAAAAAATTGTACCAGACTGAATCGGCAAATGATCTTAAAAACTTAAATTTACTTAGTTTTTGCAACATCATCTACCCACTCTTTTGAAAGATGCGCCTCTTGAGACGAGAAGAAGGATGCGGTTAGATACTGATGGATGCCCTACATACACACTATGCTAGTGCAGTAAGGAGCTATCTTGATGAAACACTCCCTAGAAGATGGATTGGATGGTTAGGACCAATTTTGTGGTCTTCACGCTCCCCAGACCTGAACCCTCTGGATTTTTTTATTGGGGATGTTTAAAAGATATGGTCTAAGGAAAACTATCAAATCCGTCAGCACGCAAAATATCCGATTCGAGTTTGAGACGTTTAAAAGGGCAATTTTTAAGAAGATGCAGGTTGTGTACAAGAGTCGGTGGTAGACATTTTGAAAATCTGTTGTGAAAATGATAATAATAATCATTTATTTCAGGCAATATTTGCATTACAAGATGTTAATTTAATTTTCGTTTAGTTAATTCAAGATGTTGATAACGATTCCTAATTTGATTTGAATGTTGTAAAAATCAATGGAAATAAAAAAATACAACTCAATGATCTGTTCATTATTTTGATGCATGGATAAAACAATGAATAAAAAAGGATAATGGTCATTTGCTAAAATAAAGAGCTATTACAGCAACTACAAAGTTGAAATTTGGACACAGAAGACAGCTGCACTTATTATTTTGTATTTGTAGTATTTTGCAAGTATACTAAGTGACATAAATCCGAACACCCAGTTTAAATGGTTTTATTTTAATAAAAGTTGGTGAATGTATTTATCTTACTGTAAATAACAAGTGAAAAAATTTTCAGCCTTATCAGTTGGAGATTCCGGTTTTTATACTGCTTTTTTTTAATTCACTAACGCTCTAAAAATGAATATTTCAGCCGCAGTAAAGAAACAACGTTGGCGGATTTTGGTTCTTGACATCCTTTACGATCGGTTACGATGCCTAGAGTACGGAGACCTGTACGATTTCGTCAACTTAGTGAGTATAGTGGGACTTCGGGAAGCTGGACTTTCTTTTCGGGCAATTGCAGTTAGAGTGCAAAGAAGTGTAGACACTGTGGTTAGGTGTTGTCAGGCATGGCTTCGAGAAGGCCGTACGCAAAGAGCAAGGGGCACTGGACGCCGCCGTAGAACAACAGACCGTGAAGATCGCCGCCTAAGATTATTGGCCTTAAGGGACCGTTTCTCCACTACCAGGTCCATTGCAAATGAATGGTTTGCAGAACACGGAAGACCTATTGGCATGCGAAGTGTTTACCGACGAATGAGAAGTTTTGGCTTGTTTTCATACCGGCCACACTGAGTCCTCCCTTTAACTCGAGAACACCGACGTAATCGCCTTGAGTGGTGCAGACAACGGTCACTCTGGGATCAGGAATGGGACAGTATTGTCTTCAGTGACGAGTCTCGATTTTGTTTAGGCATGCACGATGGTCGTGCCAGGGTT
The DNA here is from genome assembly GCA_963669975.1 of Acanthoscelides obtectus. Lineage (NCBI taxonomy): Eukaryota > Metazoa > Arthropoda > Insecta > Coleoptera > Chrysomelidae > Acanthoscelides > Acanthoscelides obtectus. The sequence goes on from CAVLJG010000005.1 coordinate 11,786,785, forward strand.
AGAAGGCGACGTGGTGAAAGGAGGAATCCACAGTTTTTTGTTGAAAGACATGTTCATCACACTGTTGGAGTTATGGTTTGGGCTGCTATAGCTTATGGTTCCAGGTCACCTTTAATCTTCATCAGAGGTAACATGAACGCGCAGCGTTATATCCAGGAAGTTCTAGAACCCCATCTTTTACCCTGTCTTGACACCCTGGCAGACCCAACTTTCCAACAAGATCATGCCCGACCACATGTTGCAAGAGTCACAATAGACTTCTTTCAACATAATGAGGTCACATTGTTACCATGGCCACCAAGATCTCCCGACTTATCCCCAATTGAGCACGTGTGGGATATGATGGGTAGGAGATTGCTCAATTTGCAACGTCCTTTTCAGACTCTAGAAGCACTTTGAGAGGAGTTGGTGGTTGCCTGGAATGAGATACCACAGGAGGACATTGACAACCTGATCAGAAGCATGCCTAGGCGCGTTGGAGAATGCGTAGCACATCAGGGTGCATCGACACATTATTAAAGCTCAAAGGGCTTTAAAGCAGTGCAATCATGTTGAAATTTTTATCATTTACTTATTATGCTTCATTAAGTACTTATACAAAATTTTATTAAAATAAAATAAACCATTTAAACTGGGTGTTCGGATTTATATGTCACTTAGTATATTACGACTTCAATGTCAAAAGTTAGAATTATTCAGTTTTTAGTGACCAGTACCTACAAATTCTACTACATACTATTTTTGAAAGAGCATTAGATAGCTAGTTTTTAAGGTATTTGCTGATTCAATCTGGTACATTTTTTCACAGTAATTAGTAAATGTTTTTGCATTGAAACCAAATGAAATAATTTTTTTTAGCATACCGTGCTAGTTTTCAATGAAATGAATACTCGGTACCAACTGTTAATCGTAGCACAGAAAAAATCACAAGTTAGAAATTCTTTATAGCCACAATAGACAAAAAAGGAGCAAACAGTATTGATTTTTTGAGAAAACTTGAAAATGGCGATATATCGAGAACTAGAAAACCTCGTGTGTCACTCTGGCGTGTCATTTCTGTGACACCCTGTATAAATAAATTTGACATTAAACACGCTAGGACATTTTCAAATACGACAAAGTGTGCACCAACAGCAGACATCGCTCCCAACGGATGTCGTAACTGTCCGGAGGGGGTAGACGGTATCTGACTGTAGAACACGGAGGTATGGTATATCTGAAGTCACTTGAAATAGCATAAAAACCTTTGGTCGGCGTAATTTCATGACGTATCATAGGCGTGCGGTGATTTATTTAGAACGATAATAATAATGTTTTTATATCACAATAAATGGATTTTACTATCTTCTTATTTTTTTGATTTGGGATAAAAAATACTTATATTGGGAGTTTAATTTATGTTGACTGAAAGTTAAGAAATGGAAAAATTACAGAATTCCAACGTTTGACATAGGCAAATATTTACATAGCAGGTAGGTATATAAAAAGGTATATAAAGACTTACATTATAGGTATTTATATATCATCCTCGCCTTCGGAGCTGTCGCTAGAGTCATCTTGTAGAGGAATTACAACGGGATTTACAGGAGGCAAAACACAATATTCATTTTCTTTTTCAATAATATGCCTAGAACACTGCTTCCATAGGTCTGTGGCAGCAATATGAGATACTGCATCTCTTATTGTGGCCAATAGCGATTCACTTAATTGAGGGGTCTGATTATGTTTTCTTACTTTTTTTTAAAAGCAGCCCAGACCAACTCAATCGGGTTAAAAATGCAGTAATAGGGAGGTAGACGTAATACTTCATGGCCATTTTGCTGAAGCAGATTGTCAACAACATACTCTTTTTCAAATTTTTGTCTTTTAATAAGATCCAATAATATGGCTTTGGTTGATTTTTGTGGTATTTCCATTCCCTTATCCTTCATAAAATCAATAATGTCTTGTTTTTTTGTGCTTGTATTCGGAATTTTGTTTTTCTGTCGGGAATGGTATGGCGCATTGTCCATAATAATCACTGAATTTGGGGAAATGTTTGGTATTAACTGCTGCTCTATCCACTTTTCAAATAAGTCGGAGGTCATGTCCTCATGATAGTCGGCACATGATTCTTTGATATTTTTGGCAGATAACAGCAAGGCATTAGGTATAAATCCATTTTCACTGCCAGCATGGAGAATAATGATTCGTTTTCCACGGTTACATGGTGCATTTAAAATGCACTTGTTGCTGTCGTCAACCCAGCCGTACTGCACAACATCATGGGTATCATACCACGTTTCATCCAGGTAAATCAGATTTCTTTTCTGCTCTCTATAGGTTTTAACTTTGTGCAAAAATTCTTGGCGCAATTCAACGATTCGAGACGACTCCATAATCACCATTCTTTTATCTAATTTTTTGTATTGAAAACAACACAGTTTTACAATACAGTGCAGTGAGTCTAAGCATTTGTAATTATAAAAATCTTCAGGATAATCTTTTAATTTATCCCGTATCATTTCCAACGTGGGCACCAAATTTTCTTTATAAAATCCGTATATTATACGACGAATATCTTCCTGAAAACCCACGTCTATTCTTTTTAATTTTTGCCCTATGCGCTTTCTGTGGAAGGAATGGTTGACTACATCTCCCCTTTTTAGAACCCGATAAATGGTAGACCGACTGATTTTTGTCAGGATACAAATTCTGTTTAAAATTTGATTTTGCGAGGAATCTGGATTTTCGTTTATCAGACAATCATACATATTTAGGATTACTCTTTGGGTCTGTTCCTCTAAATCTTTATGAAAGAATTCTGCCTGCACAGGTTCATCAACCATCTCCTCGTGGCTTGGAGCCACAGTAGCCACCTGCACTTGTTCGGAGCTCTGAAATACACGCTTTCTCATTGGCTATGTCCACGCATAGGCGTGCTTTACTCCACGTGGACCGGTGAAACTGCCTTTGATCTTATACGGGGATATTTGCTGCGAAATTTGGCGATTTTTGCAGCAACAGAGCGTGTTAAATATAGATATATAAAACGCACCCGGTATTTCACAGTGTTTCAAGTGACTTCAGATAAACTATACCACACGGCGCATCTTTAGGGCGGAGTCAGAATGTGTGCAAGTTGCATGCACAAGTGTGACGTCCCCCCCTCCCTTTCCTCTGTATCCTCCCACAGCGCTACTGTACCCATGGGTGTTAGGTAGGGCTTAAGCCTTCCTGGTGGTTGATGCATAAAAAAAATAGTTGTTATTCGGCTGTCAAAGTTTTACAATAACTTCTTTCTTGCAGTGATCTTATTTAATTTAGATTGAAAACTTTAATTGGCAATGTGGTACTGACAAAATGTACCAAGAACAGCGCTGCAATATCGCTAGCCGGCCTGTCGCGAATCGGTACTGCTCCCACCGCAGAAATCTCGCCGAAATTTCGGCAGTGGTACTGGTACCACAATAACATTCACCGACTTCGCCAGGCGTACTGAATGATCTGGTATGCGGTGGGTCATTGTCGCGTCCTTTACCTTAACCGAATAATATCGCAGTGGTGTGCAAATCGAAATCGAGAGTGCACCGCTTTTTTCTGACTGGTTTATACTTTCGCGATCACGTCGCCGCGGCGCTGCAATGCGTCGACGCCGGCCAACGGAGTCAATGACATTTTGTTTTATTCGATTCCACGATCTGGCGGCGAGACTGGCTCGCGATGCACCGTGGGTTTTGATAGGATATCGTGGATGCGGTGGACGGTAATAAACAAATGGAATGTGATAATTACAAAGATATTACACACGTTAAATTGGCAGATATAAGGTACCTGTACCAAATAAGGCCACATTAACGTTTGGATAGCTGTAACTGCGTAAATATTTGCGAAACGACCTTGAAATTTTAAAGGTATTATTGTAGATATGTTTATTACACAAGCTAGATCGGAGAACTCAGAGACCTTTTCTTTTCATATAAAAAAAATATATTTTTCGAAACACTACAGTTGGCCTTATTAGGAACCCATGTATCCAAATAAGGCCACCATCTGGTTTTCAATAAAACCACAATCAAAATGTAAATCAAGAAATAAACGAAGCTATATTTCTAATTAAACAAAAATTAAAAAAACACTTAAATCTAGACAGATTTAAATAAAAAAAGTCAACTTGTTTAAAGAAAATCATACAGAATCTTAGATTTTGCCTTCGCAATGATGACAAACAAATGATACTTTATCACCTCTACACAAACCTACACATTACTCATGGACATATCTTAAGCATACTACACACAGACGCATGTCGCGTACTTCATCCTTATCGCATATGAAACAGTACCAGTTTTCGTCTTTATTCTTTCGGGACCTTTTGCTTTTAACGGTTCCAGACTCACTAGATTTTTTTATTGTTTTATCTAAGCCGGATGGACCTGGATTTGGGTCTTTAAACAAATCTCTTACGACAATTTGCGCAGTAGAATTGATGGCTGTTCGTCTTTTTGTGGCGTTGGCCTTCCATTCGGATGTGGGAAGTACTTCCCTGAAACTTAGATCCAATTGATCACTGTCTATTTGACCAGTCACAAGATTTGTTGTTTCAAGAACTGCAAACTTTTGTATCGAATTTATTTCTTTTTCTTTAGAAGTAGCTGTTATCTGTCACATTGAAGTTCCGTTGGCCATCAGTAGTGCAAGGGGTATGTCATCAGATTCTGTAAAGCTGACATCATGGTTTTCCTCATTCTCCTCCTGAACTACCCTGCTAACTAGGTGTAAATGCAGTCTCCGGGATCGCAGCTGGGTCGTGTGGGTATATTCCTGTTGCGCGAAATCCTGACTGAAGATTTTCAGAAGACATGGCCCTTGGATACACTTTCCTCAAAATTTCTCCAAATCTTGCACGATTCAACTTCCTGCCAGGTTGTAATGGTTAAGTATTTCATTTTCCCAATGATATTCGAAACTGCGGAAAACACATTTATCCAGCGGTTGCAGCACGTGTGTCGTGTTACTCGGAAGACACAATAAAGTGATGTGATGTTTTTCGGCGGCGTCAACAATAGTTGCATCCAAATGAGAAGAGGCACCATCAAAAATGAGGAGAATATCTCCTGGTGGCTTATAGTTTGCTAGATGGTCTAGCCATTTAACAAACACTGCTGCCGTCATACTTCCTTTTTGGGTCATTTCAATTACTGTTCCGGTTGGCATATTGTCACCCCATTCATCCTTTTTACGTTTTCCCTTGAACAGGACGATTGGTGGTATTGCCCGTCCAATAGCATTTCCACATGCAACTATTGTGGAATTTTCTGCGTGCTCATTAGCTACATAGTGAAACACGTCTTTCACCTTTCCTCGCCAACACATTTTTCCACTATTTTCATTAAATGTGTGACGAATTTTTTTGTCAATAACATAGGAAAAGACGGATTTTCGCAAAATCTTTGGTGTAAGGGGAATTCCTGTAACTGATAATCGGATTATCCTTGAGCATAGTTCATCTTCCTGCTCTCTAGACAAAATTGTACGAGTACCTAGTTGTCTTTCTTGCACACCTGTACGAACATGATTGCGAAGTGTTCTTCGTGGAATTTGGCATTCTTTGGATGCACGATTTACCGACGTTCCACTGTTTATAATATCCAGTGCTTGTACAAGCGCTTCGGTTGACCACAGCGCCCTTTTCTTAGAGGGCATATTTCGACTATAGTTTCTGAACAAAAAAACATCTTAATTTAAGACATCTGCCGTAATGGCCAGCGTGTTCCTAATAAGGCCAAGTGGCCGTAATGGGAACCGTTTATCATGGCCTTATTAGGCACATATAACCTTAAACATACAATTTATAAAATACAAAATATTTAAAACCTGGCGACGACAAATAACTAGCTGTATATGTTCTATAGACTCACCTGATTGAACTGACAACAGATTTCGCAAAAAGAAGCAGACAACATGAAAAATCGAAGACAAATTTAAAGTAGTAACTTTGTAAGGCACGTGCTGAAAATCGACACTGGCTCACTGCGCCATCTAGCGCCGCTCCACACCTGCTACATTTATGGGTGCTAACTCATCTCAATGAATGTATAGAACTGTAGAAATCTTTAATTCTAGATGTAACTAGTGTCTGTAAAATCGACGCATGGCCTTATAAGGAGCTTGGCCTTATTTGGTACAGGTACCTTATTATTTCATTAATATACGAGGACCAGGGGAGGCATAGACTTATTACATTACACCTCATGTACTCAGGCGTGTGTTAAGTTAGACAATGGTAATCTCTAGCTAAAACCAAAATAGATTGTTTACATAAATTTTGTAAGGATGATGAATTCATTCTGCTTATTCTCCGCGCATAGTGGCGTCCATAATTTGGAAAGTATCGCTCGGATTTTGATGAAATTTTGACACAAGGACGAAGCGAAGTTGAGAATCGCCTTGAGTCCAAGCTTCTTGGCGTCGTGAGGGTCCAAAGTAATGGACCCCAGTATAGTCTACCTATAGTAGCTCAGAGGTTCACAGCGACACAAAACGTGCGCCGCGGTCTCTTCCTCTACCCCGCAGCGTTCACACAAGGGATCCTCAGCCACCCCCATCACGTGCAGGTGGCGCCTTAACGTGTTATGGCCAGACAACAGTCCCACCAGCAACCTTAGATTGTACATTTCCTATCATGTGACAATTTTTTCAGTTTGGTTTTATTCAAAAATGGCACAATATATCGATATTCAATAAGAGTACCTTTTTTATGTAGAAAACCATAAATTTTCAAATTCTAAAATTGCATTTCAAAAATAGAATCACACACAAATTTTGGGGCTAAAATAACCTGAGTCCGTCCCTGTTATATACGCTTCCAAACAAAACTGTCTGAAATTGTTAATATTTTTAAATCCAGCATAAAAAACTAGTTTAGGATACCAAATTTTATGTCTTTATCTCAACACGTTTCGGAAATATTAAGGAAAAACCATCTTCAGGGGAGCCCCTTTAAAAGACCGTAGCGCCCTTACGGGACGTTTGTCGACCTATGTTTATATAAACTTTTCTTCCTATTTTAAGCTCTAGAAACCGCTGGTAGAATACTGCACACTTTTTTCGGGACACCCTGTATAAGCAGGGAATTTTCCCCATTCTAGACCATATAGTCAGTGACCAGGATTCTAACTAAATTTCGACTTTTAAAATTAATTTTATTGTAGCCTTGCCGTCGTACATATGATCTACGATGTTAATTTGCGACGCTGTCTTGATAACTTGGACTTAGAATCAGGTGAATTTCAATCGTTGATGTTGATTTCGATGTCGCTTTCCATCACACATTAGATCAGCTATAATAATTTTCACACTGCTACCATAATTTGAATAAAGAAATAGAGGTCAAAGGCGATAAGGCGATATAGCTAATAATTTCAAGCGTCGAAATTCAATTAGAGTCAGGCCACAGGTTCCCTAATTCCGCCTCTGTCCATCGATTTTTTAAACCTGCGCCTTTTGTCCATAGAGCCGCGGTATTTCAAGCATCCGTCCCATTGGGGTAGTCCGAAAGTCGACGGACAAACTGCGGACTAAGGTCGTCTGAGGCCAAACCAAGCCAAGCAGCATCCACCTTCTAATTTACCTGAAACTGGTTCTTCTATTCGGAATCACACTGATCGGACGCCAAAACGGCGGAGGACCCGTCAAGAAGGTTTACTCGTTTGGCTTTTAAGAGGTCAATGGTCATTTTTCAGAACGAACAATACTTTTCTGATTAATATGACAATAGTCAGACACTGCATCCTTATCGCGTTAACTGCAAAATGGCGATTGTTAGACGCAATCTGACACTCGCAAAACATTGAATAACGTATTCTATCTGAGTATAGGCAAACTAATGCTACAATCCCGCGTGCAAGAAATTATCTGAGATGAAATAGGACACAGGGCGTAATCTATGATGATGAATATGTGATAAGTCAAAGCGACAAAATATATTTTCTGCACATGTAAGTAAAAACAAAGACATACACATCTGTTCAAAAAACAAACGTTGAAATTTAGGAGTCCATATAAGTGCCATCTAATAATAAAATAATAATAAAAGTTGGTGAATGTATTTATCTTACTGTAAATAACAAGTGAAAAAATTTTCAGCCTTATCAGTTGGACATTCCGGTTTTTATACTGCTTTTTTTTTAATTCACTAACGCTCTAAAAATAAATATTTCAGCCGCAGTAAAGAATCAACGTTGGCGGATTTTGGTTCTTGACATCCTTTACGATCGGTTACGATGCCTAGAGTATGGAGACCTGTACGATTTCGTCAACTTAGTGAGTTTGATATGGGCCGTATAGTGGGACTTCGGGAAGCTGGACTTTCTTTTCGGGCAATTCCAGTTAGAGTGCAAAGAAGTGTAGACACTGTGGTAAGGTGTTGTCAGGCATGGCTTTGAGAAGGCCGTACGCAAAGAGCAAGGGGTACTGGACGCCGCCGTAGAACAACAGACCGTGAAGATCGCCGCCTAAGATTATTGGCCTTAAGGGACCGTTTCTCCACTACCAGGTCCATTGCAAATGAATGGTTTGCAGAACACGGAAGACCTATTGGCATGCGAAGTGTTTACCGACGAATGAGAAGTTTTGGCTTGTTTTCATACCGGCCACACTGGGTCCTCCCTTTAACTCGAGAACACCGACGTAATCGCCTTGAGTGGTGCAGACAACGGTCACTCTGGGATCAGGAATGGAACAGTATTGTCTTTAGTGACGAGTCTCGATTTTGTTTAGGCATGCACGATGGTCGTGCCAGGGTTAGAAGGCGACGTGGTGAAAGGAGGAATCCACAGTTTTTTGTTGAAAGACATGTTCATCACACTGTTGGAGTTATGGTTTGGGGTGCTATAGCTTATGGTTCCAGGTCACCTTTAATCTTCATCAGAGGTAACATGAACGCACAGCGTTATATCCACGAAGTTCTAGAACCCGATCTTTTACCCTATCTTGACACCCTGGCAGATCCAACTTTCCAACAAGATAATGCCCGACCACATGTTGCAAGAGTCACAATAGACTTCTTTCAACATAATGATGTCACATTGTTACCATGGCCACCAAGATCTCCAGACTTATCCCCAATTGAGCACGTGTGGGATTTGATGGGTAGGAGATTGCTCAATTTGCAACGTCCTCCTCAGACTCTAGAAGCACTTCGAGAGGAGTTGGTGGTTGCCTGGAATGAGATACCACAGGAGGACATTGACCACCTGATCAGAAGCATGCCTAGGCGCGTTGGAGAATGCGTAGCACATCAGGGTGCATCCACACATTATTAAAGGTCAAAGGGCTTTAAAGCAGTGCAATCATTTTGAAATTTTTATCATTTACTTATTATGCTTCATTAAGTACTTATACAAAATTTTACTAAAATAAAACCATTTAAACTGGGTGTTCGGATTTATATGTCACTTAGTATACATTCAATCAGCATTTAAAACAATGTGAAGAAATTAAATAAACAGAAGGTACACCCAAATAATAATAAGATACCTAACGGAAGAGGACCAATTAAAGTAGCACTTACATATACCTTAAAATTAACTAAACTTTGTCAAATATTCCCTCAGGGAATATGGGCACTTGTCAACCATATATTTTTTCAGCTATTTTTTTAAATGACAGATATTGGTATATTCGGTAGATTATTAAATATTTACATACGCTGAAGGCGGGCGATTTTTCAAATAGAGTAGTGTTCTGATATGGGACATAAATAATCAAATGCATTCCTTGTGTGGTAACGGATGTTTATTTCATTATTTCGCGTAAATTTGTTTCTATGCGAAAATGCAAAAAGAGCACATTTGAGTATGTATATGGCGGTTACTGTAAGCAGATTGTACATTTTACATAATATACAGGGTGACTTCGAAGTTGAGTCATTTATTTTAACAGTGAGTAGATCTGATCAAAAGAAATGTTTTTTCCTTTACCATTTTTCTGGTAAAATTAAAGTAACAAAGTTATAGCCCTTTGGAAGTTTGAGTACCGCCCTGTCTCAATAATAATATTATGTGCTCGCGTTTGGCAACAACGGATATAATCCGCCTTATCGGTTCATCGCATCGGAAACAAAAAAGCGAAAGAATTTGGAATGATGTTTTTACAATTATTTTATTTAGTTGTATACAGTCAGTGTCAGTCGGTAACGCATGAGTGAATAGTGGTGACTGTTGCGTGGCTCAAACGAAATCAAAAATGGCACATTTTTACGAAAATGCTGAACTTGTGGACATGATTCTTATTTACGCGGCATCACGGATTTATGCGGATCGGTTTCCCAATCGAGTGCAACCAACCCCTCGAGCCTTTGTTAATGTAGTACAAAGGGCTCGTGAATCAGGTGACTTAAGACCTCACGGGGGAGGGCATGCCGGTGCTCCAAGACCGCACGATCAAATACAGGTCCGCACTGAAATACTTGTCGGGAGGATACTTTATAAAACAAGGTAACATTTTTTGAATTTTTTTTTATTTTTCCACACGTATTTTGGTTTATCTTCCTTCTACAATCATTATCTGAAAATCAATGACTCAACTTCAAAGTCACCCTGTATAGAGTCAACATCTTGTCACAGCTGTTTCTCTATAAACTATTATACTCTGAAGAGGTTATAGTCTCTTATAGATGGCGCTGCCAACTAACAATTTATGTTTTATAACAGTGTTTACATAACATTGCTGCTATAAACGTTCTAATAAGGTCAAGATCTTTTTATCGTCAAACGTATTAGTGGAAAATTATTTGCATTTTAATAAAAACATGGGAAACCAGAATGTACTTGGTATCTAGGATGTATTACCAAAAAAATTGTTTATTAGCACAAATCAGGTCAGATTGATATTTCGATGCCATATATTAAAATACTGTAAAAAGCTACAACTGCCTTAATCGCAGTAGCTTTCTCTGGGATAGACATAAGCAATGTCTGTGGTTGATGTCAAGTTCCAGATGGTTCTAAGCGAGTCACGAAATGCCCAATCAAATCGCGATCGTTTTTACAATATTGTCTAAAAAGTGGTAAAGGCAGCGAGAGGTCTTTTACGGAACGTCATTCTCGGCAAACTTTTTCACCGGCCAAGTTCGTCGTACCTATGGTCGTACCGCGTTCCTGTGCATGCTGCGCACAACTGTGGACTACCGGCTGCAAGCTGTGTTCACTTTTCTCCAGGGTATATTTATTAATGAAAATAACAGACATTTAGTCGATTTGAGGTTAGGAAGAAATCGTTTTCAAATTGACATTTCTTACAAATGATGACAGCGGAATAATTGCAACGTGGACAGGCCTCAGTTGATCCCACATGGCACAGATTTAAGTTGTTGATTATTTCATGATAGAGACTAGGGATGCACCGAGTACTGCGTTTTTCAAAACTAGACGAGAATATGCAATTTAAATTGCAGCAGTTGAGGGTTATACAGTTGTTGGGAAATGAAAATAGGCTGGTTTTGGCGGAACATTGAAATCTCAAATTCTGTACATTTACTCGCATAGTACAGAACTACCCCATTGGAGAATACGAAGTAGAATATTCAAGACAAATCTTGACATTCAAATTTTGTTTACAAACAAATAGTATTAATCGATTTCCAATATACCACGTCGACCCTTAACAGGATCCACCGTAACACCAACAAAGAGAGGCATCATAATAAAGACGTAATAAGAGTAGGCACGGTTGTGTATATACCAGCTTCTGCTTCTGTGTCATATCATGACCTATTCCCCGCGAAATGTTTACGCTGTCAATCATAAATTATTTCGAAACGATTTATGCAACACGGTGACGTTCTTTTGTTTGAGCGAATGACGTTTACTTTCTTCTTCAGCGCATCCTCTGATGTGATCCATGAAAGGTTAGCTTCAGTCGTCGCCCTATTCAAAAGAGGTGGCCATTTGTATAGCCGCAGTTTATCAGTTGTATGATGAGAATGGGTTGTGAGTGTCCTCAGACCCAACAGACAAGGGTTAAACATCGCTTTAAATAAAGAAGCCTCAAAATACCCAACAAGGTTTAAACTTTAATTAAGATACTTGGCAACCTCAAAAATTATATACTAAGTGACATATAAATCCGAACACCCAGTTTAAATGGTTTTGTTTTAATAAAATTTTGTATAAGTACTTAATGAAGCATAATAAGTAAATGATAAAAATTTCAAAATGATTGCACTGCTTTAAAGCCCTTTGACCTTTAATAATGTGTGGATGCACCCTGATGAGCTACGCATTCTCCAACGCACCTAGGCATGCTTCTGATCAGGTGGTCAATGTCAATGTTTTTTACTGCGGCTGAAATATTCATTTTTAGAGCGTTAGTGAATTAAAAAAAAAGCAGTATAAAAACCGGAATGTCCAACTGATAAGGCTGAACATTTTTTCACTCGTTATTTACAGTAAGATAAATACATTCACCAACTTTTATTAAAATAAGACCATTTAAACTGGGTGTTCGGATTTATATGTCACTTAGTATAATTTTTAACCATGCTCTCAAGAGTTGAATATTAAATCGCTTATAACCCGGAAATGGTTAAATTTGGAAAACATTTAGTGGAGGCCTTTTTTGTTGGGAATGATCCAAAAATCCTGAAAAAAGTTTTCCAAAAAAGTTTTCAAAAAATTGTTGAGACAAATTTGATCTGGGTTACTGTGCGTGTGTTCGCTGCTTAAAAATTCGGTAAAAATCATAATCTTTGAGGTCGCCAAATATAAAGTTAAAACCTTCCTCACAAGACCTTAAAGAGTATTTTGAGATTAGTTTATTTTAAAGCGATATCAACCTTGTTTTTTAGGCCAAAGTTGGTGATCTTTTTGCTTTTGCAGACTGTACAATTTTATGGATTCCTAGGATATGATCCACTGAGAAAATTTCCTACTCATTGCTCTTCAAAAAGTTTTGGGGGCAGATACATGTCTGCTCTTCAGAGAGCATTGGGGGCAGGTGCAGCTACACTTTCACAAAAAGTTGTCTCTTGCCGATGATCGGTCCCCTGAGAAAAATTCCTGCGGGCGCTTATGAATGAGAAGTAATGCGGAAGCTTGGGCGTCTTTTATTTTTCGTCCTTGTGATAGTAACTACCTTGTGTGAAAATTTCATCCAAATCCGAGAGGTTCTTCCCAATTAGTGACGCTGGGTGTCAAAATGGCGGATTATAATCGAAAATTTTAACTTTGAACTTCCTGTTCTATAGGTTACAGCTTAAGAGGCTTAACGGATACTAAGTGACATATAAATCCGAACACCCAGTTTAAATGGTTTTATTTTAATAACATTTTGTATCAGTACTTAATGAAGCATAATAAGTAAATGATAAAAATTTCAAAATGATTGCACTGGTTTAAAGCCCTTTGACCTTTAATAATGTGTGGATGCACCCTGATGTGCTACGCATTCTCCAACACGCCTAGGCATGCTTCTGATCTGGTGGTCAATGTCCTCCTGTGGTATCTCATTCCAGGCAACCACCAACTCCTCTCGAAGTGCTTCTAGAGTCTGAGGAGGACGTTGCAAATTGAGCAATCTCCTACCTATCATATCCCACACGTGCTCAATTGGGGATAAGTCGGGAGATCTTGATGGCCATGGTAACAATGTGACATCATTATGTTGAAAGAAGTCTATTGTGACTCTTGCAACATGTGGTCGGGCATTATCTTGTTGGAAAGTTGGATCTGTCAGGGTGTCAAGATAGGGTAAAAGATGGGGTTCTAGAACTTGGTGCATATAACGCTGCGCGTTCATGTTACCTCTGATGAAGATTAAAGGTGACCTGGAACCATAAGCTATAGCACCCCAAACCATAACTCCAACAGTGTGATGAACATGTCTTTCAACAAAAAACTGTGAATTCCTCCTTTCACCACGTCGCCTTCTAACCCTGGCACGACCATCGTGCATGCATAAACAAAATCGAGACTCGTCACTAAAGACAATACTGTTCCATTCCTGATCCCAGAGTGACCGTTGTCTGCACCACTCAAGGCGATTGCGTCGGTGTTCTCGAGTTAAAGGGAGGACCCAGTGTGGCCGGTATGAAAACAAGCCAAAACTTCTCATTCGTCGGTAAACACTTCGCATGCCAATAGGTCTTCCGTGTTCTGCAAACCATTCATTTGCAATGGACCTGGTAGTGGAGAAACGGTCCCTGAAGGAGAATAATCTTAGGCGGCGATCTTCACGGTCTGTTGTTCTACGGCGGCGTCCAGTGCCCCTTGCTCTTTGCGTACGGCCTTCTCGAAGCCATGCCTAACAACACCTAACCACAGTGTCAACACTTCTTTGCACTCTAACTGCAATTGCCCGAAAAGAAAGTCCAGCTTCCCGAAGTCCCACTATACGGCCCCTATCAAAATCGTACAGGTCTCCGTACTCTAGGCATCGTAACCGATCGTAAAGGATGTCAAGAACCAAAATCCGCCAACGTTGATTCATTACTGCGGCTGAAATATTCATTTTTAGAGCGTTAGTGAATTAAAAAAAAGCAGTATAAAAACCGGAATGTATAACTGATAAGGCTGAAAATTTTTTCACTTGTTATTTACAGTAAGATAAATACATTCACCAACTTTTATTAAAATAAAACCATTTAAACTGGGTGTTCGGATTTATATGTCACTTAGTATGTATGCCACTGGGTATACTAAAATTCTATAAAATAAAAATGGCAGATTTAAAAGGCAAACTTTCACTTCCCAAGTAAAAGCCTCCCCTAATGAACGCCCAGTCATGAAGGCAAAACATAAATGCTGCAGTACATTTTTAAAACGCATTAATCATATAGCATGATCTCTTTCCTCTCATGTTTGAGGCATCTCCATTCAGTGTTAACAAACTCGGAACTGTCAACCGAGAATTCTCTCCATCCGCATCTCCCGACAAGTTTTTGGCTTAACGAACCACGCATTATACATTATTGATGGATAAATCATTTTTGTACGAGAGTTTTCGCAGGAAATGCGCCGCGGTAGGTGATCCTGCTTGCCGATCACGTAGCCAATCTTGGCGAACCGCACAGTTTTCAGTGTACAAGCAGTGCTTCTTATTTAATAACTTCCATCTTCCATACTGTATTTTCACGTCAAGTAGATGCAGTCTGACTCATCGTGAAGATTTGAAGTTACTTCTCGCTGAGCACTTGCAGTTTTTTTAAACGTCCACCTTTCATACTGTAGCTGCAATATCCTCGGTTCATTTTCATGTCAAGTAGGTCAACTCTAGGGCGTAGTGAGTTTGGAGGGAGGTTACAAATACCGACTTTATGGCGTAGGTTTGATTGGTATGTCTCTAAAGGAAAGCAATTCTGAGCAACGTAAGAATTAATAAGACTGTTCTCAAAAGATATTTCTATTTTCTTCCGGGGGGTGAGGTGCAGCGGCTTTCTCTCTGACGAAAGATAGAGGTTATCACTGCTTGGGGACGTAAAAATCTTATACAGTTTAATTATTCCAAAACACGGTATTGTACCTTGACGAACAAGAAGCGTCCTACCACTAATCTGGTTTCGAATGATGGCCGAGTTGTACCAAAGAACTGTTCATCTCGGCTGGTCGGAATACAGATCACCGAAGTATTAATCTGGCATAAACATGTCTCGTCAATGACGGCAGCTGCTGGGACAAAAACTAGACTTTTTGTTTAGGGCTAAGAAGCACTTTTCTCTACATGACCTAGCTCTCGTTTACCGCTATGTCAATGGGCTTTGCTCTAACCGTGTTGAACTTCGTATATCCAGAACTGGCCGATACGACCGCTCCTTTATCTCTAAGATGTCGAGATTTTGGGACAAACTACATGAGGAGTTCTAGTAACCTTAGGTAGTTCAAAAATCAGATTAACAAAGTTTCTTCTAACTCCTCATAGCAGCCTCGGTGCCCTGGCTGGGCTTCTGTCTGCGCGGCTGCTCGGTGTAAAAAGGAAGGGCACTTTCGGTATTCGACCTGAACCTAACGACTGACCGATGTCTCTGCGTCTCGGCTATACGACATGTAAAATCGTTAACTTCGCGATGATCATAACTCCATCATAAAAGGTTCTTTGATACATACAACAGTGAAACTTTATTGTTCAGTTTTAAGTAGCATTGACCATAAAAGAGAATTAAAATGCAGACCGTACGGCACTAAAACTGTCCACACGTTGAATTCCAAGTAGCCATCAATTCTTATTACAGAGGAAACAAAACGGAATTTACATTCTAAGTGCCGTATATCGTATTTTGAGTTTTTGATGTTGAGATATGGACACAAATTGACAAACGAACAAGAAACTGTATATCAGTATCATAAGGTACACTAGTTATATTCGCTGGATTTTGAGGATGCCATTTTGTGCCCTTTTTAATTTTTCAGCCTTCTCATTTATCGAATCTAAATCTTAACCGCTTATTGAGCTGTTTATTAAAAAAATGGGTGTCGATGAAGATTTCTTACAAATTCAAGTGAAATATCAAGACCGATCAAATGTAGAATGAAAGAATCGAAAGGCTATATAACAAAAGGAGAAACCTCAAAATCGGTACTAAGCGAACATGTATGGGAATCAGGAGATAGGCTAAAATGAGAGGAAGTCACAACAGTACATAAAGAGGGAAGCAATTACAAAAGGAATGTAAACGAATGAGCCTATATAAAATTAACAATTGTCTTTCTAGTTCTTCTGTGGACGGTGACCCAATTAGTTGAACATCCTTGAAGGAAATATCTAATCGATATTCTCAAATGTAACTAAGAGTTTTTCATCCAGGTTTTTCTCATGGTTTGTTATTGGGTCCCGAACGCGCAGATGTTCTGCTTTACCATCTCACATGACAAAAATGGTTCCCTATATATGTAGATGTTAAAGGCATTTCTTGCAACATTTAGGGCCGATTTCACCAACATTAATATTATGGACCAATGGGAAAATACCCTATCTTCCTTTACGTCATAATAGTAATCATTTATTAATGTATCGGTTAATGAATTTCTTCAAAGCAATAAAAACATTATGTCCTCTCCATCCTAAAACACAGATAATATGTATAAGACGTGTCAATCACTATATCTCCCTGATGCATAATGCAATTTCTATGGACATAGACAAAAACTTATGAAAAATGTTTCACAGGTAATGTCTTTTAGGTCCAAAAAAACATAAAAACTAGTAATGTTTTTCTTTTTGACTGGCGGGGATATCTATCTGTCACTCGCAGGGTTGCCAAGTCTAACGACGATCACGTCCCGAGGTGGAGGGTGCGAAATGAATCTTTTACATTTGCTGGTCTTGAATGTTTTTCGTGAAAATTTACCAGGTATAAGCATCTTTGGTAGATTGTTCGATCCGGAATGGAAAAGATCTCCTATTTATGGAAATATTTTTGGTATCATCTAACCGTAATTTTAAATTTTCATTTGCATTTTTTCAAGTGTTGTGCAATGATTTTGGGAAAAATGTCACGAATAGTCTTATAAAGCATAGTAGAGTATATTTCAACAGTTGGCGGAACTTACTCTACTGGGACCAGGGGGATGAAACGGGATATTAATGCACAATCTGGCAACCATGGCGCACCCTCACAAAATGGCCACACAAGTCACCGTGTTGTCATTGAATAGCATGGAATTAAACCTTCTTCAGAGTATATGTTTTGTGACTGGCACCAAGAGTTGACACATCCCTCACATATGTCACTCCTTGAAATGCAATAATCAGCTGTATTCAAATAATGTCTAATATAAATATAACCTAGAATGTATACTCGTAAAAAGGAAAAATATGGAAAATTTTTAGTTTTTTTGCAGCTTTTAGGTTTGCTGGTAGCTTTAAAGCATATATTTGGGAATTTCTTACTCGCTGTGAATATAGTGTGGATGTTTGTTCAGTTCCTGAACAACGAAAAATAATCAACTTTATGGATGTATGGATATCAAAAAACGTGAATGGTTTTGTGGGAATATCAGTCTAAGGTGCCATAATGGTTCTGATGAACGGCAAGTAAATGAATGAATGTTTGGAAACGAGCAATATCTTTTGGTAGAACCTGTCATCAAGTAGGTGCTTAATGGCTATCTGCAAGAGCTTTATAGGAAAAACCACCCAGTATCACATGTCAGTTGAAGAAAATAATATAAACATGAATAAAAACTCAACAATAGTAATTAAAACATGAATTTAATTCAAAAATCAAACATTTCTTAAAATTTTTACTGAATTATATGTAATTTCTTAATATTCAATAAGCTGGTGATGTTTCAATGACTAGTTGTCATCTAATACTTTGACAGTATTTTGTTTTTAACATTTCATAGCTATTGGTGGCTAAAATTTGTTGATTGGAACTTGAAGCTCATTCGCTGTATCTGACGGTCTGTTACCCTATAGGTGGAGAATAACGGACTGTTGTTGGTGAAGTTGGCCCTTAGTCGAAGATTGCGTAACAATTAACCGGTGTGTTTTTTGAGGGTTTTCGGCGTTTCTGTAACGATGATCGAGGCTGGTACATTAAAAAACGACAGACAACCTCATGCTCGCTTGTCGTTTTGGGGATCTGGACGTCCTTTTTAGGAAACGGCAGTGCTTGTCTATGCTGGTTTTGCGTGGTGTCATCTCAAAATTGGGAATGATGACTACGCAAAATCTCAGCATGTTACAGGACTTTCAGTCTTTTCTGGTAACACACTGTATAGGAATGTGATAATGAAAAAAAAAACGAACTGCCACCCGGAAAAGATACAAATACATTCAAAAAACGAATCGGAATATGGATAATACGAAACCAAGCTGTTCTTTTACATTGTAAGTAAACATAGAAACCAGTCAAATGGCAAATGCTTGTTCCAGAAGTTGTTGTATCCAGTATACAACTTCTTCCCGTCCAAGTGATTGTGCACGCGTTAAGGAATACCTCAGTACCGATTGCCGGGTGGCGGTACAAGTCCGCCAACGGGCCACTTTAGGTCTATTTAACATCACTAACACGTAAAAAGAAGGTGGTAGACAAGGACCAGTCGACCGAGGCAGTACCACCCGCTAGCTTTTCCCAGGGTGTCTTATAAATGTCCGCATGTTTCCACACCTAAGCTATGCAGTCGGTTATCTACCAAAACAAAGAAATTAATGATGATGGATCCCTCGAGCACTAAAAACTCCGGACGTAAACTCACTCCACTCTCGGAATGTCCGGGTGGAGGGTGGGCTCGAGGGAACAACATCGAAGATAAAATTTGTTTTTCGAACATCTGCGGGATCAACAGCAACATTGATGCTGTTCATCACTACCTGCAATCCAATCGTCCCGCCGTGCTTTTCTTGGCGGAGACAAAAATCTCAGAGACTGCACCGATTAACCATCTCAACTTCCCAAACTACGAGGTGCACTCCAATCTGAGAAAGAACGGGGGAGTTGTGGCTTTTGTCCGCAGCAGTCTTTCCTGCTCCAGGGATCTTTCTTTGGAATCAGACCGGAAGGACATTCTGTCGCTTCGCCTCAACTCCAAAACATCAAATTTATTTGCTGCCTTTATCGCTCTCCCTCGAACCATAACTGGGATGACCTACTCGAATACCTCGCCGTCCAGATCGACTTCCTGAACATCAATCACCCCGCTTCAGAGGTAATTCTTCTCGGTGATTTCAATGCCCATAATGAGCTTTGGTTGGGCTCAAATAAGACCGATGCAGCAGGTCGTGCAGTAGAAGCGTTCGCTCTTACTCAAGGGCTGACCCAGCTGGTGACGAGCCCTACTTTTTTCCCCCGCGTCTCGTCACACGCCAGTAGCCTGCTAGATCTCTTTCTGACCACGCATCCTGCCCCTTACAGCACTGCTGTCCTGTCCCCCTGGGTAATTCAGATCATGGTGTTGTGGAGGCTAGGTTTCGGTCACAAGCCGCTGTGGCAGCAGAAACTCGCACAGGCCGCAAAACTTGGCATTACGGACATGCCGACTGGGAGGGGCTCAGAGACTTCTTCTCTAGCTTTCCTTGGAGAGATGTCTGTTTCACTGACGCGGATGCGTCGACTGTCTGTTCTTCAATAACCGAAATTATCCACGTCGGAATGGAGGAATACATCCCTCACACAGTGAAAGTTCCTAAACCCGGGTCCAACGGCTGGTTCAACAAATCGTGTGACACTGCTCGCCAGCAGAAGATCAAGGCCCACAGAACCTACTTACAAAACCCCACTGTAGAGAACAGACAAGCCGACGTCGAGTCCAGAAACAAATATAACGCAGCGGTTCGCAATGCCAAAAACCAGCATGATATAAAAGTTAGGCACAGGGTAATGTCGCAGCGCAATGGCAGTCGGTCTTTCTGGATGCTGGCCAAGCAGATTGAAAAGAACTTCTCACACAGTAGCCTTCCACCACTTACGTGTTAGGATGGAACTATTGTATTCGACTCAAAGGCCAAGGCGGAAGTGCTAGCCAAGATCTTTGCTGCCAACTCCACCATGGACGTCCCCACCAACGCCCAAGTGCCGTCAATTCAAAGGGTTCCCCACACTATGCGGGAAGTAACATTCAGGCATAAGACCGTAAGACGAGTGCTCTTGTCGCTCGACATCAACAAAGCTTCTGGTCCGGACTTGATTCCTGCCATTGTACTGAAGAGATGTGCAGCGGAGCTTGCTCCAGTTCTTTCGCGTCTCTTCCACATATCTTATGAATCCGGCACCTTCCCAGAAAACTGGAAATTTGCTCATGTACAGCCCATCCCAAAAAAAGGATCTAAAACCGACCCTTATAACTACAGGCCTATAGCTCTGCTTTCTGTTATAAGTAAAGTGATGGAGAGGTGCATAAATCGCGAGCTTCTGGACTACCTCGAACGTCACAGCTTGATTAGCGACAGGCAGTACGGTTTCCGGCACCAACGATCCACAGAGGACCTCCTAGCTTACGTCACGCAACTGTGGAGTAAACTCATCCAGTCTCATGGTGAGGCTCATGTCGTTGCTCTTGACATCACGAAAGCGTTCGATCAGCTGTGGCACGCTGCCCTCTTAAGCAAACTTCCATCCTACGGCCTCCCAGAAAAGCTTTGCAGATGGGTGGCTGACTTTATCTCTGGCCGCAAGATATCCGTCGTAATTGACGGATTCTCCTCTTCATCCCACAACGTCAACGCGGGTGTTCCCCAGGGATCGGTCTTGGCTCCAACACTGTTTCTCTTACATATCAACGACCTCCTTTCCTGCACGATCAACCCAATCCACAGCTTCGCTGATGACAGCACTCTACATGCAGGAATTCAGAGTGACAAGCCGATCTCTGCCGCTGAGCTGGAAAAAAGAAGACTAGCGACGACTTCTTCTCTGACAAGAGACCTGGAGGCTATCACTGCTTGGGGACGCAACAATCTTGTACAGTTCAATGCTTCCAAAACACAGTACTGTACTTTGACGAACAAAAAGCGTCCTAGCGCTCATACAGTTTCGATGGACGGTCGAGTTCTACCAAAGAGCCATTCATTTCGGCTGGTCGGAGTCCAGATCACCGAGGACCTGATCTGGCACGAACACATCTCTTCAATAGCTGCAACTGCTGGGAAAAAGCTAGGCTATTTGTTTAGGGCTAAGAAGTACTTTTCTCCGCATGACCTTCTCACTCTATACAAGGCCCAGATAAGGCCTAGCCTCGAGTATTGCTCACACATTTGGGGTGCTGCCGCCCCGACTACATTGTCCATGCTCGATGCTGTCCAGAGGAGGGCGGTCCGACTGATCGATGACTCTTCTCTAACAGACAGTCTCGGGACTCTTTCGCACCGGCGCGCCGTCGGCGATCTAGCTCTTTTCTACCGCTACACCAACGGGCTTTGCTCATCAGAGCTCTCTTCCATGATGCCGCCGCGCGATGCGCCTGCCAGACAGACCCGCCTGACTTCGGCATCCCATCCTAACCGTGTCAAACTTCGTACATCCAGAACTGGCCGATACGACCGCTCCTTTGTCCCGAGGGTGTCTAGATTGTGGAACAATCTACTGGAGGAAGCTTTTCCCAGTTCTACTAACCTTAGGCAGTTCAAAAATCGTATTAAAAAGGTTTCTTTGGGATCATCATAGCAGCCGCGGTGTTCCGGCATTTAGGCTTCTGCCTGCGCGGCTGTTTCGATATAAAAAAAAAAGTCTCAAAACGGCGCGAAACGACTTCAAATCTATTCATGTTTCTAGCAGTACAAGGAGGTTGTATATTTTTCCAGTGATGAGATCAATCGACTTAAGGCGAAAGTTTTGAAAAAATATTGAAAATTGGCTTTCTCTAGGAGATCTTGGGAACTGGAGGGCTAGCGAAATAAATAATAATAATGTCTTTATTAATCCCTCCACACTGCGAGGCGAAGTTTAGCCAGCTGGCTACTCTACCACTTAACCTCACAGCGCAGGAACACATACAAAAGGAAAAACATAACAATTAAGAGCAATCGACTAAATAATATATACAATAATTAAGCTTAAACAGATTAATCTTAATAATAAACAAAAAAAAAACAATAAAGACAAAAAAAAATATATCAGCCAGCTTGGCTAGCAGACCCCAGAATGTGGTTCTTAATGGCTCTCTTGAATGCAAGTATTCCCATCTTTTTGTAATTGTCATTAAGACTATTATACACCTTGACAGCGTTGTAGGTGAAGCTACGATGGAAAATGTTGCTCCTATAACTAGGTATATGGAAGTCAGAGTTATGTCTCAGACTCCTGTAATCGAGATCCCCACGTGGTACCAGCCTTTTTAGTAGCTAAGTAGGTAGCCTCTTGATTTTTATTCGCTGTACAAAAATTAGTAAGTTATATGTGAAAAGCTGGTCAACCCTCAACCATCTAAGCTCATTGATCTTCTTAGACACATGGCTATACTTTCGCAGACCACAAACGAACCTACAGCAGCTATTTTGAATTTTTTGTACTCGATATCTAGTCACGTAATCAAGACAAGGAAAGTAAACAGCAATTGAATAATTTATTAACGATAGAACCAGAGTCTCAGCCAGTTTTTTGCGAGTCTTGAAATTCAAAATATGGCGATTGGTGTATAATAACTTCAAACGCATGTATGTTAAGCGAGATAAATGCGTAACATGTTGTTTAAACCTCAAATCTGAATCCATGGTGACCCCTAAATACTTCGCATGGTCTACTATAGGAATATGGGTTTCGCCAACGGTGCATCCTGATCTGGATTCATGACAACCGTCTATCTTAAACTGCAAGCTCAAGGCTAGTTTGTCAATGAGTACAATGAAAAGATACCCATCCAGAACTAATTTTCAAATCGAATGGTGATTGCATTACATTCCAAAATAAAACCTAAGCAAAAAGCTTGTATTTGGTCTACCTCAACAATAAGGCCTTAATTCACTCTCCGTCCAACCCGAGAAGACGGCACAGAAGTGAAATAAAAAAAGCTTCAAATGAATTTGAACCGGTTGCGTTTTTTTGTAAAAAGAAAATACCGAGAGCTGAATTCGGGTAATGGTAAATTGGACTTGTACACAGCACCTGTCGCTATAAACCTGACGTTTTTGCTTGAAACATTCAGTGTCTTGCAAATCTATGACGATCATCATTTAGGCTCAATTTTATGACAGAGAGGACTTAATAGAAAACATTCTTAATACATAATTAAAAAATATACTTACTATATATTTTATCTGGTATCACACACATTATGAAACGTGTTAAAATTCATTATAAAATTGATTGGCAATACTGCACAAGTGCATAAGTAATCTAATCTCGTTCCTTAAGCGACCTGCTGGCATCGCAAATTCAGAAGCACCACCATTCACACAAATTAAATAACTTTACGTTGCTATTTTGTTTGTGACATCGACAACAACCGCAAACATGTTCTAACACGCTAGGGTTACCTAAAGCGTAATGCAACATTCATAAGAAGGTAGGAAAGTAGGAAAGTAGGAATACTAAGATCCAGAAGCGTTATTCAGAATCCAGAATAACGAGTACTGACCGGCAAAGTATTCAGTCGAATTCCAAACACACAAATGTACTACCAGCCAAATGTATTATGCATAGGATTCAAAATACCGACTATTCGAATACCACCTAAGTGGGGATATTAGCAAGTGTTCGTATGATTAGTGGCGTTGCCCCGATGCCTGCCCAAAGCCTTTTAAATGATTTCCAGACAAAATAAAGCAGCAGAAAGATGCCAAACCAAAACTAGCCTCACCTTTGTTTTCCCAGAACACACACACTTTTATGGATGCTATGTGTGTCTCGTCGAATACAAATGTATATAATAAATGAAAATGGTTTCCTCGAGGGTCATTGAATCCAAGCTTTTTACGTAAAATGTTGACGCAAAGTTATACTTCGTTGAAAGGTTTCGCTTTTTATGAGTATTCATGTAAAATAGGATGCAACTAACTACAAAACTATTTATTCAGAACACGTTAGGAAAACACTAGTCAAGATCATCTCGGTCTGCATAAAGAGTTCATGAATTACTAGTTGTCCAGTGAATATGTCTACCGAGGAATTAGGTCTCTGCAATCTTGTGGTTGTAAAAGTCTGACAAAACTACAGAATTTTAGTTCTGACGCTATATATTATGAAAAACCATGTTACGAAAAAGGATGTTGTTGCATTTCCATATAAGTTTACTACTATACCAATAACAAAAACAAGAAAAATGCTCAAATCTGGTTTTTTTGGCGTTTGAGAGGCTCCCCATCATTTTCAGAAAAAAACTATGTAGGAGTTGGAATTAGAAGTTGGGAGAAGGGGTAAGAAGGTTGTAAATGTTGCATCTTTGGTCAGCGAAAGATGTTTTATTATTCAGTGATATTATCCACCTGTTAGCCATAATATCATATAAATTTCGCATAACTTTTACGTTTGTGACTGGTAATACCAGCTGTCCAGAAATACGCAACATCCTTTACCAGCGGAGGGTCTCATCCAAACTCAGCAACGCCGACGCTGCTATAGGCAGTAGCCGGAGACGATTATTTAAAAAAAAAATAAATCAATAATCCAATTATAAAATTCATTCTATGACATCACCTCATGTGAGGTTTCCCTTTCCGGCCAATAGTGAAAATACCAGAAAGAACTAAAGTTGGCTCAGGACACTATATTATAAAGGATCAGCCTAATAAGAAAAATATAGTTTTTATTTGGACTTCCGACAGCTACTTAACTACATTTAAGTACGTCTTATCTGATCCACTTTGCTTGTCAAATTCCTGTTTGGCCTCGTTTGTTATTAAGGTTCCTGCTCGGTCCCCTAGGACCTTCAGGTTTATTACCAATGTCTCTCGGTTCACGCCGTTTGCAACAAGGTCGACTCTTAAATTAATAATATTACCTCCTCGCCTTGATATATCCTCGCAATTTCTTCAAAACATGCACAGGTTAAGATTGTACCAACATGTGCAATGGGTTGTTTTATCAGAAATTTTTTAATTTCAACACTTCCGTGACTGCCTATTCAAAGTCCGTAATTTAGTTTTTTGTAAATCAACAGTTTTTTCACTGATATCCGTTCTACTGGTTTATGATTTTTAGAGCCGCAAATAATCGAGATAGAGGATACAGAATACCATACATGCTACATATTCCATTCATCCATATACTAAGTGACATATAAATCTGAACACTCAGTTTAAATGGTTTTATTTTAAAAAAAAATTGTATTAGTACTTAATGAAGCATAATAAGTAAATGATAAAAATTTCAAAATGATTGCACTGCTTTAAAGCCCTTTGACCTTTAATAATGTATGGATGCACCCTGATGTGCTACGCATTCTCCAACGCGTCTAGGCATGCTTCTGATCAGGCGGTCAATGTCCTCCTGTGGTATCTCATTCCAGGCAACCACCAACTCCTCTCGAAGTGCTTCTAGAGTCTGAGAGGACGTTGCAAATTGAGCAATCTCCTACCCATCATATCCCACACGTGCTCAATTGGGGATAAGTCGGGAGATCTTGGTGGCCATGGTAACAATGTAACATCATTATGTTGAAAGAAGTCTATTGTGACTCTTGCAACATGTGGTCGGGCATTATCTTGTTGGGAAGTTGGATCTGCCAGGGTGTCAAGATAGGGTAAAATTAAAGGTGACCTGGAACCATAAGCTATAGCACCCCAAACCATAACTCCAACAGTGTGATGAACATGTATTTCAACAAAAAACTGTGGATTCCTCCTTTCACCACGTCGCCTTCTAACCCTGGCACGACCATCGTGCATGCCTAAACAAAATCGAGACTCATCACTAAAGACAATACTGTTCCATTCCTGATCCCAGAGTGACCGTTGTCTGCACCACTCAAGGCGATTACGTCGGTGTTCTCGAGTTAAAGGGAGGACCCAGTGTGGCCGGTATGAAAACAAGCCAAAACTTCTCATTCGTCGGTAAACACTTCGCATGCCAATAGGTCTTCCGTGTTCTGCAAACCATTCATTTGCAATGGACCTGGTAGTGGAGAAACGGTCCCTTAAGGCCAATAATCTTAGGCGGCCATCTTCACGGTCTGTTGTTCTACGGCGGCGTCCAGTGCCCCTTGCTCTTTGCGTACGGCCTTCTCGAAGCCATGCCGGACAACACCTAACCACAGTGTCTACACTTCTTTGCACTCTAACTGCAATTGTCCGAAAAGAAAGTCCAGCTTCCCGAAGTCCCACTATACGGCCCCTATCAAACTCGACGAAATCGTACAGGTCTCCGTACTCTAGGCATCGTAACTGATCGTAAAGGATGTCAAGAACCAAAATCCGCCAACGTTGATTCTTTACTGCGGCTTGTTATTTACAGTAAGATAAATACATTCACCAACTTTTATTAAAATAAAACTATTTATGTCACTTAGTATAATTTCGTGGGAAGCAGGGAGTCAATCTACTTGACGCCATTTTTTTTTGAATATACTTCTATTGTACACTCTTGAATATAGAGAGGATCAGATATCCCTTATTCCCCGTTCACGCGACGTCGTTGCGCAAGAAGTAAAAACCATTACGTATTATTGAACATGAAATCCCGCATTACCATAATCGTGAGATATGAAATGAAAGTCCGCATATAATTTATGAACCGTTCAAACACCTTCCTAATTAGGGCAAGCACATGAGGCCACGAACGTCGCGTTTGTCGTCTAACGTGACTCTATCTGGAAATATTATGTTTCACATAAAACTAATTTTATAGTATAGAGATCTCGAAGCCAAAGGCGGATCTTAGGTTACCAGATATAAACAATTTTATTATATTACCGAAAGATTGGGAACTTCAAACAGATAGCAACATAGAAAGACCGCACTGGTATCTTTATATCGCCGCGCGTTGTACACGATCTCCAAGATGCTGCGGCTGGGCACCGTCGACGTTGCTGAATTCGGATCGGACCCTGTGCAGGTAAAGGGTATAGCGTGTTGCTAGGTAGCTGGTATTGCTGGAGTCACAGACACCCTACCACATACAATCCCAACCCCCCATGTTCAAGCCCTACAAAAATGTTTCTGAAAATGATCAGGAGCGTCTGAAACGCCAAAAAGTTTAAGCGACTTTTATTTTTTTCGTTTTTGTCTCTAACTCATCCGTCGCTGGACGGATCTTAAAAAACTAGAAAAACAAACATTTAGTTTAACAAGATCTAAAGCAGCGTCATGTTTTTACATGATCAGTTCAGTAATCTGTGGCACTTGGAGACAAAGTAAATGTTTCACATGTTACATTTGACCTTTCGTTGGTGCAGTCAATCACTCGAAATGTGGCTTCAAAAAGCTATAGGTACCGCTTCAACACAATGCTATTGTGGAAATAAAAAGAAAAATTAAAATTAGCTACGTGTTCCCAAGACTTTCTAACCAGCTCGCAACATAACGACATCCATCTTTCACAGTACGTAACCCCGACAACATACACGCAAGTTGGGTTTGTAAAAAATCCGAGCCCATCCCATAATACGCCATGTCGTGTCATGCACCTAGATGAGAAAGTAGCCAAATCGAGAAGGTAACCTTTTCACAAGCCCCCATCAATCAAACCTTAGTTAAATCGCAATGATAAATTCGCGTCGGCTGAAATGCATTGCACAAATGCAATGACAGTTGCGTAATGTATAACGTACCTACGGCTTTTGTCACGCTGCGGGATTATCCGATTGCTGCATACAAGGTACTCAACAGAGGCGGTTGGAAGAAGAACGATTCGTATCGTCGCCCTTTCGATAAGCAATTTTTTAATGTATCTAGTTTATCGGAAAGTTGAATAACCTTGAAGAAAATGTAATCGTTTCGAGCTCTATAATATATAGTAGTTACATCGAGAGGACAAACTGCATGGAAAGCCTTTATAATCCGCTATGCGGCCGCTTTGTCCTTGGGAGTCATCTGCTATACTAGGGCAGCCGATTGTAAATTTTATATTACATCGAGTACTGATGTGATACGGTAAACACTTGCCGGGTCTGCCGTTTAGTATCAAAATACGAAGGATTCCATTAGTCTTTAACATATATATATATAGGCAGCAGCGGTGGCCGCAGTAGTAATTACCATGAAGACGAGGACGACAACCACGAGGAGGCCGTGGAAGTCGCAGCCGAAATCATGAGGAGACGACCACCTGGCCAGGAGACGGATCACCCCTCCAGTCCAGAGGAAATCGGTCTGATCATCCGCAGGTTGAAGGTCAGAAAGGCGCCGGGAAGGGATGGCATCAACAACAAGATGCTGAAGAACCTTCCCTCCAAAGTCATTGCTGCGCTCACCAACATCGCCAATGCCACTCTGAGACTTAACCACTTCCCGCGGCGGTGGCGGGAAGCCCAGATTATAATGCTCACCAAGCCAGGCAAGGACCGGAAGTTGCCCCATAACTACCGGCCCATCAGCCTGGTTTCCTCGATGGGCAAAGTAGTCGAAAAGGCTATCGCCGTTCGACTAGAGAAGCAGGCAGAAGAACTGGAACTTCTCCCCTCAGAGAAATTCGGCTTCAGATCCTCCCACAACACGGAACTCCAAGCGCTATGACTGACAGAAAACATCACCAGTGGCTTCAATCTCCAGGAGGCAACCGGCCTCGTCCTGCTGGACGTGGAACGAGCCTTCGATCGAGTTTGGCACGATGGACTCATCGCCAAAATGGAAGCCGCCGGAATCGATGCAAACATGTGCCAACTGATCCAGAGCTATCTAACACAAAGATGGTTCACGGTGAAGATTGGTACATGCCACTCAACAAGACGACAGCTGGAAGCAGGCGTGCCCCAGGGGTCAGCCTTAGCCCCCTGCTCTAGAACATCTACACTCACGACGTACCGAAGACAGCTGACACAATGCTGGCCCTATATGCAGACGACACTGCTATAGCCGCCAAGCATCGACGACCCGAGATCATCCTTAGGAGACTACAGGATGAACTGGACCACATCCAGGACTGGTGCGTGAAATGGAAAATCCGCATCAACGTCCAGAAGACGCAGGCAATCTTCATCCAACGAAGAAGGATTGCAAGACCTCTCGAAGCATCCATCTTCGGCGAACACATCCAGTGGAGTGACAAAGTCAAATATCTGGGGATCGTATTTGACAAGTCCCTCACCTAGAAAGACCACATAGAAGCTGTCATCGCAAAGACCAGAGCAGCCATGGCTCAACTCTACCCATTACTGGGTAGACACAGCCGGATGCCGCTAGAGACCAAGCTACGGCTGATCAAGGCCATCGCCAGACCTCAGCTCGCTTACGCCTCCGCGGTCTGGGGGTACGCTGCTCCCAGCTACCGCAAGCGACTTGCTGCTCTAGAGATAAAGCTACTCCGGATCGCCACCAGTGCACCATCCTACGTAAGAAACTCAACCTTGCGTAGAGACCTGCATTGGGACACCATTCACGAGTACATGAGGAAAAAAGCGGAGAAGACCTTCCAGAAAGCTCAGGACCACCCGAACGAGCAGCTACGATTCCTTATGGACTACGATCCGGACGAGAGGCCTCGCAACCGCAGAACCAGGTACCCTAGACCCAAGTCACAGTTGGCAGACGCTAACTGGAACCTTGACTAGGAGTACCCGCGGTTGCTCTCCCCTCCCCCCTCCACGGCGTGGATGCAGAGGACCAGGAACCACCGGGACCAGGACCCACCGGAATCAGGACCCACCAGGACCAGGACCAACCAGGACCAGGACCAACCAGGACCAGGACCCGCGACGACTAGCACCCACCAGGACCAGGACCCATCAGGACCAGGACCAGGAATAATATATAGGTAAGAGGACTTGATTTTTCGAAAACAAGAGTTTCAAGAGAACCTAGCAGACCCTCTATCGATGATCGCTTAACGACATCGATAGAATGTGCGAGGTAAAGGGAACCAACCCGGCGTTCCCAGAGACTGAAACACATGAGGAGACGTTGTAGCAGACCGCAGGTCACGCACAACACATGGCCTACCGAGACGCTGATGAGTCGGGCCACGCAGAGGTTAGGGTTTAGTGGGTATTAGGTGGTCTCCTCAAGACAACCTGGAGTCCCACACACGCCGTAGCTCGGGCTATGGTATGGTGCATAAACGCCCCCCTCACAAAAAAAAAAACAAAAAAAAAAAACGCAGTAGTAGACTCTTCGGTCTCCTGATCAGTCGCCGTGCGCTGTGTGGATCCGCATCCCGTCCCAAGAGAAACTTTTCTCTTGGCTATGGATGTTGTGATTGTCCGTATGTGGTAGACGGTCTCTGACTGTAGAACGCAGAGGTACCACTCGGCGGATCCCGTAGGCGGGGCCAGAATGTGTGCATGATGCATGCACACGTTATCCCTCGCCAGAGTCCGTGTGGCGTTCCCCCTTTCCCCTATAGCCCCACTCTACTCCGTGGGTGTCTAGGCCTCAGGTCTTCGTGATAGTTGGAGTATAAAAAAAAACGTTCCGATGTAATCAAAATTTTGCGGTCGGCTCTCGAACTATTACGGGTTTATAAATAAAAACAGCCACGTATGTCCTTGGCTACCGAGGCGGCGTTGCCAAGCTGCGATAAAATATTTATAAAACGCTACATTTATACTAAGCAGAATGGAGTTCAGCTCTTTGGTGGTTACGCCAAAAAGTTATAGGAAATAAAGATTATACGAATACTGCGAAGACCAAAACACCTGTAAGGCCACAACTATTAGCTAATGAAAGAGAAGTTTCGAACTATACCTCGCCAACTTTTCTTGTCTTCTGTTTGACACCTGGAACAGGCTGCCCTACGACGTTAATGCGTCCACAGTTAACGTTTTCAAGAATCGTTTTGACAGATGGGTGAACGGCGAACTCTAGTTTGCTTATGACATGATCTATATTTTTGCTTGGACTATACTGTTTGTGAAAATTTGGAATGACAGGACAGAAAAAATCCGGCAAACCTAGCCGTGAAGCTCCTGAGAATCCGGTTGTAAATTAATTAAAGTTGGTGATGTTTTACAATTTTAAGGATTTGCTTTCCCCCTCAAGAGCTTTGGCGGCGGGTATACTTTCATAAAAAGTTATCTCTTGCCGACGATCGGCCTCCCTGATAAAAACTCCCCAGCGGGCGCCCATTCATCTTCCGCCGCTCTTTCCAAGTGGGATCTCTTCCGTTCTCTTTGCAGATTCGTTTTTGCTTTTTCCCAAGAAGGTGAGCAATTTTTGCTTTTGGCAAAAAATACCATTGCTTAGATTTTTCGCCAGTGATCCTCTCAGGCCGAGGGAGTGTGAGGGGCGCGAAAGGTTAAGTACGTATTAAGTTTGAATAGACAATAATTACTCGACTCACATGCTCGTGTTCTTTCCTATGTCACGCAACAGCTCGTAAACATTTCTTCGATGGGATCTTTATTTACGTGCACTCACACAAGGCTCTTTCAAATGGTAACGAGCCGACCCCAGATAAAATAGGTTAATGTTCCCTTCTAGTTCCACACGAATACGAGGATACGGTCTTTAGTTCCAACAGATCCACGGCCGTATTTTGATCCGGGATCTCATGTATGAACCGCAAAGCGTCCGTAAATTTGGCAGGCTGGAGATACAACTTCCTCCTCTTTAACGTATGTCTTAGAAGTTTTGGCACATAAATCCATTGGCTTTAATTTTGACAAATACAAAATAATATCAAGTTGCCTTTGAAAACAAAAGTTTGTTTACGTACTTTACTGTTAGTAAACTTTTATTCAGAGGTCAGAGATATTGGTGAGAATAGCAAGGGATGAGGTTTCAATGGCAACAAGGAGACTGACTCGTCAATACAGATCTTCTAAGAGTACGAAATTGTTGGAATTGAGGTGG
This sequence comes from Acanthoscelides obtectus, assembly GCA_963669975.1. NCBI lineage: Eukaryota > Metazoa > Arthropoda > Insecta > Coleoptera > Chrysomelidae > Acanthoscelides > Acanthoscelides obtectus. Next base: position 11,819,080 of record CAVLJG010000005.1, read on the forward strand.
AATGGTCTTAAATATCGAAAGAGACTTGAGTGCCCCAAATACTCTCAAGCCTAGCTCCTTCGTATACCAAGAGTATGGATATGTCGTCACCTGAGGCTGGCACACTTTGACAATGGAAAAATCTTTATTTTAGATGACGAAAAGTATTCAACTAGCCCTGACAATGTTAGATACAAACAAAAAATGAAATTTGCAGATAAAATCCTTGTCTGGTGCGCAATTTCTAACAGGGGTGTATCCCAAACCTTTTCTGGGAAGGGTGAGGGGTTAAGCTTTGAATAGCCAGAGCTATATTGATAACTACTTTTCCAAAATGCTTCAGTTTGTCCAAGAACATCATACTAATGACCCTATCATGATTCGGCCAGACGTAGCATCATGCTATTACTCAAGAGATACCTAAAAGTGGCTTCGATGACACAACATACCTTTTATTCCCAACTTGCCGCAGGCTCGCCCAACAGAGGATTTTTGGGCTTTACTATCAAGAAAGGTTTATCATGGAGGCTGGGAAGCCCAAGATAAAGAACAATTAAGACGGCGAACTTACGAATAGCTGAGAGAAATTGATCTCAATTCCGTCCACTTCAAGTGCAATTGTCACGTTTTCTACAATACATTTTATTTATCTGTCTTCCAGTCTAACAAAGATTTTCAAAGGGGCGATTCATGTAATATCTAAAATTGCAATAGATATTTTAAAAACGGCAGTGGCGTAGAAAATAATTTTACTTTTTCTTTAAGGTGTAGGGGTAAAAATTCCCAATTTCTCCGCCACTGGTGTAATCTCTCTGAATCAACTTCATTATTGTATACTCGTGCCGTCAATTCGTAGGTCTGATAGAACATCGTTTCTATCTGAAACATAATGGTAGCGTTGTAATAAAAATATCAAAGTTGCTTGTACAGGGTGTTAATAAAGTATGTAGACAAACTTTAACCATCGAATCCTTGGTCAATTTGAAGACGAAATTTCTACATGAACATGGGTCCACAACGGTTTTGTTTTCAAGCTAGAGCATATTAGCATAAAGCGTGGAGGACTTAGGAGTCAGAATTGTCGAGTCATGTCTGACTATACAAAATACTCCGGGTATTTTCAGGAGAGTTCGTCAGTCAATGTGTTACAGGCTAGACGCCTGTGTTAAATTCGAAGGTGGCCACTTTGAACATTTATTGTAAAAAAACCTATTCGATATTTTCTATTGTTGTCGTTCTATTCGAATGTTACTGTTCAAAACTATTGACCTTCTAAATACAGTGGAATCCTCTTATAATGTACTTGCTTATAATGGAAACTCGTATACGTATATAACGGACACAATTTAAGAACCTATAGAGTTATAAACATGTCGAAAAGTGCGAAACCTGCATTCACTTTACACGAAAAGTTCATAGTAATTAGTGAGCTTGAGCAGGATTCATCTCAGGCAAATATATGTGCTCGTATGGCTATAAAAAATCCACTGTGTCAAATATTTGGAAAAACCGTGACAAAATTAAAAATGACTGGAAATCAAATAGTCAAAAGAAAAAATGCGGCTATCGCTGCATCGATGATACGCTGTTTAAATGGTTTCAACAAAAGCGTGCTAATAATTTTCCAATAAGTGGATCTATGCTACAAATAAAGGTTGAAGAATTTGGGAAATTTGTTCCGGTTGGCTAGACAGGTTTAAGAAAAGACATAACATTGTTTCTGGAAAAATGTGTGGTGAGTCAGCTTCAGTTGACAAGAACGTTACCAATGACTGGATTTCTCAAGTTTCGCCTGTAATATCCAGTGATTATTCATATGATAACATATTCAATGCAGATATTTTATAGAATGCTACCAGATAAAACTCATAAATTAAAAGGTGAAACTTGCAATGGAGAGAAACTATCAAAAGAGCGAATAACTGTTATGATTTATGCTAACGCTTCTGGTACTCAAAAACGGAAACTATTGTGAATGAACAGAAATTCATTTTCTACTTTTTTTTTAAATTCAATGGCAATGCTTCAAAGAATGTATGACCTTTCAGGGAAATTTAAGAGTCCTAGGTGTTTAAAAAATGTTAAAACAATTCCGAAATTCCCATCGATTATGTTGGGATTAATAAAGCTTGGATGACTTCATCAGTTTTTGAATAATATTTAAAAAAGTGGGACGCTGAACTTGTTAAGAAAAATCGTAAAATTTTGCTCTTGGTCGATAACTGCTCCGCTCATCCAAATATTTTACCTTCAATTTTTCCCACCCAATGTGATATCAGTTCTGCAATCAATGGACCAGGGTGTCATTTGGTGTCTTAAACAAATATATCGGAAACATGTTGATGAAAATTATGGACTTCAAGAATATGTCAACATTACTAAGGCTAATTTAAGAATGAAGGCTTTCACTGAACGTAGCTTCTAAACACGCATCAAGGAGCATGAAAGAAAATGTCGACTGGGTCAAACTGATAAATCAGCGGTGGCCGAACACACACTTAAAGATGGCCACAATGTTCCGTTCGACCAAATTGAAGTCCTATTAACATCCACCCACTACTCAGCCCGAATGTACAGACAAGCAATTGAAATCTACAAATACACTGATAATTTCAATAGAAAAGAAAGGCTTTACAGACCCATGTTCATATGAACATTCAGTCTTCAAACTGACCAAAGATTCGATGGTTAAAGTTTGTCTACATACTTCATTAACACCCTGTATATCATTTTCATTCTGTGACGCGATACCGATATTCAATGGTAGAGTTCTCTTCCGTTATATACTAAGTGACATATAAATCCGAACACCCAGTTTAAATGGTTTTATTTTAATAAAAATTTTTATAAGTACTTAATGAAGCATAATAAGTAAATGATAAAAATTTCAAAATGATTGCACTGCTTTAAAGCCCTTTGACCTTTAATAATGTGTGGATGCACCCTGATGTGCTACGCATTCTCCAACGCGCCTAGGCATGCTTCTGATCAGGTGGTCAATGTCCTCCTGTGGTATCTCATTACAGGCAACCACCAACTCCTCTCGAAGTTCTTCTAGAGTCTGAGGAGGACGTTGCAAATTGAGCAATCTCCTACCCATCATATCCCAACGTGCTCAATTGGGGATAAGTCGGGAGATCTTGGTGGCCATGGTAACAATGTGACAATACTGTTCCATTCCTGATCCCAGAGTTACCGTTGTCTGCACCACTCAAGGCGATTACGTCGGTGTTCTCGAGTTAAAGGGAGGACCCAGTGTGGCCGGTATGAAAACAAGCCAAAACTTCTCATTCGTCGGTAAACACTTCGCATGCCAATAGGTCTTCCGTGTTCTGCAAACCATTCATTTGCAATGGACCTGGTAGTGGAGAAACGGCCCCTTAAGGCCAATAATCTTAGGCGGCGATCTTCACGGTCTGTTGTTCTACGGCGGCGTCCAGTGCCCCTTGCTCTTTGCGTGGGGCCTTCTCGAAGCCATGCCTGACAACACCTAACCACAGTGTCTACACTTCTTTGCACTCTAACTGCAATTGCCCGAAAAGAAAGTCCAGCTTCCCGAAGTCCCACTATACGGCTCCTATCAAACTCACTAAGTTGAGAAATCGTACAGGTCTCCGTACTCTAGGCATCGTAACCGATCGTAAAGGATGTCAAGAACCAAAATCCGCCAACGTTGATTCTTTACTGCGGCTGAAATATTCATTTTTAGAGCGTTAGTGAATTAAAAAAAAAGCAGTATAAAAACCGGAATGTCCAACCGATAAGGCTGAAAATTTTTTCACTTGTTATTTACAGTAAGATAAATACATTCACCAACTTTTATTAAAACAAAACCATTTAGACTGGGTGTTCGGATTTATATGTCACTTAGTATATAAGAGCCCCTTAGGTTTTTGCTGTTTCATTTAGGAATAGAATTGTTGAACGAGGGATCCTGGACTAGATACTGACTCTCAATAAATCCACGGCAATTCCTGAGTTCGTGTGGGTAGTCGATACGAGGCGTGAAATTGTTACAAAATTCTAATGGGAGTAGCGAGTATGGGATGGGTGACGAGTACAGACAACTAGCGTTTCTTGATCGTCCGTCAGTCGACACGACGTGAGTCTTCCGATGTTAATGGGCTTACCGTGAGAATACCGATCACCCGGAAGGAGCAGTTTTCATGGGAACCGAGCGATCTACAAGGTGGCCATCGGCCAAACTATAACGCTTGGTCCATATTTCTAAGGAAAATACTGATTTAGAAAGTTGATTTTTTGCCCATGAATTGTTTCTTCTACAACAAGGTTTCTTCGATCTCGGTCACAAAAAAATTTCGCCGCCACTAAAACGCATGATGAACTCTTCTTAAGTAATCGCCAAAGAGGCTACGGAAATATGGTCATTCTTCAAATATCACACGTGAAGCTTGTTAATCCCTGGGAAGCTTTGCAGATGGGTGGCTGACTTCCTCTCTGGCAGCAAGATATCCTCCTCTTCATCCCACAATGTCAACTCGGGTGTTCCCCAGGGATCGGTCATGGCTCCGACATTGTTCTTCCTACATATCGACCACCTTCTTTCATGTACGATCAATCCGATCCACAGCTTTGCTGGCAGCACTCTACATGCAGTAGTTCAGTGTGACAAGTCGATCATTGCCGATGAGCAACGACTTCCTCTTTGACGGGACACTTGGAGGTTTACCACTGCTTGCGTACGCAACAATCTGGTACAGTCTAATGCTTCCAAGACACAGTACGGTACCTTTACAAGCTAGAAGCGCCATAGCGCTCATCCGGGTTCGATGGATGGCCGAGTTCTACCAAAGAGCCGTCCATTTCGGCTTGTCGGAGTCCAGATCACCGAGGACTTAATTCGAACACATTTCGTCAAAAGCTAGGCTATTAATTCACGGCTAAGAAGTACTTTTCTCCACATAACCTCCTCCCCTGGTCAAGGCTCAGATAAGATCTAGCTCGAGTACTGCTCACATGTTTGGGGTGCTGCCGCTCCGATTACTGTACCCATGCTCGATGCTCTTCGAAGGAGGACTGTTCGCCTGATCTATTACTCTTATCTAATTCTTCATTCGTATAGACACGAGGCCGTTGGTTATCTATCCCTTTTCTAACGGTATGTCAACAGGTTTTGCTCCTCAGAGCTCTCCTCCATGTCGGCGCCGCGCGATATGCCTGTCAGACAAACCCGCCTGACTTCGCCTTCCCATCCCAACCGTGTCGAACTTCGTACATCCAGAACTGGCTGATATGACCGCTCCGTTGTCGCTAGATTACCGAGATTGTGGAATAATCTGCATGATGAGACTGTCCCAGTTTTAGTAACCTTAGGCAGTTCAAAAATCGACTGAACAAAGTTTCTTTAAGCTCCACATAGCAACCGCGGTGCCCTGGTATTTAGGCTTCTGTCTGCGCAGCTGGTTTGGTACGAAGAAACAATGAAAAGCTGTTCAAAATAACTAGGTACTTCCATCTAGAACGTTAGGTTATATTTGATTGCTTGGAAGTTTTAACTAGGTTAACCATATGAATCATTATCTCCCGACTTCCTCCTCTATCCAAAATTACTACTTTACGTAACTCTAGTTTTGATGAATGTCACAAAAAACTATGATCCAGCTGCATCTTCTAAATGGAGCAGTTTTCTAGAAATAGAAATAGAAACCTCAGAACTGGCCAGATAAAATCCCTGTGTTTGAGGTCACTTTTTCAATAAATTGCTACATTTCGTCTCAGAATCCTTTAGTGTACGACCGAAATTTCGGTCCAATTTTACCTTCTGCCGCAACCGAACTTTCCAACTGACCATTACCATATGGGAGGTTGGGAGGTAAGATAGGAGTGAATCTCCACGATAAACTCTTCTCAATCTTTACCAGTTTCTATTAGTAATAATAATAGCAGTTCATTATTAAAGACAAAAAAACAAACCCTATATATTATGTAATATTAAGACTTTGGTAATGGAAACTAGAGCAGTGCTAGATTTTACTCTTAAAAAACAAAATAATGTATTTTTGTTCCCAACATTTTGTAAAAAAAAAACAAAACAAAATAACTGCGGGTTCCACGAAAACTATTACGTTAGTTTAGACCAGAGTTCCCCAAACTTTTTTGTGTCGTAGACCACTTGCCATGTTTTTCCGTGTTGGGTAGACCCCCTACTTACCTGATATTGATTTCCTGTAAATTTCTAACTGTAGTGAAGTAAAAACACATGTTTATTTATACATTTATTAACTGAATTTAAATTAAAACTACTCAAAATAAAATTTTGTATCTGTTATGTAAAATATACGTAACATTAAATAAACAGATGTCTGACCAATAAGTGCCCGCATTGAAAAAAAAAAGCGGGATAAAATAAAAAAAGTGAAAAATAATAAAAAAAAAGTGTTTTACTTAAAATAGTACAATAAGCGAGTTCGTTTATTAATTATAACATAAACGTATGTTCTACAATAATTTCACTGTTAGTTTGATTAAATTCCGCTTCTTATACGTTTAAGTTATCTAAAAATAGGCAAAAAACTAAGGAATTTTAGTATGTACCTATCCTTGAATTTTCAGAATAATTAAAAAAAATTTTCTATAAAGGGGGTTCTTTAAAAAAATCAATGCGGGCACTTATTCAATAAACATAAAATAAACTATAATAAACTATAAATACAATAACATAAGCAATAAGTCAATATTTTTAGTGAGAAGGATGAACCTGATGCTTTAATAATAAATTATCAACATTTGGCGTCAATTTTGTAAGGGTTAATCTCAAATCTCCTCGGCTAATGATGTCCAGTCTGTTTCTTTTTTTCGTTAGGAGATTGGTAACAGCGCTGAACCCCCTTTACACTAGGTATGACGATGGAAAGGAAATTAAAAATTTCCTCGCTATATTCCATAATACGGGTATGTTGTTTTGCAGCCAGAATTAATGATATCCGTTTTTACACTGAACCTTAAGTTCTTCGTTTGTACTTAGTTCAGTCAGTTCCTGTTGTATTATGACATTCGTTTCTTCTATGTCACCATATGGATTAATTATCCACGGTGGTATTACCATAGTCAAAATATCCTCAAACCTAGATTCAAAATCTGAATAGAGGGCATTTAAATGTTGAACGTAAGTTGAAACGTCGTCTTCCTGGCAGCTTGTCTGTGACAAATTGGGGAACTGAGAAAATTCGCCCCGTTCAATATTTTGCTTCATTAGTTTAACTCTGGCAAGAAACGCTGATAAGATGGACTTTGTTTTAATCAAATTTAAACTGTCGCCTTGTAATTGGAGATTAACCATATTAAATTTTGTAAACAAATCTGTTAAATAGGCGATGTCTGTTTTCCTCTTCATTAAATTTCCTTTTAAAATTTTATCTTTAGTATCCAGAAATTCTAAAATAGTCTCAAAAAGTGCAAAAAATCTTGTCAAACATGAGCCTTTCGACAGGCAGCGTACTTTAGTGTGAAGGAGTAATTGATGAAAGTGTTCGTCGTTTTCTTCAAACAACTGCGCAAATAACCGCGTATTCAACGCGTTGCTTCGGATTCGGTTTACTCCATCAATGAATGTTTAGCAACTAAATGTTGTCGATGGATGACGCAATGTATTGCTAACACCCCTGACACATTTTGTTTTAAATATCTTATAAATCCACGATAACGTCCAATCATGGCAGGTGCTCCATCTGTAGCTACTGATATTATATTTAATAAAGGAATTGCTTTTTCAATGAAGTAATCCTTCAAAACATGAAATATTGATTCACCTTTAGTCGGTTATCAAAGTTCTTGCGAAGAGCAGTTCTTCGTAGATTTCTTGATTCATAATAAAACGAACATATGCCAATAATAATGCTGCATTATCAGGTAAAGTTGACTCGTCCAGTTGTATAGAGAAATGGGTCGTTTGCAAATAATTACATAAGAAGCTTAAGGGAATTCTTTTAATGATATCAGATGCAGGTTTGTGTAAAACAGTTTTTAAAACCTCTTCAACGGCTGGCAAAATTAACTTCTCTCCGATAGTATGCGGTTTTCCGGATTTTGTCTATATTTCTTTTTAGATTCGGACATGGCATCAGTCATCTGTGGGCAAAATTAAATTATTTAAATAAGACAGAAAATCCAACAGCTGTATATTAAAAATATTTTTTGATTTTTCCGAAAACATTCCATAATTCGAACATCTTCTTGCAACAATTAGCTCGAATTACGGATATTGTACTGTAATTATATTACCGATTGCTAAAACTTTCAAAAAGAAATTATTGAGGAGTACTCGTGTAATTTTGCATGATTGAATATTTAACTACTAATAACTAAAGTCATGATTGGCGTAATTTATCTATCTTTGCTAACTACGAGTACAAAACTAAAATTTAATAAAAAATAATGTACTTACTTTTCTCCAGCACTCTCAAACAAAATAACACTGACTCACTATAATTTGTGTGTTATATTATCTGTTTATATTTTTTAAAATATTTTCTTAGCACTTTCCTTTTCAAGATTCAGGAAACGAATAAACGTATTTGTCCGACATTCGTATTTATAGAGTGACGAATTGAACAAGTCAGTGCAAGGTAGCGAAGCTCTGAGACTGCGACTCTCAGGTTTTTACAAGTTCAAAATGTATTGCGACCACAAAGCGAATACCAACATCCTACAACTTACACAATTTTATAAACATATATACATAATACATTTTTTACTTTTATAAATAATGTATATGTTTTGATATTATAAGATAGTATGATGTAAGTAAATAGGTACTATCAGTGTATGTGTTGAGATCCACTATCGTGGATCCCCATATTCATTTCATGGACCCCCAAATTTTTTTTCGCTGACGTAGACCCCTTGCAGGTTGTCATAGACCCCTAGGGGTCGATATAGACCACTTTGGGAATCAAGGGTTTAGACGGAAACTTAGTTTAATTTGAAGATTCCTATTACACAAGTACTTAAACCCCGTTAAACATTTTGGAAATTCTGTTTAACTGAAACGATCAGTTTTTGGAGTTGAAAGATTCTTTAATTCTAAATCAATCATTTAAAGGTCAAAAACAAAAACCATATCCAATAGATAAGCATCTAGTGCATTTTTATGGAAATTTTGTATGTACAGTTTTGAATATTGGTACGATCATAATTGAACAGTCTGATATTACCAAGACATGAATAACAACTTTTCAACATTTTCCCCCTGCAAATTTGGCCTTTGGTCTGAATAAATTTGTCCGAAAACATAAGAATGTAGTTTAGGTTTCGGTGGATTTTCTGTAGAAACCAAAACTCTGATTTTGGACAGAAAGTGGCCGAACTTCGGTCGGACTACGCCCATGTATCCTTTCCTGTCATGCACCCACGATCATCGTCCAGTTGTTCGACAACCCTTTGAAGGCCACCTGATTACACCCCAGCACTGCATAATGTCCGAGCAAAAAACGAAAGCGAAAAAAACTTTAAGCTGGAGAGAGACGAGACGAGGATGATCTATGGAAAGACAAAGAGGGTAATAAAGATAAAAGAAGGACCCTTGCTCGACACGCGTACGGCTTTAGATGAAATTTGCATTTAAATCAAGTGAGCCTGCCTGCCGACTACTGGGTAAAGCCACGGTGCGATCGCCAGTGCGTATTCTCTCTTGAATATTGGAGCACAGATATGGACTTGAGATCACCGTCTTGTTCAACATTTGGCGTATGTGAAATTACTTGGATCATATATAAAATCGAGATCTCTTTCAACTGCAGTACCTTCCGCACCAACGAATTGATCAACAGCCAAAAAATATCCTAAATAAAATCAATAAAATATTACTATTTTTAATGTGCTAAAACCGGAATGAAACTTATTTTTTCAATATTAGTTCAAGTTTTAGAGATACGGTAATTGTATGTGTTCCTGCTGTGACAGTGTTAATATACTGTAATTCACAAGAATGCACGTGCTACATTTTTATATTCGGCAAGGAGAGATGATGTAATCGGCATGATTGTGTTACGTTATACATACGTGTACATTATATTGTTTTATATTAGCCATTTTTTCCTCACTTGGCTGACAGCGTTCATGCAAGATGTCTCGAAAGTGTGTAAACAATCCAGATCAGTTTTGTTACGTGTGTGGTGATGTGACTTTTGCGTCTCAGAGACGGTCTATTACTCCACTAATAACAAAGGCATATCAGCTTTATTTCGGTTGTAAACTAGGTAATCAAGACAAACAGTGGGCACCCCACTTCTGCTGTTAATACATGTGCGTCAAGTCTGAGGAGCTGGTTAAATGGCAAAAAACGGTCTATCCGCTTTGCTGTCCCAATGGTTTGGAGAGAGCCTACAAATCATATTAATGATTGTTACTTTTGCATGGTACCTTGTGTTGGACAAGCCACAGGTATGTCCAAGAAAAAAAATCGGTTATTAACTACCCAAACATACCATCTGCGATGAGACCTGTGCCTCACAGTGACAAAAATCCTATTCCAAAACCCCCAGAATCCTACACTTGCGAATCAGAAAACGAATCAGATCATGGCGATCGAGTGATTCGTCAGGAAGAAGATATGCCATCAACGTCAAGAGATCCTGATTTTATACCGAGCACGTCATGCCACCAACCGCACAAAATAACACAGTCAGAATTAAATGATCTTGTAAGAGATTTAGAACTTCCAAAATGTAAGGCAGAGGTACTTGGATCAAGACTGCAGCAGTGGAACTTGTTAGAAGACGATGTTTCGGTATGTGTTTTTCGTAACCAATATGGAGAATAACTTGGTTTTCTGCAGGTACATTAACGGCTTACTGGCGACTTTAAATATAAACTATAACCCAGAAGAATGGAGATTGTTTATAGACAGTTCAACATTGAGTTTAAAGGCAGTGTTATTGCATATTGGAAATATTTTACCATCTCTTCCTGTAGGGTATGCAGTTCACATGAAAGAATCATATGACAATATGAAGTACCTATTGACATGCATAAAATACGATGAGCACCAATGGCACATTTGTGGCGATTTGAAAGTTGTTGCACTTTTACTTGGGCTGCAGCTAGGCTACACAAAGTTTTGCTGTTTTTTGTGTGAATGGGACAGTCGGGCAAAGGCACTTCATTACACCAGACAAAACTGGCCTGTTCGTCAATTCCTAGAGCCAGGTCAAAAAAATGTACAGCATATGCCATTAGTAGATTCGAAAAAAATTTTATTACCACCACTGCATATCAAGTTGGGCCTAATGAAAAACTCTGTCAAGGCATTAGATAGAGATGGGTCAGCTTTTCAATACCTGCGTCAGAAATTTCCAAGACTAAGTGAGGCAAAGGTTAAAGAAGGTATTTTTGATGGGCCACAGATTCGAAATATTTTGAAAGATACACAGTTTGAAAACACTCTAACAGGTATTGAAAAAACTGCTTGGAATGATTTCCGTCTGGTGGTCACTAATTTCTTGGGAAATAGAAAAGCTGACAACTATAAAACCCTTGTCAAAAATATGCTGTCATCGTATCAAAAGATGGGCTGTAATATGTCTCTTAAGATACATTTCCTACACTCACACCTGGACTTTTTTCCTGACAATTGCGGAGCCGTAAGTGATGAGCACGGCGAACGTTTTCATCAGGATATTTCAACAATGGAAAAAAGGTACCAGGGAAAGTGGAATCCTTCCATGCTTGCAGACTACTGTTGGGCTCTTGGTAGAGATGCTCCAGAAACGATCCATAAAAGAACAGCAAAAAGACAGCGCATATAGTGATTCTTATAAGTATATGAATCTTGTTACTTTTTTTAATATATCCTTAAAAATAAAAAGTTTTTTCTAAACAGCAACTAATTTTTTTATTTCATTGTCCTTTTTGGATTCAGCGCCCCAAAATTAACAAAGAAGTGCACTTTTCCCACAAGATACAATTAAAAAACTAAAAATTGTTGTCCAGTGTTATTTTAATCACCGTTATACACAGAATATGCAATAATTATAGTTCCATATAAGACAGTTCTGAAATTTATTTCAAACATATCAGTAAAATCTTAGCAAACTTCAGAGACTACTACTATTATGTTCATTCTATGTGGTACTTGTATGAACACTATTAGGTAAGTTATCATTATATGGTGCTGTACTTGGATTAGTCTGTTGGGCAGTTAATATTAGTATGTAAATAAATAAATGTCATCGATCCCATCAAGAGCGACAATATACTTAGTTGTTCCAGGTATGAGTATTGTTTATCAAAGGAAAGCCAGGTAAAGAGGGTCGAGACCATTTCGGTGCGTCGACGGGAGAAGACAGCTTAGGATCCATTCGTCAACGAGCAACGAGGCGATACGTTTGGTTTGACCCCCCAGAGTTTCCTAATTAATGAAATTCCTGATAATTTTCTTAATTCACGCATTTTAACGGTTTGTAACATCAGAAGTGGGATAGACTGACTTGTCTTTTCGGCATATGTGAGTTTTGATTTCGTGAGATTCTAAAATCATGTGTATTGTTTCGAAAAGTACCATGAAGAAATCAAATTGACTTTTTCGGAGTGCCATAGTGGTTTCAGTCGGAAAACGTGTACGCAAAAATGTTTTGCGAGACATGCAAAACAAGTGGCTTGGCGTAAAAGCGAAATGAACAATGAGATATCCAGCTCGATGTTTGACCTGAGCATTGAGCAAACCTACTTTCTATATAAGTATTGATTTCGCGAAACATTGAAATTTTTCCTGAATCCGCCCCTGTGCGAACGCGCACATATGCACCGTTCCTTGCACACATCAATCGTGCGTGTGCGTGTGCACGGTGCATTGTCGTGGACAATAACAAATGAATCATCTCCCGATAAACGGATCAAGTAACACACTTGCCTCTCTACCCTCTCCCCGGTTCCCTACCATCCCTTGCCCTCTTCTTTGCCTTTGCAGACTCCGAGGGGGTGGTTGAAGGTTGAGGTAGTGGAAAAAGGGCGCAAGCACGAGCGTCCCAACCTTACGATTTTTTGCGGTGCATTCATATTCTTGGACAAAACTCAACTAAAACTGCGCAGCGCCTCATGTTTTGAGACAAGTAGAGACTGCGGACACGTACAAGGGTAAGGATGTTTTGGTTATCATATTGGAAATCACTATATTCCAAAGTCCAAAATTGAAGCTAAATGAAGCTAGCACCATCTGCGAATCAGTAGCATAACACAACAATGAAGTAAGAAATCTACGTATACTTTGAAAAGGGTTAGAGTCCTTGGTTCCAGTACTGTCTTATAGATGGCGATAGGTTCTTCAATCCCTTTTTAGCTGGGTATCTTCAGTTGGAATACCCAAATAAATTTATAATAGATGATACAGTAACAGAACCACTCTGACTCTTTTCATCATTAGCTGTTAAAGTTGAGAATGTAACGGTGTCTACCGGTGCACTGTTGGTGGTGGCTGGTATCCGGCCAACTGATTTGCTAGGAGAGATGCGCGCTCTGTAAAAAGGGTGCTGAAGCTAGAAAGCTGATCCCAGATACAAAAACTTGGATTGGCAAGGAAGCGGTGGGGTTAAATGATTAGACCGCACCGTTGTTCACAGGACATGGTTGTTTTGACAGCTTTCTGGAGAGGGGAGGAAAGGGAGTGTTCTAGAACTGCGTATATTGCAAAGACGAGGAGGATACTCCTAATCATCTACTTGAATGTGGTAGATTGGTTGCCTACCAGAAGCAGCTGGAACTGGCGCTCGGCAGGAGACTCACTGCTGACGATTTTGTCAGGCGTGTAAGCGAGGACAAATGGGTTGACATTCAACCAATAATGAGGTGGATAGTGCTCAGCAACGTGCGGGATAATAAGAACCGGTGCTTATGTATATGTACGACGACGGTAATAAGATGATTAAATACCTCGTGTATGAAAACTTAACAAAGTGCTATTTACTATGATGAAATGTTGCTAGCATATTACCGCGATGGAGATTTTTGGAAACCTTCGGGAAGGGAAAAAAACTCTTTTCAAAGTGGACTTCTAAATTCATTTTAGTGCTCTGCTTCTGTCTCATACACGGCGTAAGCATTTTTCAGATCGCTTTTTGGACGCCGGTATACAATACAGGGTGTCCGCAAAGTTGGGGTTTTCCTTTTCAGAAACAACTACCCTTGAAATAACAAAGGTAATGTGTAGTGAAACGAGGGCGACCAAGTAAAAAAAATAAAGGAAAAAGTACTCACTCTCCGGTTGACGAGAAAGGCTAAGTACGTCTCTGCCCGAAATCATACCGCTCCAACAGAAAATGAAATCAGCTGATGCGCTACCGAGCAGACGCAGGCAAACAAGGAAGGCAAAATGTTGCTTAAAAAGTCTAGGTATTGCATCCCGTCCAATCGATTTGGGAGAATAAATGGTCCAATGAGCATACCGTTCACCATGCCAGCCCAAGCATTCACCGAAAATGTTTGTTGAAAATGTGCCCGACGGACAGCGTGCGGATTTTCTACTGACCAAACATGAGTGTTGCGAAAGTTATTCACCCCATTACGCGTGAACGTAGATTCGTCTATCACCAATATGCACTTCAAAAAGTCCGGATTATTGTCATGTTGATGCAACAACCATTCACAAAACCGCACTCTTGCTGGAAAATCGTCAGGTTGAAGGGCTTGTACACGTTGGACCTGAAACAGATACAGCCCCTCTTCACGCAGCGTTTGCCACTCTTTAGTTTTTGATACTTGTACTTCTCTAGCCACGTCTCTAGTGCTTGTTGAGGGATTGAAGGTTGCATACTGACCTGACACACTGACCCCGACCCAGTTCTGTCGTCGGGTTGAGCTAGTGTCCTAGTACCAGTCGGGGATGTCGCGAGTCGCGGCTACAGGACGGTATTCAGATATTTTTGATGTTGCAGAGCCCTTTATCTCGGTTCCATTAAGACATTGGTGTATATGCTACTAAGAAAAATTGCTTATGTTTTCAAGATCTACACGTCGTGTAAAGGAAAACCCCAACTTTGCGGACACCCTGTATATGGTTGCCTGTCTTCAGGTAGAATGCTTAGATCTACGGGAGATGAAAATGGAAATCTCTAGTTTAAAGGTTCAAAGTTTAGAGCCATATTGATGAAAAAGTTTAAAAAATTCTAGGGCATCTGCCTAGATAAAAAATAATTTGAGGTCAGTTTCTTGTTGAGGCTAAAAATTAAACCAGTGTACGTTGTTCAATTTCAGACACAGTAGACGGAAATAGAAATTTTGCATTGTTAAATTTGAAGATTAAAGGACTATTGACAAGCATTTTCAAGTCTTCTTGCGTACCTGCAATCGAGAGGAAAACCCGTTCGTAGATCATGCGGATCCCAAGGACAGTACCTCCTACGGTTGAACCAGAATATAAAACATCTCTAGTGAACGGAAAATACATTTAGGGTCTACCCGTCGTTGCTTTTCGCCATGGTTCAAAGTACTTTAGCCTTTAAGTCATATTTACTACATAAATCAATGTCTGTTATCAGTCTCTGAAGTCTGACGGTCAAGAAGCTAGACAATGTCTAGGGAAAATTCATTAGGGGAGTAGCTCTATGTCAATTCAATTCATCTATTAATCCAAAAAGATCTTGGATAAGTCACCATAACCATATATCACATAGTGCATAAGGAACACGTAAAAATGGGCATGTAAAACATTATGTTACAAATTTTCACATACGTTCTGGAGAGCACTCTTGAGTCTTTTTTCATTAAGGCATCTTATAGATTTTGGCAATGAATTGAGAATGTAAAAGATACTTTGTTCATTTTCTAGATGTATAATGCATAATTGATCTGAACTGTTGCAGGTCCTAATTTGAGAGCTATGGATGTCAATTTTATTTCATGTAGTTTTGTGTTGCAAATAGCGCAGATTTATATAATGTAAAGGGATGGTAGAGTTAAAATGTTTTTTGAACTAGACTCTCCAAATTTCATATTGAATATCAACCGAATTATCCTATTCTGTGTTTAAAAAATTCTTTTGCTGATAGCGACTTTCCTCATATTATAACGCGATATGATATTTCCGGGTAAAATAGATGTACACCCGATCATCCCGTACCGCCTATGTGCTTCGGGTATAGGAGTTGGGGGTGTAAGGGGTGGGAAAAAGGCCGACCCTTAATTAAAGCAACAAATTCTCCCTTCGCGGGCACGCTGCACGTTCAGAGCAGTCTCGTGGGAGCAAGCGGGAGCTAACGATGCCCGCCGAGCCGATACAAGGGTGGTGGGGGTAAAATGCGCAATGTCGCCTTTGCTAATTTTGGAAGCCCTGCGCACAGATTGTCAGTGTCTTTCTATGTATTGGAGATAAAAATACCGTTTTGGCTTTAACACTTCATAGCAGTTTGATTAAATTACTATCCACCATCAACAACAGACCACAAAAGGAACTAGACAAACTAATTAGCTCCTCCTTCTACTTTTTTATACACGCCCAGAAGCCCGTGTTTTGGAAGCATTGAACTGTACAAGATTGTTGCGTCGCCAAGCAGTGATAGCCTCCATCCAGGTCTCTTGTCAGAGAGGAAGTCGTCGCTAGTGTTCTTCTTTCCAGCTCAGCGGCAGAGATAGGCTTGTCACTCTGGATTCCTGCATGTAGAGTGCTGTCATCAGCGAAGCATGAAAGGAGGTCGTTGATATGTAAGAGAAACAGTGTCGGAACCAAGACCCGATCCCTGGGGAACACCCGCGTTGACGTTGTCGGATGAAGAGGAGAACCCAATATCTTGCGGCCAGAGATAAAGTCAGCCACCCATCTGCAAAGCTTTTCTGGAAGGCCATGGGATGTAAGTTTGCTTAAGAGGGCAGCGTGCCACAGCTTATCGAACGCTTTCGTGATGTCAAGAACAACGACATGAGCCTCGCCATAAGACTGGATGAGTTTACTCCACAATTGCGTTCTTTTCAATCTGCTTGGCCCGCGTCCAGAAAGACCGACTGCCATTGCGCTGCGACATTACCCTGTGCCTAACTTTTATATCGAGCTGGCTTTTGGCATTGCGAACCTCTTCGTTATATTTGTTTCTGGACTCGACGTCGGCTTGTCTGTTCTCTACAGTGGGTTTTTGTAAGAAGGTTCTGCGTGCCGTGATCTTCTGCTGGCGAGCAGTGTCACACCATTTGTTAAACCAGCCGTTGGACCCTGGTTTAGAAATTTTCACTGTGTGAGGGATGTATTCCTCCATTCCGACGTAGATAATTTCGGTTATCGTACAGGAAAGGAGGTCGTTTATATCTAAGAGGAACCGTGACGGAGCCAAGACAGATCCCTGGAGAACACTCGCGTTGACGTTGTGGGATTCGAAATTTCAAACTTTCAGAACTCGAGTACTATTAAGCACAAAAAGCTTTATTTGTCAATGCCACAGTTTCGATTGAATGCTGAAAATTATGTGACATACGAGGATCGATTCAAATAAAATAGACAAGGGTGTTTGATTTTAGCACATTAGCCCAGTCGAATGGTAATTTCACCTTGCAAAATGTACCGCATTTGGGTTTCTTAGAGAATAATCTGGAGACTGGAATTACTTTTTCTTGGCGTTGCTATAAGAGCTCTTTACTGGAGAAGGATTCATCTACTGGCAGTGTATATTTAGAACCAATATTGTGCATATTTGAGACATTGAGAGCGGTATCGTTAGTCGTTCGCAATTGTAGGACGTCTTTATGGCCTGCTTGATTTTCATAGTCTTTTCTCTTGGGGTATTTCGAGATTTCTACTGTTCCGTCTTAGCGTCAACCTGAAATATAACTTCATACCCCTGCCTTTCTGGACAGGAAACATTATGAAAATCAAGGAGGCCATAAAGGCGTCCTAAAATTGTAGGAACGACTGACACTACGGCTCTAAAAGCACTGTATCTAAGGTCTTACGTAACTTTGCTATAACGGCAGATCTTGGAGCCTATCATAGACAGATGACACAAAAATTATAGCAGATGGCAAGGTACTCCTCAGTTGTCCGATTACACGTTTGATTCTTATAAACTGACGTAACCGCCTTAACCACTAATACAGATTTCGTCGTATCCCCCTGTGTGCATGCAATAACCTACAGGCAAACTCAACAACCCTCCAAAACGTGTACAACGCCCAAAAATCGAGTTATAACCCCATTAACTTCCCACCATTGCGCGATATGAGTCACACTCCTATCCGCCGATTTCAAAAATTTGACCCACTAAACGATCCGGGTGATTTGATAATAGTGTTTCAAATTGGGAACTGGGGTGGCAGATCACCCTCTTGTTTTACAGAACCGATGCGCTGACAATAGTGAGAGCACCCCTCTAACCTACATCCAGGGAAGGGTGCGTCCGACCCCGGTAGATTGATTTTTGTTTGCCATAATGATGGAGCGCAGGGAGAATATGGAAATTTTCGCGTGGTTCCATGCGTCCCTTATTAATCCTCATATAATTGCGTTTTTTGTCTGCTTAGTGGAAAAAATAACAGGAGATAATAATCTCGCAACAATATTTCAGGCTGGAGTAATGGCCATACAAGTCTGTGTAAAAGAGCTAATAAGGAATGAGACTGCAAATCTGTCGATCGCCGTCTGAGCAGGCAGTCATAAAGGCAAACATAATCTAAGCTAGTATGGGATTGCGTACTCTCAAAAATCTGGGAAAGAGAAATTACGCTGGGTACCAGGATATGAACAAAGGAAACGGCCTTATAGATCCAGAGTCTTTCTGTGGCGTGACGAAAACGCGCACTGAACAGTCCATGTGAAACTGAACCAAGAGAAATTCCCTAGAATGGTGGAACATCCAATTATGGCAGGCACAAGAGTTGTTCAAAGACTGCATTTGCAGACGACCTACTCGGATTTAATAGGAGGGAATGACGGCTATAGTCGAGCTCCTGACTGGGTGTGGCAGAAGAGGCTACATGCGGTTTCTGTAGAGATCATGAGGAAACCCCAATGTATCTTCTGTGTCACTACGTAGGCCTGGCAAGGCTACGGTTTCAGATACTGGGAACCAAAAATCCAACACCGGAAAGCTACATGCAAGGCCCTAGGCTATGGAATCTGATTGGAGGATCAAGGCTGGACACAGTGCTTTAGAAAGTGTACCATAGATCCATTTGGGACGCAATGACGTTAAGGCTAGCAAGTCCAACGCCTTTTCTGTAATCTGTTCCAGGGTTAAACAGAAAAAATGTAATAATTATACGTCTTTATTTATTTACAACAACATTGTAATGCAACTAAGGTAACACTTAAAGGGCGAAATATAGCGTCTGCTACTCATACACTTAACCATAAATGTCATTACCAGATGCTAATAATAATGAGATATTATTCACAAACATTTAAATTTTTAAAAATATATTATTACAATAAAGCGAAAACGAGTATACTAGCCAAAGCAAGATACACAAAAAATAGAAAAGCGAAAAGAATAGTAAAAAAGCATGAGTGTGTAATGAAGGTAGTGAAGTAATTGATGATTTCACTTTTTGTCGAAAAGCTGGTAATGAGTATTGTTTATACAATTTTGAAATTATACTAAGTGACATATAAATCCGAACACCCAGTTTAAATGGTTTTATTTTAATAAAATTTTGTATAAGTACTTAATGAAGTATAATAAGTAAATGATAAAAATTTCAAAATGATTGCACTGTTTTAAAGCCCTTTGACCTTTAATAATGTGTGGATGCACCCTGATGTGCTACGCATTCTCCAACGCGCCTAGGCATGCTTCTGATCAGGTGGTCAATGTCCTCCTGTGGTATCTCATTCCAGGCAACCGAAGTGCTTCTAGAGTCTGAGGAGGACGTTGCAAATTGAGCAATCTCCTACCCATCATATCCCACACGTGCTCAATTGGAGATAAGTCGGGAGATCTTGGTGGCCATGGTAACAATGTGACATCATTATGTTGAAAGAAGTCTATTGTGACTCTTGCAACATGTGGTCGGGCATTATCTTGTTGGAAAGTTTTATCTGCCAGGGTGTCAAGATAGGGTAAAAGATGTGGTTCTAGAACTTCGTGGATATAACGCTGCGCGTTCATGTTACCTCTGATGAAGATTAAAGGTGACCTGGAACCATAAGCTATAGCACCCCAAACCATAACTCTAACAGTGTGATGAACATGTCTTTCAACAAAAAACTGTGGATTCCTCCTTTCACCACGACGCCTTCTAACCCTGGCACGACCATCGTGCATGCCTAGACAAAATCGAGACTCGTCACTAAAGACAATACTGTTCCATTCCTGATCCCAGAGTGACCGTTGTCTGCACCACTCAAGGCGATTACGTCGGTGTTCTCGAGTTAAAGCGAGGACCCAGTGTGGCCCGTATGAAAACAAGCCAAAACTTCTTATTCGTCGGTAAACACTTCGCATGCCAATAGGTCTTCCGTGTTCTGCAAACCATTCATTTGCAATGGACCTGGTAGTGGAGAAACGGTCCCTTACGGCCAATAATCTTAGGCGGCAATCTTCACGGTCTGTTGTTCTACGGCGGCGTCCAGTGCCTCTTGCTCTTTGCGTACGGCCTTCCCGAAGCCATGCCTGACAACACCTAACCACAGTGTCTACACTTCTTTGCACTCTAACTGCAATTGCCCGAAAAGAAAGTCCAGCTTCCCGAAGTCCCACTATACGGCCCCTATCAAACTCACTAAGTTGACGAAATCGTACAGGTCTCCGTACTCTAGGCATCGTAACCGATCGTAAAGGATGTCAAGAACCAAAATCCGCCAACGTTGATTCTTTACTGCGGCTGAAATGTTCATTTTTAGAGCGTTAGTGAATTAAAAAAAAGCAGTATAAAAACCGGAATGTCCAACTGATAAGGCTGAACATTTTTTCACTTGTTATTTACAGTAAGATTAATACATTCACCAACTTTTATTAAAATAAAACCATTTAAACTGGGTGTTCGGATTTATATGTCACTTAGTATATATATGGTGGAAAAATTGTAGGAGATACTGCGATACTGAGGTATCCTGAAAATTTGATCTCCCAAGTGCTCTGGAATGAATATCATTATTAAATGAATTTTTTTTCGCAAGTAAGGCGGTTTAGACGCAAGTAAGAATTTATGCATCGATATTTAACCAAATCATTTATTCTCAACCAGTTGAGTATTGGATATTTTTCTGATACATGATCAAATTTGTAGAGCCCAATAATAAAACGAACACAATTATTATTGTTATTATAATTTCCAACTCGAGGGCTATAATTTTGTCTAAAGCCAGATTGGGTATAAGGGATTATTAAGTATTTTTCAAGATAAGTGGTTACTCGCAATAAATCGCTTTTTAGACAAAATCGGTAGCAAACTGTTAGGTCTTAGGGCGCTGATTTCTGCGGGTTTAAGGTTGTTGGAGATTGATACAATCAAAGCTTGTTTAGCAGATAACTCTATTATGGGTTCCCTCACATAAATCCATATTGGGCAACGAAATGGCGGACAGGGGCGCAAGATCAGCGGCGGACGCCAAAATGCAGACAATACAAAAGATTCCTGTTTCCGATATCAAGACATACTTCCACAACATGGCAATAGAACAGTTTAACAATAAATGGAGAAGCGGATCAGCGAAGCTTCTTGAAGTGAAATCTCGTCTTGGTTCCTGGCAGATCAACACTACAAATAGAAGGCACCAGGTTCTGCTGACCCGTCTTCGTCTGGGACACACCAGGGCCACACATGGTTACCTCATATCGGGAGATCCCGTACCTCTTTGTACAATTTGTGAAGTGTCCCTCACCGTTAAGCACATTTTAGTGGAGTGTCCCATGCTAGAATACCAAAGAGTGTCCTCCAACTTACGATCTAGCTTAATAGACATTATAGGCTCAGAATGTAACATAAACAATCTACTCTTATTTTTACAAGCCACCAACTATGCTCATAAAATTTAGTGTAACACTGTGTACTGCTCCGCCGCTAATGACCATCAGGCCGATGCGGCAATTGTATTTTTTTTTTATTGAATAAAAAAAAATCAAAGCTTGTTTACATGCTGTAGAAAAGTAGCTCTGCTCTAAACAATCATCTATCTGTCTGGTCTTTCGGTTTCTGATTATTTGAGAACTATACGCAATTGAGAAATGTGAAAAAACGTCTAGACCTACGCCCAAAATTTTTCTACTGGGACACTGGTCACCAAAAACTCCTCGAGTTGGCTGACAATTTTGACCCGTAACAAATCTGTGTTTTACCTATTCTGAAGCTATCGACCATGAGAATTGAGAGGCTTATATAAATGTGTGGCTATTAAATAAATTAATGACATGGTTACAAAACCTTCCGACAAGTTTTCAACACCATCCGCCCAACTGAACGTTAAAACAAGCCTAGTAAAATTCTACCTCCACTACTTTTATTTACTATGGTCAGTTAATCTAGCAATAAATTCATTTAATTGATGAATAAAAGCACCGTTTCCTGTATATTTTTACGAGATCGGAACTCGAAGTAATGGCCATGAAAAATTTTTGATGAAGATTTCATAATGTGAAGCTAATTAGCAATATTAATAGGATCATAGGAAATTTAATGGTGTGTGTTTTCTTGGTAATTTAATAATCTTTGTTAAAATGTGTTGTATTTTTGTGCAACCAGCGTGTCAAATGGCAAAAATGATAGGAATTTTGCACTTCATTCAGTTAGTTTCAGTAGTTTTTTATACACTGATCGTTTAATTCACATCTATTTATACGAAAACGTTTCGGCTACATCTGCGCAGCTCTTGTTTAACAATAAATAATAATTTTACGAGTATGAAGTTTTGGTTACAGACTCCTAGGCTAACATTTACAGCTTTCGTATTGATTTGACAAAATGTAAACAAATTTTTGGAAAATGTAAAAAGTTCAGAATTTTTACTTTTATTATTTTTGTTGCAGGTATGAACTGAATATACTCAAAAAACCTTCGGAGTCGTGAAACTGTAAGTAACGACGCTTTATTAAGAACGAAATAGGACTAAGTTGAAATAATGACTAAGGTATCTAGTAAAGAAAATAAAGTACATCTAGTCAAAGTGCAAAAAACTGACCCTCTGCGTATGTGATGTCTAGTTTTTCAAAGTCATCTAGCTTATATGATTTTTCCCGATATAATGATGTGACGACTTGATAATTTTACTTACCTAATTATTAATCTAGATGGTTTGCAAAGACGCATTAGCCTGATTCGAATGCATTCGACGATAGAGAATGGTTCGACACTATCCTAATTGGCAATTAATTCGATGTTGATTTGATGATGTGGCATTTTGTCGACTTACATACAGGGTGAGTTGTTATTGTGTGACTACGTGGTAACACATACATTTTTTTATTGGAATAACCTGGATATTTTAGTATATTTTGAAAAGCCTCTCCAAAATAGCAGGCTCGATATAGCACACTATAGGATTTTGATCGCTATCTCTGGAGCTAAGAAATATTTTGTCGGAAAAAAACCATCTTTGACTGATAATGTAAGTCAGTCACTTTTGCAGACAGAGTAGCAAACTTTCCATAGCTTCTCGTCATTAAACTATTTCTAAATATTGTGCATCTTCAATACAGTGTGTTGTTCACAAACACAAAGTGTATTTCTTCCCAAAGATTCAAATGCAATGCAGGTTTTATGACAATTTATTATCATGCAATAAAATGTACTATTGAATGCAGTAATTAATACAAATGATTATTGATTTATTTAGTTTACAAAAAACCTTACAAGCTGCCTATCTTGAGAAACAATTTTCGTGAGTTAGCTTTTTTGAAACGTTCACTTATGGTGATTCTGACACTTTCGCAAGAAAATTTGTTTCATTTTTGAGTTGTTTATCTTAGGACTTAGGATTATATGATACCAGCAAGACTCTTTCAACATAGAGCTGCGGTCAAATCACTGACCCAAAGGGTGTAAAGACTTCTTGTTAGAATTTTCAAAAACGACAATATTTTCAGAGCTGTAAAAATTTTCAATTTTTTTTATATATGCACGATTTTCGACATTTTTAAAACCACCTAAATTTTGAAAACTGATAGTTTTCTACACCTCCTTAAACGTTCGTCACGGCAGCGTTATCGGTTGTTAGAAATCGAAAGAGATGATTCGTCAAACAACACTCAATCATCAAAGAACGTCAATATACGAGACCCTAAATTTTGTACATTTCTGCAATTATGGTGATGCGGCATGCGGCAGACTTTGGTAATTCATGACTTTGAAATTTTCGAGAAAACACTCAAGTCTACATCTGAACAAAGCCGTACATTCGCTAAAAAAGTCAAGAGGAACTTTCAAAACGTGAGGTGCCAATTTTGACGCAATTAGTATATAACAAAATTAGCCATCAATATACAGCGTGTTTCAGTTTATTGTTGCATAACTTTAAGATTCGCTAGAACTTTTAAAATTAATGCATAAAGTCTATATAAGCATGGGTCGAAAAATGCGTGGCTTCCGAAATACAGGGTGTTTAAATTTACTTTCTAAAGTAGTTTTTTTTAAGTATTTCGAACAATATTTGATGTATAACAGTGAAAATTGGTATATAAGGGTTTTTTGGTACGATAAAACGAACCATGGGCATAGGTTTTACTGTAGCCGCTAGAGGGCGCTCTCTACTGTACCTGTAGTGTATTAAAATGACCGAAAATTTTTGCTTAGTACAATTTTTTGCTTTTTGAATATAAAAACTGATTCTTCGCACTTTTCAACATAAAAAAGCTCTCTTGTGAGTTTTCGTTATAGTTAGCCGTTTTTGAGATATTTCGATTTTTAAGGTTCGATGCATTTTTAATTATTTATGGGAAAATAATATTTTTTTTACATTTTCGATTTGGGCATTACAAGTAATTAAGATGATCGTTTAGATTGTGTTTTTAAACACAGCAATAATTCCTAACTCCAAATAAACACAAAAAAACAGAATATTAATTTGTTTAATTTTCCAATATTATTTTTAACAAATTAAATTAATTATTTACAACTAAAATGCTATCAGATAGTTAGGACAAACATACAAAATCTAAAGTAGTTGCTCGAAATATAAACCCAATTGCTCAGTACACAATTCACATCTACGGATGATCGAACATTATTCAAATAAGGCCTTATTTCATCACATGCATTCCTGATTCTGTCTATTAGCATATCTCTTGTGGTTACGGGAGTCTGGTAGACTTTTTCTTTTAGAAATCCCCACACAAAGAAATCTAATGGATTTAGGTCAGGGGATCGTGGAGGCCAGGCGACTGGTCCTCCACGGCCGATCCATCTTTCTGGATAATTTTCGTCCAGCCAGTTTCTAACTATTCTCGAATAATGAGCTGGATAACCATCAAGCTGGAACCAGGCCAATCTTTTTAAATCTAACATAATATCATTTCACATATTTGCATGTTCAGCCTTTAAAAATTCCAGGAAGGTCGCAGCATTTAACCTTGCAGGCAAAAGGTAGAGTCCAAATAGTCGATTACGGTAGATACCAATCCACACGTTCACACTAAATTCATGCTGAAAATTTCTTTCCCGAACTGCATGCGGATTTTCATGCAACCAAATATGTATGTTGATTATGAAAATTTACCACTCCACGTCTAGTGAAGCATGACTCATCGGTCCATAAAACGTTACTTAAAAACTCCCTATTGTTATCAGTTCTATCAAGAATCCACTGACAAAATGTGATTCTTCGTTCTCCGTCCCCTGGCTGTAGTCCTTGCACAGGTTGCAAATGGTAAGGACGTCTATGGTCATTTCTAAGAACACGGTGAACATGGCTTGCTGAAATTCCCAAGGCACCAGAAACTCTCCTAACACTTGTGGTCGGATCTCTATCAAACTCACGCAGAATCATACGGGTAAATCTGCGCTGACGAAAATTTATGTTTTGATCCCTTTGGAGATTTCCAAAACCATTTTCAATTATTTGGCGATGCACTCTTACAAATAGTGAGCGAGTTGGATGTCGTCTGTTTGGAAACTTTCGTGCGTATTCTCTGGCTGCTTCTGCTGCGTTTCCATTTACAAAGCCATACACAAAATGAATATCCGCTAACTCTTGATTGGAGAATAAAAATGGCATTTTTATAAAACTTACAAAAAAAACAAGTAAAAGAAACTAAATTTCGTGCATTCACAATTGCAAAAAAACGTTTCAGGTTTCAACAGACAACAAAACTAACTGTCAACTAATTGACGTTTAACCTTATTCTGCTTTCAATTTCAAAAATATTTGCAGGCACAGCCTACTGCTAAAAATTATCGAGATTCTGACTTTTTAACGTTATTTTCCCATAAATAATTAAAAATGCATCGAACCTTAAAAATCGAAATATCTCAAAAACGGCTAACTATAACGAAAACTCACAGGAGAGCCTTTTTATGTTGAAAAGTGCGAAGAATCAGTTTTTTTATTCAAAAAGCAAAAAATTTCACTAAGAAAAATTTTTCGGTCATTTTAATACACTACAGGTACAGTAGAGAGCGCCCTCTAGCGGCTACAGGAAAACCATGCCCATGGTTCGTTTTGTCGTAGCAAAAAACCCTTGTATACCAATTTTCACTGTTATACATCAAATATTGTTCGAAATATTTAAAAAAAACTATTTTAGAAAGTAAATTTAAACACCCTGTATTTCGGAAGCCACGCATTTTTCGACCCATGTTTATATAGACTTTATGCATTAATTTTAAAAGTTCTATCGAATCTTAAAGTTATGCAACAATAAATTGAAACACCCTGTATACCATTTTCGAGTAACAGATAAAAAAGGAAATGACATCAATTTTTATTCAAAGATATTTGAAAATAAAGCACTTTCATGAATCCTCCGGGTCCGGTCAATAAAATAATCTAAAAAACTTGTAATTCCAACTTTTTACGCCAGTTAATTTATATGGTCTTAGTAGCTGTGTATAATAAGCAGATTAAGTGCTTATCAGCAAAATTACAGGAAAATATCAAAAAGTTATTTCTCGGTAAACGCAATATAATCATCAAATCAAGTCGACGTGTAAACAAAAACAAAAGAATACACCTATCATCGGTAACTGTACAAGGTATTCTAGATTTTCATGTGATTAACGTCAGGGTTTTGGCGCCACGTCTGTCGAGTACCAGCAATTAATAACTCCTAATACTCGACTCCGTAATTTGTCCTAGTGATCGGATTAATTGGAAAAACAACATCGCAGAGACGGTTTTTAGGTTGTAAATCAAGACGGCTGTCTGGTCACGTCTGCATAACAGATGCCCGGAGGGCGAGATACGGTACTGATATGGGCGACGATGCAGACCGATCGACAGAGACGGATCAAGACGGAGATAATACAGTACCCAATATTATTATAACGACAGGTACATCGCTGGAGCTTTTATTATATCAGTTGTCACTATGGGGTCGGCCTCGTTGACAGGCTTCGCTTCCCCACAACTACTACTACATCCCAAATTGATATTATTGAACACTCTTTGCAAAACTGGAAATTTTCTCTTGTTCAACCCATTCTAAAAACGGATCTAAGACCGACACACTTACACCTACAGGCCTATAGCGCTACTTTCTGTTATAAGTAAGGTGATGGAGAGATGCAAAAAGCGCGAGCTTCACAACGTCAACACAGGTGCTCCGCAGGGATCGGTCCGACTACGTTATGGTAATAGTGATAGTTTATTGTTCTTTCCGACACATACGATGTATAGAACTCAACACAATAAATACATATCATTGCACTTGATGTAGCCCAGAAGCAAAGGCCATATTTCAGCCTGGATTCAATCTGTGCGTATAGACTGATAAGTTGACCTCCATTTAGAACTGTTCGTAAATTTCTATAAATATATGAATCTGAATTTAGAACTGACATCATTTACTTGCAATGTGCTTTGAAATTTAATTAGTCATCTAAATATTTGGTGCCGTCATGGAGCTTGATCTATTTGTCATTTAACCTGATATTCATGTCATCTAACTTCTTCTGTACATTTTGAAATTTTTCCACAGCAGTCTTCTCCGAGTTTAAAAATAATTGATTTTGTGCTAACGATTTTTCAAGATGCTTCAAAATACGTTATCGTGAGGAACTGAAATTATAATTGTGGCATCGTCTGCATACAATGTAAAATTTACTTGGCCAATGAACAGTTCACCTAGATTATTTACATATATATATATATATATATATATATATATATATATATATATATATAAATAAAAGAGGTCCTAATATCGATCCTTGGAGAACTGGCATATCAACGCATAAAGACCGGACTTGCTTTATTTCTGTGCCATAATTGTGTAATAAAGAAACATATTGTGACCTGTTTTCCAAAAAAGATTTGATCGATGTATCCTTTCCAACGGACAGTCTCGGGACCCTTTCGCACCAGCGGGCTGTGTACGATCTAGCTCTCTTCTATCGCAACGCCAATGAGCTCTCCTCCATGATGCCGCCGCGCGATGTGCCTGCCAGACAGGCCCGCCTGACTTCGCCCTACCCCCTAACCGTGTTGACTTCGTACATCAAGAACTGGCCAGTACGAGCGCTCCCTTGTCCTTAGGGTATCGAGAATGTGGAACCGTCTACAAGAGGGGGCCTTTCTCATTTGTAATAACCGTTTAGTTTTCGTAAAGTTTCTTTTCATAGCAGCCGCGAAGCCCTGGCATTTAAGCGTCTGCCTGCGCGGCTGCTTCTGGTTAAAAAAAGCTCTTTACAATACACAGGTGTCCCGCTTCATTGAATTACTTCTTGATAATCTAAAACTCTAAAACAATTTATGCAGTCTTTGCAAATGAGCACTTTTAATTAGTTTGCTCAGGTTTGTGCCTTAAATTTGTCGGCCTTGATGGGCAGAACTTTTCTTTATTACATACATGCTTTATGAAAGTTTATAACTTTATGACTGTACTGTGTACCGGTATACCAAGCGTTATTTAAATATTGATGCCAATACAAAATAGCTTTTGTAATTTATATAACGCTGCCAACCACAATTATTATACAGAGACTCATTCCAGAGATCTATCAACTACAAATACGTATAACGTATTCGCTTTTAAAATTAATTTCAAAACTTAACCAAAAATTCGGCCTGGATATGGCCTTTTGTGTTAAGAAATGATTTTATTATACTAAGTGACATATAAATCCGAACACCCAGTTTAAATGGTTTTATTTTAATAAAAGTTGGTGAATGTATTTATCTTACTGTAAATAACAAGTGAAAAAATTTTCAGCCTTATCAGTTGGACATTGCGGTTTTTATACTGCTTTTTTTTAATTCACTAACGCTCTAAAAATGAATACTTCAGCCGCAGTAAAGAATCAACGTTGGCGGATTTTGGTTCTTGACATCCTTTACGATCGGTTACGATGCCTAGAGTACGGAGACCTGTACGATTTCGTCAACTTAGTGAGTTTGATAGGGGCCGTATAGTGGGACTTCGGGAAGCTGGACTTTCTTTTTCGGGCAATTGCAGTTAGAGTGCAAAGAAGTGTAGACACTGTGGTTAGGTGTTGTCAGGCATCGCTTCGAGAAGGCCGTACGCAAAGAGCAAGTGGCACTGGACGCCGCCGTAGAACAACAGACCGTGAAGATCGCCGCCTAAGATTATTGGCCTTAAGGGACCGTTTCTCCACTACCAGGTCCATTGCAAATGAATGGTTTGCAGAACACGGAAGACCTATTGGCATGCGAAGTGTTTACCGACGAATGAGAAGTTTTGGCTTGTTTTCATACCGGCCACACTGGGTCCTCCCTTTAACTCGAGAACACCGACGTAATCGCCTTGAGTGGTGCAGACAACGGTCACTCTGGGATCAGAAATGGAACAGTATTGTCTTTAGTGACGAGTCTCGATTTTGTTTAGGCATGCACGATGGTCGTGCCAGGGTTAGAAGGCGACGTGGTGAAAGGAGGAATCCACAGTTTTTTGTTGAAAGACATGTTCATCACACTGTTGGAGTTATGGTTTGGGGTGCTATAGCTTATGGTTCCAGGTCACCTTTAATCTTCATCAGAGGTAACATGAACGCGCAGCGTTATATCCACGAAGTTCTAGAACCCCATCTTTTACCCTATCTTGACACCCTGGCAGATCCAACTTTCCTACAAGATAATGCCCGACCACATGTTGCAAGAGTCACAATAGACTTCTTTCAACATAATGATGTCACATTGTTACCATGGCCACCAAGATCTCCCGACTTATCCCCAATTGAGCACGTGTGGGATATGATGGGTAAGAGATTGCTCAATTTGCAACGTCCTCCTCAGACTCTAGAAGCACTTCGAGAGGAGTTGGAGGTTGCCTGGAATGAGATACCACAGTAGGACATTGACCACCTGATCAGAAGCATGCCTAGGCGCGTTGGAGAATGCGTAGCACATCAGGGTGCATCCACACATTATTAAAGGTCAAAGGGCTTTAAAGCAGTGCAATCATTTTGAAATTTTTATCATTTACTTATTATGCTTCATTACACAAAATTTTAATAAAATAAAACCATTTAAACTGGGTGTTCGGATTTATATATCACTTAGTATATAAGATACGGATGATGTTCTAGAATATAATATGGTACTTAGCCCAAAAAATTAAAATTTTGGATATTTTGATTTCCTGCAATAGTCACAATACATTTCACGTAGATCATCACAGCTACGGTTAATCTTGCTTTATCACACGCATTTTGTTTTACACTCATTTTGAACGAAATACCTCCGGAAGCATCAGCGTTTTGATTCTGGATGTTAACCAAAACAAACGCCATACTTTATTTTTTCTTGATTTTGCCTGGAGATGATGACCTTAGCGTCGAGTTCGACGTTATAGTAAACAAATGAATTGTCACCGAAATTAAATACTTATGTGCTTCGACAAACATCACCAAGCTGGCCGAAACGTTAGTAAATCTTCAGTTACAGCTATGGTTTATTGGGCGGCAAGGGAACATCGGAGAGATAACCACATGATAAGTTTCAGATGTTACATTAAATTTTCTCCGATCTCCTCGTACCGCCTCGTTGGTTCAACAAACCTACTGATTGTTGTCGATGGTGTGCAGCGGAAATGCCTTTTTCCGTCTGCCGTGTAGTTACGAGGTGCACCGTTAGAGGCCGCCGGCCGAGACAACCACAACCGCCGCCGATTCGCAATTTTTTTGCGACTCTTCGCTAGTAACGTGCCTTCGGAGATTAGAATCACTGTCGGTTTGTCGGTACGCCGCATGTGTGTGGAGAATCGGTAATAACTTTCGATTGTGTTGTAACGTTGCTGGCGAAAGAAAGAAGGTACATGTTGGAGCGTGCAGGATTTAACTGTTTTGTGGACATTCTCGATTTTGAAAGTTTTCTCATCAAAATTTCAATTGTTACTATCGGAATAAGTCAACGCAAAGCGTTATCTATAACACTAGAATCAATCACGAAGAGCGCATAGCTGCTGTTAGGTGGAACTGTTAGGGATCTCAGTTCACGTTTAATAGCCCAATCACTGCGTGACCGCTAGATGGCTGACGATTCTGACTGTAAATTAGCACGAAACAGTTGACCCTTTTTCTCAGTCTTCGACAAAACTAGTCGATATGCATTTGGAGTATATGTATATATTCACGGGGTCGGCAAAAGAGCCAAAGATGGCTTAGTGATTAGGCTTCGCCCCTTACGACTACTATTCCAAGATCTATCCGGGCGCCACTGGTACAACCGCGCCATAAAAATCTACCCACGACCCACACAACTATCCTCTCTCCCCCGCATCGGTTCTAACGCCCTACCAACGTTGGTGGTCCCGGGATTTTCATCCGCTAAAAGCTGCTGCTGAAGTTCTTTCCAACTTCAAAAGGGTTAGTTTCAGTTTACAGTTGTTGAGTTTTACTGCTTATATGTTTGTTTGGGAACGTTCTCTTATTTGCTTTCTTAAGCTGGT
The DNA here is from genome assembly GCA_963669975.1 of Acanthoscelides obtectus. Lineage (NCBI taxonomy): Eukaryota > Metazoa > Arthropoda > Insecta > Coleoptera > Chrysomelidae > Acanthoscelides > Acanthoscelides obtectus. Next base: position 11,850,984 of record CAVLJG010000005.1, read on the forward strand.
TCACAATGGCTGTATGAAGGTCGACCGTAGGTAAATTCAGAGATACCGAGAATTTGGACTGCTAAGTAAATAAGGAAAAAGTATGTTTATATAAAAAGATGATTTCACTTTCCTTGACAATAGGCGAAGAGAGGGGATGTTTAGTAAAATATACTTCACAAAAAACGCCGCTATTTCTATTTTTTTGTATGTCTATCAATACTTGGCCTTCAACTGAGAAGATTTTTTTGAAATTGTTGATTTCCAAATACGTCTTAAAAATGGCCAGAAGGATAGGAAACCTAGATCATTTTTTATCACCCCAAGCAATTTTTAATAACCTCAAAAAAGCATTAGATATTCAAAAAATATAGAAATCACAGTTTGGTAAATACTCTTTGTTTGTCAATGGATCACGAGATACAGAAATCGTGTTATAACATTGAACCTTTGTTGCTAATTGCACCTGCAAGCACACATTCAAAACTACGCCAGCTTGAATTTATATCGAACTTGCATTGGAGTTGCCTCTTCTGTAGTCATTCTGACTGCTCATGAAAGAAAGATATGCCCGATCTGTTAGGACTTTATCGTTAGTGCCGTCAATTTATTCATATAACTTCCGAAATACATCATTGTATCTTTCTGTCTGATTCATACCTCGTCAATAACTGCAATCAAGAACGGCCAAAGGGGGGGTATGTGGGGCTCAAGCCCCCCACCTCACTTTGCTCCCGAGCTCTTCGGATGTTTCTTATATAAAAGAGCACTACTTCTTTTCTCAATTAATATATGCTTATTTGTAACTTGACACATGAAAAAATATCCAGAAAGAATGAAACTCATATTTTGTCGAGCTTTTGGTGGAGCTCTACTATTTGTTGCCACGTTGGCGCATTTTTAAACGGCATGCCTCTTTAGTAACTAGAAATATGAGGCAAACTCTTTTTCTTTAAATCGAAAGTAGCACCATCGACCCTTAATTGGAACATTTATCTATAAATCAGATTGTCGATAGGGATTGTTTCAAATATTTGAGGAAAGTTTTTGTGTTATAGTGGCCATTACATGCAAACCATCAAAGCAGTGTTGCCAGAGCCAACATTGAAAATTCCGCTACTGGTATCGGAAAACTCCGCTACTTTCCGCTACCCCGGTGATTATCGTCGGAGGGAGGGAGGTTGGCGCACTATCATAAAACAGGGGGGCATTTATTATACAGGTTGTGTCAAAAAAGGAAAACAAAAACCAAACACCGTGATAAAATATAACATAAAACTGTAATACTCTTTGTTTGTCAATGGATCACGAGATACAGAAATCGTGTTATAACATTGAACCTTTGTTGCTAATTGCACCTGCAAGCACACATTCAAAACTACGCCAGCTTGAATTTATATCGAACTTGCATTGGAGTTGCCTCTTCTGTAGTCATTCTGACTGCTCATGAAAGAAAGATATGCCCGATCTGTTAGGACTTTATCGTTAGTGCCGTCAATTTATTCATATAACTTCCGAAATACATCATTGTATCTTTCTGTCTGATTCATACCTCGTCAATAACTGCAATCAAGAACGGCCAAAGGGGGGGTATGTGGGGCTCAAGCCCCCCACCTCACTTTGCTCCCGAGCTCTTCGGATGTTTCTTATATAAAAGAGCACTACTTCTTTTCTCAATTAATATATGCTTATTTGTAACTTGACACATGAAAAAATATCCAGAAAGAATGAAACTCATATTTTGTCGAGCTTTTGGTGGAGCTCTACTATTTGTTGCCACGTTGGCGCATTTTTAAACGGCATGCCTCTTTAGTAACTAGAAATATGAGGCAAACTCTTTTTCTTTAAATCGAAAGTAGCACCATCGACCCTTAATTGGAACATTTATCTATAAATCAGATTGTCGATAGGGATTGTTTCAAATATTTGAGGAAAGTTTTTGTGTTATAGTGGCCATTACATGCAAACCATCAAAGCAGTGTTGCCAGAGCCAACATTGAAAATTCCGCTACTGGTATCGGAAAACTCCGCTACTTTCCGCTACCCCGGTGATTATCGTCGGAGGGAGGGAGGTTGGCGCACTATCATAAAACAGGGGGGCATTTATTATACAGGTTGTGTCAAAAAAGGAAAACAAAAACCAAACACCGTGATAAAATATAACATAAAACTGTAATAAAAAACATTTGACTATAAAAACCAATACAATAGTACAAATAACTGTCAAACAACAGAACATTTATCACGCAGTCATATTAAAAAAATATCACAGGATACTAAAAAATAAAAAGCCATTTCTGATTTGCATAAAAAATTGAAGTTTTTGAGTTACTTATACCTGGTCACTGTCTGTATCTTCTTGTTGTATTTCTGTTCTCTGTATACTATATAAATTATTTTTGTATTTTCTAAAATGTTTTTCACCAAATTCGAAGTCTAAGCAGCAACATTTTTTTGTATTGTATCGAGTTTGATAAGTATCGCGAGCAAACTTTGAGGTAAAATACGATTCCTTTTCTTTGTTTTGATTAACCCCTATAGATATATGAGAATGTCCACTCGACATCTGTATTACCATGTGGCAAATGTTAAAATTATTAGACATACTTTGGAAATACACTTCACAGATTGTGTTCTTACCATCTACAACCATCTATATGCGTCTCCGTTGAATAAGAATTACCGACCCGTGGTTACCACTGCACTCAATTTTTTTTCTGGTAAAAATATCCATCATGTGTACCTAAGTTGCAAAATTCCGCTACTTTTAACAAAAAATCCAATTCCGCCGTTTCGCCGCTACCACTTGAAAATTCCGCTACCAGTAGCGGAATTCCGCTACTTCTGGCAACACTGCATCAAAGTTACAGAATCTTTTTATGCTGGAATTATACCTTTTATGGTATCCAAGCCCCCTCCAAAACCTTTTTCTGGATACGCCACTGACGGGAATCACATATAATAAATAAATGACAGTATTGAAATTTCAGCAACACGACTTCGAAAGCTCAAACCGCAAAACTAAACACTGTGAAATAACTCCTGGAGTTAGAAACTACCTTGACGTTAATATCTATATGTCTACAGGTATCCAGGTGAAAACATTCATTTGTTTTAGCCGCTAGTGTAGGCTAGTAGTGGTAGTAGTAGTGGGGAGGCGAAGCGTGGCAACTACCCTAGCTTTGACCCTCTTGCCAACACTTTACTACCCTCAACAAGTCATCTACAGGTAACTGATTATTTATTGAATATACCAGGTCCCGCGATGCGTTGTAGCTATGTGTTGATCTTGCGCCGATCTGATGCGTGATATAGGCAACACACAATACAACATTAATGGCTCGGAATTAACTTTCAAGGCAGAGATTTGAACCCGCGAGCCTAGGGTACGACCGATTAGTAAGTAGCTAATGTTAGCTCCTAAGCAGTATTTGACAAATTGCGCTGTATTTGCCTTGTTCATGGATCTAAAATGCGACAAACAATATTTCGACATCTCAAGGGCGCAATGTTTTCTCACATTTTCGTAAGTCTACGTCTGAACTCTGTCTTATTTTTCCTTATCTATCAATTAGAGTTTTTATGGCAACATCTGAGGTAACGTAAAAGAAGTGCAGTCTAATTGACCTGGCCTATATATGAAAAATAACCCCGTTAAAGCGTCTTCAAAGTTTATTACAGTCTGATTCTGTTCTGCATACCCGGCGATACTGGCAACATTCCAGCTGAACAACGCTAAACTCGTTTATTCTTGCTTCTTTGCATAACTGGAGTGTGAATAACTCCAGCATCGTTTTCCACTTTCTTTGCACCTTTGTATCAGTTACCAGATAATTATGAAGGTTTTTTATCTATCTAAATGACCTGTCGTTTTTCTCTCTGATCACTGTGTAAAGTCAACTTCCGACGATAGGTGGATCCCGGAACTAGGGACTGTTGACATACGCCTTAGTTCATAAAAACTAAAGGAACGCTTGGCTTATGATATTATGAAACAAATAACTATTTGATATTTGCAAGGCCTACTAGGGAAACTGTTATTTAGTTAGTGTTAATGTATGACATATTATACATTTTATGAATCAGAATCAAAAACTATATTCGCCTGTGCCATACTTCAAATGGCGCCTACAAGAAAAGTTGAACAAATCGTATTATATGAAACGTGTATTGGTTCTTATTAACGTTTGTATAAATAACAAATAACAAGTCATCGCAGATGATGATAATGATTTGAGGACATGAGACGTATACCAACTTGTAGAAGAGAAGTGACAATGTGTGTGCATACTTTATTTTAAAATCCCAAATCAAATAGTCAGAAAAAAATAAATACCACCCTGGTTTCTTTTGTTTATCTCCGGAAATACTCCGGATTGCGAATCTTTCCATCGCAATTTTCTTAGTTATCTAAATACGCAACTTGACCCCCATTTATCAGAGATCGTATGTCGGACACTGGACTAACTGCCAATACACACGGGCGATAAATTTTCGCACTGCATAAAAACGCGCGTCGAGACGCGCGACTATTTGCTTATCTCATCGGTTCTGCTATTCAGCACAAAATCGCTGCATCGCCTTACATTGGCGGAACCCACTCATGTAATATTGAACGCGCGTCTTTTTGCAGCGCGATAATTTAAGGTGTGTCAGTGTGTCCAGTGAATGACTACTCAGCGTCAGCCACGAGACACGATATCGCGCGGCAGCTTCTCGCAGCGGAAGCCGAGCTCTCAAGCTCACGGAAATTCGCAAACGCATTTTTTAACGCGTTGCATAACTGTACTTTGAGAATCAGATGTTTTGCGAGTAAAACATGTCGAAGATACGGCAACGCCGCAGCACATGCACTGACCAACTCATTCTTTTTTTTCTGGAGGTGGTTCTTGCCATCGCAATCGCCGGTCGAGGCTGAAGGCAGAAGGGGTTTTAAAACAGGTTGGGCAATGAACGAAGACCGACCAGGCAGCCACATGTCTTTGTCTAGGCGAAACAATCGACGAATGCAGTAGGGTTCTTGCTGAATTGCATTCTAAAGTGATGGTTACGGAAAATTGATCGATGGGGCTCAAGTCGGGTGCTAGCGGTGGTCGACCATTCAGTAAATCGACTCGAGACAAGTTATGGTTATAGTAAATACGATACTTTATCGATTGTAGCTCGAGCAACGGTTTTATTTTCGACAGCGTTGTTTAGGAAATTGTCAGATATGCTATATTTGAAAGTGTGATCAAACTGAAATGTGATAATAAAAAATAATATACAGACCTCGCTGGAGAAAGCCATTATTTAATGACGTTGACAGTTGGACATGAAATGTTTAGCCACGTTCCATGAGCATGAGGGATAAAAATCAAATGATAGTGATTCATCCCGAGGAGGAATAATGCTCATTTAATGTAAATAATAATAGAAGATGAAATACATCATTAAAAATCTATATTTCATCTACATACCAGGCTTTTTGTGGGTTTTCTATTTATTTGGTTGCTGTCCTCTGACCCAATAAATACTGATACTGCATACTGATACGTCTCTCTCATATTAACAATTTCCGGTTTTAAAAATGAAATTTTGTCTAGGGCAAAACATCCAATTATGAAACGTTTTGTGTTCATTCATGAGGACAAGAGCTTGTTAGTCATGTGAACCGAATTACATAATACCTTATCACGTTTCTGTAATTTCGATACCAGTTTTCAGAACGATATATTCCACAGCTTCCACAATCGCCTTTTTGCCTCCGATTTTGACAGCTGATACTTCAAAAACCCTATTCGTCTCCGACTATAATGTGTTTTGTGCGTAGGAACCACAGCCGAGAAAAAACCAAGGTACGGCGAAAACTTTGTAGGCGTGGCAACGTCACGAACCAGCTGTGCGCCGAGAGGACGTTCCCGCGATAGAAAAAGAACACAAACAAGTTTGGTTCATGCGTTCATGCAACTTCGACGATGCACTGACCGCTTAGACGGCGACGTTGCCACATCTACGCCTGCATACGGCATATTAATTTCCTAATTTCCATTGCTGATGCCACGGCATACCCGTTCGTTTGTCGTTCGTTGCATTGTTCTTCCTCGATGTTTTTCTCCTTGTTTGGTGGGACGTGTGCATCATTTCTTTCTAGCGTTCTTCTAGGCGGATGGCATCCTTCTGATGAGATGGCTGTTTTCAGTGACACACACATCGTTACTATTCAACTATCTGCAGCGTCTTTCAAATAAGTAAGGTCTGATGACAGGCTGCGATGATTACCCTAGTGTCACTGGCGGTCGTTACCAAAAAACTATAGACCATAGACCACCGTCGAGTACTTAGCAGTTTTTAATTTTCTTCTTGGTGCGAGGATTTCTGGAAAATTCTCAGTTAGCCGGCATCTCCTGGATGTCGACTTGAATTGACATCTAGTCCCACCAAGGCTATACACTGTGGTCCATAAAGGATTCCAAGAAAAGTCAGTTATATGTATATCAATTGGTCACCGTGAGTAAACAATGAACGTTGTATCTACGTGTATGCGTTTTTAGCGAACGATTTTTTACTTTACTGTTCTAGAGCGGAAAGAATGTTGTTCTACGAGGGATGTCTTTTAAGTTTTGCATATAGAAACATAGTAGGCCGCGCGGATCGAACGTCAGTACTGAATCTTAACCTCACTCTTCAGTAAACTTAAATTTAAGGTTTCACAACAATAAGTGCAATGTTCTCACTACAGTGAATTTTTAAGTGTCACTAGGTCATTAGAAAAATGGAACTCAACCGAGAACATTTTCGCGCCATAATTTATTACTTTTCAGAGACAATTATCGCTACAAGAATGCTTTGCTGAGTTACTGTCTGTTTTCGACAATTTCCCGTTGGTATGGATAATTCAAACCTGGACGGGTGAGCCTTAGCGACGATCCCAGGGTGGGTGCACCACAAACGGCAGTCACCCAGGAAAACTCATCATCGTATCCTCCTTTTCCGTAAAAGATTTTGAAGGAATGACAAAAGCTGAAACCCTGGTCTTCTAAGCATTCTACAACTTTCATCAATGATACCAGTAACCGTGTATTTTCCTAACGATATTGTTGCGATTGCATAATGCGACAATGCTTGTTCTCTCGGACGATGCAAACCAAGTTGCAACGCTTAATGCACTTCCAACGCAGTTACTATTTTGTAACTATATTCAGGTTAATAGCAATTGTTACGTGGCGAAATGCACTAAGAGAGTTCGGCGTTTACTTAGCGCAGTTCAAGGTACGGAACAAAGCGTACAGAATACTACTAGTAGGATCACTCAGCCGTCAAATATTTTCTATTTACGACACAAGCCACTTATTAACAGGCCTTTACCCCTTTCACCCTCTGCCCCCCAGGGTCATTCCCTTAAAAATTTTAGACGACAAGGTGTATCCAGTATAGCTTGTTTAAAAGGTCTTTCAAAGTCCTTCATTTTGACGTTTGATTTTTTAAAATCGGTCGAATCGTTTTCAAGAAAATTAGAACAATCTCTATCTTAACACACAAAAATATCACTTTTTAATTCAATAAGTGTTCAAAATGTTGCCAAACAATGATACAGGCGATGTTCTAATTCCTGACAGTCACTTTCAAAACATGTGGGATATCATGGCAGCTTTCGATGATGCGTTGACGAAGTTAACACAAACTTTTAGGTTGGGTAGTAAACACAATATATTTCAAATGGCCCCATAGATAAAAGTCTAATGGCGTCAAATCAGGAGATCTAGCAGGCCATTCTATAGACACGAGTCAGGAGCTGTCACGGGAAAAGATATAACATGTAGAACTTTAAGTTGAACGTCAGTTGCATCACTCTGTAGAAGTCATGGTTTAAGGTGCCATTACACATGGTGCTATGTCATCACTAGTTTCCATATGAGGATGTATGACGGCTTAAAGGTATATCCAGGAAATTTTTTAAACTCAGCTTTTACCATTTCTCCAAACGATTGAAACCCCTATTTTCCAACAAGACAATGGACTCCTCCATATTGCTAGAGCTACAGTGCACTACCTCAATGACGATCAAACCAACCTTCTTCCTTGGCCTCCTTGTTCTTCAGACTATCAGCCTTGCATGCCTGGGATATCATCAGGTAAAAAACAACCTTTAAGGCAGCAGCGGTGGCCGCAGTAGTACTCGTAGACTCTTCGGTCTCCTGATCAGTCGCCGTTCGCTACGCGGGTGCGAATCCCGTCCCAGGAGAAATTTTTCTCTTGGCTATGCTTGTTGTGATTGTCCGTAGGTGGTAGACGGTCTCTGACTGTCGAACACGGAGGTACCACCCGGCGGATCTCGCAGGCGGGGCCAGAATGTGTGCATGTTGCATGCACACGTGTTCCCTCGCCAGAGTCCGTGTGGCGTTCCCCCTTTCCCCTATAGCCCCACGGTACCCCATGGGTGTTTAGGCCTTAGGCCTTCGTGGTGGTTGGAGTATAAAAAAACCTTTTTACGCATCGCTGAGCAACGCCCTTCGCCCTCAAGAAGACATAAATCGCCTCCTCAGAAGCATCCCCGGACGATAATACGGAATCAATCTGGCCCAACGCATACCATAAACGTCTTCGCTCCAAAACACAACTTCCTTTGACTTATGCCTAATTGGTCATACAAATTCAAATTGAAATAAATAAGTTTTGACCTTGGGAGCTCGACACACGCTGTTAGGAGCTGCCACGCAAAATCGTGTCGCACGGCTGACGCTGTGTAGTGATCCGCGGGGTATGTTTTTGAAATAGTCCGTTGTCCACATGAATGTCGCAGCTTGCACTGTTTATGCTGTGACTCCACGTGGTCTGTGAATTTTGGACCGTTTCTATGTGGCTAGTTCTCAACAAGTATACATTTGTCGACCGAGAGGCTTCGTTTAAAAATAGATTTTCAAGAAAGTGCATGGCGTAAAGCCGTCGTGCGTTTGAGATGCTGCATACCGGGAATCTTGGAGACATCTGTTTTGGACTTGTCAAGATTTATAGTATCCAGGGGGCAAATCTTATTAGAGCCGCAGCAATAGAATTTTAAATGAACAGAACAGAATCTCTAGTATTAATTACAGGTTGTATTGACTAATATAATAGTTATTGAGGAAAAAGCTATGAAAGGCACGACATACAAGTTTTTACTCCATGATCTATTTTCTTAAATATTAATTCTGCAATACCTACTCAAATCACCCGCTTTTGTCAGGGTTTCGTGTCTGATAGTACTCTTTTTACAAGGCACACAGCAAATGCATTCATGAAATAATATGAACAAAATTGAAATGTCCGAAAACTTACAAAACATGGGATTAACATAACTGGAGTAGGAGTACAAGAATCCAGCTGTCTTCATAAATCAACAATGCGATATTTGTGTCAGCATATGTCTGAAAGAAAAAATGAATTGGGCGTTTCCACCCCCGGCGTATTTTCTTTCTCGAAAGAAAAATTCTGAATAAGAACGTGCAATTGCCATTGTGCGGTTTTGACACACACGCACGTACACATGTTGCCATTTGTATTATTTCCTGCAAGTTGCAATTACATATTATGCTCTCTTTGGATTCGATATAATGATACGTATTGCCTGCTTCTCGTGTACTTATAGGGAGGTTCTTCCTGACTCCTGATTAACACCTGTTGGACAGGTCCGAACTTTCTACAGCCGGCCATACATTGAATAAAAAAATGACGCCAACTACAGTATATTCAGATAAGAGATAGACCGGACATAAACAAGACCACGTGATCATCGAACACTGTAACATTCGGCAGGGACGTATTAAGAGTCACGCAGTACATATTTTAGATAGTAGATGCTGCTTTGCGTAACTTTGTAGTAAATTAGCACAATTCGATGTGTATACGATTGGTGATGGATATAGGATCATGTGGGGGTGGGGTAAGAAATATATAATGATGTAAATATACATAAGGGTTTCAAAATTTTCGCTTCGATTTCCAGCTTCGGATGCCGTCTGATGTTTGGTGAAATACAGTCGAATATAATCTCAAAATGGCGTTTAAATTAGCCTAAATAAAAATAATCGTATATCTCTTAAAATTGCTTTTAGAATATTGATTAGTATATTTTTTGATTTCTAGGTAAATATGTAACCAAATTAAAACGTTCAAAACGTAAAAAAATGTGCATGATTGAACATTGTCAGAAAGTAGATTCTTGAATAGGTTTTGCCAAAATGGGTTCAAAAATGTCAATAATTAATTAAAAAATACAGTAGCTTTATAATTACTTATAACTTACCGAATTTGATGAACGACATCTTTTATTGGAAAGATGAGCTTGATGAGCTTTCATCATCGCTACTGCCTGAAGCACCAACGTCAATAATGAATGGCTCGACTTGTTTCTCTAAAATATTGTCCAGTTCCCACATTCTCTTTTCAACTTTGTCTTTCACGTGCTTAATACAGTTTTCCCATTTTTGCGCTGTTATTAATTCTAGTGCTTCTTTGAAAAGTCCTTTGAGGTCACAAAATTTAAAAGTTGTATTGTGCTTAGCTATATAATTTTTAACCTCTGCCCATATGAGCTCAATGGGATTGAGCTCGCTATGGTATGGAGGTAAACGGAGCACAGTTTTATTTTGACTTGCTGCCATTTCGTCAATGGCGTATTTTTGATATTCCGCCTTGTGATCCTTGACAATTCTTAATAATTGTACTTTCAGCATTGCTTCTTCAAAGTTGATATTTTTCGAGCGGAGCCAATTTTGAACATCAACTTTCCTTGAAGCCGTTGTTGGGACCTTCTCCATTCTTCGAGAATGATAAGGCGCATTATCCAACACAATTACTGCGTTTTCCTCTAAGTTCGGTAAAATCTTTGAAAACCACTGTTCAAACGATTTGTCATTCATTTCCTCGTGGTAATCTCTAGTTTTCTTAGACTCAAAGCACCACAGACCGTCAACAACAAATCCATCCTCACTGCCAATATGGCAGATAATGAGCCTTTTCCCTTTACCTGGAAATCGAAGTACTAACTGGTGTAGATTTATTTCAATAAGCGAAACTTTTTCAAATGTTTTCATCACATTCAGCGAAAAAACATTGAGACATGAGTATCAGATTGCTATAATTGGGATTATTTAGTCATATTGAAAGAAAGAATATTGAACGTCGTATGATTACTCAGCGCTTCACAATTTAATTTAAAGTTATAAACCTTTAAAAAATGAATGATCAGGAACCTGAAATAAGCGCAAATATTAATATTAACAAATTATAACTTTATAAAGCTTAAAGTATGAATAAAAATGATTAGAAATATTAGGAACGGTACACAATATAAAACTTAGTAACTTTTTTTAAGTTTATAATATTCGACATATTTTAAGATTATATTAAAAAATTATTGAAATATCGAAAACACATAAAAACATGGCTTAAAAAAGTTCTAACAAATGAAAATGACAATAAAACATCCACGCATTTTATCGAAAGTTATAAAAGTTTTGTTACTTGTAATATGTTTTATCTGCCCCCTGGAATTAATGTTTAGAACCTTGTTCCCAAGGTTTGAAAAACATCCGATTGTTGTCTATTACTCGTATTTACCTGCTGGATTTTTTAATCCGGTGGACAGTCCATCTAGAAAGGCCCTCCTGGATGAAGTTACAGAATCATCAACCCATACTTTACTTGTAGTGTGTCCTACGTTTACCCACGTTTCATCAAGGTAATAAATCTTCCTGTTTTGATTTCTATATTTCCCAATTTTTGTTAAATAATCCCTCCTCCATAGCACAATTTCTTCTCTATCCAGTAGTAAACTATTACGACCCCGTTTTTTCCATTTGAAATTTAAATGCTTCAGTAACGCATGGAAAGTTGATCGTTTGAAATTTGGCAACGTTGTATCTCCATTTACCTCCTGCAGTACTTTATCTATAGTAGGTATTTCATTCCTAAAGAAGAATTCATACACTTTCCTCCTAATCGCATGCTTATCAGCTTCATCCAATGATTTAACAATACTTTTGCGATGTTTACTGGTCAGTGGCTCAGAAAAGGTGTGATTTTTTTTGTATTGTCTTAACACATTAAACACTGATGCGCGACACACCCCAACTTTGTGTGAAACCTTCACAACAATTTCTTTGATGGTTGATGCCTCGTTCTCCTCGCGCTCGATCTTATATATATTCAAAATGACCTCTTTCATTTCTGCACTCAGGTGTCTTTTTTTAGAGCGTTTCCTAGGTGGACTACAAGAGTTTACAACTTCATCGGCAGTATCTGTACTACTGGGCATTTTGCGCAAGCAGTTGATAACAATAACAATCAATAACAAGGTATAACAATAACAACGACAAACTCAACAACTTAATAAGATAACAAACGAAAACGTCCAAAGAAATATCAAATTGCAATGATGCACACGACATACGTAACACGTCTGAACCTGAATGTGACTCTGCCTTGATACGACTGCTCTGCCGCTCGGCATAGGCATTTAATTGCGAATTGACCAATGAGGGCTCCTGTTTTACGTCGAGACGGCGGCGTTAGCGTGAAAATCACCCGAACCTTTTGTTTACATCCGGTCTATCTCTTATCTGAATATACTGTAGGTTGACTCTGCATTTACTTTTTTTTACTTTCCTTCTGGTAGTAACTTCGCCTCTCCCCGATACTTGACAGCACGACGCGGCATACCGGCAGTAATGCCAGAACACTTACCAAGATCGGCTTGCCCGCTGGTGAACCCAGAGAGCGGAAGAAAATGTATGAGGAAATCTATGTGTAAAATATGGCTAATAGGTGCGTAGAATTACCGGGGTTATATGTGTATTAATTTATGAACATTAAAAAATTGCAATACATCATCATCCACCTCCCAACAAACCCCACCACCAGTTTTCTTACCCTTATAAAATTTTTCAAAAATTACCAGGATCCTCTGAAACATCAGAAACGATCGATATTTAGGACAATAGTCGTAGTGGCAGTCCCGTAATATCAAAAATCATATATTTTCAGTAACGGTAGTATTGAATTGGGGATGCGAAATATCGAATTGGAACACTTTATAGGTTTGACCGTCGGATGCTGACGATATTGTGCACCCTTAATTAATGACAAAAAGGGGTAACCTACAGAACGCAATTTATGAACTTGTGCAGATGTTCAAAATTATCTGAAAAACCATTCTAAGAGATATCCCCAAACGGTTCAAGTTGTTTCAAGAAACTCCGGTCCTGTCTATATGAACTACGAGCTAGCTGCATGTTGCATCTAGTCTCGAATAACGAAAAAGCGAACAGCATTTCGCGCTGTGCGGTCGAGCAGTCGAAAGAGAGACCGGCTATTAGACGGTGCTGGTCTCTAGAAATGCAGTTTTGCTTTTACACCGAACAACTGCGACCTTCACCTATTCTGCAGCAGCAAAACTTTCCGTCCTGCTGTTGCAGTTGTTGGAATGTCACTGGCCGTCGCTAATCTTGCACTACTTACAATCGGACACTTCACAGAAGGTTTGTTTTTAGACGTGTGTATCATGCAACGCGGACTAGCTGACCGAAAATTATACTACGATTTGGAGTCCAACATACGGAATTTTTTCAAAATCCTTATTATTATTTTTATTATTATTACCGTATTCACACTTCCGTGAATATCTATCTCTCTATATACAGGGTGGCGCATCGAAAAAGAAACAGACGCATTTACTGGCAGCTCAGTTTTTTTTTTGGAAAAACGCTTAGACGTGAAGTTTGGCAAAAAATCACGTTAACACGTGCAGCCCCCTGGGCGGGGGTGACACCAACCCTAAAATCTTAAATGGAAAGGGGGGTCGAGTGATACCTTATTTCAAAGGTCTTTCCATTCCCTTCATAAAATTAATGTACTTCAGTTCAGTAGTTTTGAAGATTTATTGATTTAAAGCTTAAAGTAGACTTTAATAGGTACATCAGATTAGTTTGTACTACTTTCAGAAGAAATTTGACTAAAAGAATTTACTTAATAAGTAAATGCTTTCCTTTACTACGCCCATCGTTTGTTTATCATTTTGTTGTTGAAAATAGCCATAGGAGCGTTTTTTTGTGGCAAAAAAGTTATTTCTTGAAGAAAGATAAGGAAATATCTCGTACTTATTTTAAATAGGAATTTAGTATATAGTTTGCGATTGATTTGACCAAACTTTGTTGCTAAAATAACTTGTAACGCTTTATTACATAAATTAATCATGGTATATTCCACAGCAGGGGCTTTAGGGCAAGTTTATGTAGATCCTACGTTAAGTACCCGCAAATTGGAGACTGTGTGTGGTGTTAGTCGACGTACTGTCCAACGGATTCTAAAGGCCCATAGTTTTCATCTGTATAAAATTCACCTGGTACAAGAACTTAATGAAGACGATTTATAAACGATGAACATTTTCTAATCAACACTTGCTTTTCCGACGAATGTTCCTTTTTCTTAAATGACGTAGTAAATCGTCATAACTGCCGATATTGGTCCGATTCCAATCCCAGAATTTATCATGAGGTTCATACACAGCAGCCACAAAATTAAATGTTTGGGCTGGAATTTTTGGCGATCATTTAGTTGGTCCTTTTTTCTTACCTGGAAATTTGACCGGTGAAATGTATTTGGAATTACTGGAAGACGCCATACAGGTAGATCCCTGCATTAACCAGCCATAGTTGAAAATCAGAATGATCGGCGGTACATTGCGAATAGGTTGATGTTCCAACAGGATGGTGCCCCACCACATTATGCATTACGTGTTCGACAATATTTAGATTAGACGTTTCCAGATCGATGGATTGGTAGAAGAGGTGCCATTGAATGGCCCCCAAGATCGCCAGATTTATCACCTTAGGATTTCTTTATGTGGGTTCATTTAAAAAGCAAAATCTATGCTACTCAGCCAACATCATTAGAACACCTGCGACAAAGAATTGTGAATGAGTGCCTTCAAATTACTCCTCAAATATTGCAAAATGTGCGGCAACGTTTTGAGCAAAATCTTTATTATTGCATGGCGGCCATTTTCAACATTTACTTGCCTAACGGGCAAGTTCATTCTTCATTTTTAAATTACTTTGCTGCCAAATGTATTGATCTCCACTAATGATGATGTATTAGTTTTATTTAAGCTTTAAATCAATAAATCTTAAAAACTACTGAACTGAAGTAGATTAATTTTATAGCATTATAAAGGGAATTGAAAGACCTTTAAAATAAGGTATCACTCGACCCCCCTTTCCATTTAAGATTTTGGGGGTGGTGTCACCCCCTCTTAGGGGGCTGCACGTGCTAACGTGATTTTTTGCCAAACTTGTGTCCCCCTCGAAAACAAAATCGACGGGTCTGAGCGTTTTTCCAAAAAAAAAACTGAGCTGCCAGTAAATGCGTCTGTTTCGTTTTCGATGCGCCACCCTGTATATAGTGAACATATTATAGTAGTTTTTCACAACGTTGTGTATGACGATCAAATGCCAAAACGAAACTACGGTACTTGATTTTTTGTAAGAAATGGCAATGTCACAAAAAACACTCTATCAAAAAAATATATACCTAGAAAATCTTAGTAACAAATTCACTATTCCTGGGTGTTCTTTTTCTGTGTCATGTTAATTTTCATGTTGCCTGAAGTTCTACTAGGTCATGGCATGAAATCAATATTGTACGTGTTGGAGTGCGAAAATATGTCACTAGTCACTCCTTGATACACACCCATCAACGTGCAATTACTTCTGCAGGTCGTGTCATTTGAAAGCGCACAAAATGAACTGATTCATATTGAATCTAAAATATGTCGACGCGCCTATTTTATGATGTACTTTTTTAAAGGGAACCACGTTTCTTCAAGTGCAAGTAGAATAAGGTATTATTGAATTCACTCAGATTGTGAATCAAAATTTAAATTGTAGAAGTATAGTCTGCGAACATCAAAAGGTTGCCAATCGTTAACCTACCAAACGAGGATAAAAATTGCTTTAAAATAAAATAATAAGTTTGATATACTTTTTATGGTTTTATAGGAGAAGGATTGACCTTCAACTTAGATATTGGAAAACCTGAAAAAAAATAATTTTGACCGGGTTTTTGATCATTGAAAACGTACATTTCATATCTTTTTTTTTAATTAAATCGCTATCAAGGTCGTAAACAGTCAACTTGAGAGACAAGTTACTAAGAACCTTTCTTGATCAGAGAAGTTTTTGATAAGTCTCTTGATCAATAAAGGTTATTATGAAAAAAGTTCATGTTGGAGAATTTGTCTCACGAATTTCAGGTTTTGCCTCATCTAATGCGCCGTATTCATAAAACAAAGGATATACTTGTACTTGCAAATTTGGAAGGAAATCCTCCAGATGGTATTTATAATAATTTGAAGTAAATGCTTTTGCTTTCTGAGTATAAGCATATCCATAAGTAAAAGGATATTCATAATCTTCACCTTATACTTGGCATATGAAGCATATCCTAAAAAAAATCTGAGTGTGGTCAGTAGCAGACTCAACTTCGTAACGAAAGGTGGTCAAACGATGATGGCCGATATTGTGGTTGTTAGGGATGTTAAAATGTACAAACCTCGTTTACCTTTACTTGGTCGTGACTTCAAAAAATTATATCGGTTCGACGAAGCAAATGTACAATGGCTTGCGGACAGATTTTTAGTTGGGAATGAGGAAACTCGATGATAGCACTTTCATGTATTTATAAAATGAAGATAAGTCTACGCTATCTCGGTTACCCTGGATATAGGAATCCTGAAACCAAATCGCCATGGAGATGGGTATATCAACCGAAAAGAGAAACATACTTTAAATGTGCAAGTGTTGATGTCAGTAGGACTGGACCAGTGCATCATTCCAGAATATGGAGAAATTCACAGACTAGATCACAACTAATAAATAAAGCACATGTTGTACTACTTGGCGATGACGGTTATGGTATTGAGCCATGCCTTATGACTTCCTTCAGAAATCTTACTCCAGGTGCAGAAATAAATTATAATAAGGTTTTAAAACAAGAAAGAGTTATAATTGAACGCTGTTTCGGCCAATTGAAACGCCGGTTTCCTATTCTACAGTATGTTTGCCGCGTAAAGTTAGGAAATGTGCCGAAAATAATTATTGCTATTGTACTCCATAATGTTGCGAAGAGCTTGGGCGATTCTGAGTTTCAGTTAGTTGAACAAGACCCAGATGAAGATGACGGAAATCATGAGAATGATGAACTTCCTCTCCGCCAACTATGTCAACAAATAAGAAGAAGCTTGAGTATTGGAAAAAATACGTAGTTTTATTGATTAAAGTGTATTTATGAGTTATAATAGCTTTTATTTTCGTGAACATCATAAGTTACAGGTGGCTTCTGACGCTGCATCATTTCTAATTTCGTTTTATAATATATATAATAATTTTTGTAAAATACTTGTTTGGTACTGCTGTAATAGCACTAGACGTTGCAGTTCTTTTGTAGTTAAAGCTTTGGTTTCCTCAGTTTCGTATTTCTCTGTTGTTAATTTTCTTTTTGGTGGCAATGTCTTCTGAGTTGCTGGCGCTTTAGTACTAACTGTTTGCTCACTGAGCTCGGTATATAACTTCCTTCTTCTTGAGCACTACCAACCTGAATGGCACCTCTAATTTTCTCAATTGTAGGACTACAGTCACCTTCCATAGCTTTCAGCAACGTTCTTTCTCAATCTAACAATTTAATTGCTTTATTACCAGTTTTTTTTTAGATCTATTTTTTCTTCAATCTTGATTTCATGTTGTTGATTTTTTTAATAAGCCTTTAGTATATAATGGTTTGCCGAATGTTGATTCGTATTTTTTCAACATCTTCTTCAAGGTATCGGCCTTTCTCGTTTTTATTTTTGGAACTTTTGCAAAATTATGGGAGCAATGGCAATTTCATCTGCGATGACCTGCATTGGCATTATTTTCTATAGTTTCCTGATCACTTGAGGATGACATGCTTATTAATTTGATAAAAAACTGTAACCAGTAAAAATACGGAACGGTCTATGTAAGCTCTGGACAACTGTCAGTGATGCTGAGTGAACGAACTCCCACGTCAACTACAAGCTGAAACAAGTCAGGACATGTCGCTCAAGATACAAATACCAGTCAACCTTTTACTTCTTCTTGGAGGATATCCTCGCGAGTTTAAGGTAATCATTATGAATATGAAAACAAGGATATGCTTATACTTCTACCTTTTTCTCCGGAGCAAGACCTTATACTGTTACCTTATACTTCCGAGGATATGCTTTTCTTTTATGAATATGGCTCAATATTCCAGTATTTCATCAAAAATGCTCACTGGATGAAAGTCAGTAATTGGTCAGTTTGGAATAACTAATTCTAGCTGACAAATACCCATATTTTCATTTTTTTGCTCCGGTTTTTTCGGATGGATCTGATGTTCTTAGTAGGTTTTTCCAAAAATTGACCGTTTTCGATTTATAGTTATATCTGAAAAAGTAAAAGAATGGGCATTTCCAAAAATAATATTTTTGAGATCAAAATTCACATCTTCCACTAGTGGACGCCGAAAAGTATTTTAAAGTTAGTTTATTTTAAAGTGATGTTCAACGCGATGTTCATTTTTTTGACCAAAAGTAGAAAAGTCGGTCGGAAATAGTTTTCGTATACATCTTTCTTGATTCTAAATTACTTAAATTAAGTTAAAAAAACGGCTGACAGGAAGCTTACGATTCTAAGACTATCGCAACGAGTCATCCATTATACAGGAAAAAATATAAATTGTAGTTAAATCTTGACGCCAAGACACCAAGGTAAATAATTCATGTAAAAAATAAGTCCTCATTTCATGACATCCTGAGGCACTGCAATGGGTCATTAGATGATCTCACTCAAAGCCGATCATGTCGTGTTGGAGCTGTTCAAGGTGAAATCGTCATAGACTGTATCATTATACCGGAGTATAATTACTAAATAATTTTCTTCACAAAAGAACCGCATCAATATACCTAGGCAAGTCTTTTCCCTTAACTTATTTTCATCAGAGTAAGTGCTTTTAATCAGTGGTTTTCGATAAATTCGTGGTGGGAAGTTTTCAAATGAACACCCTGTATATTGATGCATCATTCCTAAACCTTCGTTACGGGTTTAATTTGAAAACCTTGTAGGAACTGCCGTGACCCTGCAATAATCGTAAACACTAAACAAGGGTAGACATATTTCTAATTTAACTACCTGAAGATTTTCTTTATGGATCATACGTAACTCTCCACCTATTATCTCATTTTGTAGTCAACTACAAGGCCCCTTCATCAATCCTAACATCAATGTTACATTTTGACAAGTGTTCGGTCCTTTCAGTCCGGGAACAGTCCGCTGTTGTTCCATTGCTCCATTGCTCCTCTCGAACTTTGTGTTCCGTGCCCAAGTTGAAGATACTTCACTTTTTGGTCGTAGCTCTGTTGAGAAGCACGCATTTTGCGGATCTTTACGCCAAATGAAGTCTAAGCGTTCTTCCTTTTTATATCTCATATAATCCTACGGGGATGTGGGAGACGGGAGTCTTCGACGCTTTTACGGCGTTCTAGCCGACACTTTTAGGTCACACTCCAACAGAGGTAAGCAATTCGGCTTGCGTTAAAATGGAACCCGGCGCCATATTGGATTTTTGTGTCAGGCCTTTTTCATCTTCTTCCAACTTTTCGTCTTCTTCACCTTACGTTTTCTCCACCAAACTACTGCTGATACCTTCAGATGAAGCCCTGACGACTTTTCCACGCCCTGCCCTGTAATGAGAGTTCCAAGCAGCCCCTGAGGAAGGGAGCTGATTCAGCTGTTGCCAATGTCCACAGACGCCATGTGCCATGTGCCCCCGTCGAACTGCATCTATATACTTAGGCAGCTAATTTCACTTAATATGAAACTTGGTAAGTCACTAATGTTCGTTTTCATGTGTTGTTAGCTGATCGATTAACCATTGCAAAGTGAAATTTTGAGCTTACTGTGATCATTTTGAATACTTGAAAACCTTGTCATAGCACCCTTCAGGTAGTTTGTTGCAAACCTTGTCATAGCACCCTTCAGGTAGTTTGTTGCAAACTTTGTAATAGCACCCTTGAGGTGATTTATTAAAAATAGTTAAATAGATTTTGGGCAAGCTCTGGAAATTGGCAATCTTTTCATTTCCCCCAGCGCCCTAATCCTCCAAATCAACAACCACTTCGAACCCCAGAAGTAACATTCATCGTGCAGGGAAGTGCATCTACAACCACCCCCCTGGCACGAGGGTAACACCTTCTGTACAATGTCATGATTCTCCATTCACCAATTTAGGTGGAGAGATACAAACTACAACGTTTAATGTAACTGAATTGAAAAGAAACACAACTTTTTATTTCGTATTGATAAAAGAAAAACTTAACAGCCATCTTCAATTTACATGTTTACTTAAATCGTTTTTGGTGGGGTTCCTATTAGGACATTTCAAACTGACAGTTCTCTTTTAATATTAAACTAAATCGTGTAATCATACGCGTAGGGCCCGAAAAGCTACTCAGCATGTTTTCAAGGCCGCAAAAATTGTTTATCGGTCGGTTTCTGCTTTCAAGAATATTTCCATCCAACAATGCTGCAGAATTTCATCAAAAATCGCAAATCCATGAAGTAGTTCGTGGTAATTCAAACATCATACTCGAATACAGGTACAAGTATTGAATCAACTCCAAGAGAATAACCAAAACTTCTGTTATGTACCACGGTTATAATATGGTTTAAGATGACACACGGGTTGATGTCGTCAATTACTCGAATCGCTTGAACGCGTTGGCTTTAACTGTGGTTTTGTTGCAGGTTGTTTATTTTCGAAAAGTGCGTATATAATTTCTGATTATTTTTATTATCACTTAATAATCGGTGCTTTTTCGTCTACAACAGTGTATGGAAAGTTTGAAAAAGAAACCTTTCATAATATTAATGGGAGAAACGTTTTTTTGTTTCAGAAAATAACTTTTAATGATGGAACCATGGCTTTGTAGCTATGATAACTTTCAATTCTCTAAATTTTTCGCGTGTCAAAGAAAACGTTTATGATAGGAAAAAGCGATGAAAAAAGA
Source organism: Acanthoscelides obtectus (assembly GCA_963669975.1). NCBI lineage: Eukaryota > Metazoa > Arthropoda > Insecta > Coleoptera > Chrysomelidae > Acanthoscelides > Acanthoscelides obtectus. The sequence continues at coordinate 11,872,045 of CAVLJG010000005.1, forward strand.
TATTAGCAAAACCGTATACAGGTGGACATCCTCCAGTTAGTTTATATGGCCATATTTTAATATTCTTGTGGTATATGGCTACACAGGATACTTTGTTAAGCACAGGAACTAGATTTAAAGTGTCCCCAACAACAGTAGTGAGTATAACACTGGACAACAAATTTTAGTTTTTCAATTGTATCTTGTGGGAAAAGTGCACTTCTTTGTTAATTTTGGGGCGCTGAATCCAAAAAGGACAATGAAATAAAAAAAATAGTTGCGGTTTAGAAAAAAAACTTTTTATTTTTAAGGATATATTAAAAAAAGTAACAAGATTCATATACTTATAAGAATCACTATATGCGCTGTCTTGTTGCTGTTCTTTTATGGATCGTTTCTGGAGCATCTCTACCAAGGGTCCAACAGTAGTCTGCAAGCATGGAAGGATTCCACTTTCCCTGGTACCTTTTTTCCATTGTTGAAATATCCTGATGAAAACGTTCGCCGTGCTCATCACTTACGGCTCCGCAATTGTCAGGAAAAAAATCCAGGTGTGAGTGTAGGAAATGTATCTTAAGAGACATATTACAGCCCATCTTTTGATACGATGACAGCATATTTTTGACAAGGGTTTTATAGTTGTCAGCTTTTCTATTTCCCAAGAAATTAGTGACCACCAGACGGAAATCATTCCAAGCAGTTTTTTCAATACCTGTTAAAGTGTTTTCAAACTGTGTATGTTTCAAAATATTTCGAATCTGTGGCCCAACAAAAATACCTTCTTTAACCTTTGCCTCACTTAGTCTTGGAAATTTCTGACGCAGGTATTGAAAAGCTGACCCATCTCTATCTAATTCCTTGAAAAAGTTTTTCATTAGGCCCAACTTGATATGCAGTGGTGGTAATAATTTTTTTTTTGAATCTACTAATGGCATATGCTGTACATTTTTTTGACCTGGCTCTAGGAATTGACGAACAGGCCAGTTTTGTCTGGTGTAATGAAGTGCCTTTGCCCGACTGTCCCATTCACACAAAAAACAGCAAAACTTTGTGTAGCCTAGCTGCAGCCCAAGTAAAAGTGCAACAACTTTCAAATCGCCACAAATATGCCATTGGTGCTCATCGTATTTTATGCATGTCAATAGGTACTTCATATTGTCATATGATTCTTTCATGTGAACTGCATACCCTACAGGAAGAGATGGTAAAATATTTCCAATATGCAATAACGCTGCCTTTAAACTCAATGTTGAACTGTCTATAAACAATCTCCATTCTTCTGGGTTATAGTTTATATTTAAAGCCGCCAGTAATCCGTTAATGTTACTGCAGAAAACCAAGTTATTCTCCATATTGAAAAATGGTTCTAAGTCTTTGTGGCGTTTACAAAAAACACATACCGAAACATCGTCTTCTAACAAGTTCCACTGCTGCAGTCGTGATCCAAGTAACTCTGCCTTACATTTTGGAAGTTCTAAATCTCTTACAAGATCATTTAATTCTGGCTGTTATTTTGTGCCGTTGGTGGCATGACGTGCTCGGTATAAAATCAGGATCTCTTGACGTTGATGGCATATCTTCTTCCTGACGAATCACTCGATCGCCATGATCTGATTCGTTTTCTGATTCGCAAGTGTAGGATTCTGGGGGTTTTGGAATAGGATTTTCGTCACTGTGAGGCACAGGTCTCATCGCAGATGGTATGTCTGGGTAGTTAATAACCGTTTTTTTTTTCTTGGACATACCTGTGGCTTGTCCAACACAAGGTACCATGCCAAAGTAACAATCATTAATATGATTTGTAGGCTCTCTCCAAACCATTGGGACACCAAAAAGCGCATTGACCGTTTTTTGCCATTTAACCAGCTCCTCAGAGTTGAAGCACATGTATTACAGTAGATGTGGGGTGCCCACTGTTTGTCTTGATCACCTAGTTTACAACCGAAATAAAGCTGATATGCCTTTGTTATTAGTGGAGTAATAGACCGTCTCTGAGACGCAAAAGTCACACCACCACACACGTAACAAAACTGATCTGGATTGTTTACACACTTTCGAGACATCTTGCATGAACGCTGTCAGCCAACTGAGGAAAAAATTGCTAATATAAAACAATATAATGTACACGTATGTATAACGTAACACAATCATGCCGATTACATCATCTTTCCTTGCCGAATATAAAAATGTAGCACGTGCATTCTTGTGACTTACAGTATACGTTATTAACACTGTCACAGCAGGAACACATATAATTACCGTATCTCTAAAACTTTAACTAATATTGAAAAAATAAGTTTCATTCGGGTTTTAGCACATTAAAAATAGTAATATTTTGTTGATTTTATGTAGGATATTTTTTGGCTGTTGATCAGTGAACTAATGAGGTGCTCTACTTTAAGCTACAACTGAAGGCAGCCTGTATCAAGTTTCCCAAAAATGAAGCTGAAGTATAACAAAAATTTCCAATAAAATTCTAACCTGTCACATTTCAAATAATAATCAGAAATATAAAACTACTCCTGAGTTAGGTAAATATCAGAATTTTGCGGCGATAACTACAACATATAACAGCTGATTCATGACGTCACGGATCTTATAACCAAACTGATAACTACACTCGCTTGAACGAATCGGTAAATTCCAATCCAAAATGGTAAATACCATTTTCATTTGGTTATTCGCTTGAATATGATTATAGTCTCACGCATTATACGCAAAAACATAATTATGAAACTGTAAAAGTCCATCACGAAGCAGAATAATTTACGACGGCAGAGCAACGACGCGTGGAGAGTTCAACTTCCACAATGTCCTGTTTATCGTGTAACGCTACAAATCATAAAGGCAGTTCTCCCTTACATATTTTCCCAAAGCTTCCTACTCGATAAAATCCGCCGTTTTCTGAAAAAACTGCCCCGTAAAAGTCAGCCGAGCGTCCAGCAGTTTGACGTTTCACACATTGCTACTATAGTACGGTCATCATACTTTAATGTAGATGGAAATAGAATGTCGAAAGAGGCATGTTCAGCATCTCCAGAACAACAACGGAATGCCTTTGATTTTCGCCGTTGAAATGTTTCAGTGTTGCCGATTGTTATTTTCAGAAGAAAAACAGAGTCGGCTTCTGAGCGAATGCTGGTACCAAAAATGTAAAGTAGTAGTATGAAAGGCGGGACCGAACGCGGAAAGGCGAGGAACGATGTAAGAATCCATGCAGCGTTGCTATGTTGCAAAAAATAATCCGAAACGACAATTGAGTTGTAAAGAAATATCCAACCCAACGGCCATTAGCGATATTTGCAATAATTTCCAGAATGGATAAGAAAAAGTGGATGCGCAACTAATTGCTAGCTTTGGATCTCAAGTAAGTGTACTTGATACAAAAATCCAATAGTGAGCTGTGAGCAATTTTCGTTTTAATCTTGAACAAAGGTAGGAAATATTGAAAAACTATTTTCAAAGTGCGAGATATGTTGCAGAAACCTTGTGAAAATTGAATGAGGCTCCGTCCGCGACTGATAAACGAAAATTCGTGAAACTGGCCTAGCTGTGGATAACAGAAGGTATGAGTTAGGGTTCTGAAAATTCATGAGAAACCAATACATCCAAAAACAGTAACTATGTTTTTTTTGTAGTGGTGGGGTTATTGGTCCATACTTTTTTCAAGATGAAGATGGTAACAGCGTGACGGTAAACGGAGTTTTTTGGTAGACGACATGCACTTGCACAATCTCTGGTTCTAGCAGGGTGGCGCAATATGCCACACCGGCCGTGAAACAATCGATCTTTTACACACTACAGGCTTAGAATTTCTTATTCTATATTTAAATCCATCCTCACTGCAATATGGCAGATAATGAGCCTTTTCCCTTTACCTGGAAATCGAAGTACTAACTGGTGTAGATTTATTTCAATAAGCGAACCTTTTTCAAATGTTTTCATCACATTCAGCGAAAAAACATTGAGACATGAGTATCAGATTGCTATAATTGGGATTATTTAGTCATATTGAAAGAAAGAATATTGAACGTCGTATGATTACTCAGCGCTTCACAATTTAATTTAAAGTTATAAACCTTTAAAAAATGAATGACCAGAAACCTGAAATACTCGCGAATATTAATATTAACAAATTATAACTTTATAAAGTTTAAAGTATGAATTAAAATGATTAGAAATATTAGGAACGGTACACAATATAAAACTTAGTAACTTTTTTTAAGTTTATAATATTCGACATATTTTAAGATTTTATTAAAAAATTATTGAAATATCGAAAACACATAAAAACATGGCTTAAAAAAGTTCTAACAAATGAAAATGACAATAAAACATCCACGCATTTTATCGAAAGTTATAAAAGTTTTGTTACTTGTGATATGTTTTATCTGCCCCCTGGAATTAATGTTTAGACCTTGTTCCCAAGGTTTGAAAAACATCCGATTGTTGTCTATTACTCGTATTTACCTGCTGGATTTTTTAATCCGGTGGACAGTCCATCTAGAAAGGCCCTCCTGGATGAAGTTACAGAATCATCAACCCATACTTTACTTGTAGTGTGTCCTGCGTTTACCCACCTTTTATCAAGGTAATAAATCTTCCTGTTTTGATTTCTATATTTCCCAATTTTTGTTAAATAATCCCTCCTCCATAGCACAATTTCTTCTCTATCCAGTAGTAAACTATTACGACCCCGTTTTTTCCATTTGAAATTTAAATGCTTCAGTAACGCATGGAAAGTTGATCGTTTGAAATTTGGCAACGTTGTATCTCCATTTACCTCCTGCAGTACTTTATCTATAGTAGGTATTTCATTCCTAAAGAAGAATTCATGCACTTTCCTCCTAATCGCATGCTTATCAGCTTCATCCAATGATTTAACAATACTTTTGCGATGTTTACTGGTCATTGGCTCAGAAAAGGTGTGATTTTTTTTGTATTGTCTTAACACATTAAACACTGATGCGCGACACACCCCAACTTTGTGAGAAACCTTCACAACAATTTCTTTGATGGTTGATGCCTCGTTCTCCTCGCGCTCGATCTTATATATATTCAAAATGACCTCTTTCATTTCTGCACTCAGGTGTCTTTTTTTAGAGCGTTTCCTAGGTGGACTACAGGAGTTTACAACTTCATCGGCAGTATTTGTACTACTGGGCATTTTGCGCAAGCAGTTGATAACAATGACAATCAATAACAAGGTATAACAATAACAACGACAAACTCAACAACTTAATAAGATAACAAACGAAAACGTCCAAAGAAATATCAAATTGCAATGATGCACACGACATACGTAACACGTCTGAACCTGAATGTGACTCTGCCTTGATACGACTGCTCTGCCGCTCGGCATAGGCATTTAATCAGTGTTGCCAGAATTTATGATCGAAGTGTACTAGCCTTGAGCCGAAAAATGTACTAGATTATAATAAATTGTACTAGATTCAGTTTAAGCTGCTGCTCACACTATTTACTATTTTTAATATAAAATACATGTGAGGATAAATAGGAAATAACAGGCAAAATAATATTATATATATATATATATATATTTAAAAACTGAATATAAAACAAAAAACAATATAAAAACTAGATCTAAGGAATCATATACCTAAAACTAATAAAATAAGTAAACATAATAAAAATCAAATTAAAATCTTTGGTATTCTTAGGAACTAAACAGAACAACCATTTTTTATACATATAATAATAATAATATATGTACACAGAACACAGAATGTTCGAAGGTACACAAGGTATTTTTTTGGGGATGATTGACATTTTGACACACCACACGAAGTGTCATAATTTATTTGTAAACAATCTGTCTACGACAAAGAGACTGTGACGGTGGTTGGTGTCTTTTTTGCTTTTATGATGTTTTTTTCATGAGTCTGGGATGATGCATGTCGTCCTAAATGTTTAAAACCTCCAGCAATAAATCTTGAGCAAGCTTTACAGAATGATTGTTGTTTTTTTTCTTCTAACCAAGGATAGATTCGTATCCACTCTGATCTAAATTTTTGTTTGTAGTGTTTTTTCCTCTTTTTCTCCACCTTAGGCGTGCTAGGAATTTCTTCAGACGAAGTCATACTATCTGCATTCTCGGAAGAACTAACGGCTGATGTACTTGCTACTTCAGTTGTAGGTTCTTTTTTCTTCTTCAAAAACCTATAAAAATTATTCTGTTTGTAACAAAAATATTGCACTTTGCAATTGCAAATTTAGAAAATTCAATTAGGTGATAATATTATTTACCTGTCCATAATGGAAACCCCTTGATCTGAGATGAGAATCGGAGCAACTAACTAAAGGGATAGGGGATTACCAATAAGCAATAAGCCACACACGTATGTTAATAACAACAAACCATTTAAGCCAAAGAAAAGACCTATAACTGAATGTAAATTCGGTGTTTATGGTTTGTTTTCAAATTTTTAAATTGCACACCCTTCTAACCTTCTTTCTACTATGCCCCTCCCAAACAGTCTGTCATCTGTCATTAGTTACAATAATTTCTGGCTGCGTGGCTGCCTAATTTCTGCACACGATAATAGGCAACCCAGAATACACCATACACGCCAAACATGCGAAAATGATTTGTTTTACAGTTTAAGTTCAATTCTAATGATACTTTTCATTTCATCAGGGCAAAATTGTTGTGTTTCATGTTTTACTAGTCTGAACTAAAGTTGTTATTGAAAAATTCGAAAGTCGTACTAGATTTTCAACAAAACGTACTAGCGTACAAAATCATGTTAAAATGTACTAGATCTAGTACATTTGTACTAGACTGGCAACACTGCATTTAATTGCGAATTGACCAATGAGGGCTCCTGTTTTACGTCGAGACGGCGGCGTTAGCGTGAAAATCACCCGAACCTTTTGTTTACATCCGGTCTATCCCTTATCTGAATATACTGTAAGTTAGGTCATCGCTTTATCAGCCGTTTTGGAGACGTTCATTGACCAGCCCGCAGCTATGATTTGGCGCCCATGGGTTACTTTCTATGGGGTACTGTTAAGGACGGCTGTTACTCCAACGATCCTCAAACAATTGATGTTTTTAAGGAAAATATCCGTCGAGCTATTGATGACATAGATCCACAAACTATAGAAAATGTGCTTCAAAATTGGGTTAAGAGGATGGACTACTGACAGCTCAGCCGCGGCAGTGATTTAACTGAAATTATTATTCATAAATAATCGGAAGATGTATATTTTTTTGAATAAAGCATCGAGTGTTACATGGTATTGAAGAGTGTAGTTTTAATACCAATTTCAAAAAGAAACCAACGGATGGCCCCTATATAATGTCACTTTTTAAAATACGTAATACCCGTGCCGGTCTTCACACCAAAATTTCTCCATATATGCGGTGTTCCTCGTTGTATCTCCACTGACCGCACTACTACCCTTGTCTTTGCAGTGTGTTTTCTTTTATCTACACCGTTATCATGGAGGAAACGACCGTTTTCTTTGGGGGTTCGGCACTTAATGAATTCCTCCTAACGAGAATGTTTTTCTTTTGCTGTTTTATTAGGGGACATGCTGGGCAGGCAGGGGAATTTTACGTTCAAACGTTCGGCCCAATGAACATCTTATTGGCAACGCAATTAATTTGTCGGCAAGGAATTTAATAAAAATTGTGTTGATCGAAGTAATGTTATTAAGATTCTTCAAATACTTCTGGACTGAGCCGTATATGAAACGTGTAACTTCATCAATACACTCGAAATAATAATAATGATAAATGTCTTTATTAAAAAACACTTAACCTCACTGTTTGGAAAAACAAAGATATACTCGATACACAAACAAAACAAAAAAATATAATAACAATAATGAGAAAAGTAAGTAGACAAAGTGGAACGATAAAGTGTTTACAATACTCGTATACGAAAGTACGGGCCAACAAGGCAAGGTAATATGAACCAGAAAAAAGAGATTCCACAAAGCACCTTTAACTATCTCATCAGCTGATTCTTAACAAGCTCCCTGAAAGGTACTATAGTTTGATGACAGCATGAAAGGTAAAGCTTTTTTGGAAAAGGGCTGCGTGGTGGATTGACATCGCAAAATTTAGGTTATGTCTGAGATTTCCCTGATTAATGTTACCTCTTGGTACCAGCTTTTCTAAGAAATATGGTGGCTTGTTAGTGCGAACTACTGTATGGACAAACACATAAACAAACTGTGATTCAATCTTTAACCAATTTGAATCGTGAAGAAAGAATATTGCAAAGATGACAGGATCAAGCTTTCAACTAATTTTTTCCTAGTCTTAGGACCGATTTCACTAACATTAATATTATGGACCAATGGGAAAATACCTTATCGAAATGCAATTTTACAGAAGCTGTCAAAGGTCTCTGAATATTAGTGATTTCTATTGAAATATTGAATAAAATCGTAAAAATTCGCCTGTATTATAAACAAGGCCACTTTTTGATCCCAACATAATACTTTTGTACAGAAAAAACAGGACAACTTTCATGTATTTTGATATATTATGTTATAGGTTTACATTTAACAATCCGTTATCCCCTTCAGCGAATGGGAATGCGGCAAATAATAGGTCGATTTTCTAGCTGTTAAATTTGGCAGCAGATTTGGATGTTTGTTAATGCATGGCACTCTCGAATTTACCAACTTCAATATACTGACAGTTATCATTACATACCTGTTGAATAGTGCATTCTGCAAGAAAATAGTATATAAAATACATTCCATCCAATTCCTCATCTTTCTTTACGTCATAATAGTAATCATTTATTACTTTATGGGTTAATGAATTTCTTCAAGGCAATAAAAACATTATGTCCTCTATATCCTAAAACACAGATAATAAGTGTAAGACGTGTCCAACACTGTGAGATATGATTTATAGCATAAGCCGCTGCCCTATCAATACAAATTTAACATACAGGTCGCCTAGCCGTGGGGAGGCAGTGGTCGGGATGAACATCACGGCAGCAACTGATGATTTGGGCATGTCCGGTAACAACGTATGAAGTGAAACTCGCTAACTCCACAAATTTGAAGATTTTGTACAATTTCTTTGAAAATGATGAAAGATACGTCTGATTTGGCAGGGTAATGTCGCAGCCAAATGGCAGTCACCCTTTCTGACACAGTCCGGATCGAAAGACGACGATACTCGTGAAATGTATTGATACTTCTAAATATAGGATCGTATCGAACATCCCTACTGTCAAGATGTATAACCCAAGGTACCGACGGAGCTATTTTGCGGCGTCATGGAAATAATTTTAAATTTTCATTTGCATTTTTTCAAGTGTTGTGCAATGATTTTGGGAAAAATGTCACGAATAGTCTTATAAAGCATAGTAGAGTATATTTCAACAGTTGGCGGAACTAACTCCACTGGGACCAGGCGGGTGAAACGGGATATTAATGCACAATCTGGCAACCCTGTTGCACCCTCACAAAATGGCCACTGATAACCGCACAAGTTATCGTGTTGTCATTGAATAGAATGGAATTAAACCTTCAGAGTATATGTTTTGTGACTGGTACCAAGAGTTGACACATCCCACACATGTGTCACTCCTTGAAATGCAATAATCAGCTGTATTCAAATAATGTGTAATATAAATATAAGCTAGAATGAGTACTCGTGAAAAAAGAAAAATATGGCAAATTTGTAGTTTTTTTGCCGGTTTTAGGTTTGCTGGTAGCTTTAAGGCATATATTTGGGAATTTCTTAATCGCTGTGAATATAGTGTGGATGTTTGTTCAGTTCCTATGGATGTATGGATATTAAAATACCTGAATGGTTTTGTGGGAATATCAATCTAAGGTGCCATAATGGTTCTGATGAACGGCAAGTAAATGAATGAATGTTTGGAAACGAGCAATATCTTTTGATAGAGCCTGCCATCAAGCAGGTGCTTAATGGCTATCTGCAAGTGGTTTATAGGAAAAAACACCCAGTATCGCATATCAATTGAATAAAATAATATAAACATGAATAAAAAATCCACAATAGTAATTAAAACATGAATCTTATTCAAAAATCCAACATTTCTTTAAATTTTGACTGAATTATACGTAATTTCTTAATATTCAATAAGCTGGTGATGTTTCAATGACAAGCTGTCACCTCATACTTTGACACCATTTTGTTTTTAACATTTCATACCTATTGGTTGCTAAAATTTGTTGATAGGAACTTGAAGGTCATTCGTTGTATTTGGTGAAATTGGCCCTTAGAGTGTAAGGCCCGTATCGTCAGTCGTCCCTACAATTGTAGGGCGCGTTTATGGTCTCCTTGATTGTCATACTCCTTTCTCTCCTTCAAAAATTTCTAGATTACACTTGTCCCGTGTCAGCGTCAGCGCTCTCCTATTGTGAAGATATGTTTTCTTTTTACATTGTAGGAAATTTCAGGCTGATTAGACATGATATAACTAAAAAGCAAGCACAATTTGATGCAAATAGGTGTTTGTGACATAACCTCAAAATAGAGCGCTGACACGGAGAAGTATGACAATCAAGGAGGCCTTAAAGGCGCCCTACAATTATAGGGACGACTGACGATACGGGCCTAAAATGTACCGCATTGGAATTTCAATTTGCTAAAATTTGTTTGGAACAGATAACTGGTGTATCCATCAAATTTCAAGAGTCTGAGATAACACCCAGGTTTTCAGAATGTTCTATTATGGGGATGCGTTCGTTACTTAAAATCAACGCAATGACGACCTTTATGTTATTATACATGTGTGGAGAAAAAGACATACCTAAACTCTTTTCAGAGTTGACCCTGAGACAGTGCTTTTTGCAAAAATCTGTAATATCAATTAGATCAGTATTAATTTTAAACGACGTTTAACTGAGAACATTTAAAGTGAAATGATAATTGTGTGTCATTAGCATACGTTTGTACTCGTATATAACAAAGCTCCACACATGAGTGCAAATCAAACGTATAAATCAAATATAGATATATGGAGACAGACTGTTCATTTGAATCTACATAAAAAAGTATATTACACTGGTCTCGGGTAGCAATAAACGAAAAACGGGTTTTAAGGCGGACAAATCTATAATGTTTAAAATATGTGCGTAGAATGTCCATTGTTGTATAGTAACATAATTTTTTTTTTATTTTAGGCCTTTTCCTCTGCCGCCACTCTGGACTGATTTTCCTAAACTACAAAGCTTTTCCGTCCTCGGCATAGTAGTAACATTGTGTAAAAACAGGTTTACTTTAGTTTCCTCATCTATGTCGTTGTCAAACAGAGATAAAACAGAGACCTCACCTATCACATACCATAAATGTAGGCAGAACTTTTGTGAAGCTGCTTTTGAAATGGTTTTGTTCAAAAAGTATAAATCCTGCGTAGGTGCTTTTACCGCTAAAGAGCATTGCGGCAAGGGTTTCAGGTATGTTATCACAATGAACATGCAGATATCTAACAGAGCTGCCTTATCCGTATTAGAAAGTTTGAGCTGGGAACTTAGTAACGCTATTTTGAATGAATAAATTGCTCTGGCCATTCATCGAGCTTTAAGGCGAGAATACACATGCCAGTAAAATAGCATGCCAGTGGCCAGTAACTTGTATGCTAACTACTTGTCCTACGACATCCCAAAATACACATGCTAGTTTTGGATATGCCAGTCTGTGAAAACTTTCCTTTATCTTCTTTAACTCTTGGTGGTAGGTTGTTCTTAGGTTTTTTATCTTATTTTTCATAAATTTCAATGTTAAATTGTTATCAGTCATTTGCTTCAATAAAGACTTGTAAGCATTGTCTCTAGCGATTTTATTTTTATACAATGGAGATCATGTATTCCATAAACACGGATACTCCCTATACTGCATAACAAACAATAAAGTCTTTTCGTCTCCCCAACGAGCCATTTTGCCCGGAACTAAACAAATAGTTCTATAGTTCAAGAATCCGTTTTTCACATGCGAGTTTCTGGTAACGATGTCGTTCACACACCTTTGAACATGACTCGCACGTTTCCTCCCCTCCATTCCCTCGACGAAATCCTGCTACTGGCACACAAAAATCAAACGTCTTGCGATCTACTGGCGTGCTATCTTCTAGCGTGCTTTCTTGCTGGCAAAGAAAGTCACACATGCAAGTAGCACGCACAATCCAGTAACTGGCATGCTTCTGTGCGTGTAACAAGCATGTGTATTCTCGCCTTTATGCATAGCGCCTGGCGGTCGAATCTTAAATTAGTTCTCTGTATCTCCGTCAAGGAATATTATTGAGAGTTCTATTAATTCTCGATAGTCGTCTCTAGCAACTTCTTTGGTCAATTCATGTCGATAAAATTCTAGCAGTGTCAGTCTCTGAAATATTCAGGCATGGTAGCTTTTCTGTATAAATCTGTATTTATTTATTTTCTCGGGATCCGCACTTTTCCAGCTCTCGCGAAGCTTTTTAAACTTTGGAATATCCGGACAGTAGACAGTTACTGTATTCAGTACCTCGCTTCGGAAATCAAGCTTTATAGCGGTCTGCACGCTCCTTTCGCTTTTCGGTACGAATTCTTTGAATGGAGGACTTGCTTATAGGACACTCGTCAGTGTCTTAACGGTTGCTTCAATAATAAACGGCATTTCTCATATTTAGTTGACACATGGTCAACTTCTCTAAGGCGTTCGACACGGTTAACCATAAATTTTTGTTGAGTAAGTTGAAGTATATTGGACTCTCTGACATCCCGCTTAAATTTTTTTTTTATTAACTACTTAACTAATCGTAAACAAAAGGTGAAGACAGTTAGAGGTGCCCCTTAGAAAATTGCTGTCTCAAAAAAAAGACGACGTAACGTTGCTTAAATACATTGTGATTCGCTGCTTTAAATGCGACCTTGCTCCAATTTCCCAACCACCATTCTAAAAATATGCTAATATTTACAAACACTTTTAGAGACGGTCGCGGTGTACTGTGCGCGAAAACTCGTACCCTTGACTGAATTTTTCCTCGGTAAATATTTTCATTTGAGGCTTCGCTTCCTTTATTTGTGATACGGCTCAGTTTAATTTTAAGCTGCACAGAAGACATTAGCAGAGCGTAAATGAAACCGAAAGTGTTGTTGGCAAAATCTCATCGGCACATAGGAAATTTTATATCATAAAGGGTTTCTTAGATAAAATAAAAGTCGTGAGAAATGAAGTAAATTCATAGGACTTTGATGATGTGATAAATAATAACGATTATGTTTAGGATATTTGGAGATGTGTCGAAGGCTTTGCATTTATATTTTCTACAACTTGAACTTTTTACATATTTTTCGATCTATAACAGATTGTTTAGAGTCATGTTTGGGAATGGTTGTTACAGGTTCATAAGTGAAGAAACTTAGCACCTAAATTGCATGGACGATTTTGATGTGGACTTTATTGTTTGGAACGTAACCTGATCGAGAGTGTTTTTAACTATGACGTATCCTACCTGAAGATAGTCATATAATGTATTCCGGCGCTCAATATGAGATCTGAAAGATACTAGCGCCATCTATCGAACAGTAGCAGAACACAAAAATTAATTTAGAAATCTACCTTCAAACGATTTACCACTTTATTGGCCATTTAGGTACAATGGCGCACATGGGGCAAACAACAGAGCAAATATCAATATAAAATATACAATAAAAATGTCGATGATCTGTTTTTTATCCCAAACATTGACAGTAGAGTTGACCATTTAACAAATATCCTAGTCGAATTATTCAATAAACATGCTCCACTCAGATCTGTACGTGTTTCTAAGCCACCTGCGCCATGGCTGACTGATGAAATAAAAAAAGGTATGCACGCTAAAATTACTGCGTTAGCAAGATATAAGCAAGATAAGACTGCAATTAATTATGAAAACTATCGTCGCATTAGGAATAAAGTCCTTGTTGATATTCGAAAGGCAAAAAAAGAATATCTGGCAGTACTTTCTGAGCAAAATGAATCGAGGAAGATTTGGTCAGGCATAAATAAACTTAATATAAAGTCTTGTAACAAATATACTTTGCCTGATAACATCAGTGATGTTAATCTGATAAACAGGTATTTCATGTCAGTTTATAATGTTGATAGTGTGCCGGAAAATGTGTGCGAGTTTTATAGAAGCAATAAACTAAATCCGTCTAATTCTTTTTCTTTGAGAGATCTTTGATATAGTAAAAGGTCTAAAATCAGACGCTAAAGGCCTTGATACGCTGTCAATTACAATGATCAAAGTTAGTTTACCAATAATATTTTATCATATTGTACACATAGTTAACACTTGCATTGAAAGAGGCTTGTTTCCCAAAGCCTGGAAGAATGCATTGATCTTACCAACGCCAAAAAACAATAAACCTACTGATGTTACTCATCTAAGACCCATAAGTTTGTTGCCTGTGTTGTCAAAAATACTGGAAAAAGCAGTTCAGTTTCAAGTAGAGTCTTTTATTGAATATAATGGCATCATTCCTTTAAATCAATATGGATTTAGGAAATATCACAGCACAACCTCTGCATTATTAAATCTGTGCGACAACGTTATAAGAGCTATGGACAAAAAAATGGCGGTTTCCCTAGTTTCAATTGACTACTCCAAAGCATTCGACAAAATTAACCATGTGCTTTTACTTTCTAAGTTAAAGTACATTGGATTTGACAATATAGCTATCCAATTCTTCAAAAACTACCTCTCACACCGTATGCAGTGCGTTTCTGTAGGCAGCAGGCTATCAGAAGTCAGTATGATACCATCAGGAATCCCTCAGGGCTCCATACTAGGCCCTGTGTTATTTCTCATATACACTTTTGATTTGCACAAATCTGTCGCACATTCCGATTTACTAAGCTTTGCTGATGACACTCAACTCATTCATTACTTTGACGCCTCTTGTTCGCAGGATGCTGCTGCCTTATTAGAGCAGGATCTGAGCAAAGTGCAAAAATATTCAAGTGACCATAATCTAAACATTAATCCAGATAAGACACAAATATTACTATTTTGTTCCGACGCAAGGAGAAGTGTCGTGGAGAATACATTTAAAGTTAACCTTGATGGCTCGCTGCTGCAGATTGCTAATTCAGCTACAATTTTAGGTGTTGAAGTAGATAGCAAATTGAGATTTAGGGAGCATGTTATGTCCTTAGCTAAAAAAACGTATGGTCGAATGAGAGCGTTATATGCCAATCGCCACCTTCTGAACTTTAAACTGAGGAAAAAACTTTGTGAGTCTCTTGTGTTGCCAATTCTCAGTTATTGTGATATTTTATATTACCCATGTCTTGATGAACGGATGAAAAGCAGGCTTCAAATAATTCAAAACAATTGCATTCGCTTTATTCATGGATTGAGGAGATTTGACCATGTTAGTGACAAATACAGCCAAATGAAATGGCTAAGAATTGATAAACATGTGCGGTGCAAATACTTAGTGTTTTTGCACAAGTTGATAGCTGCGTCAAGACCTGCATACCTGAGAGAAAAGATCATATTTAATCAAGAAATTCATGACAGGATTACCAGGGACCGTATTATGATCAGGATACCTCCATACTCTATGACACTCTTCAAGCGTTGTTTCTCGTATAATGCTGCCGTATTTTACAATGCTTTGCCCAGAAAGTACAGGGAAATGTCTTTTGCTCGTTTTCGAAGGCAAATCAAGCAATTTATGCTCACTCTTCCCTGATATTTATATAACTGATTTTCTGAGCCGTTTAGGCATACGTGTACATAGTGTATATAGTTGTAGTGTTCTTTAGTTTAGTTGATTAGTTATTTAACCTTTCTGTACTCCTTAGTTTTTCTTATATATTTTTTTTTCTCTTTTTTTTTGGAATTGCACACAACATCGTGCTTAAAGTACAGACAAAGGTAGTTAAGTGTAAGAGTAGCTCAAGCTCAACTTCGCTATCTTTGTCCCTCACATGTACAAAATATGAATAAAGGCGTTATTATTATTATTATTATTATTATTATTATTATTATTATTATATGTTACCGATAATCTATAAAATTCAGGTATTCGATACAATACCTAGGCAATGAATAGAATACCTGGGATGCCCAGGCAAAGTATGAAATATTATGAATACTATCATCCATTACATACTTTACCTAGGTAATGAATACAATTCCTAGTAATGGTATAGAGTGCCTGCTGTTTCCACCGGCAATGTTTAAAATAAATAGAACTTGCTCTACATTTATCAATGTTAACCGGCATATCTATAAAATGACGGGCAAATGAAACGAGTTATATTATTTAAAATCAACTTTAATAAAATTAACAATTAGAATGCTCCGTATAAATAAGCTTTATGAAAAAGTTACAAAAAGCACCTTTCTGTTAGTACAGTACAATTAACGTGAAACTAAAAATTATTCTGGGTATAAGTAACATAATGTATTTCTTTCTTACAAGTACGACGTATAAAAAACTTAAGAAACAAAACAATTCTGTAAAAGTATAGGCAGTAGGTCTACTGCTTAGTCAAAATTATAATTAAATAAAAAAAATATTCTCACATGTACTTAAGAAACAAAAAAATCTTCTGAAAATAATAAGTAGGTCTACTGCCTTGTCGGTACGTAAAACCTGTTCCTTGTTTTCGTCTTTTACATACAATACCGGTTGCGCATTTGGTATTGTATAGAATACCTAGGCAAAGTATAAAACAAATAATATTTCATAAACATTACCTACTCGTTTTAGGTATTCTATACATTACCTAGGCATTGTATAGAATACCGGATTATACAGATTGCCGGTAACATATACAAACAAAGATAATATAGAAACAGCAACAATAAAAACTGATATAAATGTGTCAACAAATAGAATCTATTTTGCTTTATCATAGACTTGTTTATTCTATACACTGATTAAGATAGTAAAAGCACGTTCTATCAAAGTTTACTTCACATTTTTCTTAAATGAAATGTAACTACTGGTCTCTTGTTTGTTCTAAACTATCATACAATTGTAGTACGCTGACTTTTTAAAATAAATGTTAAAGTATTTATGTTCAGGAAAATGTTGATATATTTTTAGAGAAATCTTGAAATGTAGATACAATACATACTGAGAATTTCCTTGGGCTTAAAATTTTTTCTGAAGGATTCATTCCAAACATTAATCTCATAATTCGCTTTTGGGCTATGAAGACTCTTCCAATTTTAGATGATTTACTGCTTATATGAAATAAACTTCCATTAAGCCTCTTTTGTTCAAGAAATCTTTCATTTGTAGAAACGCATAATGCGCTTTATTTAAATATTTGCAAACATGATCAGAATGTCCACAAAAATTCAACCTACTGTCAAAATACGTACCAAGAAGTTTGTAGGAATCAGTTAAACAAAGGTCATACATATCTAGTTCAATAATTAGTACGTTGTATATTAAAGTTTGTTACAACGGTCAATTTAAAATTAGTTGATTTCGTTGGCAGCATGAGAAAAAATCACCTAATGCATTAGGAATTTTGGTATACGAGGGATGTCCTTTAAGTTTTGCATATAGAAACATAGTAAACTCTTTAGTAAACTTAAATTCAAAGTTTCACAACAATACGTGCAGTGTTCTCACTACAGTGAATTTTTAAGTGTCACCAAGTCATTAGAAAAATGGAATTCAACCGAGAACATTTTTGCGCCATAATTTATTACAACTTTCAGAGACAATTATCGCAACAAGAATGCCTTTCGTGTAACCAGCGCTGTCGATGAAAATCATGGCGCAAAGACATTCACCAGCTCAAACCTGAACTTATTCTAAGCTTTGAGATAAAATTCCAACAACGATCGTAAATGCTTGTTGACGTTGAGTTAGAGCTAGGGTGAAATTCGAGCGACTTCAAAGACATTTCAACTTATCGATTCGCATTCCACACATCACAGGGTTGTTGTAATTTCATTTCTCGATCTGCTTTTGTTTTCTTTGAAGCGCGATGCGCTAATTAGCGGACTGTTGCGGATTCTTTTGTTTTCGGAAATACGATCCTGATTCGAGCAGACGTTGTCGCAAACTGAAATTAAGTCGGCTGGAAAAAGAAAAGTAGCTGCTACCGGCTTTTAGTTTTTTTCGTTGAGTTATGGGAAAGCAATTATTGGCTTCCGAGAATGGATCACTTGCTAAGATGAAAAAAGTTGCTTTCAATAGGACACTGTTCGATAGATAGATATGGCAATTTTGAAGTTCAAATTCGATCTCGCACCGTTCATATTCGTATTTCCAAAAACTGCTGCGCATGGGTGACTGCAGAAATTTTTGTCAGAGAAGGCCGATCATCGACAAGAGATAACTTTTTGTCAGTGTACCTGCCCCTAAATTTTTTTCGTAAAAATCGCAAAAATTGTTTAAAAAATTTTGCGAAAAACGTAAAGTCAGTCATCGTCGTACAGCGTGAGTTTCGTCGCCACTTCAACATTCATCAGAATACAGCTGTTCCCTCTCGAAACACCATCCTTCGTTGGGTTGAATCACTTTGCAGGCGTGGTGAACTGATCAACAGAAGACCAAGAGGAGCGCCGCGAACAGTTCGAACTCCTGAAAATGTTGAACGCGTTCGACAGGTCTTTCTTCGCAGTCCGACTCGATCTGCCCGGAAACATGCTGCTGCACTTCGCCTTAGTGATCGTTCGGTAAGGCGAATTTTGCATATGGATCTCCGTGAAATTCGCGTGGTAGTCGCCCAAGTTGATAGAACGATGTTGGAGAGAGTCTACGCGAACTTCCAAGAACGCCTCCAGCACTGCATCAACGATTTCGGCCACCACATGCCTGATGTGATTTTCCACACTTGACTGTCTCCAATGCTATTTCCTTGTGTAAATGATTGCATCAATAAATTTGTTTTCGAGTAAAAATTATCTATTTTATGATTTTTTTAAAACCGTCCATCCTCTCTGCCGCACCCTGTATATATAATAGTCCCTACTTCCGATTTTAACGATATTATATTGTGCTTATAAAAAAGTAATATTCCTGTAATTGGTTAACGCATGAAATAAAGAACAAGTAATGCTATCATATTATTTAATGATGGAAACAACAGTATATTTAGTGACAGTGTATAACTGTTTTTTAGAATAAGCATAAACTTCCACGATAATGCTGGATGAATTGACAAATTCAGAATGTCATTTAAACAGGCTTCTAGAAAACTGAAACAATCTTCAATTGGTGATGAAATCGAACAGCTGTCATATTGAACGTCTATGAAAATATTAGATTTTTGAAATAACTAAGTTTTGGTAACGTTAATGTATGACATATACACTTTCGGACTCACAACTTAAAAACTCTATTCACCTGTGCCAAAAACCAATATTTTATCCGTAAGAAAAATCATAGTTGATGATTGAGGACAAGAGAATGAACGTCAATTTCTAATTATGTCACGCTGTAGGAAAGAAGTGGCAATATTAATGTGCAAGTTATTTTTAATCTCACCACAAATCAAGTTAGCAAAGGATAAAAATGATTTTAAGAGAATTCGGTATTCTCCAAAAATACTCTAAATTGCGAAACGTTCTAAGTGCCAATTTCTCAGTTATACTTTATCTGAAGTCACTTGAAACACTGTGAAATACCGGGTGCGTTTTATATATCTATATTTAACACGCTCTGTTGCTGCAAAAATCGCCAAATTTCGCAGCAAATATCCCCCGTATAAGATCAAAGGCAGTTTCACCGGTCCACGTGGAGTAAAGCACGCCTATGCGTGGACATAGCCAATGAGAAAGCGTGTATTTCAGAGCTCCGAACAAGTGCAGGTGGCTACTGAAAATTGAAACAGTTTAGCCAGTGCCGTGTAGCGGTGAATAAACGTGTTTTCTTTAGTCTGTCCGTGTTTTTTCATAGATTTTATTAGTTTGTGTTTTTGACTTTTGAATACTCAGTTTACTTGTTGATTTAATTGTTGTGTTGATTGTTCTTGTGTGTCCTAAATATGGCTCTTTGGAGACCTTGGGAAAATGCTCCAAGCCACGAGGAGATGGTTGATGAACCTGTGCAGGCAGAATTCTTTCATAAAGATTTAGAGGAACATACCCAAAGAGTAATCATAAATATGTATGATTGTCTGAAAAACGAAAATCCAGATTCCTCGCAAAATCAAATTTTAAACAGAATTTGTATCCTGACAAAAATCAGTCGGTCTACCATTTATCGGGTTATAAAAAGGGGAGATGTAGTCAACCATTCCTTCCACAGAAAGCGCATAGGGCAAAATTAAAAAGAATAGACGTGGGTTTTCAGGAAGATATTCGTCGTATAATATACGGATTTTATAAAGAAAATTTGGTGCCCACGTTGGAAATGATACGGGATAAATTAAAAGATTATCCTGAAGATTTTTATAATTACAAATGCTTAGACTCACTGTACCACACGCACTGTATTGTAAAACTGTGTGGTTTTCAACACAAAAAATTAGATAAAAGAATGCTGATTGTGGAGTCGTCTCGAATCGTTGAATTGCGCCAAGAATTTTTGCACAAAGTTAAAATCTATAGAGAGCAGAAAAGAAATCTGATTTACCTGGATGAAACGTGGTATGATACCCATGATGTTGTGCAGTACGGCTGGGTTGACGACAGCAACAAGTGCATTTTAAATGCACCATGCAACCGTGGAAAACGAATCATTATTCTCCATGCTGGCAGTGAAAATGGATTTATACCTAATGCCTTGCTGTTATCTGCCAAAAATATCAAAGAATCATGTGCCAACTATCATGAGGACATGACCTCTGACTTATTTGAAAAGTGGATAGAGCAGCAGTTAATACCAAACATTTCCCCAAATTCAGTGATTATTATGGACAATGCGCCATACCATTCCCGACAGAAAAACAAAATTCCGAATACAGGCACAAAAAAATTATTGATTTTATGAAGGATAAGGGAATGGAAATACCACAAAAATCAACCAAAGCCATATTATTGGATCTTATTAAAAGACAAAAATTTGAAAAAGAGTATGTTGTTGACAATCTGCTTCAGCAAAATGGCCATGAAGTATTACGTCTACCTCAATATAACTGCATTTTCAACCCGATTGAGTTGGTCTGGGCTGCTTTAAAAAAAAAGTAAGAAAACATAATCAGACCCCTCAATTAAGTGAATCGCTATTGGCCACAATAAGAGATGCAGTATCTCATATTGCTGCCACAGACCTATGGAAGCAGTGTTCTAGGCATATTATTGAAAAAGAAAATGAATATTGTGTTTTGGCTCCTGTAAATCCCGTTGTAATTCCTCTACAAGATGACTCTAGCGACAGCTCCGAAGGCGAGGATGATATATAAATACCTATAATGTAAGTCTTTATATACCTTTGTATATACCTACCTGCTATGTAAATATTTGCCTATGTCACACGTTGGAATTCTGTAATTTTTCCATTTCTTAACTTTCAGTCAACATAAATTAAACTCCCAATATAAGTATTTTTTATCCCAAATCAAAAAAATAAGAAGATAGTAAAATCCATTTATTGTGATATAAAAACATTATTATTATCGTTCTAAATAAATGACCGCACGCCTATGATACGTCATGAAATTACAAAGGACGCGCCGACCAAAGGTTTTTCTGCTATTTCAAGTGACTTCAGATGTGAAACTTTGCCCTTATTTCTGTGATTTTGTTTCCGAGACCTAGATGGCGAGAGTCGAATTTGAAAGAACCGGTATATCTAACAGGCTTGGCGTGAAAGAAAAACAGGTCAATTCTCCTTTGACCCGCTTGACCTCACTCGTTCTCCGCCATTGGCCTGATATGCTTGTGCACGAGACGACACACGGACCGACCGAAAGCGGTCGAACAGCTGTACCAGACACTCCAGACAGCCGGCGTTTTTTTTCTTTCGTTTTTTTTCTACCTCAGGTTCTGTTTCTGCCTCCCCGCGAGGTTTTAAAGTTCCCTCGTCAGCTGTTGCGTCGACTTGCGGCTGCAGGCTGGCGGTACCTGCCTGAACCCGGCTTCTGGGCTACCCAGACGGACTTTTTTTACTTGATTGGTAAAAATTGTACCGTCTATTCAGAGGGGTAGCCTTGATTCTAGATGATGGATGGATGGATGTTATTGATGAGAACGGCAAAAAAGGGGTGTGCCGTTATAATGAAATGCAAGGTCGGTTTTTGAGTAGACGATTAGATCCGAAATACATTTATTTTTCAGGAATGTTGCTGAGGCCCCTTTTTAATGGCAGTGGAATATAACCCGTCAGCCAGAAACAAGTTGTAAATAATGAGAATAATATGTCTGCAGAGAAAGCATAAAAGAAAAAGACACTAGTAGTTAACAAGAATATGAAATTTGAAGTATCAGAACAGAGGAAAAATGCTGAAACTGTCTATTAACATTAACCCTGTCAGGATGCCATACAGGGTGTAAACGTTATAAGTCATTATTGAAATGGGTAATAGTGGGGTCAAAACAAGTCAAAAAGTTCATATGACCCATGGTCAATCGATTTTCTTGACGATCAGGTAATTGGCACTTTCGAGTTACCCCCAAAGTTGTCAGGAGAAGGATACCTTAGCTTTCTAGCCGATAACCTACCAGAACTTTTGGAACAGACCTTCGACAGCATGTCATTACCACGGAGACAGAATTTATGGTTTCTTCATGACGGGGCACCAGCACACATTTTTAGAGGCGTCATCCAGTATTTGAATGAACATTATCCAAACCGCTGGATCGGTCGAAATGCTCCTGATCCTCGAAAATGTCCAGCAAGATCTCCTGACCTCAATCCGATGGATTTCTGGTATTGGGGAATTACTTAAAGGTCCAATAACAACTGAAACACAACTTCGCAAAAAAAAATTTAATGCGCCTGAAATAATAAATGGACAACTTCGAGCACCTAGAGTAAGAAGAAACTGGGTTCGTCGTAATGAAGCTTGTGTGGAAAGTGGAGGACGACATTTTGAACACCTTCTTTAAATACAAAAAATGTGCAGTGTGGGTATTAAAAAGAAAAACAATGTATGTATCAAAATTGTGTTCCCTATTTATAAGTGGATTTTTTTAATACGTTCAATAAACTTTCACACACCAGGTAAAAAAGCGCTGAGACAGTTAGTGGTAAGTCCGTTTGTTTTAATTGTTTGCATTTTACGAGTACATTATCAAATAATGAAATAATACCTAAGCGCCAAAAATAACAAACTCCATCTTTATTTACACTGCAGTACGTCGTAATTTGCGGCGTTGTCAGATTTTATTTTACTTTAAAGTCGCTTTTCTCTAAAAAAATGCCGTTTTGACCCCCATGTTATATGAAACTTTCTGCTTCTTTCAACCCCCTCTATCACCCATTTAAATAATGACTATCATAACGTCTACACCCTGTATAGGGAAGGCAAAGGAAATAAATTGAATTATGCTGGCGAATCTAAATTTTGATACCAGCATTTTTGATGAATTCTATATCGACGCGTGTTTGATCGAACGTACGTCTGAACGTGCGTTTTTTGGCAGCGCGACAATTTGTCGTCCGTCTGTACCGGCAGTTAGATAGGGAACCAGCTGTCGTCCGTATCAGAGACAGTCAACAGTTTTTGAAAATTTCCCGATAGGCGATCTGAAAAAATATATTTTAGATTCCAGTTTAAAACTTCGTACACTCCGACAATTTTAGGCGCTGAATTCAAATTTGACCATCAACAAGACGTGCAGTGTTGCGGAGTTGAGTTTGAGATGGACGAAGAGTCGCTTGGAACCAACAGTGGGGTCTCGGCGCCAGTTGCCGTTGGATTCGAAATCTACGCACCTGATTTACCTAAGAATCGTTATTTTATAGTCATGTCATTATTCTGTTATGAAAATGTCAGGTCCGTACTTTATAAAGAAGATTGCAGCGACCACCAAAATGCTAATAAAGTTTTTTGTCGCTCTCAAGATACCTAGTTACCAACAGAAAATGACTGATGCATGGGAAGCGGCGTAGAAAACTCAGACAGCACACCACTGGCCGGCCAGATTCGTGATCTCAAAAGCCGCTCAACAGTTGTTTCGTAAACTAATAAATCATTAATTTAACCGATTTGTCTGAATAAATTTACAACCTAATAGTAGAACATCGTGTACAAACCAGAGCGAGAGACTCCATTCTATTTTTAATCGCATTACCTTCAGATACTGCTGAAAGTGAAATTTCGCGGGAAATAACTGTGTGTTTCGCTGCTACATTGTTACGAGTTGCAAAACAGCTATTAGCTGGTATAATGTTTGGTCCAACAACGAATAACTGACAGTCCCAAACGATCATTGACAACTAGTTTAGTTAACTGTATTCGACAATCTCTGATAGTGAGAATTCTTTGGTTGGATAGAACTGATTGTTTACTATACGAATCAAATCGGGTCGTAAGTTTATAATAGAATAAGCTTATGGGACAGGCATCCACACAGGCAGTCAGTCTAATTCTCTTCGGTTGAACTGGAGATACAACTTACAGCTGACAACGAGTTCTTCGTTGATCGGAAAGCTTTCACTGCTGGGCACGCATGCTTTTGAGTCTCAGCATTGTAAACTATCGAGGGTATCATAAAAGTATCGATACATCAAAACATTTCGAAAATACGAAACATATTGTAGAATACAGTTTGGACTTATGCTGACCTTCAACGTGACCATGACATGACCTTCAAGGTCATTTTAGGGCGTCTAAAGGGTATTGAGAAAACAAAATATCTCGAAGAATAGAGAAAAACGGTTCAAAGCAAAACTGTAGGATCTAAAAAGAACCATCTAAAGGTGACCTTGAACGTGACCTTCGTCATGATTTTGAAAGTTTTACCATGATCGAGGATTTAGTAGGACGTGGGATAACTGTTCTGGAAGCAAGGATAGGAGTATACCGTTAAAAAATTCACTTGACCTTCAAATGACATTGAAGATCGTAATCAAAGTGACGGTCAAGCACATTATAGTGACCTTGATCGAATATTGTTTCTTTTTTTTCTATCCCAGACAAAAGTAAGGAGCTTCCTGAAACATTTTTCTGACCTTAAAATGACCTTGAAGATGATCAGCTTCATCGGCAAGGGTACACCTGAACATGGAATTGTCTGCAATTCGCATTTCAAGAATTGAAAATAGATGTTTACTGTTGAAAAATGATTTGACTTTCAAATGACCCTGATTGTCATAGTCATGGTCATAGACATGTTGAACATACATTTATTGCTATTCACATTTCCGTAGTCAAACATAGGGGTTTCCAGTTAAGAAAACTGTCGTGACCATCAAATGGCTTTGGTCGTACTCAACTTCATGGTCAAGGTCACCATCAGATTACCATTTTCAAACCTTATTATTTTGTTCTGGTCAATGTCATGGCCATGGTCAGGGTCATAGCCAAGGTCAAGGACATGGCTATGGACAAGGTCATGACCATGGACAGGATCATGGCAATGGACAAGGTCATGGTCAAATCATTGATAGGGTCAAGGTCATGGATATGGTCAATGTCATGGGCAAATACCTGCAGTTTATATTTCCGGTGTCAAGAATAGGGGTTTCTATTTAAGAAAACAGCCTTGACCATAAAACTACCTTGAATGTGACAGTCAAGTTCACCATTAGATGACACTTTTGAAATCCTAAAACCCTATTCTACATCATGTTTGTCTGAAACGTATTTTGCGAGCAATTTTGATGTATCCGTACTTTTTGGATACCCGTACACGAGGACCAAGAATAGGATTCACTTTTTAAGAATGGCAGCCCGTCGTTCAAAGTTGACGAGACAAAGATAGAAAAGGCATGATTTTATACAAACACAACTTAACAGTTATTGCAAAAGGTGCTGGAAAGAAGATGGGTTAGAGTTAGAAAGTAAACTGTTGAACTTTGATTCTACTAATTGTCCAACCTCATCGCTTTTATGTAAATTTGGTCATTATGCAGACTAGAAGATACATCCTTCGCGCACAGTCTGCTGTCAGATTTTGATCCTGCTATACAAATTCGCCAAGCTTTCGTCCCTCATTCCAACTTTGTAGTATATATGTCAAATTAAAGCTTTTGTCATCAACCTTTAACCTTCAAACCTATGCTTCAATGTAATCTAAACATCAAAACGATCTAATAAATAATTGTGGATAAAAAACGGAAGTGTCGAGTGTATACTATCTCCTAGCGTAGCGCTGCAATAAAGGTTCACCACCAACTAGGTATGAATAAACATAAGGTGAGGCAATTTTACAATCCGCCGCTGCCAGTTTATGAGATAATGAGCACTTAGCAGTGCCGTATGAGTTCACCTTCCTGGTGCATTCATCAGGCTATTATTAAAAACAAACGGTGTAATGCACTCACTCTCTCTGTTCTGCATTATGCGGTAGGGGTTTTGTTTGTGCGCTGTAGCGACACCGCAATATCTCTACAATGAACTACATTGTCTCTTTGGTGGATATGAATAGCTATATGGAGTCGGAAACTGGGTAATACAGCTAATTTATGAAGTAAAGTTAGAAATTATATAAATGGGAATTGAGTTCGATATAATTTGTTGAATATTTCGTTATACCAATGAAGCCTATACTTTGAAGTTGAGTCATTAATTTTCAGATAATGATTGTAGAAGGAAGATAAACCAAAATATGTGTGTAAAAATAAAAAAAAATTAAAAAAAAAATTTACCTTGTTTTATAAAGTATCCTCCCGACAAGTATTTCAGTGCGGACCTGTATTTGATCGTGAGGTCTTGGAGCACCGGCATGCCGTCCATATGTGAGGTCTTAAGCCATTTTTTATTTCGTTTGAGCCACGCAACAGACACCACTATCCACTACCGACTGACACTGACTGTATACAACTGAATGAAATAATTGTAAAAACATCGTTCCAAATTCTTTCGCTTTTTTGTTTCCGATGCGATGAACCGATAAGGCGAATTATATCCGTTGTCGCCAAACACGAGCACATAATATTATTATTGAGACAGGGCGGTACTCAAACTTCCAAAGGGCTATAACTTTGTTACTCTAATTTTACCAGAAAAATGGTAAAGGAAAAAAACATTTCTTTTGATCAGATCTACTCACTGTTAAAATAAATGACTCAACTTCGAAGTCACCCTGTATATTGAGACACCACGTCTGTTATAAATAAAGCACGATTATACAGGGTGGCGCAGAGGAAACGCACGATTTTCACCTAAGCATAACATTTTTTATTTTCAAGATAACTTTGTTTCAGTTACAGCTAAATAAAGAAATGATAGTGCACTTTTAAACTAATGATGGTAAATAACGTCACTCAAGTGTCGCCCTGCTTCGCGCTCGCACATCTCCAACCGCTCTTGAAAGTTGTGCATTACACGTAAAATCATTTCTTGTGGTATTCTTGCAATTTCTTGACGAATAGCAATTTTCAGTTTCTGTAACTTACGAGGCTTGTGAGGGTACACTTTATCCTTAAGGTAACCCCACAAAAAGAAGTCGCATGCGGACAAATCTGGGGAGCGTGGGGGCCAAGGGACATCGCCGAAACGGGAAATCACATGTTCAGGAAACATCTGTCGAATCCATTCCATTGATGCTCTCGCTGTGTGAGCTGTGGCACCGTCTTGTTGGAACCACAGCTCTCCCATGTTTACTTGTTGCCGTTGAAGTTCGGGTAACAGAAAATTTTGTAACATGTGAACATATCGTGCTGAAGTAACTGTTACTGCTCTTTCTTCCTCTTCAACAAAGTAAGGACCAACGACACCTAATTTACTGATTCCGCACCACACAGTTAATTTTTGACTATGCAAGGGTCGTTGGTGTAGCTCTCGTGGATTTTCGGCCGCCCAATACCTACAGTTCTGCTTGTTTACATATCCTGTTAAATGGAAGTGTGCTTCGTCACTCATCATTATGACGACGTCAGGATCGTCAGCAAAAATGGCCCGCATTCTCGCACAAAATTCTCTACGCTGTGCAAAATCGCTTTCCGTTAGCTCTTGCACGATCATTATCTTGTACGGATGATATTGTAAATCGTCATGCAGAATGCGTTGTAACGACCGACGGGACATACGCAGAGTTGGAGCTTGGCGCCTAGTGGACCGTTGGGGACTATCAAGGACCGCTCTTCTCACTGTTTCGATATTGCCTGGAGTCCGCACGGTACGGGGAAGGCCAGGTGGCTTCCTCTTCATTACGGATCCAGTACTTCGAAATGCTTCAACCCATCGGAGTATTGTGTTTCGATCTGGAATTGGCCCGTGGCGTTCAACATTGAACTGTCGACGGAATAAACGTTGCACGATCACTACAGAATCATCGTTTCGAAAAAATTGCTCGACGGCAAACACACGATGCTCCGTCATCCACGGTGCCATGGCTGAAACTGCATCGCATGTGTTCTCTGCTGGCGGTGCGGCGAGGTCATATCCCTATTCTGTGCGAAATACCATTCGGTCAGAAAACATGCGTTTCCTCTGCGCCACCCTGTACATTTAAAGGGAACCGGGAAAAAAGATGAAGTAAAGTAAGTTTCAAGAAAAATGAATTAAAAAGTTTGAAGACTCATAGACTCGTTGTACACGGTGGGTCAAACTTGTGTTGTCATTTACCAGACCTGTGTAATGCTGGTAGTCACATACTAATGATATTTGAAATGTCACTTTATATTCACCAGTATTCAATAGATTTATAATGTAGAATAAATGATTTCATAATAAAACTATAAACCTAGTCACAAAGGGCTATAACAAGATCACATTTTCTAGACAGACAGAAACCACTCTGTTTTGAAATACGTTTTGTTCTTGTAAGTAAACAACGTGTCAGATGCGAACAACATTCTATCATCCTAAACCGCAACTAAATCAATCAGACCCAACGAGACATGTCTATCACGGTATATCTACGAGATTAATCATTTCAATCAATATCTAATAAGGATGTAAGGCTGTCAATGCTCAGATTAAATCTTAGAGAATTTACACTCATTTCTTTTTCAGGTGAGTGTAACAGCATTTCCACGGCGCGACGGGACTCACCATGAACAGGCACTTGAAGTATGTAAGTAATTACGATTTATTAAATAAGTCGTCACATCAGTTTATGAGATTGAGGAGCGAAGTTATATGGTATTCAGGCGAGCACTTTGAATGACACAAATCATAAATGGTCTGGATATCGGATGACTGAAGACTGATGACTATTTCTTTTATTATGCAACTTTTATATAGGTGTTTTTTTTGTATATCAACTTCTCTTGCCGAGTTCTACAAGCTGTTAAAATGCATGACTGAATTTTGAATACACCCTGTATAGGCCAGCTGATGAATGATTATTATATACTAAGTGACATATAAATCCGAACACCCAGTTTAAATGGTTTTATTTTAATAAAAGTTGGTGAATGTATTTATCTTAGTGTAAATAACAAGTGAAAAAATTTTCAGCCTTATCAGTTGGACATTCCGGTTTTTATACTGTTTTTTTTTTAATTCACTAACGCTCTAAAAATGAATATTTTAGCCGCAGTAAAGAATCAACGTTGTTCTTGACATCCTTTACGATCGGTTTCGATGCCTAGAGTACGGAGACCTGTACGATTTCGTCAACTTAGTGAGTGTGATAGGGGCCGTATAGTGGGACTTCGGGAAGCTGGAATTTCTTTTCGGGCAATTGCAGTTAGAGTGCAAAGAAGTGTAGACACTGTGGTTAGGTGTTGTCAGGCATGGCTTCGAGAAGGCCGTACGCAAACAGCGGCACTGGACGCCGCCGTAGAACAACAGACCGTGAAGATCGCCGCCTAAGATTATTGGCCTTAAGGGACCGTTTCTCCACTACCAGGTCCATTGCAAAAGAAAGGTTTGCAGAACACGGAAGACCTATTGGCATGCGAAGTGTTTACCGACGAATGAGAAGTTTTGGCTTGTTTTCATACCGGCCACACTGGGTCCTCCCTTTAACTCGAGAACACCGACGTAATCGCCTTGAGTGGTGCAGACAACGGTTACTCTGGGATCAGGAATTGAACAGTGTTGTCTTTAGTGACGAGTCTCGATTTTGTTTAGGCATGCACGATGGTCGTGCCAGGGTTAGAAGGCGACGTGGTGAAAGGAGGAATCCACAGTTTTTTGTTGAAAGACATGTTCATCACACTGTTGGAGTTATGGTTTGAGGTGCTATAGCTTATGGTTCCAGGTCACCTTTAATCTTCATCAGAGATAACATGAACGCGCAGCGTTATATCCACGAAGTTCTAGAACCCCATCTTTTACCCTATCTTGACACCCTGGCAGATCCAACTTTCCAACAAGATAATGCCCGACCACATGTTGCAAGAGTCACAATAGACTTCTTTCAACATAATGATGTCACATTGTTACCATGGCCACCAAGATCTCCCGACTTATCCCCAATTGAGCACGTGTGGGATATGATGGGTAGGAGATTGCTCAATTTGCAACGTCCTCCTCAGACTCTAGAAGCACTTCGAGAGGAGTTGGTGGTTGCCTGGAATGAGATACCACAGGAGGACATTGACCACCTGATCAGAAGCATGCCTAGGCGCGTTGGAGAATGCGTAGCACATCAGGGTGCATCCACACATTATTAAAGGTCAAAGGGCTTTAAAGCAGTGCAATCATTTTGAAATTTTTATCATTTACTTATTATGCTTCATTAAGTACTTATCCAAATAATTATTAAAATAAAACCATTTAAACTGGGTGTTCGGATTTATGTCAGTTAGTATACTAATGCCCGATTTTACTGTACGGGGTTTAAATTTGCTCCCAGTGAACAACCTCGACCGATCAAGAAGAAGGCTTGAATCACCCTTCTGACCATGGTTTAAATTTGATCCAATAGATTGATATGACAGCAATTGCTGAGCATTTTATCGAAAATAACAATGACACTACTTATCTAAGGAAGATAATGATAAAAATTCACTTGGATGGATGACTGGAACACAAATTTAGTCATCCTGCAACGAAGAAGGACACAGAATCCTCACCAACTGGACAAAGAGTATCTGCAACACGCAAACAAATCTCCAGCCAAAATTAACCACATGAAAGAATATCCAATAAGAAATGGCTACCCAAGACGACTGACAACTGAAGTTGACAGAAAACAACACCAACAACAGGGAAAAGACGCATACACTACTTCTACCATATGTTGAGGGAATAAGTGATGCAATCAGTAGAGTAGGAATACGAAACCATATCTAAACTAGATTTTGCAGGAACACCACACCAGTAGCATCACAAAGACAAAACCAAAAGGCCAAAGATTGTGTATACCAAGTACCATCTGAATGCTGAGAGATATATACTAAGTGACATATAAATCCGAACACCCAGTTTAAATGGTTTTATTTTAATAAAATTTTGTATAAGTACTTAATGAAGCATAATAAGTAAATGATAAAAATTTCAAAATGATTGCTCTGCTTTAAAGCCCTTTGACCTTTAATAATGTGTTGATGCACCCTGATGTGCTTCTAGAGTCTGAGGAGGACGTTGCAAATTGAGCAATATCCTACCCATCATATCCCACACGTGCTCAATGGGGGATAAGTCGGGAGATCTTGGTGGCCATGGTAACAATGTGACATCATTATGTTGAATGAAGTCTATTGCGACTCTTGCAACATGTGGTCGGGCATTATCCTGTTGGAAAGTTGGGTCTGCCAGGGTGTCAAGATAGGGTAAAAGGTGGGGTTCTAGAACTTCGTGGATATAACGCTGCGCATTCATGTTACCTCTGATGAAGATTAAAGGTGACCTGGAACCATAAGCTATAGCACCCCAAACCATAACTCCAACAGTGTGATGAACATGTCTGTCAACAAAAAACTGTGGATTCCTCCTTTCACCACGTCGCCTTCTAACCCTGGCACGACCATCGTGCATGCCTAAACAAAATCGAGACTCGTCACTAAAGACAATACTGTTCCATTCCTGATCCCAGATTGACCGTTGTCTGCACCACTCAAGGCGATTACGTCGGTGTTCTCGAGTTAAAGGGAGGACCCAGTGTGGCCGGTATGAAAACAAGCCAGAACTTCTCATTCGTCGGTAAGCACTTCGCATGCCAATAGGTCTTCCGTGTTCTGCAAACCATTCATTTGCAATGGACCTGCTAGTGGAGAGCCAATTATCTTAGGCGGTGATCTTCACGGTCTGTTGTTCTACGGCGGCGTCCAGTGCCCCTTGCTCTTTGCGTACGGCCTTCTCGAAGCCATGCCTGACAACACCTAACCACAGTGTCTACACTTCTTTGCACTTTAACTGCAATTGCCCGACAAGAAAGTCCAGCTTCCCGAAGTCCCACTATACGGCCCCTATCAAACTCACTAAGTTGACGAAATCGTACAGGTCTCCGTACTCCAGTCATCGTAACCGATCGTAAAGGATGTTTAGAACCAAAATCCGCCAAGATTGATCCTTTACTGTGGCTGAAATATTCATTTTTAGAGTGTTAGTGAATTAAAAAAAAAGCAGTATAAAAACCGGAATGTCCAACTGATAAGGCTGAACATTTTTTCACTTGTTATTTACAGTAAGATAAATACAATCACCAACTTTTATTAAAATAAAACCATTTAAACTGGGTGTTCGGATTTATATGTCACTTAGTATACAAAGAAGAAACAAAAGGATCACTCTCAGAGAGAATAAGAGAGCATAAATCCAACATGGAATGGGGAGAAACGAATAAATCTGGAATAGCACAACACGATTGGACAAAGTATCACATGATACTTTGGGGTCATGTTAAGATCGTACACAAAGTAACACACTTGCCTGGTTGCCAAAAATTATGGTAGTAAAAAAACCCTGTTCACATCAGGGTTTTTTTTTCAAGGGGATGGCTTCCACCAATTTGCAAAACTGTAACAAGATGCAACCAACTGGAGGAGAAACGATGACGATTCTCTTCTGTTTCTATTGACGCTGTAGGTCAAAATCCCATAAAAAAAATGGAAAATGTCTAAACTTAAGTTACACAAAAAAAAAGGGTGCTAGTCCATGAATTGGCGCTTGGGGCCTAATATCCCAGAGTCCGGAAAATGACGAAACGACCCCTGCACCACAACCTCAACGGAAACAGAAAAGCGAATCACCCAGAACACGTAACGTTCTAGAAGAAGGTATCTTGAGTGGCCTGTTTTATAGGAAACCAACTAACGGAGAAAAACTACAGTGTTTTTTGCTGATCGTCAACACCATACTGAATCGCTGAGAAGGAAAGATATAATACGAGTGGAATTATACAATCAATAAACTATTAAATTTGCTAAAAGAAAATCATTGAAAAGGGTTTGGCCTAGGAATGGGCACTCTATTATCAATGAAGAGAAATTCAAATTCTTGATAAGTGATAAATAGAAAAAAAAGGTTAGGTGATTTTGGCACGTGACAATAGCATCAGGAAAATGCCACCAAAATAAACTGAAAGCTCAATTTAGCCAAATAATGGACTAATGCCGTTTTCCCCGGTACCCTTCAAATCATTATGGCAACCGATTATAAGAACCATCAAACAACTCCAGCTCAACAGTCCGGGACGAGAGACACGTCATAACAAACCACTACAACAAACGATGTAAATAGCCAAAAAGAAGCATGTTCGCCCGTTCACCTGATGATGGTTGAAGATCGCATCAATCGTTGCGAATAAAAAAAAACCATATAGATAATGGAAGCCCAAGAAACAACATCTCAATCATCTACATTCTCATCAAATTCCAAACAATTGTACTTTTGATGCATCCAAACCAAACTGTTTTTTCACTCATGTCTACTAAATTTCACCTGCATGTATCCGCGCCTCAGATTGCAATATCACGGTTGAAGGGATGCGCCTGGAAGCTGTCGGCGCCCGGAGTTGACGGATAAGCTGAAATCCCGGCGCGCCGGCAGTTTTTATACGGAAATATCTGACGCGAAAGGAAGCCGGATCAGAAATGTTCATTTCGGACGGTTACGCCTCGGCGGATCCACTGTCCGGATGTTTTTACAATCTAGGTTTCTCTATTTGGAGAGCCGCTTAGTCATCAGAACAGCCAGCTCTATTTGTAGACATCCTCCACTAGAGTAAGGGCGAATGTTGCTAAGTTAACTCAAAAATCCTTATTACCGCTACAACAATGTCGTAGATAAAAGTATACTTTATCTGAAGTCACTTGAAATAGCATAAAAACCTTTGGTCGGCGCGTCCTTTGTAATTTCATGACGTATCATAGGCGTGCGGTCATTTATTTAGAACGATAATAATAATGTTTTTATATCACAATAAATGGATTTTACTATCTTCTTATTTTTTTGATTTGGGATAAAAAATACTTATATCTGGAGTTTAATTTATGTTGACTGAAAGTTAAGAAATGGAAAAATTACAGAATTCCAACGTTTGACATAGGCAAATATTTACAGGTAGGTATATAAAAAGGTATATAAAGACTTACATTATACGTATTTATATATCATCCTCGCCTTCGGAGCTGTCGCTAGAGTCATCTTGTAGAGGAATTACAACGGGATTTACAGGAGGCAAAACACAATATTCATTTTCTTTTTCAATAATATGCCTAGAACACTGCTTCCATAGGTCTGTGGCAGCAATATGAGATACTGCATCTCTTATTGTGGCCAATAGCGATTCACTTAATTGAGGGGTCTGATTATGTTTTCTTACTTTTTTTTTAAAGCAGCCCAGACCAACTCAATCGGGTTAAAAATGCAGTAATAGGGAGGTAGACGTAATACTTCATGGCCATTTTGCTGAAGCAGATTGTCAACAACATACTCTTTTTAAAATTTTTGTCGTTTAATAAGATCCAATAATATGGCTTTGGTTGATTTTTGTGGTATTTCCATTCCCTTATCCTTCATAAAATCAATAATGTCTTGTTTTTTGTGCCTGTATTCGGAATTTTGTTTTTCTGTCGGGAATGGTATGGCGCATTGTCCATAATAATCACTGAATTTGGGGAAATGTTTGGTATTAACTGCTGCTCTATCCACTTTTCAAATAAGTCGGAGGTCATGTCCTCATGATAGTTGGCACATGATTCTTTGATATTTTTGGCAGATAACAGCAAGGCATTAGGTATAAATCCATTTTCACTGCCAGCATGGAGAATAATGATTCGTTTTCCACGGTTGCATGGTGTATTTAAAATGCACTTGTTGCTCTCGTCAACCCAGCCGTACTGCACAACATCATGGGTATCATACCACGTTTCATCCAGGTAAATCAGATTTCTTTTCTGCTCTCTATAGATTTTAACTTTGTGCAAAAATTCTTGGCGCAATTCAACGATTCGAGACGACTCCATAATCACCATTCTTTTATCTAATTTTTTGTATTGAAAACCACACAGTTTTACAATACAGTGCAGTGAGTCTAAGCATTTGTAATTATAAAAATCTTCAGGATAATCTTTTAATTTATCCCGTATCATTTCCAACGTGGGCACCAAATTTTCTTTATAAAATCCGTATATTATACGACGAATATCTTCCTGAAAACCCACGTCTATTCTTTTTAATTTTTGCCCTATGCGCTTTCTGTGGAAGGAATGGTTGACTACATCTCCCCTTTTTATAACCCGATAAATGGTAGACCGACTGATTTTTGTCAGGATACAAATTCTGTTTAAAATTTGATTTTGCGAGGTATCTGGATATTCGTTTTTCAGACAATCATACATATTTAGGATTACTCTTTGGGTCTGTTCCTCTAAATCTTTATGAAAGAATTCTGCCTGCACAGGTTCATCAACCATCTCCTCGTGGCTTGGAGCATTTTCCAAAGGTCTCCAAAGAGCCATATTTATTACACACAAGGACAATCAACACAACAATTAAATCAACAAGTAAACTGAGTATTCAAAAGTCAAAAACACACAAACTAATAAAATCTATGAAAAAACACGGACAGACTAAAGAAAACACGTTTATTCACCGCTACACGTCACTGGCTAAAGTGTTTCAATTTTCAGTAACCTGCACTTGTTCGGAGCTCTGAAATACACG
This sequence comes from Acanthoscelides obtectus, assembly GCA_963669975.1. Lineage (NCBI taxonomy): Eukaryota > Metazoa > Arthropoda > Insecta > Coleoptera > Chrysomelidae > Acanthoscelides > Acanthoscelides obtectus. The sequence goes on from CAVLJG010000005.1 coordinate 11,908,043, forward strand.
CTTTCTCATTGGCTATGTCCACGCATAGGCGTCCTTTACTCCACGTGGACCGGTGAAACTGCCTTTGATCTTATACGGGGGATATTTGCTGCGAAATTTGGCGATTTTTGCAGCAACAGAGCGTGTTAAATATAGATATATAAAACGCACCCGGTATTTCACAGTGTTTCAAGTGACTTCAGATAATGTATAAGCATTTATACAATGTTTTCGCTTCGGAGAAGGTCCTTTAAGTTTCTCAACAAAATAGCTTCTTATGAACTTTTTTCTAAAGCTGATAGTTTTCGAAATATAAGCGATTGAATACTGGTAAGAGGGCGAAATATGCCATATTCGTCCCTGAAAAACAATATGAAAAGACGAAGATATTTCAAAACTTCCTTAATATTCTTCAAACATGCACTAATAAAATTCCAATATGTAATATGCTATATAAAATTTAACTCTATAAATGAAAGAGCGAGGCTTGCCCGTTTAGGCGTGGAAGTGGCGGTGACGTACGAAATCCCGTCAGCCGTGATATTGCAATTTGAGGCGCAGTCTGCCTACATTCGCGAGGTGCATAATTTTGTTTTGGCTGTGACGGCGCCTCGTTGCACTTCTGATTCTGGTAGCCTAAAGCCCGGAAGCAGTCGCGAACGAATCGTATTCCGGTTAATTACCGGACTTGATGAGGTTCTGATCTGCACCGGCGTCGACGTCGCTTGGTTGAAACAGTTCAACGACACTCAAATTGATACGAGTAATCTCTCTTTTGAATTCAAACAAACATTATCGTTTCACTGAGGATTTCATAGTAAAACCGTTATCACAGAATTTCAAATTTTGGAAAAGTTTTCAAAACGACCAAAATTTCATATTCTTTAGATTTCCAAAATATTCGAAACTTCCCAATTTTTTTCAAAACTCTGTTTTCAAAATTTCCAAAATTTTTCGAAATTTTCAGAATTTTCAGTATTCAAAATTTTTTAAATTCCAGAGATTATAGAAATGACAGTTTTCAGAATTTGATAAATTCTCAAAATTTTCAGAATTTTCAAGCTTCCTAGGATTTTCGAAATTTTGAGGATTTTCAAAATACTCAGATCTTTCAAACTTCTAAATCTATTCAACATTTTCGAATATTAGAATTCTGAAGATTTTCAATAGTTTCAAAATTTTTATGGTTTTAAGGATTATCAAAATTTTCAGTTTTCAAAATTATTAAAATTACAAAAATTATAGAAATAAGACTTTAAAGATCCTAAAAATTTTCAGAATTGCGAAAATTTTCAAAGCCATTGTATATTTTAGAAGTCTGCTCCTTTATGTATAAAAATCCTTTAATAAGAGAATATGTCATCCTTATTCGACCAGAAACAATGCTGATAGAAATCTAATAACACCCAATAGTTTCACAAACATAAACCTAAGATCAATTGACTATATTGGTCCGAAAATCTACAACATTTTGCCTGGGACACTGAGGATGATAAATAAATTAAAATTTGTGTAGATCATTTGTTGTGGCAAACATTGATAGGTTCATAACTCTTTGCTAGCTAAATATGCAAATGATTTGAAAATCTTTTTTTTATGTTTTTTTTAGGAATTTAAATTCTGAGTTGGTTGATTTTTGTCCTTGTTTAAGTGGCTATAAAGTAATTGGCATAACATTATAATTATATAGATGGTCAAATAATTATTTGGCCATGATTTATTTTGTTTTATTTATTTAACTATTTTATTATTAAAATGTTACATTACACATTATTTAAGATTGGTGCATACGGATATTAAGTTATCTAGGTACCATATAAGAAAAACTATACATGTTTTAGTGTAATATATAAAACCACTGTATATATCGCCATCACTTTGTAATATACTAACTGACATATAAATCCGAACACCCAGTTTAAATGGTTTTATTTTAATAAAATTTTGTATAAGTACTTAATGAAGCATAATAAGTAAATGATAAAAATTTCAAAATGATTGCACTGCTTTAAAGCCCTTTGACCTTTAATAATGTGTGGATGCACCCTGATGTGCTACGCATTCTCCAACGCGCCTAGGCATGCTTCTGATCAGGTGGTCAATGTCCTCCTGTGGTATCTCATTCCAGGCAACCACCAACTCCTCTCGAAGTGCTTCTAGAGTCTGAGGAGGACGTTGCAAATTGAGCAATCTCGTACCCATCATATCCCACACGTGCTCAATTGGGGATAAGTCGGGAGATCTTGGTGGCCATGGTAACAATGTGACATCATTATGTTGAAAGAAGTCTATTGTGACTCTTGCAACATGTGGTCGGGCATTATCTTGTTGGAAAGTTGGATCTGCCAGGGTGTCAAGACAGGGTAAAAGATGTGGTTCTAGAACTTCGTGGATATAACGCTGCGCCTATCAAACTCACTAAGTTGACGAAATCGTACAGGTCTCCGTACTCTAGGCCTCGTAACCGATCGTAAAGGATGTCAAGAACCAAAATCCGCCAACTTTGATTCTTTACTGCGGCTGAAATATTCATTTTTAGAGCGTTAGTGAATTAAAAAAAAGCAGTATAAAAACCGGAATGTCCCACTGATAAGGCTGAAAATTTTTTCACTTGTTATTTACAGTAAGATAAATACATTCACCAACTTTTATTAAAATAAAACCATTCAAACTGGGTGTTCGGATTTATATGTCACTTAGTACCTATATATTGTATTCTATTGTATTTTATTTTTCACTGACAACTCCTGCGCCACTTAAGCGATTTTCAAAATGTACCTATTTCCGTTCTTCGCATGGTTGTAACTTGTAACCATGTGTAAAAAAAGTATGATCGAATAGAATTTTCAAGTTATACAGGGGAAAAATGACTACCGGACCGATCGACGACGGATGGAGACGAATACCTATACGGCTTTTGGAACTAAAATACTTTTTGTCAATTAACGAAGAAACTGATGTGATTGAAGATAGTGTCAAAACCGGAACGAAATTATACCCTAACCTCATTTACTACACGTCATATACGCTTATCGCTACCTGCTCAGGCATTTACGGTCCATTAGCCAATAAGAACGCTTGGTGGTGTTTTGTTAGGCGAGGCTTATAGTTTCGTTGTTTCATTTTAGTTTTTCTTCTCGAGTTTCATAATGAACTGACTATAATTGTTCACTTTTTCATATAATATACAGATTTCTAGTCCTGATCCCGTTAGTTTCACAGTGTAATGAATTGATGCATAATATTAAAGTAGCATTTCTGGTTGGAAGCGTTCAAAGCCGTTCAACCTGCAAACGCCTTTCTAGCTAGTCCCCTCGTTGATTTAATTAAAAATGCGAATCCGCCCAGTCAGTGGCCCAGCGCACAATGCCCTTCAGTTCGTGGTTGCCATATACGCCAATATCAATAAAAAGCAGCAGAACGTCTTATACTATCCAAAACAAGCTCTAAGTATTTCACTTGAATGTTGAACTATTATGATTGATCTGAATGGGAGCTCACTTGGTGAGGACTTTAGAGAAGATGACACATTTATCACCATAATCGGAAATTCACCCGAACAATTCGAAAATAAGGCAAACATAATTTTATGAAAATATTTAGAATGTATTGAGGAAAACAAGTTGATAGTAAATACATCCAGAATAAAGTACTTCTATAGTTTTCTGTAAAGGTAGAACTGCCTTAATTCACACACTAAATAGTACTACAATAAAGAAGGTGAAAGCGCCACAAATTTCTGAGACTTTACATGGATGAAACGCTTTCTTAGAAAACACACACAGAGTATGTGGCTAGCAAGCTTGACTGCTTACTTTGCATTAAAAAACCTACCGGGACTAGTTAGTCGTAGGTGTCTCCTAGATGTTTATTTTGCAATGGTATATTGTCACATAAGGTACTTGATTATATATTGGTGCATTTCTTGGGGCATGCAGAGAATATTGATTCAAAAAAGAGGTTTTTTTAGATTAGTCTTTGGTCTCAATTGATTGGACAGCTGTGTGTGTCAATACGAGTAGTCGAGTCATCCTTATAGGTAGAAGAAAACAGATTTATTCCCCCAGCCCAGTGACATACACGCCTACAAAACTAAACTTAATTACCATAATCATATTAAAAATTTTAATCTCAGCGCTTATTAAAAGGCTCTCTTATATGTATGCAGTGCCGCGTATAATAAACTAGATAGATAGCTTTTAAGCAGAGTACTGGCTTATCTTTGTTTCTAAGTTGACTGAGGAACCTTTTGTTAAACAAGGTATTTTAGTGTACAAATGAATTTCTGTGAGTAGCCTTTTTATCCTTATATGTGTTTCTGTATCCCAAATGTATTAGTTATTTACATCTTCGTTTATTTTTTACGTTTTGTATCTTGTTTACAGGCTCCCACAAATAAAGCATTATTCTATTCAATTCTATTATGTCCTCTCTCTCGGTATTTCTGAGCAATGCATGGAGAGTCCTACTTTTAGGGGGCTGCTGAATTCAAGTTTTTTTTTTTATTTTCGGTTAAATGTCCGACACGTTAGCAATGCTTGTGTTATGCTACGCTCCTCAGTTTTGATACCAGAGTTATATTTGGTCATAATTAGTAGATCTGCTGAAAAATGAGCCAATATGGCAACGTTGTATATTATTACATCGACCTGTGAACATCGGCGAACAACTGAGCGCATCACGCACCCGTGTGCGTGGACATGGGAAACCGACGCGGCGGTTCCGCAACAAAGACAACTGAATAACTGTACTGTAGAGACAAGTGAACTAACAAATTGATTAGGATCTAGCTAAGCGTGGTCGAGGTAGGCCAGGCCGGACATGCCATTCGTCCATTTCACGTCCGTTCTCAACCACCCATTAACGAGGTATAACTTTACACATCATACAGGATTATAAAGGGCGATGTACATTTGGCAACATGCCAACCAAGATAGGAGACACTTACGTGGCAAGACACTGTGGAATCGATAATATCAATAAGGCCTACAAACGTGTAACAAGCAAATTAAGTGGACCAAGTCAGTCAAAGTCCATAGACCTAAACTATCTGACATTGTTGCAATCTAGACAGTTCTCCCTTGCCCTTCCGATCGTTTGTCAACCTTGCTATGACTAAGCTCTCCACTCGCCAACCACGGCAGTCCCCAAGGCCAAGTCGCGACGCTGGTATATCCAGAGACGCGTGTATTGAAAATATTTCGATCATTCTGTACGGGGAAATCGGTGATGTGTGAAATATGGTCAATATGCCGATGTATAAATATACTAATAACAAAAGATTGAAATATACCCTCTTCCACCCTCTACAACTACCCCACTCAATTTTTTCCCAACACATTTTTTCCTGAAACATAAGAAAAAAAAAAGAATGCCCCTATCTTCGCTAGTACTAGAGCAATGTAAAAAAAACTGCAAAAAAATTCATCTTCACTTTCTACATTATACGTCGAGGATTAGCTGACAGACAGAGCGAAAGAAATAAGTAATTTTTCCCAATTTAATACATCCTCGCTCATGGTACGGGAAGCAAAGTTGCTCCTGTTAAGCGTAGATTCCGATACTAGTGTGAATGAATTACTTAAATGTACAAAATTTCATTGATTTGTAACAAAGACTGGAAGATTTTAAAAAAAGCCTGCATATCTAGTTTCTCTACAAAAATCTATTTTCTGGGCAGATCGAGTGCATAGATTCCAAATCACACATCAACGTGATGCTATGAGTCACGAGGGGTGGTAAGCGACCCATTTTCTATCTCAAATTCGGCCCTATACAGAGACATCTTCGGATGCAACGTCTCAAATTACATAAATGCGCCAGGTTCTATTCGCTTGTAATAAAAGGAAACAAAAACGGAAATTTTGCCAAAGAGGCGCTGTTGCATATTACATCAATCTTCTATAAGCATATGCAAGAAAAATACAAAGCAAATAATTTTTTAATTATTCTAATATGTGCCCTCAGATTCGATCCACAGCACCTCAAAAACGGTTTTACAAGCTTCCATCTAGGGCACAGGTTCTCAAACTGTTTTCATTTCTACTTCACAATCCAATCACCCCTCCTTCCATTTCTTCTAGGCTCCTTTACCCCCCCTCTTCAGGTCTCCAGCGCTCTCAAGGTGACATAATCGCCGCCTTTGACAAAGTCAGATCAAGGGAAAATGCTTCATTCACGGGTGGTTAGACCGCCATGTATAATATCTGTCATGTTAAAATCGTGCATTTTTCATTCCTTTAATTTGGCAATTTCAAATTACAAAATACCATGTGGAAACCTGCCGACGCCGCTGTCGACGTGCGCTACCGCTTTATAATTACTCCGTTTAAATAAGAACCAGAACTGCGAAAATAATGTGATCACGAGTCATTTAAAAATTAAGCAGTACTTACATTAATGTGAGAACAATTCATACATTTTTTATTGTTGGCAGTTTTTTGGCGATGATCTGCTGGCGAGATAAGTAATGCGATGAACCTGTTCGTTTAATGTACCAGATAAAATCAACCGTTTATATCAGCGAAGGGAACCCAGTTTATTATTGCAGTTTATTTAATAGTGAACAGACACCTGCCTGCCAGCTTATTAATAAACACAGCGGAAATAATAGAGATATATTAATTGAAGAATTGTAGAAGTGTGGAAATTTTATTAATATGTGTTCCTATGCAACGCCTTCAATGATTGAGTTTAGCGCAATTTAAAAACTAAAAGGCACTTACGAACATAAACAACAGGGGATTAAGCCAGTCAAAAAGGTCAACACAATTTAGTCTATAGACGTTCGTTCCCAGCACTGCCGGTAGTTACTGTCCATCTCGCAACGTTGTCCCTTTCCACGAATTATCGTTCATTTCGTGCGTGATCCGTGTTTCTTGCACTGCAGTTCTGATAGATTAGTCACCCGGACTAATTCTCCGGGCGGTGAGCTTGGGTAGCATTTCGATCATTCTCTTTAGGAGGCAAATCTACGGGGAATCTATGATGTGTGAAATATGGCTAATAGGTGCATAGAATTAGCGGGGTTGGGAGCGTATTTATATACTAGGATCAAAAAATTTCATATATCCGTATTTCTTTAACTTTTCGCTGACTCAGAAGAGATGTAACTTCGGATTTCATTGTTTTTTCACTTGAAACTTCTAAAGGGTAGTCTGATAGATTACTTTAAATAAAACAAGTGTGGATGAAGCACGCTTTTCATGCATTTTTCCCAAAACACGTATTTTTAGCAGTTATTTCTACCATTATTTACACCTCCATCTGCCATATGACGACGTTGACGTCTGTGCATATGTCATATATGAGAGGTGCTTGTCTGCGGTGTTGCCGGATTGGACTCCGCATTTAGGGAAAATGAAAAGTGGCAAATCTATCTATATATTTATATTAATCAATGAAACATTAAAAGGAAACACTGAAACAAACAACAATAGCAAAATAAAAAGCGGTTCTTAATAAGTATAAAACAAAAAATAACAGTAGTAAGGTAAAACACAATAAATTATAAATAATTATAAAAAACAAAAAATAACAAACAGTAAAATCTTTTTATTTTACTGGTTGTTATTTGTTTTTCATAATTACATGGAATTGTTTTTTTTGTTTTACTACTATTTTTATTTTTTATAAGTATTGACAATATATTGTTTTTTAGCTTACTGTCGTTATTTTTTGTTTTATACTTATTAAGAATCGCTTTTTATTTTGCGACTGTTGTTTGTCTCAGTTCTTCGTTTTCGTGTTTCATTAATTAATACATATGTATTATAAATATTCCACTTTTCATATTTGTCCCTAAATGCGGAGCACAATCCGGCAACACCGCAAGCAAGATGGCGCCGGAAATAATGGTGAAAGTAACTACTAAAATTTCAGCGTTTTGGGAAAAAAATTGTCTAGACAAGCGTGCTTCATCCACACTTTTTTTCATTTAAAATAATCTATCGGACTACCCTGTTTAAGTTTCAAGTGAAAAAACAGCGAAATTCGAGGTTCTACAAGACGCAACAGTACCCGTTGGCCGACTATGGTAAGACTTTTCAAAAATATTGCGGGATATCCCACTATGAATAAACTATGACCCCACACAATACAAACCTTCTTAAATTCCAAAATTTTCATGATTTATGATACTACCCCTGCCTACATCTATTGTCGACACTGTTGCACTGTGCATACCTATAACTGATATCATACATGCTCACAGCCCTGCAGAAAGACGAGAATTTACTATAACTTTGAAATTTGAATCTTTTTCCATTCAACTTACATTGGTAAAACAACGAGTTTGTAGCCCAAAACAGGAATCATCGTGATAATTCCCTTATGTCAAAATTCCGTGGCACTGAGCTTCCTGGTGACATGTTCAGTTTTAGGTGGCAGCTGTCCTATTGCCCCTAAATAGCCATTTGTGCCATTTCTGCATTAAACTTCCGCAAGAATGCAGAATGCATCAATAATATGTAATAATATACTTCAATCGAATAATTCAAATACAAATAATGCAAGTAATGCGTCCAAAAGGAAGGATATGTCACTCACCTGTTCCCTGCTAGATCCAAGCACACAAGCTGTCCTAAATATCCATCACATATCACCCGATAACTCGCGGATAATTGAAACGACAGTTTTAAGGAATTACATATTATTACTAATTTTATCAAGGTACCGAACTTGTTATTACCGTTTTCACTCTTGGATTATAAATTCTGACTAATAGACAAAACCTTACTTCAATCCGTGCAAGCCATCCGTAAAAAACTGGCATATTCTGGTTTTTGAATCGGCACTGTTGTCAGTTGTCTTCGGCAGATCAGAGCCTACTTGGTGAACACGGGAAATTTAGTCCGTCAAATGTAATATATACATAATATTTAGAATTTCTATTGTGGGTCGGTTTTGAAATTGATGCAAATGTATATTTATGTAAGATGTATGTGCGAGACGGTCAAAGCTTTAGAAATTATACAGGGTGGCCCGTTTTTTGTAGCAAAAACATACTATGTGAAACAATGAAACGGAATAAGTTCCCTAATTTAATGCAGGGGTTGCAATTCCTACCCTTGAATAAGAAATTTTAAAGGCAATAAGATGTAATCTATAAATCTAAAATTGACCTGTTTCAGGAGTTTTCATGAATAAGCACGATAATTATACAGGGTGTTTCAGTTTATTGTTGCATAACTTTAAGATTCGATAGAACTTTTAAAATTAATGCATAAAGTCTATATAAACATGGGTCGAAAAATGCGTGGCTTCCGAAATGCAGGGTGATTAAATTTACTTTCTAAAATAGTTTTTTTTAAATATTTCGAACAATATTTGATGTATAACAGTGAAAATTGGTATACAAGGGTTTTTTGGTACGACAAAACGAACCACGGGCATAGTTTTACTGTAGCCGCTAGAGGGCGCTCTCTACTGTACCTGTAGTGTATTAAAATGACCGAAAATTTCTTAGTGCAATTTTTTGCTTTTTGAATAAAAAAACTGTTTCTTCGCACTTTTCAACATAAAAAAACTCTTGTGAATTTTCGTTATAGCCGTTTTTGAGATATTTCGATTTTTAAGGTTCGATGCATTTTTAATTATTCTATGATAAAATAACGTTAAAAAGTCAGTATCTCGATAATTTTTAGAAGTAGTCTGTGCCTGCAAATATTTTTGAAATTGAAAGCAGAATAAGGTTAAACGTCAATTAGTTGACAGTTAGTTTTGTTGTCTGTTGAAACCTGAAACGTTTTTTTGCAATTGTGAATGCACGAAATTTAGTTTCTTTTACCTGTTTTTTTTGTAAGTTTTATAAAAATGCCATTTTTATTCTCCAATCAAGAGTTAGCGGATATTCATTTTGTGTATGTATGGCTTTGTAAATGGAAACGCAGCAGAAACAGCCAGAGAATACGCACGAAGATTTCCAAACAGACGGCATCCAACTCGCTCAGTATTTGTAAGAGTGCATCCCCAAATAATTGAAAATGGTTTTGGAAATCTCCAAAGGGATCAAAACATAAATGTTCGTCAGCGCAGATTTACCCGTATGATTCTGCGTGAGTTTGATAGAGATCCGACCACAAGTGTTAGGAGAGTTTCTGGTGCATTGGGAATTTCAGCAAGCCATGTTCACCGTGTTCTTAGAAATGACCATAGACGCCCTTACCATTTGCAACCTGTGCAAGGACTACAGCCAGGGGACGGAGAACGAAGAATCACATTTTGTCAGTGGATTCTTGATAGAACTGATAATAATAGGGAGTTTTTAAGTAACGCTTTATGGACCGATGAGTCATGCTTCACTAGACGTGGAGTGGTAAATTTTCATAATCAACATATTTGGTCGCGTGAAAATCCGCATGCAGTTTGGGAAAGAAATTTTCAGCATGAATTTAGTGTGAACGTGTAGATTGGTATCTACCGTAATCGACTATTTGGACCCTACCTTTTGCCTGCAAGGTTAAATGCTGCAACCTTCTTGGAATTTTCAAAGGCTGAACATGCAAATATGTGGGATGATGTTATGTTAGATTTAAGAAGATTGGCCTGGTTCCAGCTTGATGGTTGTCCAGCTCATTATTCGATAATAGTTAGAAACTGGCTGGACGAAAATTATCCAGAAAGATGGATCGGCCGTGGAGGACCAGTCGCCCGGCCTCCACGATCCCCTGACCTAAATCCATTAGATTTCTTTGTGTGGGGATTTCTAAAAGAAAAGGTGTACCAGACTCCCGTAACCACAAGAGATATGCTAATAGACAGAATCAGGAATGCATGTGATGAAATAAGGCCTTACTTGAATAATGCTATACCACGTTCAATCATTCGTAGATGTGAATTGTGTATTGAACAATTGGGATTACATTTCGAGCAACTACTTTAGATTTTGTATGTTTGTCCTAACTATCCAATAGCATTTTAGTTGTAAATAATTAATTTAATTTGTTAAAAATAATATTGGAAAGTTCAAATTAATATTCTGTTTTTTGTGTTTATTTGGAGTTAGGAATTATTGCTGTGTTTAAAAACACAATCTAAACGATCATCTTAATTACTTGTAATGCCCAAATCGAAAATGTAAAAAAAAAATATTATTTTCCCATAAATAATTAAAAATGCATCGAACCTTAAAAATCGAAATATCTCAAAAGCGGCTAACTATAACGAAAACTCACAGGAGAGCTTTTTTATGTTGAAAAGTGCGAAGAATCAGTTTTTTTATTCAAAAAGCAAAAAATTGCACTAAGAAAATCTTTTCGGTCATTTTAATACACTACAGGTACAGTAGAGAGCGCCCTCTAGCGGCTACAGTAAAACTATGCCCATGGTTCGTTTTGTCGTACCAAAAAACCCTTGTATACCAATTTTCACTGTTATACATCAAATATTGTTCGAAATGTTTAAAAAAAGCAATTTTCGAAAGTAAATTTAAACACCCTGTATTTCGGAAGCAACGCATTTTTCGACCCATGTTTATATAGACTTTATGCATTAATTTTAAAAGTTCTATCGAATCTTAAAGTTATGCAACAATAAACTGAAACACCCTGTATAGCATAAGGAATTTATCCATTTGCCTGTTCTACAACGATCTCTATAAATTATTACGAACATATAGAGATCGTTCTAAATTGAAACAATTTGGTGGATATGCCTACTAGTCAATTTGACAACCTCGTAACTTACGGCTTCATAAATATCTCATTGTTTTAGGAGTGGGTAGGTATGATATACCTAGGTACACCTTGTTCTGGAGGGACAAGATGTATCCAAACTACAAGAAGGACAAACATCAAGAACTCCACATTTTCAAAATTTCACTTCCGCATGTACGAAACACGATATACAAACAAACCAAACGGTTGAACCGGTGACCAGTTGATAATTGATGAAAATAATTAAATGTACGGGATCATAACAGCCTAGACAACACTGTACCACCTCAGACATTGCAGACGAAGACCGGTAGCGAAAGGCTCGTTAAAGATAAAGCAGTTTTTTATTAAAACATGCCGAACTCTGACGGATTTTCGTTTTCTTATAGTCCAGTCGTTATATGATAAATGAGAAATTTTATCAGCAAAGCGGTTAGCATGGTCAAACTACTTGTCAAGGAACCTTTACTTTTGGCAGACTCGCTGATTTTGATTATATATAGTCAATATGAAAATGATATTTTGAACAGTGACATGCCCCTTTTCGATACACATAATGAATTCCAATATTTTTTCACGTAAATATATAAATATGTAGTAAATATTGCAGTTGAGATTGAGAGCTTGATTTATGTTTCACCTACATCAGGTGCATGGACGCCTCCGATGGGTCTCAGCATCCTGCGCATCGATTTTGCAAAAAGGAAATCGTTTCAGATTGTTCTTCTTATTTGTCTCTTTTCAAGTACGTGATGAATTCTTGAGAGTATTCTCATAGGCCCCAAAATTTTAAAAATTTGTCATCAGCTTCGATAAATTTCAAAACTTCTAGAAGTTGTAAAAATAGTTTTCTTCTTTGTTTTTGCCTCACTAAAGGTATGTGTAAGGGTATGAGAATGGGTGAAGGCTATCCCGCATACAACACTTGCATTGATTGTTTATAAACGTGAGAAAAATATTTATCATTCATCAATGTATCGAGTGGAGACTAAACAAACCAACCTGCTGACGAAAATATAATCTGAGCCAAAATAAATAAAACAAATTGTAGTCGTTTTGAAATTGATAGGTGTACATCTAATATGGAGTTTCCCTACTAGATATGCCTTCTACCCTACTAATATTATAAATGTGAAAATGTGGATGTTTGTTACTCAATCATGAAAAAATACAGATTACACTCGGGAATAGTACATGGCCTACTTTTTAACTCGGGAAATATCTTTAACATATCTATTTCACGAGTTCCAGCCCAAACAAGTTAATGGAATTTAATATGAGGTGTCTGGCGCGGAAGCGTTCAGTCGCTAGTCCAACCGGAATTAAGCATGTATGCATCGTATATTTCCTGCTTTTCGAAATTTGTTTACTCAGCGTGATCGTCTTGACTTACGTTGTTTGGTGTTTTGATTTTCTTCAAGTAATAATACTATAAATAAACAAACACACATTTGACATTAATTTATCGTTGCCTTAAATGTTGAAAAGAAATGCCCGTCGCCAAAGTAAGTATGGCATTACCGTGAATAGTGTGTGTGCCTTTCTCCGAAACCAATCTCCTTTACGCTAATGCAAAAACAAAAGACCTACTTTAGACTTCTTCCACGTGGGCGAGCCGCGAGCTTAGGCTAGTGTTTTAATAAAAATAGAGGACGATTTGGGTGAAATTAGATTGAGGTAATTGGGGTAGCTGATATCGAATATGGTTGGCCAACATATCGTGAGGTGTCGTGGGCCAAATTTTAATTAGAAAATGTGTTGTTTGGAGCCCCTGCGGTTTCTTACTGTAAGTTGATGGCGGATTATGAATATCCGCACCTGACTTGCCTACGTATGTTTATTGGAATGCAAGAATTTCTTACGTGTCGATTTATCTTGCCATGAACAACAAGTGATAAAATGGTCAGGTATTTCTGCTAAGTTTTGTGGTGGTTGCGATTTTTCAGCCAGACAATGCCAGACTAGGTGATTTGGTCCACTATTTGATCGTTCTTATGTTCACTAGTCGTACGAGAACCGCAAATTTACGATTTCATAAACAAAAGACGACGATACATTTGATTCGCTATGATAGTCTTGACAATGCCATGATAATTTGAATATAGAAGATCGATATAAGCAGAAATCAAAATTATTATAGCGAATCATTTATTTCAAATGCTCCCTCTAGAGTCCAGCATCAGGAAGATTGAATGTTCACACATGGATCATTCAGCGATTCTATTTGTTGCACTTTGTACCAGGATACAAACTACCTTCTAAAAGGTGCTTCCCTAAAAGGTACCGACAATATAGCCAAAGCGTGTTGGTAACCAGGCTGGTTTCTGCACTCTATACAAATATAGGCACTGAATTGACTTTTATGGTTCATTGAATGCAGATCAAAATCAGTCAATATACCATTTGGAGATACTGTGTTGCAGGTTTAGAATTTGCTCAAATTGTAGTAGCACATCAAAAGACGCTTGGAAGAGGAATGGTCGTTTGTGATGTCGGATGTAGGAAGGTTAAACCGATTCAACTTTTTACTGCCTACGCAATGAGGAAAAATTTCGAAAGTTTTATTTTTCGTCATAAAATTCCTCCACAAGAATCCTTTTGAGAATTACATTTTTGGTTTGAAGGGAGGAAGGCGTGTGGTTCTGTTCGCGAAACGTGTGACTTATAACTTTGTGACATCAGACAGAAACCGTTCTTAAAACCTCCAGATTTAGATTTAATAACTGATTAGTTTTTTATGCCCTATGCTGGAAATTTACGCAATTCAGTTTAGTATCAAAAGAAAATTATCAGTTTGAAATTCAAATTTTTCCTAACCGAACATTCCTCATTGAGGATTGAGGAATCGCAGAGTCGCTCATTCTCCCAAAAGACGTGTGTAAAACGATGATACTTAGAGCTCTGCCTCATTGGGACGCCATGGCGACGTCGCCGGTCACGTATCCAAACAGTTCATATTGGAATTTATGGTACCTAACTCACTTGGCGACGGTGTGGCGACGTGGCCAAGATGGAAGCGTGGCCACAAACTACAGCTCCCTACGTGGCGACTGGCTACTCTGGCGCCGTGGCGTCGTCGCCATCATATTGTACACATGTTAGCTGTACCTCGCTCACTCAGTCGCCAGTCAGCCGCCACTTTGGACGCTCGCTCGGAATAGTAGTTGATAGTTGATGTGAAAAATGAGTTTCGATACTGAAAAATTTATAATAGAAATTCAAAACCGGCCTTGCTTATGGGATAGTTCATCAAATGATTATTGCGACCGTAACTTGAAAATTAAAGGTTGGGACGAAATTGTAAACATATTTAAAGAAAAAGACGAAATGACAAACCAAGAAAAAAACAACTAGGTGAGTAAATGTCGGTACATTTATTAACTTTCATTTATACATACTTGTCTTGCCATGGTAATGGATTTTCAGTTACAAAATAATCTGCTAATTTGTCTCTAACTGTGAGTGCCGTTTTTCCTCCTCTATCGCGATTTCGACTTGTACCTGGTTCAAGTCCTGTTACCGTTAGAGTATCTTCGTAAGAACAGCCATCTCTTGAACGTACAAAATTGTGCAATATGCAACATGTCTTTACAATCGCTTTTGCCAAATCTATATGTACATTCATGGGCTTGTGAAAAATCCTCCACTTGTTAGATAAAATCCCAAATGTACATTCGATATATTGGCGTGCTCTTGATAATCGGTAGTTGAATATTTTTTGCTTGTAACTAAGATTGTATCCTCCATATGGTCTTACGAGGTTTTCATGTAACGCAAAAGCTTCATCTCCCACTATTACGTATGGAACATTGTCACCGTTTTCTGTCAATGGGTTTGCCCCAGGAACAGGTAAAGATTGGTTAATGAGATTATTATATAAAGCACTATCTTTATAAATTGCTGAATCGCTGCTTTTTCCATACGCTCCAACGTCTATATAAAGAAAATTGTAATTAGCGTCACACAGAGCAAGTAGTACAATTGAAAAATAATGCTTGTAGTTGAAATATAGTGATCCAGTATGCATCGGTTTTATTACTCTCATGTGTTTCCCGTCAATGGCGCCGATGCAATGAGGGAAGTTTGCGATTGTTTCAAATCCTCTTGCAACTTTTTCCCAATCATTTTCTGTCTTTGGAAGACCTATAAACTGTTCCTGATATTGACATATAACGCTACATACTTCTATAATTATTGTGCAAATTGTTGTATGACCGAGTCTGTAGTTGTAGTAAAGTTCCATGAGTGAACATCCTGACGCAAAATACCTAAAAGAAAATATAACATCATTATTGGACTGCAATAGGCTGACTGATTGACTGATGAATGGATATACTAAACTTATTTATTTTTTTCAGCTGATACTTTGCAAAAAAGGTGGAAAAGTATTCGTGGTTGCTTCACACGAGAGCTGAACCGGCAAAAATCTTTGAAGTCTGGGTCTGGTCGTGGACCACGTAAAAGCGAATATATATTTTTTAAGCAACTGCTTTTTCTCCAGAAGGTGGTCCCGTTAAGAGAGTCTGAGGTCGAAGAAAAATCAAAAGAGTCAGATCCTGATGTTGAAGCTACAAATCCTGATACTGAACAAGACTTGCAACAAGGCAGTCAAGCTTTAAGTTGTCCGAAAAGAATGAAAACCAAAAAGAATAATTCACCTGAAGATGACAAATTTTTAGAAGCCCTTAACAAATCCATCAAAAGTAGAGAACAATATGAGGTTGAGAATCAAGATGACGACAGGTTATTCATGCTGTCTTTAGTTAGCACCTTAAAAAACGTGCCTCCTCAAAAAAAATGGCAACTAAAATGAAAATAATGTCAATTCTTGATGAAGCAACCCGCCCTGTGCTCAATATTGATGATAGTACATTATACCGTCAAAACTACTGGTCACAAACAGAATCGTCGTCGTCACAAAGTTATCACCCTGGATATTCTACTGTTCCTAGAGAAACCCAACCCATGATAAACAGCACTGAGTATTTACCTAGTGAACCGTTTAGTGCACCACCGTCAAATATGACAAATGTTTCAGAAGATTCCTCCATTTTAGATGTATATGATTAACTTTAGATGTTTCATTCTTGAAAATTTGAATAAAAAACTGCTTACCTCAATGACACAAATAGTTTTTCTTCCGCACTAATCGATTTTCTAAATATCGTATCCTGTTTAGTTAAATCGTTTCTACATAAGTTTAATAATTCGTCAAAAGATGCTATTGACATTCTTGTGTAATTGAAAAACTTTTCAGGATATTTTCGTAAATCACCATACAGTTTAAAAAAATGCCACTTCGGTTTCGATCAGATATAAAAGGATGAACCCATAGTTTCTTTTTTTCTTTTCTTTTTTCATTTTTCTGCGACGTATATAACAAAGAAGTGCAATTTCTTCTGCGTCCATTCTTGAGAGATGACACGAACTGACTGTCGAGATGCCATGGCTACTCGCCTTGGCGACCCTCGGATGCCACAAGTAGCCAGGCCTGCGTCGCCATGGCGTCCCAATGAGGCAGAGCTCTTAAGTCAATCTGCTGCTTCACATCAAAAGTGTAGAGATGGGTCAGTATATGTGACTTGTGGGGACAGGTACGACTATGAGGAAAGAAAAATGTACAGAAAAGTAAAATTTGTATTAAGCAATGTTCAGTTCTGCTCGTTGAAAAATGGAATAAAGTACTACCCAACGATATTATTAATCCCCAAAGAATCCCTCAAAATATTATATCCCCAAAAAATTTCCCAAGGGAAGTGAAAATCAGTTAGGGAAACGTTCCTCAATATGGCAATGCTGCTCCCCCAAGAGTGTCGTTTCGTTACTGCCACGCTGCGGAGTCTGACGAGTGGAGTCATCGAACGGTAGAGCATGGGGGAGGAGCGACGTTGCCAATTGGATGATGCTATCAGTAGGGCAGGGACTAATTGTGTGGGCCTGGTTGACTGACTTGACTGGAAATCGCGTATGCTCGCAGTATGCACTGGAAGTTCGGAACCTCATAGATCACGGAAGACAGGTTATACATACGAATCCAAAGTGGGTGCTGGATAGATGCATACTAATATTTTCCACTATCAATAAATCTAGGCATTTTGTCTATGGTTTGCCTTTATTAAAAAAAATTGTTGCTTTTGTGGTTTTCTCAGCAGATGAAAGGTAGGAGGGGCCTGTACTCCAGTCTAATCGACGTGAAAATGGTCCTCGCCTTGCAAAGAATACTGCATTTCTATTTTTGTTTTAGTCTGAAAGGGAATCACTAACAGAGCCTAAAACGATATTTTCCACACAAATTGGACTGTTTATGGTTTTGTTATTCAATCAAATGCGTGGTTTCGATTCTTTTCGTTTATCTCTATTACTATGCATCGGATCTTAAATAATTAAAATAAAAAAAAATACCATACATATGTCCGCCATTTCTGTAGTATAACCGATTTTCACACAGTCAACGAGAAAAAAGATACATGCTTGGAAAGTAAAAAACTTCATTTTCGTTAGATATCTTTCATCGTTTTTTATCGTATTATTTCAATTTTCATCAGATACGAATTTTTAAGATTCTTCAAAATAACTTGAAACCTGAGGGAAATCAAAATGCTAAAATTTGAAGAAGATCCGTCGTCTTGTATTCGAAATATTTGGTTGGAAGTGCCGCCAGATTAAGAAAGGCTAAATTCGGTAGATGTGACGTTCAAAAACCAGTAGATACAAAAAGTAAATGGTAGATGTTGAAATTCATGCTAATTCACAAGTGGAAAGCTGCTTCTGCGTATACATATAACCGAAGATTGTGTAGTAAGAAAAGCGGTAGAAATCCAGTATTGTGCGCTAAAACTCACTTCTATAGACAATTCCTTCTATGATCAGTATCCCGAGACTCTGACAATGACAAACAAAATTACATGTAACAAAATTGTAAGTTTGATTACATTATTCGAATAATTTTTGACTGAAGAGAAAAGAACTAATAACCACGCCTCGCATAGTAATTAAAAATGGTATCATTATTGTAGAAAAGGGCATTAAGTATCATTGACTGGCTGTCTAGGGTTCAATATTGACCGAAATGAATGGCCGTAATGCTTAAAGGAACCCCCAATTATGATCCGTGAGGGGTAGGACTGGAATATCATGGGCGTCCAATATTTTTTTGAACAGGCTTGTTTTTGATTTCACATTGTTAAGAATCTGGGAGTTAAATCATTCATGCAGCAGGTTGTTTGTTTAGAAAATTCAATGGTCCTTTTTTGGCCAGTTTTTCAATCATTTTGGAAAACCGAAGAAAAATTGGTCTGTAATTAGAGGGGTCTCAGCATAGCATACCTTACGAAAATGAATAACCATTGCAATCTTCAAGCAAGAAGGAAAGATTCCTGCTCGAAACGATATGTTGATAGCGCCTGTCATAGCAGATACGAGGGATGTCTTTTTAAGTTTTGCATATGGAAATAAAACCACACGTTATTTAGTTTTAAATGACTTTATTGTTTTTCGAAGTATTCTCCACGAAGATTAACATACATCTGCATGCGCTCGAACCAATTTTCGAAACACTTATTCCACTCGTTTGCTGGCAGATCCAAAACGGCATTTTTGAATGCGTCAACTGCTTCTTCTGGTGACTGGAACCTTTGACCACGCAGTCTGTTTTTAATGTTAGGGAAATCGTTAGGACTTAGATCGGGCCTATATGGAGGATGGTCCAATAATTCCACGTTTTCTTCCGTTAAAAACTGTCTTGTTTTTTGGGCTGTGTGCGAGCTTGCATTGTCTTGGTGGAGGATGATTCTTCTTTCGGGGTTGATTTTTCGAAGCTCGGTGATGACTTTTGGCATACAAATGGTGGTATACCAATCCGCAGTAACAGTTCTTTGCTCGATAAAGAGCAATTGTTGCTTTTGACACAAATGTCGTGACCATCTTTTTCGAAACACTTTGAGAATGGATGACTTTTGTTGGCTTTTCTTCACCTTGGAACACTAAAATAGCCGACTGTCGTTTATTTTCTGGTTCCTAACAGTAAATCCATGATTCATCACCAGTAACAATGCTGTACACATTTTTTGAGTTTCCTGAATTGAAACCGTCAACCGTTTTTTGACACCAATTAACCCCAGCTGCTTTCTACTCTTCAGTCAACAGGTGGGGTATCCAACGAATAACTAATTTTCTTACTCCTAATTCTTCATGTAAAATTTTTTGAATCGAGGTCTTTGAGATCTTCAAGGACGCCTCAATCTCGCGATATGTCACATGTCTATCTTCAAAGATGAGTTTGCGCACAGCATCGACGTTTTCCTGGGTGACTGCCGTTTTTGGTGGACCCACCCTGGGATCGTCGCTAAGACTCACCCTTCCACGTTTGAATCCTCCACACCAACGTGAAATTGTCGACTGATGTGGCGCTTCGTTGCCGAAAACAGACAATATTCTTGTTGCGGTAATTGTCTCTGAAAGTTGTAATAAATTATGGCGCGAAAATGTTCTCGGTCGAGTTCCATTTTTCTAATGACTTGGCGACACTTAAAAATTTACTGTAGTGAGAACACTGCACGTATTGTTGTGAAACTTTGAATTTAAGTTTACTAAAGAGTGAGGTTAAGATTCAGTACTGACGTTCGATCCGCGCGGCCTATGTTTCTATATGCAAAACTTAAAAGACATCACTCGTAAAGCACTAAGGGCCAGATTTTCAAAAATTCTTTTGGAAATGCCATCTAAAGTCGAGATATAGCTTCTTACTTCTTTAGTAACCAGCTCAATTTCCCTAACATTTGTAAGCGTCCCAATAAAGTGTTCTGGTAGCTGAATATTGTATAGAAAACTCAGTGGATCACGCTGTGAACAAAGGTTTGATGCTAGTTTCGCTGCAATTGAACAGTAAAAATCATTCAAGGTATTTGGTTTAATATCAATGGGTGGACTTACCACATAATTCATTAAATAATTATTGCCAATATTCCTTTAGGATTGTTTCCAGCTAATTGGATTATTTGTGTATAAGATCTACCGTTCTATTCGGTAAATATACTAAGTGACATATAAATCCGAACACCCAGTTTAAATGGTTTTATTTTAATAAAAGTTTGTGAATGTATTTATCTTACTGTAAATAACAAGTGAAAAAATTTTCAGCCTTATCAGTTGGACATTCCGGTTTTTATATTGCTTTTTTTTAATTCACTAACGCTCTAAAAATGAATATTTCAGCCGCAGTAAAGAATCAACGTTCGCGGATTTTGGTTCTTGACATCCTTTACGATCGGTTACGATGCCTAGAGTACGGAGACCTGTACGATTTCGACAACTTAGTGAGTTTGATAGGGGCCGTATAGTGGGACTTCGGGAAGCTGGACTTTCTTTTCGGGCAATTGCAGTTAGAGTGCAAAGAAGTGTAGACACTGTGGTTAGGTGTTGTCAGGCATGGCTTCGAGAAGGCCGTACGCAAAGAGCAAGGGGCACTGGACGCCGCCGTAGAACAACAGACCGTGAAGATCGTCGCCTAAGATTATTGGCCTTAAGAGACCGTTTCTCCACTACCAGGTCCATTGCAAATGAATGGTTTGCAGAACACGGAAGACCTATTGGTATGCGAAGTGTTTACCGACGAATGAGAAGTTTTGGCTTGTTTTCATACCGGCCACACTGGGTCCTCCCTTTAACTCGAGAACACCGACGTAATCGCCTTGAGTGGTGCAGACAACGGTCACTCTGGGATCAGGAATGGAACAGTATTGTCTTTAGTGACGAGTCTCGATTTTGTTTAGGCATGCACGATGGTCGTGCCAGGGTTAGAAGGCGACGTGGTGAAAGGAGGAATCCACAGTTTTTTGTTGAAAGACATGTTCATCACACTGTTGGAGTTATGGTTTGGGGTGCTATAGCTTATGGTTCCGGGTCACCTTTAATCTTCATCAGAGGTAACATGAACGCGCAGCGTTATATCCACGAAGTTCTAGAAACCCATCATTTACCCTATCTTGACACCCTGGCGGATCCAACTTTCCAACAAGATAATGCCCGACCACATGTTGCAAGAGTCACAATAGACTTCTTTCAACATAATGATGTCACATTGTTACCATGGCCACCAAGATCTCCCGACTTATCCCCAATTGAGCACGTGTGGGATATGATGGGTAGGAGATTGCTCAATTTGCAACGTCCTCCTCAGACTCTAGAAGCACTTCGAGAGGAGTTGGTGGTTGCCTGGAATGAGATACCACAGGAGGACATTGACCACCTGATCAGAAGCATGCCTAGGCGCGTTGGAGAATGCGTAGCACATCAGGGTGCAACCACACATTATTAAAGGTCAAAGGGCTTTAAAGCAGTGCAATCATTTTGAAATTTTTATCATTTACTTATTATTTTATTAAAATAAAACCATTTAAACTGGGTGTTCGGATTTATATGTCACTTAGTATACTTTTATATTTGCTAAAAAAAATTTAAAGTCATACTGTTGAAAAAATCCTGCGTATCTGCAATATCTACTCCTGTCACCCGAAAGGGTTAGCTTTCGCCCTATTTGGTCCGCCCTTGATTCCACATATACATAGCGGGTGTCCCAAGGGCTGCTCTGGCCATCTGCCACCACTTGTGCCCCACGGAAATCACTGTGTGAGAGAGAGTACATGTGTGCGGCGGTCGATATGCATCGAGTATCACATAAGTAATAAATGTGTATCTGACTGGCTGTGCAGAAATGAGTTGTTTGCAGTTTTTCATTATGGCAGGAAAGGGTTAATGGAAACTTTTACCGATGTGAAAGTATGTCCGGTATATCAATGAAAGCAATAAAAGGGATTAATTCAAGAATACTCTTTTTGGCAATTTTGATTTCCAACATACGACGTTTGAATGTTTTCGCTTGTCCCAAAGTTTCCCTAAAATTATTTTCAATTTCGTGACGAGAAAAAAGGCACAAGGATTCAAGTCAGGCGTAAAAAATGCTGCAGATGATTATTTAACCATGCGGTTATGTTACGACGAGCATGCGAAATTGTTTTATTTTTATTTTTACGAAAACAGTGCACTCTAGGAAAAAACACAAGACCAAATTGAAGGTGAAATTCGAAAAATTGCGCGTTTCGAAATAAAACACTGGTGTACTATTTTTATTTGAAAAAATCATGCCAGTAATCCCCTGTATCTCCGCCACCGGTGCACGTTAATTTTAAGTAAAGGCAGTTTTGAAGATATTCAAAAATTGTTCTTATTTTTAAACTTCAACACCCTGTATCTTTTGAAAGAAGCCCTCGAGGAACAAATGTTACATCGAAGACTCCCCTTAAAAGCCGGTCCTGCGTATGATGTTTCATTTTTGGTCACGACTTGTGAATCGCCATATGCAAATGGTATCTTCAAAGGCTGTCAAATGGTTAAATAACAACACATAACATTCGAACATATCCCCTTTTCTCGGTATACCCGATATACGCAATAAAACTTCGAACAATTTCAGTACGTCACGAGCACATGCAGCACTTTCCGCTGCACACAAGCACAATGTAACAGTAATCGCGGATATCGCATGATGTAAACAAAACTGAAACTGGTTCTGATTCCATTACGAGAAACGGCGCATTTGCACCTTACAACTTCATAAGTTCATTGTGTTGAGGCGTAACCACGAAAGCGGCTTTTCTTGTAGCAATTTTTCGTTTGAACACTCTTCGAAGTACTTTAATTGTATTGTAGGTTTTATAGGATGGTTGGTATATATAGGAACCTTTTTCCTGGGCCGAGTGAAGGTCAATTTTTGGTACAATTTTGAATTGGACCACCCAATAATTCTCCCCCCACCCAGGTCCACGACCTTTCTCAATGTGACCTTGAAATTATCTCGAAACGCCCTTCAGATGACCGATGACAAACTGACCTGAACCCAGTGACTCCTTACAATATACTGAATAAATAGCTTTTTATAACTTTTTCCCAAAACTGAAACTTCATCTTTCAGCTGGGAAAAAGTGGTATTGTTGTATGAACAGTAAGTGTAGAATAGTGTTACCGAGTACGAGACTGACTTGCTATATAATTTCACGACATTATCAAAACCAAGTACAAAACGAGGAATAAAAGAATTTTATTGCTATTCTGCAATTACGTTTAACACGACACATCATTATTTCTAGCTTTCAATGCAGATAAAAAATCGCAGGGTATCCAGTGGTGTCACTTATACAGACTCCAAGCGGCAATCGCAAACCGCTTGTGGGTAGTAAAAAAACAGAGTATTCACGTTGCTATATCCATCTAAATTTTTCGTGTCTACTTTTTATCACTTCTCTCAAAAGATTCCAATTAGACCTAGGTTATTATAAATATACTAAGTGACATATAAATCCGAACACCCAGTTTAAATGGTTTTATTTGAATAAAAGTTGGTGAATGTATTTATCTTACTGTAAATAACAAGTGAAAAAAATTTCAGCCTTATCAGGTGGACATTCCGGTTTTTATGCTGCTTTTTTTTAATTCACTAACGCTCTAAAAATGAATATTTCAGCCGCAGTAAAGAATCAACGTTGGCGGATTTTGGTTCTTGACATCCTTTACGATCGGTTACGATGCCTAGAGTACGGAGACCTGTACGATTTCGTCAACTTAGTGAGTTTGATAGGGGCCGTATAGTGGGACTTCGGGAAGCTGGACTTTCTTTTCGGGCAATTGCAGTTAGAGTGCAAAAAAGTGTAGACACTGTGGTTAGGTGTTGTCAGGCATGGCTTCGAGAAGGCCGTACGCAAAGAGCAAGGGGCACTGGACGCCGCCGTAGAACAACAGACCGTGAAGATCGCCGCCTAAGATTATTGGCCTTAAGGGACCGTTTCTCCACTACCAGGTCCATTGCAAATGAATGGTTTGCAGAACACGGAAGACCTATTGGCATGCGAAGTGTTTACCGACGAATGAGAAGTTTTGGCTTGTTTTCATACCGGCCACACTGGGTCCTCCCTTTAACTCTAGAACACCGACGTAATCGCCTTGAGTGGTGCAGACAACGGTCACTCTGGGATCAGGAATGGAACAGTATTGTCTTTAGTGACGAGTCTCGATTTTGTTTAGGCATGCACGATGGTCGTGCCAGGGTTAGAAGGCGACTTGGTGAAAGGAGGAATCCACAGTTTTTTGTTGAAAGACATGTTCATCACACTGTTGGAGTTATGGTTTGGGGTGCTATAGCTTATGGTTCCAGGTCACCTTTAATCTTCATCAGAGGTAACATGAACGCGCATCGTTATATCAACGAAGTTCTAGAACCCCATCTTTTACCCTATCTTGACACCCTGGCAGATCCAACTTTCCAACAAGATAATGCCCGACCACATGTTGCAAGAGTCACAATAGACTTCTTTCAACATAATGATGTCACATTGTTACCATGGCCACCAAGATCTCCCGACTTATCCCCAATTGAGCACGTGTGGGATATGATGGGTAGGAGATTGTTCAATTTGCAACGTCCTCCTCAGACTCTAGAAGCACTTCGAGAGGAGTTGGTGGTTGTCTGGAATGAGATACCACAGGAGGACATTGACCACCTGATCAGAAGCATGCCTAGGCGCGTTGGAGAATGCGTAGCACATCAGGGTGCATCTACACATTATTAAAGGTCAAAGGGCTTTAAAGCAGTGCAATTTGCATTTTGAAATTTTTATCATTTACTTATTATGCTTCATTAAGTACTTAAACAAAATTTTATTAAAATAAAACCACTTAAACTGGGTGTTCGGATTTATATGTCACTTAGTATAATCCTTTTAGAGAGGAAGGTTTTTACTTATTCCGTAAACAAGGACCTAAGTGCTGTGATCTTGGCTCCGATATAGAATACAGAATGCTTAGGAACATGTTCAACAAGTGCTTTGGAGCCAAGTTGTTCAGGTTCCGGACAGAAGAATAACTGAAAAGTAGATCACAAAACTTTGATAAAAAAAAGATCTACTGCTTACACAAAAAAAAGTCAGACCATATTTTCTTCATACATATTTCCTACGTAGATATAAAACATTGCTGTCAATGGTGTAAGCAGTAGGCAACCATTATTTTAATAATTTAATCTTCGGCTGCCTCTTTTTCTATCAACATGAACACCTAACAGTAACCGACTTTTGTGATACTGATTATATTTCAATCAGTACTACTATCCAGAGCGTTATATACGACACACTTATAAATCTTTTGAAAGAATGAATGAAATTGCTAACAGTAAATGGATAGGAAGTGGAAATATCAAGCTCATTAGATTTATAATAGGGAACCCCCTGTGGTGCGCCTATGCAGTTTATTAATATGAAAACACAGTGCTGCTGTGCATTCACGGTGGTTGGTCTAGAATAATGCTCGAGAACTGTCCGATTTATCTTTGATTCCGGTGCTGTTTTTGCCTTGTTCCACGAGAAAACCACAACGGCGAACGACTTCTTACATTTTAATAACACTGAAACACGAACGCCTATAAGCGGTGTTGTTTGTGATAAATGTTTCTTAGTCAATCGTACTAAAATTCTAATACAACTTTTCAAGGTTTTTGTTTTCTTGAATAGTATCACCTCTTCGTGCTACGACAACAATGAAACATTATAGAGTATTCTCTGAATGATAAAAATTTAATGTAATCTAAAGTCTTTCAAGCTGTAGCAGCTTCAGAAGAACGGGTAATGAATCTTGTCTATCCGTTTAAGCTAACCTTTATGTATAAAACTGTATTGGCATTATGTGTAGGGTCTTTTCCTTCAAACGAGATGCAGTTTATTCTTCTAAGACGTTTTATGGAACCTAAGAAGATTATGGGTGCAAATTATACGTGCACCTATCTTCATCAGTAAAAATAATTCATGACTTCCTGAATAATAAACAAGAGTTATTTTTTTAAGAGATTAGGAAAAACAGCTAAAGGTATGTTTTAACAAGGTTGTTAGGCATCGTTTACGTCACAGGTTCAGTTGAAATTTATTATAAAAAAAAATAATCCCCAAAAACCTTAATACTCCTGATTTGAAAAAATAGGTGTCAAAACTGTAACCCTAGTAAAAATTGTCATTTACCATTTAATATTTTATTCTTAAATAAACAATGTGTAACTAAAACAGATACAAAGTTCTTATTCGTTTTTATTTTCCTAGCATCAAAATTGGCAGACGTTTACCTCTTTTTCTGCTCCCTCTATTCTTTCATCTCATTTTAACATTGCAAAAGTCATCAACAGCTTTATCGATTCTAGAAGAACTCCATTTTGTTTTATTAAGTTCCGCCATTATAAAAGGTGGACCATCCGTTGGTTTCTTTTTTAAATTGGTATTAAAACTACACTCTTCAATAATATGTAACACTCGATGCCTTACGATACAATTAGTTACATGGGAATGACGAACTACGTCTAACTCTTGGAAATAGTGGGATATCGGAGATGCTAGGGGCGGGGTCGGAGGTGACTCTCCCTGAGAAAAACCTCAAAATTTGTATAATTAGCATGATTTCGCTCCCCTTGGGGAAATCTGCTACCTTCGCTTATCAAAAAGCTTTGGGTGCGGGTGCATTTTCACAAAAAGTTATCTCTTGCCAATAATCGCCCGTCCCTCTGAGAAAAGCTTCCTGTGTGTGCCCATGAATGCAGAGCCAATAAGACGAGGGGTCCGCCTTATGGGAGTGGTCCGGTTTTGGGCACTTTTTCCCCTTCGGGGTGGTATGTATTAACGAAAATAATAATAATAATAAGAAGAATCTGAAACATACAGGGTGTCCCAGAAGTCGACGTCAAGCCGAAACCGGGTGATAGGCAAAGTCATAACAGCTATCAGAAAAATATTTAAAAAAATTTTATGTACGTGTTTTGAAAATTATAGGTCTTTGAAAAAAATATAGAAATTTCACACCCAACGGCAGTCTGTCAACTCCTGTTACAAATATTAACTTTTTTTGGATTTTATTTTTACAATGTAATGATGAATAATGCATCTTCAAACTGGTGTCTCAACCTTACTGCCTACTTTTCTCGTTCAGGAAAAATTGCCACTTATTTCCCAACCAAGTATTCCAAAGTAAAACTTTGCTCAACTTTAACTGGCTGTACTGGAAAAAAATGTACTACGAGAGTTTGGCAAGTAACCTTAAAAGTTGGCGCATTTAATAAGGATTCCAAAATGGTATAACACTTAGAAGATTACTCGTTAACTTATGCACAATTTTTATTTGAAGAAAAACTGATGAAAATTTTTCAAAATTTCCTAATTAAACAGCGATTATGAAAACGCACAAGGACACTTAAGGATAACTGTTTGCACAACAGTGGGCGTCAAAATGCTGCTGATGATGATTTACCTTTACAGCAAATGCTCAAACTGTTTTCCTTCAGCCGCAATACACGCTCGACATCTTCTTAAAAAAGATCGGGTTATTAAACGAGCGAATCCACGGTTATTAACAAACTCAGCTGCTTCCAATAGTCTTTGCCGTAGCTCAGCTACATTTTGAATCGGCTTGAAATACACTTTTTCTTTTACAGTTCCCCAGTAAAAAAAATCTAACGGATTCAAATCTGGTGACTGGGCTGGCCACGGTATTGTACCAGACCGCCCTATCCATCTACCTTGAAAGTTTTGATCGAGATACTGAGAGTGCATAGTGTGCTGGGCAGCCATCATGCTGAAACCACATGTCCCTGTAAATACTCAGTGGCACGTCCTCCAATAAATTTTCTAAATGATTTTGCAAAAAACCTCAGCAGTCAAAGTCTCTGGGAATTCAAACGGACCGATTATTTTACCATTTAAAATTCCTGTCCAATGGTTTATCTTGAAGCGATATTGAGATTTATCTTCTCTCATCAAATGTGGGTTTGCTACGTGCCACTCGTGTAAGTTATGCAGGTTCATGTACCCATCTTTCTTAAATGTGGTCTCATCTGACCATAAAATTTTTTCAAAGAACCGTGGATCTTCCCTGTGTCTTTCTAACATTGTGCGACAAAAAGCAACTTGGGGCTCATAATCCCGGGGCAGAAGAGCTTACGTGGTATGGATGGAGCACGTTTTTTTGCAAGATTCTATGGGCTGTACTTTTGGGCACACCTGTTTTTAGTTCTATTGCACGCACTGAAGTACTCGGGTCTTCTTCGACAGCTCCTAGCACCACGTCTTCGTAAGGAAGGAAAGATCTTCCCTGACCGTGTGATTGGTTTGGTAGTTGGCCCTCTGAGAACAGTAAGCGGTGCACATTTGTGAACACTCGATGATCTGGATGACTAGCTGCATTTGAGTACCTCTCACAGTAAAGTCTCGCTGCAGCACTAGCGTTGCATCTGCATTCCCCATAAATGAGGTGCATGTTAGCATATTCTTGTACGGTGTACACGGACATAGCGGCACTGCACAATCACACTATCAAAGATAGTCTAAGGAAAGCAAATGTTGTTTTGAAGAGCAATTAAACAGTCCAAATCCAAATCACAAGCGATCAACAGTCCAGTTCACGAATCCAAAATTAGTAACAGTACGAAATCAACAAGCACGAATATGTAAAGATGCGCAGTAAACGAAGGAGTACTGATCGGTGTCAAACTGTGCAATATCAAGTAAGTGATGTGCTTCATCCATACCACATACAGCGTGTTCAACCTCTCCTGCCCCGGGATTATGAGCCGCGAGTTGCTTTTTGTCGCACAATGTTAGAAAGACACAGGAAAGATCCACAGTTCTTTGAAAAAATTTTATGGTCGGATGAGATCACATTTAAGAAAGATGGGTACATGAACCTGCATAACTAAAACGAGTGGCACGTAGCAAACCCACATTTGATGAGAGAAGATAAATCTCAATATCGCTTCAAGATAAATCATTGGACAGGAATTTTAAATGGTAAAATAATCGGTCCGTTTGAGTTCCCAGAGACTTTGACTGCTGAAGTTTATTTGGATTTTTTGAAAAATCATGTACAAAATTTATTGGTGGACGTGCCACTGCGTATTTACAGGGACATGTGGTTTCAGCATGATGGCTGCCCAGCGCACTATGCACTCTCACCTCTCACCTGATTTGAATCCTTTTAATTTTTTTACTGGGGAACTGTAAAAGAAAAAGTGTATTTCAAGCCGATTCAAAATGTAGCTGAGCTACGGCAAAGACTATTGGAAGCAGCTGAGTTTGTTAATAACCGTGGATTCGCTCGTTTAATAACCCGATCTTTTTTAAGAAGATGTCGAGCGTGTATTGCGGCTGAAGGAAAACAGTTTGAGCATTTGCTGTAAAGGTAAATCATCATCAGCAGCATTTTGACGCCCACTTTTGTGCAAACAGTTATCCTTAAGGGTCCTTGTGCGTTTTCATAATCGTTGTTTAATTAGGAAATTTTGAAAAATTTTCATCAGTTTTTCTTCAAATAAAAATTGTGGATAAGTTAACGAGTAATCTTCTAAGTGTCATACCATTTTGGAATCCTTATTAAATGCGCCAACTTTTAAGGTTACTTGCCAAACTCTCGTAGTACATTTTTTTCCAGTACAGCCAGTTAAAGTTGAGCAAAGTTTTACTTTGGAATACTTGGTTGAGAAATAAGTGGCAATTTTTCCTGAACGACAAAAGTTGGCAGTAAGGTTGAGACACCAGTTTGAAGATGCATTATTCATCATTACATTGTAAAAATAAAATCCAAAAAAGTTAATATTTGTAGTAACAGGAGTTGACAGACTGCCGTAGGGTGTGAAATTTCTATATTTTTTTCCTATAATTTACCTATAATTTTCAAAACACATACATAAATTTTTTTTAAATATTTTTCTGATAGCTGTTATGACTTTGCCTATCACCGGGTTTCGGCTTGACGTCGACTTCTGGAACACCCTGTATAAAAAATGTCTACAAATGGAGAACTGCACATAATGAAACAAGTTTTAACTATTACCACATTCATGTTAGTTTTAACACCGTCGTTACCATAACATCAACGTCAGAAATTGCTTTTCGCCAAATCGACATTACAATTAGTTTGAATGTCCAATTACTTCTAAGAACAAACATTGCAATTTACACAACTAATTTCCGATCCTGGATCCCACTGGGACACATTTAATCCTCCAAACTCGCTATTCTCGGCATCCTGTGCATATAAAGACAGAGAGTGTATGTGATGGGGCCTGCATCAAGCATGAGTAATGCGAGGTGTAATCCAATGAAGCGTATGTGCATGCTGCGCGGTATCAGAGAACTTGGATTTGACTAGATTCTTTATTTTTTTTAACCACTTAGATGCACAGTAGCACATGTGGTAAAAAAATAAATAACATATATAAAAATCAATATAAATATAACAATACATATAAATGTTCAATTCCATTTTTACGTACTTTTTAACTTGACTTTTAGATGGAAAATAATTACTTATTTGCTGTTTTTCAACTGGTACTTTATTGTATAATTTAGTGCTGTCATAGCAGGAGGATTTTTTTAAATGTGTTGTGGCATGCGTGTGGATGATTTTTAAATTTTGATTTCTAGTAGATATTGTAATTATGATGAGCATTAATATTTGAGAACAGGCTATTATATTAATTTCTTAACATAAGTTACACATTTCGAAATGTAAATAAAATGAAAAGTAAGAATTTTTCGTGCCTTAAAAATCTTTCTGCAGGAGTCAAATGGCTTCATTCCAAAAATTCATCTGACTCTTCTTTCGAACAACAAATATTCTATCAGTTTCGGAAGATTTCCCCCATACCTTAATATTATAAGTGCATAATCTACATTCATAAGTGATTTTTCATTCAGGATATCTTTTACTTGTAAATTGACATATATGTTTTACTTGAATTTTTCATGAAAATTTAGCTGCTTCTGCAAGGAGCAACATTTCTTTGTATTCTAGCTCAGGAAAAGGTCTTTGGACGGCAGAGTCCACAAAATTTATTAGGCGATGCGTGTGTATGTGGCGTCGCTGTCTTGGTCGCCGTCGTCGCTTTTTACGTTATCTAGGATTATCAATTAACCGGGTGTGTGGATAGTGTCGGCCTCTCTCAGTCTCAGGTCTGCTATTTGCATAGCGAGGCGACACCAAGTCACTTCCTTGTTCTCACGTCGCGCTGCAACGCCCGTTAACAAACGGAACGATGGACCCGCTTGAACGTGTCGGCTATGTTTCTAGCCGAAGAGGAAGTACAAAGATACCTTTGAGAATCGATAACCTGACATTTGGACAAAGGATTAGCACATTAGCGGCATCTATTAAGGAACTCTAAGCATACGAGATATACTTGAAGGTGTCAGTATTACACGTTTCTGGGCAAATACATATTGCACACATGGTACATCAAACAACTAAATGTCAAGTCCGGTCCTGTATGGTCCTGGTGTTTTTGTAGATTTTTAACTTAATTTCAAGTTGGCCAGGAAGGTAAAATTTAGTGGGATTCCATATTAAATGCCTTTTTTCCTTTTAAGCAGACCCCATGTTGTACAATACTAGTTGGTAGACTTAGGGTGGATTTAACCAGGATTGTCAAATCAACAGTCCGTTATTCTCCACCTATAGGGTAACAAATTTTAGCGACCAATAGGGATGAGGGATTAAGGTTGTTCGATACGATCCTATATTTAGAAGTATCGATACTTTTGCTTCCCATACCCGATATTTTGGATCGATATTTTTATATACGACAGCTTGTCGTTCTTGTCAACTGGGCTGCAGGGTGGACTTGAACCGGATTTTTCGGTATTTTTACCGAAAAGAGAATATTTACCGATAACGTCATTCTCCACGATTTTTCAAAATAATTTAAATATTTCTATACTTGCCGAAAAAGAGCTGAAACCAAAAATAAAGCTAAAAGTTAATTTTATGTATAGATAGAGATAGAATGGATGCGTAATTGCCAAAAGCAAGGACAGCGTACAGGGGCGCATTCAGGGGTATCTCCGAATGATGGACTACTACCAACGTGTTGTAAAACGAAGATGACACTATTCAGAAACTTAACAAATTACTCAAATACACTTACAAACAACAACAGCAACAACCAAGCAAGGTGAATACGAAAACACGAGCACGCAGTGATACACGCGACGGACGGTGGCCTGAGTGCAACTCTCCCTAACTAAAAAACCAAGAAAGCAGTAGGTAATCTATTTCGCTAATTAATTAACAACATTCATTGGTTTGTTTTGTACAAAGACAAATACGGTATTTCATCGTCTGGCTTAAAAGGTGTTGATTTGATAGAATACAAAAAAAGTTGAAAAAATCGAATCCGTCCCTGGATGTTAAAACCATCTGACTAGCTTTACGTTACTTCTAGGCAGCTTTATCATCGAGCAGAATTATAACAAAATTATGGTTAAGATATGTGACATTGAAGATTTGGCATGCTTAGATAAATATCCGAAAAACTGCTCCGGTTCTGTTTTGCTTTCCAAGCATCTAGCCGGTATATATGGCAAACAAGTACATTCCAGCGTCAGATTTTTCCTGTAAGTACATCAGATACGGCCTACCTACCTCCATTCTGTTATATAACCGGCAATCTTTCATCGGATCTGCAAAATGTATGGCGTTGAATGGATAGAATAAATAAAGCTTTAACCTTCTAGGCGACCAACCCACGTCGATCTTGAAGCGTTAATTCTTCTGACCAGCAGATATGTATGCGGTTTATGGAATACGTTGCATTCCAGCCTAGGAGCTGTTACTAGAACGACGAATTCATGTTATAATCCATCGGCTACATTTCTTTGCGTCTTGTTGAAGGTCGGGTCTCCTTGGAAATCTTTGAAAATATGCGATCTCCCACTCATAAGAGCGAAAAATCAGTAGATTTAGCGACCATACACTAAAATGGATCATTTTGATTTACCACGGATTGTTTACTAGTGAAAGCTATAAGTACAAAAACAGAACAAGAATTAGACATATGCATTAAAACATAAATGCAGCTGCTAAAAGGAATCGTAACTTGTCTACCCGTTGATCAAGGTACCAGCCTTCACATAGAATAGATTTGTTTTTATTACCCGGGATCTCCTCCCACTGGGATATGAAATCGTATTAGATACTTTGATATCTCCTTCCACTTACCTGGCTATTTTGAACAATAATTAAGAAACTTTAAGCATAATTTTAACCAATCAAAATGCAATATTGTTTTTGTTTCTGTACATCTAAACCAAATCGTCTTTTTATAAATCGCCAAAACACAAAATAGTAATAATCAAACGAATCCCTCAATGAACCACCATGTTTAGCGTTGTAGCACTACGTGTATCAACTGCAAACTATGAGGTCTTTCTTGTATTGTGTTTTTCTATTATCGTACTTTATCTATTCATATTACCAAATTCCATTTGCATATTTACAATCTATCTGCCTTATTTGCATTGTGTGCCTCGAGCGTCATTGTCATAGTATATAGTAAATAAACTATTGAATGAACTTATCTAACCCACGTAGCGTGCCGTCTCTACTACAGCATATCTAATATAATTCAGCAGTGCACTTCTGACCATCCTTCTTAGAGAGCAGAACATTTCTTGTATAGAAGCAAAAACACGAATACCTCGGAACCCACGGGCCCAGATCAGATGAATGGATTTTAGATACCCGTTAACTTTGAGCGCAATTCAATCTTAAATTGTTTTTAATTTTTTTAAATATTGGTTTCAATGTATATGGGGTTGTCCAAAATGGACGCAGGAAAGTAAACGCATGTTAAAACAAGAAAGATTGATATTCAAATCAAGTTGGGTACTTTATGTTGAAGGTTCACTTATACCATTTATGTATGAAAAATAATATCGCTCAAATGTTCACCACGACTGGATTTACAGACGTCCACGCGATGGTCGAAATTTTCAATGACATTTTGCAACATGGTCGGTTCTATGGCATTTATCTCGGCAATGATGTTATTTTTGAGTTCTTGGAGGGTGGCTGGTTTGTTGACGTAGACTTTGCTTTTCAAATATCCCCATAAAAAGAAGTCCGAGGGAGTCAAATCGCACGATCTTGGTGGCCAAGGCACATTTCCTCTGCGCGAAATCACGCGATCACCGAAGAAGGACTTCAATCGATGGATATTGACGTTGGTTGTGTGGCATGTTGCACCGTCTTGTTGGAAATAAACATCGTCCATATCCATTCCTTCAAGTTGCGGCAAAAAATAGTCCTCTATCATCACGTGATATCGCTCAGAATTGACGGTAACGGCGTCCCCGGCCGCATTTTCGAAAAAGTAAGGTCCGATGATGCCTTTTGACCACAATGCACACCTCACAGTCACTTTTTGAGGATGCATCGGCTGCTCTTGATACTCACGGGGATTATCGTTCGCCCAGATGCGGCAGTTTTGCTTGTTTACCGTCCCATTCAAAGTGAAATGCGCTTCGTCGCTGAACATGATTTTTGATGAAAAATTGGCATCAATTTATCGGTGTTCAAGGAGCCAATCTGAGAACGTTCGGCGCGAAAAATGGTCGGCCCGACGCAGCTCTTGCGTCAATTGGATCTTGTAGGCGTGTACATTCAAATCTTTGTGGAGAATGCGGAGCAAACTGGTTCTCGAAATGCCCAATTCTTGGGCTCGACGCGTTGTTGATTGTTTCGGATCGTCTCTCACACTCTCCTTCACAACAGCAATATTTTCCGGTGTGCTAACGCTCCTTGGCCGGCCAGAGCCTGGCAGATTTGCCACAGAACCTGTTGCCTCGAATTTACGCACCAGACGACCGATGGTTGTTTCGTTTGGACGGTTGTTGCGACCGAAATGTTCACGAAGCGCGCGAAACGTGTTTTTTATTTTTGCACCATTTTTGT
This sequence comes from Acanthoscelides obtectus, assembly GCA_963669975.1. Lineage (NCBI taxonomy): Eukaryota > Metazoa > Arthropoda > Insecta > Coleoptera > Chrysomelidae > Acanthoscelides > Acanthoscelides obtectus. The sequence goes on from CAVLJG010000005.1 coordinate 11,943,481, forward strand.
AGTGCTCTTGAATAACTTTAATGCTGTCTTCAATCGAATACGACTCCATAGCGATCAATGGTAAACATTCAACTAACAAAATGACATGTCGGTGACAGAAAACAAAGATGGCGTCTATATCAAATTGACGTTTACTTTCCTGCGTCCCTATTGGACAACCCTTTGTTATTCAAGTTTATTTGGTGTTGACTAACTGGATGTCGACGTTTTTGAGAGATCTTTGGGCCTAGAAAACTTCATAGGAACCTATGCCCCACTCGTCTTAACTTTTGAGATACAAGGTCGTAAGGTTTTAAATACAGAAAGTCAGTGACATTTTCAAATTTAAATAAATTTACCAAATTGTGAAAATTTCCAAAATGTTCGAAATTTTAAAAATTTTCAAGATTTTCAGATTTTTCAAAATTTTCAGGCTTTTTAGATTCAAATTTTTCAAAAATTTCAGAATTTTTAAAATATTCAAAATTTTAGAATTTTTCAACATTTTCAAAGTTTTCAATAATTTTATATTTTCAAAATTCTAAAAATTTTATATCCCAAGATTTTCAACATTATCAATAAATTCGAAATTTTCAAAATTTTGAGCGCTGTGCCCCTAAGGTAATTCAGAAAGCTATAAGGAGCAGAAATTAAGTTTCTTAATGCCTAGTGTTGATTCACAGCGTATCAGAATCTCTCAAGTATTTTTGAGAATATAAAAATACCAATATTAGAAGAAATGTACCTCAGTAGGAAAGCTGTAAAATTTATAAGTAAACTTTTTTGCTCGGTTTAATGATCTATCAGCTAGTATATTATAAACCTAAATACACGTTATACGATATTAACAAAAAAATAATTGAAAATAGGTTTACTTGTTAATGTAGATACTCACTTCATAAAAAAATTCAAAAATCCGTTCAGTGAACCCTGGTCTAAGCAGGATTAAACCCAAGAGAACTCTCAAAATCATAGAAATTGCTCCAAAAATTCAACGTAACTTTTAGCGAGTTGGGTTGCTGTATTATAGTAGATATCTCTACCTTGAAATGGCGCAACTGACTGCTCGGCAAGCAGGATATTTGTCGGCCATTTTTGCCATATCGTGATTTACGGTTAGGCAAGTAAATCTGGAATCTAGATCGCTGGCTCGCCAATAGTTGAAAGGGAAAGTAGCACTGCTTTTAAAGGACAGAATTCTGTTTACTCTTTGAATGGTCTTGACATATTGCAGTTTGCAAATCCAACGCGTGAAAATTGAGCGTGCAAAATAAAACCGTGCGAAATATCAAATGTTTCTGGTGCATCAGAATAATACGGGAATCTTTCGGATGCAGGAGTTTTAATAGAAAATTTGTCATGCAGTGCCCACGAAGCTACAGGCAAATCAAAGGCGCTATCGAAAGTCGGTTTGCTTTTAAGCAAGACCAGTAAGATTTAGTACCATGCTGATGAGTTGCCAAAAAGCACGATATGTAAATACGTGATGTAAATTATATAGAAATAGATACATTAGAGGTTTCTAACGTGGAGGAGCACAATAAGTATTGGAGTGGTAAAGAGGAGAGTACATTTTTCAAGCTATATCATCAAAACATCTGCAGTTTAAGAAAAAACATTTATGAGGCCAAAATATTATTTGATCAAATGAACTGTGAGTATGATTGCATTATATTTACAGAAACATTCATTATACCAGACACCAGTCTCTTTCACCTATCAGGTTACAACATGATCTATAACAATGGTGAATTGAACAGAAATGATGGGGTGGTGGTGTATTTAAAGAAAAACTTTGACTACGTATATAAAATCATAAATATTGGTTACTGTAAAGCAATGCAAATTCAAATATTTCTGAACAAGTCAAAAAAGTCATTATGACTTCAGTATATAGGTCACCATCAGCCAGTGAGGAAGTGTTCATAGGAAATCTTGAAAAATACCTACAACAAACCTTGAGCGAACACAACTTCATATCTATGATAAATAAAAATACGAGAATGCATGGTAATATAGCCAATTGTATTGACCATATTTTTTTAAAATCTAACGTGATAAATTTTGACAGAAATTGTATCTTCATGGTTTTGGAAAATCACATAACTGATCATAAAGCCACAATCCTAGGGATACCAATAGATAAGGTAGAACATCGTGCGAATATTTCTGTTAGAGAAATTCTTTATATCAATTGTAATGGCCTAAGAGAAGACCTAGATAAATAATTCGACCAATTATTGCTTCGATGTTGTTGTGGTCAGAGATCTGAAAATAATGTTAACATTTTGGTTAGCCAACTAAGTGACATATTAAGATCTTTAACTGATAAAAATACAACCACAAAAATACTGAATAGGCGCGAGATCAAGCGAAAGCCTTGGATCACATCAGGTATTGTAAATTCTGTTAATGAAAAAAATTGTCTATATTCTGAGTACTTGATGCAGCCAGAAAATGAGGAGGTGGGGATAAGATATCTGGAATATAAGAAAGAATTAGAAAAACTCATACGAAATGCTAAATACAATTTTTACAAGAAACAAATAAATAAAAACAAAGGTACTCCTAAGAACTTGTGGAACGTAGTTAATATACTCTGTAAAGGCAGTTCTAAATGTGCAGTTAAGGAAATAATTGATGAAAATAAATTATGTGATTCGCCAATAACAATTGCGAATGAGTTTAACGATTTCTTTGTAAATATTGGCAAATATTGTGCTGAACGCATTGTGAGGCCAAACAAAAACAGACCGCAAAGGAAAATGAATCAAAGTACATTTTTCTTAGAGGCGGTAGATGTAACTGAAGTAACCTCAATCATTAACACATTAAAAAATGGAAAATCGTCCTGTTTTGACAACTTGAAGTCCGAAATATTTAAATATACTGCTGACATTATTTCAATGCCGCTATGTCACTTAATCAACCGGATATATATTTCTAATGAAGTCCCAGAAGGGTTCAAAGCAGCCTTAGCTACACCTGTCCATAAAAAAGGTGATGTAAAAAGTATAAATAACTATAGAACAATATCTGTCATAATTATAGCTAAAATATTTGAGAAAACATTGAAAAATAGGCTAGTTAAATTTTTGGACAAATGTAAATATTCAGATAAGCAATTCAGTTTTCGAGAGGGAATATCAACCAAAGATGCAATTGCTAAATTAACAGAAGAGATTAGAAAAAGATTAGAATTGAGTACACCGGTACTGTGCGTATTCTTGGATCTTGCCAAGGCGTTCGACACTGTGACTCACCAGCAGATGTTGGACACCTTGGAGGATGCAGGAGTACGAGGCGGACCTTTACAGTTGTTTACAAGCTATCTCTCAAATCGAAAACAAGTAGTGAAGATTAGTGACACGTTCAGTAATGAAAAGACAGTTGATTACGGTTTACCTCAGGGTACTGTGTTGGGTCCAATCTTATTTAAAATTTACATAAACAGCATTCTAGCTTCTTCGTCAGTTGGTCAAGTGTTTAGCTTTGCAGATGATACGGTAGTCCTGTTTGATGATAACACTTGGGAAAATGTAAAAATTAAAGCAGAGTGGGATCTAGGAGCTATTTTTGATTATTTTGCTCATAAACTTTTAAGTGTGAGCTATGAAAAAACATTCTTCATGCCTTTTTCTAATACAGTACGTTGTCTACCTCAGTATGAACAGCTTTTAATACATCAAAGTATATATTTAACCTATAAATACTTAGGTGTCTCCATTGATCGCCACTTGAGATGGGATGTTCATATAGCTAACATTACAAATACCTTACGACAACTCTTATATCGCTTTAAATACTTAAAACATCTCATAGACTAAATGCACCTGAAAATGTTGTATTATTCATTAGTTGAATCACGTCTGCGATACGCTATTTTGAGTTGGGGAAGTACCGCAAATTGTCATTTACGGCCTCTGGATATACTGCAAAAAAGAATGTTGAAAGTAATTGTATGGACTGTTTGACTGACTTTTTTCCAAGAGGGTCTAGTCTGTGCTGAACCTACCTGACACCATTTTCTTACAAGCGTTCGTTTTGGTGTTCTATACATGTTTAGCTACCTCAATACCTTCCAACCTCTTGGGCTATCGATAAATATGCAAAAAAGCAAAAAAGACGCAATATTGAAACCTTACTGCTGCAATAAATTTAGCCACTTGATATACAAATACCTTCGTTACAAATTCAGAATATGTAATAGGTATACAGTCATTATCCTCATTTTACAAAGTAACCGGTAATCAGTTGTAAATCAGCAAGGTGTGCTGGATTCCCTAAACTTGTTTCGAAGTTCATAATAAAACGACACCATCAAATCTTATCGCATTATCACTCTTGGTAACGTTTAACAAACCAAACATAATATTTGCGCAAAACACCTGCCGAAACATAGGCTCTCGCAAAACGTTGCTCGCAGGGCCAAATATATTTAGGCATTGATTACGAATACTATCTGGAGATACCCAATGCAAACAGGCAAAAAAGGAGAACGAAGAACATAGCGCCATTTATGATACAGCGGATTGACAACCACTCTTTTGAAAGTAGATGTCTAAATTAATTCTCACTTAATACGGCACTGGTGAAGAAGTATTATAATCGAGAAAAATTTCGCCACTGAAATATATACTGACTGACAATTTAATAATTTTTGCCATACACCTTTGGAAAAACCATTGTTATACATGGGAAATCATTTCTTGGCAACAGCGCATCGGCTCGTCTACTTTCATCGCTATTCGTACATATTTCCTACCGTTAACCACAGACCTGTATCACGAACGAGAATAATAGGCAAATACGCTGTGTTGCCAATTTGAGTAGAGCTTCCCGAATTGTGGGGAATTTAGAGTTAAGTGTTGATTCATTCAAGCTTTTAATCAGCATGGCCTAGACGTTAGAACTTCATAAAGATAACATTGAAGCTGAATGCTGCTGGAGTATAGTGTTTCGAATATTCAAAGCGGAGCGGGATACTATACTCGTTCAATGGGTCATCAAGCCACAGTCTTTTCAACAAAGAAATTATTTTACGAAAATGCGTTATATTTTTACGATTTTGTCGTCACCAAATCTCTGTTTCTCAAAATGTACGTCTATTGTAGAATTTTCAGCAAACTAAGCAAGAAACGTGATCTAGTATTTACTCAACATTACGGATTTCTCGAAATACATTAAAAAATGTGACCTAGATACCTAACTGCCCCAAGCTCTTTAAACATAACACCTTAAACCAGGGTTACCAGGTGCTCAGTCACGTTGATTGTCATGTTGTACTGCGCAAGTCAGCAAACTATCTGGCGTAATAAACGTTAGGAATCATCAGGTATTGCCAGATTCCCGAATACCGGGCACCACAGTAACCGTTATAGTTGTCCTTCAAAGTTGTCAAATCGCCCCTATGGCGCAAATTCGCCACACCAGGCAACTGTTTTTGGAATGCTCTTATGTGGAATCCGCAGCTATGTTTCCCGAAATTTGGGTAGACTTAGATTTCTTAGAAATATGACATATTGGTATCGGCAACTCTGCGAATGGGAGAAACAAATCCCATTTGTTGAGCGCATCCGTCTAAGCGGTAGGCGCCAGCGCCCGTTCTGCCATCTCTCTCTTTTATCACTCTTCTGCTTCACCCCGTTGTCCGTCACACTCCGACGCTGCCAGATAAGATCCTACAATCGAGTGTCTTTCACGCACCTACATACTTTTGTATATTTCCATCTCTCTTCCTCATCATAATGTATAATAATGGTTTTTCCCATACTGTATACGAGAATGTTCAGTGTCCCTTACTAGTAAAATGATTAAATTTTCAGCTTGATTCGTCAACTGACTGTAGAAGCTGGTTCAATAAATAATGTTCAACTTGTAACGTTCTGCTCGGACTTTGATGATAACTAAGTTTTTCCTCAGAGGACTCAACTTGCACTGGACTTAATCCTCTATGAACCGATGACTACGTTGCTTGGAAAGTGCAGAGTCCACCTACTTGACCCTATTTTTGTGTTAAGCTAGTCTCAAAAATGGCGCTAGTATTCTTCAGAGCTCTTTTTGGTGTCATACGCAAGTCTTCGAGGTCAGAAAATTGCTAATAGCCAAATATTAGCTGAAAAGCTCTATGATGGGAAGTGGTTTCAGGTGGTACCAAGTTCCTTACTCTGTTGATGCGCTCATGGTTCATGACGATGCTCAAGTCAGATAAGCACGTGAATGCCTCGTAAGTACATACCTTCCGTACCTACAGTTCAGTCGGCAGTAGGAAGTACCTGCTCATTGTGGCTTTTATTTCAGGCAAAGTATGTTATTAACAAAGAAGAGTAATTGCGAGGTGTCAAAAATCATGTTGGACGGTTATTAAGTGGGCGATTATAGGGATTAACGTATGATCGATGCACTTGAAATTTGATGTAAACGGGCCAATAACATTCTGGGTGCGTAAAGTTGACAGAAGACAAATAGCGCGAAGATGTTAATACGGACAATTAGTAATCATTTTGAGGAGGTTTTTCGACAGTAATTTTCGTCCACGTGGTCATCTAAATTGAGTTTTTCAATAAGCATATGCGTAGGGAAGGGAAGATGATACGAATCTGGTTAAATGTAAAACGATTAGTTTCTCCCAGAACCGATTTTCAACTGTAAATCCATTTTACCTATTACGCCACTGGGCGAGGAAGTATTGTATTCGTTAAAAATTGCGAAAATTCGATATGTTTTTCATGTTATCGACATGTACATCACGGTAAACCTTGTCACTCATTTCCGTCGGTCTATCTGCCGTGAAAGGTTTTGGAGTTTTAGAAAACCGGTCCAGTGGCATCAGGTTGAGGCGAGAAAAAGGAAAAAAATCGCTCAAACTTCGCTTTTTGACCTTAATCATTCTCGGAAAAACTTTTTGTTCGGGTTGGAAATAGGATATAGGAGAGGATAGGGAGTTGTAAATATCACGTTTTTAGTTTCAGGCAAGGACGCTCTATCATTAAGAAACTTGCACAAATGTAAAACATATAAACTCTTCACCTTCCTAATATACTAAGTGACATATAAATCCGAACACCCAGTTTAAATGGTTTTATTTTAATAAAATTTTGTATAAGTACTTAATGAAGCATAATAAGTAAATGATAAAAATTTCAAAATGATTGCACTGCTTTAAAGCCCTTTGACCTTTAATAATGTGTGGATGCACCCTGATGTGCTACGCATTCTCCAACGCGCCTAGGCATGCTTCTGATCAGGTGGTCAATGTCCTCCTGTGGTATCTCATTCCAGGCAACCACCAACTCCTCTCGAAGTGCTTCTAGAGTCTGAGGAGGACGTTGCAAATTGAGCAATCTCCTACCCATCATATCCCACACGTGCTCAATTGGGGATAAGTCGGGAGATCTTGGTGGCCATAAACAATGTGACATCATTATGTTGAAAGAAGTCTATTGTGACTCTTGCAACATGTGGTCGGGCATTATCTTGTTGGAAAGTTGGATCTGCCAGGGTGTCAAGATAGGGTAAAAGATGGGGTTCTAGAACTTCGTAGATATATCGCTGCGCGTTCATGTTACCTCTGATGAAGATTAAAGGTGACCTAGAACCATACGCTATAGCACCCCAAACCATAACTCCAACAGTGTGATGAACATGTCTTTCAACAAAAAAACTGTGGATTCCTCCTTTCTCCACGTCGCCTTCTAACCCTGGCACGACCATCGTGCATGCCTAAACAAAATCGAGACTCGTCACTAAAGACAATACTGTTCCATTCCTGATCCCAGAGTGACCGTTGTCTGCACCACTCAAGGCGATTACGTCGGTATTCTCGAGTTAAAGGGAGGACCCAGTGTGGCCGGTATGAAAACAAGCCAAAACTTCTCATTCGTCGGTAAACACTTCGCATGCCAATAGGTCTTCCGTGTTCTGCAAACCATTCATTTGCAATGGACCTGGTAGTGGAGAAACGGTCCCTTAAGGCCAATAATCTTAGGCGGCGATCTTCACGGTCTGTTGTTCTACGGCGGCGTCCAGTGCCCCTTGCTCTTTACGTACGGCCTTCTCGAAGCCATGCCTGACAACACCTAACCACAGTGTCTACACTTCTTTGCACTCTAACTGCAATTGCCCGAAAAGAAAGTCCAGCTTCCCGAAGTCCCACTATACGGCCCCTATCAAACTCACTAAGTTGACGAAATCGTACAGGTCTCCGTACTCCGGCATCGTAACCGATCGTAAAGGATGTCAAGAACCAAAATCCGCCAACGTTGATTCTTTACTGCGGCTGAAATATTCATTTTTAGAGCGTTAGTGAATTAAAAAAAAAGCAGTATAAAAACCGGAATGTCCAACTGATAAGGCTGAAAATTTTTTCACTTGTTATTTACAGTAAGATAAATACATTCACCAACTTTTATTAAAATAAAACCGTTTAAACTGGGTGTTCGGATTTATATGTCACTTAGTATATATCATTCTCAGATTCGTCAACACCCGATTATGTTTACAATTATACCGGATATAGACTGAATACTGGATAGTCGTCTCACCACGCACAGGCTACGCCTTCTGTGGGTATTTCATATTTATTTGTACGTTATTTTCATCTTCACCTGATATAATTGTAATTGACCAACAAAGATATTATTAGTAGTTCGGTAACAACAGGAAAATTGAGTGATAAAAGTCCTATGTATAATGTGCTCATAATTTGAAATAACAATATACGGCGTTCCGTGCGAGGCGCGATGTTGCGACGCTGCATCGCCGAGGAGGCCACTACTGTCTGTGGCAGGCGCAATAGGTAACTAATTCGAACTGGTGTACTGCGGCGATGTCGACACGGACACACCGCTACACCGCAATATTTGTATATTTTAGGATTATTTGGTACGTATCGAGTCAATCTACTTGACACCATTTGTTGCTGAAAAGTACGACTTATTACTCGTATCTAGCATGCACGCTTTTAATGCTTCCTAATGAACGATCGCAGACAGCATTGCTGCTTTATAGCGACAAAGCAACAGAAACACTCTGCATTGGTTTGACACTATACTTTACGGTGTTAATGTCTAACCTATTTTCGCTTTAAATGTCTGTTATTGGATTATAAGGAAAGGCGTGTCCATGCCTAAGAATTACTTCCAATCCATTATAGATGTCAGTTGAAGAGTATCACGTTTATTTTTCTAGCTGTTTGGAATGCGATGTAAATAAACACAGCGATAAAACTTGGATACAATATTTATTCAAGTTACATAATTTTGTTATCAACTCCGTTTCATTATCGCCCAAGTCAAACTTTCCATTTTATCGCCACCAGGTCACTTCAGGCGTTTGTTTGTTCTCTACAGGATGATTATGATATGATCGTTGCAAGTTTGAAGAATTTTTCGAATATTTTTTTACTATGACGCGGGTATTTGCATATATTTGGCATGGTTCTAAGTACAATATTTGGGGCTTTCAAGATTTGCTACCCTCTTCTATTCAAAGACTCTCGGAGGGTGATACATATGTACAATATACAAAAAGCTCTTCTAGCCGATATCTAATTTCCGTGCACGCGCCCATGTCCATGAAGTTATAAAAACTGCAATGTGACAGTTTCGTACTAGATACTACGCTGTCTATACAGCCGATACACCTATGGAAGAATAGCGCAACCATCATTTTACTGATGTTTGCCTAAACTACTGCAACCCGCAAATCGCTGCAAAGTTCGTGGGTTGCGGGCTCGTAGCATAGTCCTTGGAACGAGATGTGAAGCAGAAGAAATGTCCCATAAAGTTCGTACAACCTGATGCTGAATCCCCAGAGCCTTGGGCCAAAATTCAATGCATCGCCTTACAATATGTGTTTTTTCAAACCATATGAAAATCGCCCTGTATATCAGAGTACGATACCGAAAGTCAACATTGTTTCTGTAAAAGCTGCAACCGGCTGGCGTTATCAGATTGCTCTTTGTAAATATACAAACTATTCCCATTCCCGATAATTGAAAATCCAGTTCACGTAATCTACCCACAATTCGCGAGGTGTGCCTCGACGCTCAATTGTTTCATATGTTCATGCATTGCATTTTTAGCCGTCAAACGTTTAACTAGTCGAAGTTTTCATTTGTTTTGTACACAGCCTGCTATGTTCGCTTAGTGCGATACTTTTGATGACCATTTGCATGAAAGTAAAATTGGTTTAAAAATTAACTTTGTGTTCTATTTTATGGCTTTCTTACTCCCTAGACGTATCTTTCTTTGCTAATTTTTAGTTGCTGATACCCCCCTCCCCCACAAGACAGGCATCTTTCTGAGCGGCTAACACTGCGCCCCTCCTAAATCCGCCACTGCTTGGATTTATAACCCTAGCTATGTACTAACTAGATACAATCAGATACGAGTATATAGAAATAAATGTCAAATAACAATCTCACGAAGTTTAATGATAAAATTGCATGCGAAAACTCTTATCAGGAGAGAACGGTGACCCTGTTAAGCAAAGTATGTCTAGGAATTCTTGTGGAAAAAGGAAAACTTTTTGCGTGACCAGACGCTTATAGCGGGTTTCTCAACTGGCATTTTCTGAGTCTTTGGGGTTAAGGTAGAGGGCTATTTTTGCAACAAGGATAAATAAAGGAAATTAATAGTTTTTGGTTTTGTTAGTATTGGTAATGAGTTCCGTGATTTAGTTGGTCTAATGATATATGAAGGTGCACTGTTAATATACAGTCAGATCAAAAAATCATATTACAGGTGAATCGATATTTGCATAGATGGAAGACAGGCAATACTGACTCTCGAGTGGTAGTAGGAGTAGTTCTATTAGGGATAATATCATAGCCATCAGCTAGTAGAGCAAGATAACAGAGCGACCTGATTTTCATTAAGACAAAACGTGAATTATTGGGCTGCGTTTCTACGCACTTCATAAAAACATTTTTTCTAAACGACCATACAAAACAGTTAGATGGAGTTGCATTTATATAGGGATTCCTTGTTTTTATTATTATTATTATTATTATTATTATTAAACAACGAATTTGAGGCGAGTACAAGTATTATAAACTCAAACACATAATAGATAATAGTGTACAGACAAAAGAAATATAACAATTTGACAATCTTAGCACTTCTGAAGTAGACATATACAGAATGGGAACAATATGTTAAGCACTGCGGTGTCATTGTTTTTGAAACTGTTGACGGATGCCAAGTTCACTACATAGGATGGAAGACTGTTCCATGCATCGAAGACACGGTTTGAGATAAAGCGCTGACGAGTAGAGGTTCTAAAAGCTTCCTTCTGCAATTTGAAGTGATGTCCTCTGAGATTGTTCGTTGCCAGACGAAACAGATGCGACATGTCCACACCAAACAAATTATGCAGTGCTCTGAAGGTGATGATGAGATCTACTCGCATTCTTCTGTCAGCAATAACTCGAGGCGGTCTTCATAACTTGGCTTACGTGTGCCATAAGGCATACGTGTAGCACGACGCTGAACGGCCTCTAATATGCTGCTATCGCGAACAAGGTTTGAATCCCATATCGGAGCAGCAAACTCCAGTAGGGGTCGTACGAAAGTTGTGTACAAGAAGGAGGAGGTACTAACGGTGCAACCGCTAAATGATCTTTCCATCATATATAGCAACCGCTTTACCTTAGAGGTTATGTTCTGAATGTGCTCCGACCAGGTGAGCCGGTCATTAACGTTCAGACGAAGATCTGTGTGATGAAAAACAGTCTCGAAAGGTATGTTTGCCAATCTTATATGTTAAGTTAGGATTATGCTTTCCCAGGTGGAGAACGTAGCATTTCGAGAGATTTAAAGGCAGGAGCCAAAGTTCTGACCACTTTCCGATCAGCTTGAGGTCTTCTTGAAGCACAGTTCATGGCAGTGTTATAGACTTTAGTATCATCTGCATAGATGGAACATATAGAATAAAGTCGGGTGGGAAGGTCGCTTGTATAAAGAAGAAAAAGTATTGGCCCTAGCACAGATCCTTGTGGAACTCCACTAGTAACACGATGGCTAGAAGAATAGGCGTCTCCAACACGGACGGAGAAAGATCTATCTAATAAAAAAGCTTCAATCCATAACAACAAATTTCCCCTGATTCCGAGACGTTCAAGCTTGTGCAGGAGCCTTTTATGCGGAACTCGATCGAAAGCTCTGGAAAAATCCAGATAAACCACGTCGACCGGTTCATTTGCGTCTAAAGATCTGGTCCAAGTGTCGCTGCAGTGTAACATGATTTTGATAATTGATCTACCAGGAATAAAACCATGTTGGTTGCTAGGCGGCAGGTTGTTCTTGAACGCAAATGACATAAGTTGTTCCTGGACGATCTTTTCGGCTATTCTCGCAGCTATAGGCACAAGACATAGGACGATAGTAGAAGCACAATACTTCATAACGGCAGAAGTAATCCCGTCCTTTCCAAGGGGCCGAACAACTTATCAGATTAGTAAGGTGCCTCTCAATGTCCTGAGGTTGAAAATCTATGTTACAGTTGGTCGCTAGACATCTATGAGGGCTGGATAAGTACGGAAGAGTACCATCACCATCAGGTTCATTCACAAAATCTTCCCTGAAAGCATCGGCAAGAAGATGGGCAGATTTTTCGGCATCAGCATGTAGGTGGCGATTGGGATCACGGATTTGTGGGGAAGAAACCTTAGAGTTCAGGGTGGATCTCAAGTATCTAAACAACTTCTTCTTATCTTTCGATGATACAATATATATATATACATAATTGCGCTTGGCGTTTTTCAAGTTCTTGGAATTGATGTTAGAGAAAGATCGATGAGATGTAGTCTACTTCTATGGAATCTTTGCCATAACGCTTTTTTATGCCTCAACATCCTTGAGAGGTTATGGTTAATCCAAGGCTTTCTTGGGTGACTGAATATCTTCTTTGTGGTCGTTTCTGAATAACTAATTCTGTATTAATTTTTTGAAAGTGCCTATAAAATTTGGTCATCAAAGTGTAAGTTAGGTTAGGCCTATTTTTACTTACCGTTCTCACCTGGTACCGGTAAATCATTCGTCTACCCAAGTTAGCGGAAGGTATGTCTTGTACCTCTGGGAATTCTCCAATAGTTTGGAGGAGGAGTTGATCCAGGTCTGAGCCTAAGTCATCTTGGCTGCTTAACCTTGCTCCAATACGTAGACATAGTATTATGATATTTTTTGTTATTTTTTATAGTCGTGGAAACTACAAGGTTATTTTTCGGATCGTCCTGAACCCGGAGGTTTGAAACAACTTCTCGAACTAATAAATCGATGGTATCGCTTACAAACTTAATTAAAATCGCAATTGAGTAAACGGCTAAATCAATCTTATCAACATGTAATTATTGTTGTTAATTTTTATATAAGTTGTAATTGTCGTACAATTATCCAATAAAACTTCTTTATCATGAAATAAGCAATTAAAAACTGATGGATTGTGATAGCGTACTTCCTAGTCGAATGTTGTACATACGAATAGAGATATCATTAAAAACAATAAATATCTTTTATATACAGTATCTGACAATCGGGGAAACGCACTTCAAGAGTAGATGACTTGACATTAATTGCAGATTGTTTCTTAAATATCTTATATACTAAGTGACATATAAATCCGAACACCCAGTTTAAATGGTTTTATTTTAATAAAATTTTATATAAGTACTTAATGAAGCATAATAAGTAAATGATAAAAATTTCAAAATGATTGCACTGCTTTAAAGCCCTTTGACCTTTAATAATGTGTGGATGCACCCTGATGTGCTACGCATTCTCCAACGCGCCTAGGCATGCTTCTGATCAGGTGGTCAATGTCCTCCTGTGGTATCTCATTCCAGGCAACCACCAACTCCTCTCGAAGTGCTTCTAGAGTCTGAGGAGGACGTTGCAAATTGAGCAATTTCCTACCCATCATATCCCACACGTGCTCAATTGGGGATAAGTCGGGAGATCTTGGTGGCCATGGTAACAATGTGACATCATTATGTTGAAAGAAGTCTATTGTGACTCTTGCAACATGAGGTCGGGCATTATCTTGTTGGAAAGTTGGATCTGCCAGGGTGTCAAGATAGGGTAAAAGATGGGGATCTAGAACTTCGTGGATATAACGCTGCGCGTTCATGTTACCTCTGATGAAGATTAAAGGTGACCTGGAACCATAAGCTATAGCACCCCAAACCATAACTCCAACAGTGTGATGAATATGTCTTTCAACAAAAAACTGTGGATTCCTCCTTTCACCACGTCGCCTTCTAACCCTGGCACGACCATTGTGCATGCCTAAACAAAATCGAGACTCGTCACTAAAGACAATACTGTTCCATTCCTGATCCCAGAGTGACCGTTGTTTGCACCACTCAAGGCGATTACGTCGGTGTTCTCGAGTTAAAGGGAGGACCCAGTGTGGCCGGCATGAAAACAAGCCAAAACTTCTCATTCGTCGGTAAACACTTCGCATGCCAATAGGTCTTCCGTGTTCTGCAAACCATTCATTTGCAATGGACCTGGTAGTGGAGAAACGGTCCCTTAAGGCCAATAATCTTAGGCGGCGATCTTCACGGTCTGTTGTTCTACGGCGGCGTCCAGTGCCCCTTGCTCTTTGCGTACGGCATTCTCGAAGCCATGCCTGACAACACCTAACCACAGTGTCTACACTTCTTTGCACTCTAACTGCAATTGCCCGAAAAGAAAGTCCAGCTTCCCGAAGTCCCACTATACGGCCCCTATCAAACTCACTAAGTTGACGAAATTGTACAGGTCTCCGTACTCTAGGCATCGTAACCGATCGTAAAGGATGTCAAGAACCAAAATCCGCCAACGTTGATTCTTTACTGCGGCTGATATATTTAGAGCGTTAGTGAATTAAAAAAAAGCAGTATAAGAACCGGAATGTCCAACTGATAAGGCAGAAAATTTTTTCACTTGTTATTTACAGTAAGATAAATGCATTTACCAACTTTTATTAAAATAAAACCATTTAAACTGGGTGTTCGGATTTATATGTCACTTAGTATATATCCCTGTCAATTAAGTTCAGTCATGTATTTGTTTCCTGAAGGAAATAACTGTTTTAGCTAGCTATTGTTTTATCGGTTTTGCTCCTAAATATAGAACTGTGACATTTCAGAGGCTCGTGCTCATTTTCAGAAAAAAAATTGTAATGGTTGATAATTAATTTTTTTAATTCTGGGAAATCAAACTCAGAAATTGCAAGTTTATCAAACTTATCGCGGTACAGTGTGAGAAATATTTTTAGAAGGTATAACGTAACTGGTTCAGTTAATATTAAGCCACGATATGTGAAAAAAGTAATATCACAAATGCCGACCGAAGAGCATTAAGAAGAATAATCGTGAAAAACAGGCGTGTCAACTATTCACAGTGCTCTGTGGAGTGACGCTGTTGGAAGGAGAATTTCGAGGTCCACAACTCATAGAGAGGCCCACAAACTGGGATTTAGCACTTGCAAGGTAAGTTTTCTTATAAAAAAAATAAAGTAAAAACCCTAAAGCTGCACAACTTGTTTATAGGCCAAAGAAAAGCCACTATTAACTCCACTGCAAAAGAAAAATCGGCTTAGATAGACTAAAGAACATAGGCAATGGACACCTCAACAATGGTGTGCAATACAATGGAGTGATGAGGCCCGATTCGAAGTTTGTGTTGGTGACAGTCGCAAAAAAATGAAGCATTCCATGTTGACTGTCTGAAGAGAAAAGTGAAATTTCTAGCATCCATTATGGTCTGGGGCAGTATGTCATCAAAAGGAGTAGGAAAACTTCATTTTATTGATGGAAATATTTGCCCTTAAAGCTTGGAGAAATATCTATACTATAAAATGGTTAGGGACTATAGGGTATGTACTAATTGTATATGGGATTGTTTGGTTGACGTGGGAAGTGTCATGTCCACCTACATGAGGTCAGTTTACATTTATTTTCAACGGTTGGATTTTTCTATAATTTTGATGTATTACTTACTCAACTCTAGGAGACAAGCATATCCAAACTGCTGTAATATACTAAGTGACATATAAATCCGAACACCCAGTTTAAATGGTTTTATTTTAATAAAAGTTGGTGAATGTATTTATGTTACTGTGAATAACAAGAGAAAAAATTTTCAGCCTCATCAGTTGGACATTTCGGTTTTTATACTGCTTTTTTTAATTCACTAACGCTCTAAAAATGAATATTTCAGCCGCAGTAAAGAATCAACGTTGGCGGAGTTTGGTTCTTGACATCCTTTACGATCGGTTACGATGCCTAGAGTACGGAGACCTGTACGATTTCGTCAACTTAGTGAGTTTGATAGAGGCCGTATAGTGGGACTTCGGGAAGCTGGACTTTCTTTTCGGGCAATTGCAGTTAGAGTGCAAAGAAGTGTAGACACTGTGGTTAGGTGTTGTCAGGCATGGCTTCGAGAACGCCGTACGCAAAGAGCAAGGGACACTGGACGCCGCCGTAGAACAACAGACCGTGAAGATCGCCGCCTAAGATTATTGGCCTTAAGGGACCGTTTCTCCACTACCAGGTCCATTGCAAATGAATGGTTTGCAGAACACGGAAGACCTATTGGCATGCGAAGTGTTTACCGGCGAATGAGAAGTTTTGGCTTGTTTTCATACCGGCCACACTGGGTGCTCCCTTTAACTCGAGAACACCGACGTAATCGCCTTGAGTGGTGCAGACAACGGTCACTCTGGGATCAGGAATGGAACAGTATTGTCTTTAGTGACGAGTCTCGATTTTGTTTAGGCATGCACGATGGTCGTGCCAGGGTTAGAAGGCGACGTGGTGAAAGGAGGAATCCACAGTTTTTTGTTGAAAGACATGTTCATCACACTGTTGGAGTTATGGTTTGGGGTGCTATAGCTTATGGTTCTAGGTCACCTTTAATCTTCATCAGAGGTAACATGAACGCGCAGCGTTATATCCACGAAGTTATAGAACCCCATCTTTTACCCTATCTTGACACCTTTCCAACAAGATAATGCCCGACCACATGTTGCAAGAGTCACAATAGACTTCTTTTAACATAATGATGTCACATTGTTACCATGGCCACCAAGATCTCCCGACTTATCCCCAATTGAGCACGTGTGGGATATGATGGGTAGGAGATTGCTCAATTTGCAACGTCCTCCTCATACTCTAGAAGCACTTCGAGAGGAGTTGGTGGTTGCCTGGAATGAGATACCACAGGAGGACATTGACCACCTGATCAGAAGCATGCCTAGGCGCGTTGGAGAATGCGTAGCACATCAGGGTGCATCCACACATTATTAAAGGTCAAAGGGCTTTAAAGCAATGCAATCATTTTGAAATTTTTATCATTTACTTATTATGCTTCATTAAGTACTTATACAAAATTTTATTAAAATAAAACCATTTAAACTGGGTGCTCGGATTTATATGTCACTTAGTATAAATTAATTATTATTGGGTGTTTTTTCTTTGACCTTATATTTTCTTACGTTTAATTTGAACATAACTTATTCAAATGTATTTTGCTACTATTTTTATTTAACAGTATGTTGCAAATAAACATTATTATTATTATAATTAAATAAAACAAACTCGGCCTCTGGTGACACGTGCTGAAGTAACAAAACAAATGTGCAATAGTTGCTGGATGCTGCGTTAGCAGAGAACGTCTCATATTTCACTACAAACTTTATCTAATAACGATGTGTTCACCATATCTGATGCACGTTTGTGCTTTTATGACGCTACATGCAGACATTCGCTCGGTTGCAGGAATTGCACAAGTTAACATTGCGAACTGTGTAAAACATTTCTTGTACTTATCTTGAGAAACACGTATTCGATTCATCTAGCTGACTCATTCAAAATAGATATAAAGGTTTTCATAGTAGCCGGAGCCTGAACAGGTTATGGGAAATCATATGAAACTCAAAAATAGTTGACAAAATAAAGCCATGTTGCGCGATATTGAATAGCAAAGCTATTTTAGTACAGTCACTTCAATTTTGTGACAACTATAGACCTTTCAAAGTCAAATACAGTTGTGGTATAATGACATCACTCTACACTTCCTGAGCAGCGCTCATAAATTTAAAAAAAGGATATTAATTCGGCACAAGCTAGTTCCTCTCAGAAAAAAGTTGGATACATGTATAACGAAGGAATTAAAACGACCATGTCCGTCAAACGGGTCGATACGAATGTTACATAGTCTCCACAGATATGACAACATTGCGATCTAGCCCATTGCAGTAGCAACAGTACAGACTTCCCTGCAACATGGCAACGTAGCATGGCGTTGTATGCACGTATCATCGCTCAGTGACAGTGAATCAGTTTATCAGTTATCCCTCCGTATTAAATATTTAAACAGCTATACTACAACTATTTAAAACTGTAATGACTCATACGCGTGATCAGAGCTCGATCCCGGCTTCCTTCCAGTACAGCCGTATAGCGTACGACTTATGTCGTTTCTGTGGCTTTGCGGTGGTCAACAGCACAGACAGAGATGGAAATAGTGGCTGATTGTTCTCCGCCGGTAGAACCAATGAAATCAAAGACGCGCCTCGACCGGCAGACTCATAGGCGTCGGCAGCGCATTGGAACGTGTTTCGTTGAGCGATCGCATATTGTGTGTTTTTATAAGAATTGTTGTGTGATTGTTATTGTTGTGGTTTCTGTGGTTACTGTTTTGGTTATACTTAACCATGGAGAGTACAAATGGCACGAGTGGAAGTACTGAAAGCCAGGGAACAAGTAGACGGCTTCGTAAAGCACTGAAGAGGGACGCGAAAGAAATCGTGCTCAACGTGTTCAATTATCTGAACAGAACTATGTCGCAGGGAGATGCACTCGCGCGTTGTGAAAGTATGACAGGCGTTCCAGAGTGGACCATTCGCAGGGTGGTGCATGAAAAGAAGAAAACTGGAGCTACTACTGATCCAAAGTTTAATTTGAAGGGACGAAAGGCCGTTAAATTGGATGACGATAGCAAAATGGCGTTAAGGCGAACCGTACATTCATTCTTCTTTAGGAATGTGATACCAACCCTCAAGGCTATACATGCAGCGATCAAGGAAAATGAAATTATACCCCAAATGAGCGTCGAGGTAATGAGGAAATCCCTGCACGAAATTAATTTTCGTTACGAAACGCGTAATCGGAAGTCAGTATTGATAGAGAGACCTGAAATAGTCGCCTGGCGTCGAAAATACCTACTCGAAATGATTGAATATAGGCGACAAAGCAGAAAAATCTATTATTTGGACGAGACATGGGTAAATGCAGGTCACACAGTTAAAAAAACCTGGATAGACAAAAACGTAGTGAGTAACCGACAAGCAAGCATTGAAGGTTTGTCAACAGGTCTTCGTGGACCGTCAGGTAAAGGTCAAAGATTGATCGTAACTCATATTGGTAGCGATAGTGGCTTTTTAGAAGAGTATGACTTGATTTTCGTCTCTAGAAAGGAGGTGATTACCATGACGAAATGAATGCCAGCTGCTTCGAGAGCTGGTTTCAAGGGGTGCTTCAGCGAGTTGAGCCCAACTCTGTGATCATCATGGATAATGCTTCCTACCATAGTCGTCGAGCCGAACGTGTACCGACTATGGGATCTCGAAAAAGTGACATGCAGCAATGGTTGCGCGAAAAAGGAATCCCGTTTGACGATTCATGTGTGAAAGCGGAATTGTATGAAAAAATTAAACAGCACAAACCTGCGAACATTAGTTACGTGACTGATGAGATGGCCCGTCAATGTGGTGTCACTGTGCTGCGGTTACCGCCCTACCACTGTGAACTGAACCCAACCTTCAAATTACCAGACGTTAAGGTTTTACTTGAGACTTCCATACAGCTAGTAACGCCCGAAGCTTGGCAGAATGCTATCCGTCATGTTGTGAAGGAAGAAACAAAAATGTGGCAGCTTGACCACCACATCGACACCATCATAGAGCCAGTTATAGTCAATTTCAACAAGGAAAGCGATAGCGACAGTTTATTACTGTCAGATGCAAGTGGAAGCGACGATGAATAAAAGAAATTCCCAAATTTTTGACTTACAATATGTTTCAAACCACTCTTTATTAAGCATGTGACAAATCTAGTTCACCCATGTTAAACATTCATATCCCGCTTATGAACAGCCGACTACTGGTAGTTAAGTGATGTTCACGTGAACATCGATGAGTCATTACAGTTTTAGATAGTTATAGTATAGAAGTTTTGAAGACAAATGATGCGTAGAATTACATAGAGTTGGAAAAAACTAGAAAACATTTTCGTCCTTGTCATGGTAGTAACTTTGTATTATAATACTTTCACGCCACGTAGGAAATCAAAATATAGCAGGGATCTTCGAAAGTTTTTGGACTAACTTGTTATCCTACATTCTTCAAATTCAAGGTGATAACCTTGAACTATTTCCGAACAGAACAAATTTCCAATGGCACCATTTGCAGGGGAGGACTTGTCATATGGATCCTAGAAAATAGCCAGTTACTCTTTATAAAGGATTAATTATGCTACCTTAAAGACAATAAAATTGTACCTTGCAACAGATATAAACGGATTCAGCTAGCATATAAAGTGAAAAAAAAAACTATAGACTGCTTATAACAACAATTATCATTAATTAAGCATGGTTGGTAAAAATCACCGATCGTTAAGGCAAGTAGTGTTTACGATTAAACATTACGTTTTACAATCAGAATCTCCTTTTCTAAAGATGAGCCTGTCATAAAATAGATGATTGTGGCGACGTGTGTTACGCAAAAATTACATACAAGTAGTCTTGTTATATAGTTCTTGAAATTGGTAAGCAGTGTTGAAATAGTGATTGGATAGTTGAAAGGATTTGGTGCAAAGATAAATCATCATTCTCCTTGAGACTGATTCGAGCATCAGCTTAAAAAAAAGACGGAACAAATTGTAGGCTTTTTTAATCTCAGTTTTAGGGTTGCATTATTTTTGAGAGGTTAAATATGCTATTTGAAGGTTTTCAAATAAACCAGCTGCTGAAACTTAAGATTGAATTTGGCCTCATAGATCACTTAGGCATTTAGGCTTCTGCCTGCGCGGCTGCCTCGGTATGGCATTTCGTAGATTTAGGCCCGTATCGTCAGTCGTCCCTACAATTGTAGGGCGCGTTCATGGCCTCCTTGATTGTCACAGTTTTCTACTTCTCCGTGTCAGCGCTCTATTTTGAGGTTATGTCACAAACATCTATTTGCATCAAATTGTGCTTGCTTTTGAGTTTTATCATGTTTTATCAGCCTGAAATTTCCTACAATTTAAAAGGAAAACATATCTTAACAATAGGAGAGCGCTGACGCTGACACGGGACGAGTGTGATCTAGAAATTTTTGAAGGAGAGAAAAGAGTATGACAATCAAGGAGGCCATAAACGCGCCCTACAATTGTAGGGACGACTGACGATACGGGTCTTAGTAATGTGGCGCACATTATATGTGCCACTGTGAAGATTACCTATTAATTGATACTAATTTATTTTCACATTCTTAAACGATTTTGTATTTTGGCGAATAAATATTATTATCACAAATTCGAAGAAAATACATACGAGTAGGAAACAGATTAGGTAATTACAAGGAGAGCAAAATTTTGGTTTTGCTGTATAATCATGACAAAATGCGGTACGCTATTATTCTTCTTTGCAACGGGAGCAATTCTTTTTAATTTGTAATAGCAAATACAATTAGTGGCATGGGTACGTCCTACTTGCAAGAAAGTTGCTCAGTTACTTATAGAGCATTGGAATAAAACTAGGCATATCTTTTCAAATCCACATGTTTCACCACAAAATATTCATATGCCCACTAGAATTGTAACTGAAGCGACAACAAGTTTTCGTGCAAGAACATTGAAACTGCACTCACTGCATAGATATATATATATAACTTGAGACGTGGTCATTGTCGTCTAGACCAGTTAGGTGAAAAATTAAAGCTTCCGTCTTTTGTTGGGTACTTCGACAAAATTTAAGCAAGGAGGACTCTTTACACTTTTTTTATTCTCTAGCTTTCAATGGTCTTTACCATCATCATCAGGAGCTGCAATTACATTGATAACAGTAGCAACAATAGTGTAAAATGAATTTAAATTAACTTACAGTAGTATGTGAGGATGTTGCTAATTGTTGTTTACGTTGAGGATGAGGGAAACACCCAGTAACATGGCGAAAGCAGGATAAATGGTACAATGGTCAAAATTATATAAAATACACACAGTTGTATGACAAGAACAAGTTAAAAACAGATTAAAAATTTTTTTAGAAAATGAAAGTTAAGCATTACATCGTGAAGCCACTTGATGATTGCACAAACTGGTGGGCATGGAATAATGAGTAAGATGAACCTTTTGACAGATGGTCGAAGGTTAGCAGTGTCTGTGTAGAATGATGGAACAAAAATTATTTTGTGGGCGTGTGCTACGTTGCCAAATCACTTCAGATGGTGTGATTTTCAATATGTGTTAGGTAAGAAAATGTCAAACTGACAATATATATGTAAATATATATATATATATATATATATATATATATATATATGTATATATAAACAGTAACGGTATTACCGCCTTTTTTCCAATCTATGCAGTTACAAAAAAGTACAACTCGGTAAATTGTCAGTTGCAATACTATGCATCGATATGTATGACATTTTTTATGAAAACCAAATTACCAAAAATGGACTGTCAGGATCTGGTCCACTGTTGGTATTTTCTCTGTTTATATCCGTTCAAATTTTGCATAATGACTTATGCGCAATGTGCTTCTCAAGACTCCAATAGCGTGTTCGCCGTCTTTAAACTGAACATAAAGATGGAACTAATTGCGCCAAAGATAAAAGAACATCATTTGCTTAGAAAAGCCGGAAAATAACCGTATCTTATATATTCGCACATGTTTTTCTACATAACAGCACTCCACATTTGCAATTGTTAATTATAGCAAGTATCTGTTAACCGCCCAGGTACTATTAGACGCCATTCAATTATTTGTCTTGGAGATAACATATACAACACCATGCAGCAGTTCTGTGTAAGAAGGCAATCACCCGAGATAAGAGCATTGGTGCCCCAATGGACGCCTTGTTGGAGGTTGGATCACCAGCCAACCCAAACCATTCTCCATGACTTCCATACTGCAAAATGTAGATCCCAAACCGTAGATCTAATGTTAGCTAGATCTGCGGGTCTAGGCGTAGCCAAATAAGTAAGATTAGGTATAAGCTGTTGGTCATAAATTAAAGCTCGTTATGCATTAATCGATAGGCGCTTTAAGTAAGAGGGTATCCCCAATCTGAAAAAGTATGTGTTTGATGACCTAAGCATACCAAGTCTTGCTCTGTTAAAAAATGAACCTATGATTTTTTAGGTTACAATATTCGTTGATTCGTTATTTCAAACAAATAAGAGACTCAGAAATTCTTGCAAAATAGAATAGTTACGCAAGCAAACAGCGTGAAGTAAATTAATAGTTATCATCTCCTATGCTCCTGCAAATTTAAAAGAAGCGTGGTAGTACCATCAGTAACCACGTAATTCCTTCGTTTGAAATGAGAAAAATGTATGCAAACGCAAAAATACCCTGTGAAGTTATTTGAAGTATAATTTTAGGATGATTGAAATACTTTCATATCTGATCCAATGAATTCCATTCAACGAAAAAGAATTCATAAAAGGATGAAGGGAAAATCATAACAAACAGAATAAAAGCAAATAACCCAAGATAATAATATATTATATCAACCCAATTTTAGAGCATTGTTCCTGAAGACAGTGTCACAAGTGTCCACCCTGTAAGGCTTTCACGCGCCACCTCACTAGCTTACGAACTGTTGATGAGTATGCATAATCAGCATTCGTGTACTCTTATCAGCCACTCTTATCACTTGATTGCAAAAACTAGTTGGGCACATTACGATAGATTTTCGCTCAGGTAGCATTCCCCTCCGGGGGTCACTTCTAGTCATTCTTCCCTGTGTGGAGACCAGCTGCGGTTTACAGTGCCAACCAGAGTAAGTACAGTCTCTTATATATGTTATATTTACATGGTTTGCAGTTATCTAGACAGCCTGGCCTTTATTTCGTATGATTGTTTGACGTAACCACCAAAAACCGTGAAACGGATTGAGCTCCGTTCAGCTCACAATGAATGTAGCGTTTTCTAAACATTTTATGTGATGTTGGCAACACCGCCTTGGTACATGCAACAAACCCTGCAACTTTGATGTTAAGCAGAAAAATACGTAAGTTTTTGACTAGTTTTTATCGTATCATATCACTACGCGATGACGTAACAGAAAGAAGTCTCAAACGTGATAATTGGGCGTCCAACAAATTATCAGAGATGAAATGGTATGCAGCTATATAATCACATATCAACATATAATTGGTTACAACGTCATCTAACCTTTTCAAAATATACTAAGTGACATATAAGTCCGAACACCCAGTTTAAATGGTTTTATTTTTGATAAAATTTTGTATAAGTACTTAATGAAGCATAATAAGTAAATGATAAAAATTTCAAAATGATTGCACTGCTTTAAAGCCCTTTGACCTTTAATAATGTGTGGATGCACCCTGATGTGCTGCGCATTCTCCAACGCGCCTAGGCATGTTTCTGATCAGGTGGTCAATGTCCTCCTGTGGTATCTCATTCCAGGCAACTACCAAATCCTCTTGAAGTGCTTCTAGAGTCTGAGGAGGACGTTGCAAATTGAGCAATCTCCTACCCATCATATCCCACACGTGCTCAATTGGGGGTAAGTCGGGAGATCTGGGTGGCCATGGTAACAATGTGACATCATTATGTTGAAAGAAGTCTATTGTGACTCTTGCAACATGTGGTCGGGCATTATCTTGTTGGAAACTTGGATCTGCCAGGGTGTCAAGATAGGGTAAAATATGGGGTTCTAGAACTTCGTGGATATAACGCTGCGCGTTCATGTTACCTCTGATGAAGATTAAAGGTGACCTGGAACATAAGCTATAGCATCCCAAACCATAACTCCAACAGTGTGATGAACATGTCTTTCAACAAAAAACTGTGGATTCCTCCTTTCACCACGTCCCCTTCTAACCCTGGCACGACCATCGTGCATGCCTAAACAAAATCGAGACTGGTTACTAAAGACAATACTGTTCCATTCCTGATCCCAGAGTGACCGTTGTCTGCACCACTCAAGGCGATTACGTCGGTGTTCTCGAGTTAAAGGGAGGACCAAGTGTGGCCGGTATGAAAACAAGCCAAAACTTCTCATTCATCGGTAAACACTTCGCATGCCAATAGGTCTTCCGTGTTCTGCAAACCATTCATTTGCAATGGACCTGGTAGTGGAGAAACGGTCCCTTAAGGCCAATAATCTTAGGCGGCGATCTTCACGGTTTGTTGTTCTACGGCGGCGTCCAGTGCCCTTGCTCTTTGCGTACGGCCTTCTCGAAGCCCTGCCTGACAACACCTAACCACAGTGTCTACACTTCTTTGCACTCTAACTGCAATTGCCCGAAAAGAAAGTCCAGCTTCCCGAAGTCCCACTATACGTCCCCTATCAAACTCACTAAGTTGACGAAATCGTACAGGTCTCCGTACTCTAGGCATCGTAACCGATCGTAAAGGATGTCAAGAACCAAAATCCGCCAACGTTGATTCTTTACTGCGGCTGAAATATTTATTTTTAGAGCGTTAATGAATTAAAAAAAAAGCAGTATAAAAACCGGAATGTCCAACTGATAAGGCTGAAAATTTTTTCACTTGTTATTTACAGTAAGATAAATACATTCACCAACTTTTATTAAAATAAAACCATTTAAACTGGGTGTTCGGATTTATATGTCACTTAGAATATATTTCATATTATTTATATCAGAAAGAATACGTTAATCAATGATCAAACTCTGCATTTTGCCTAATTAAGCACTCACGTAACTCAATGTAGCACATGCTGCTTTTATTTCACTCCGTGAGCAGAAGGAAATCAGTACGTGTTGCCTATGTGGTGACTAACAAGAAAGTGGAAAGAAAAGCATGAAATCATTCCACAGGTAAAGGTTGTTGTCAAGGTCAGATAGTCTTAACAAGTTGCGTTGCTGTGTAGTATTGCATATACCGCGACTTGGTTTCACAGAAAAGAAGAAATCGTCGGTAGACCGAAAGGCATATGGCCGACCACAAAAACCGACATGATCTTTTTTGCCTTGGCGGTACTCTATAACCAGGAAATTGTGTCTATAATTAAATTTGAAAAACGGCTACAAAAGATGACGGCATCGTGAAAGACAAGCGTCGATACGCGGTTACAAATTGACGAAGGTAAAAATGGAAGTGGAAAAAAATTTAACTTTTTGTATCCTGTTGTGTTCGAAGATCTGAGGATCTTAGTATAAGAGCATACTCGTAACTCGAGAAACTTTTTATTCCTTGTAAAATTAGCAGTATTAACACGCTTTTATTAGCTTATTTTCGATTATCCTGATTAGGACCACCAGGACTGATAAATCCTTTTATAGATATTCTGTAGGGAAGTAAGAGAGATAGAGCTAGCGCGATCAGTTTCGGACTTACTCTTTGTTGGTTCGGGCACTCGGCACCGCACAACGGAGGCGGATACTTTTTCAAGGTAGTGCATTCTCACCTTGTTTATTGCGAATGTTGCCATTAATCCTGAGTTGGGCTTTGACCACAAGATACAAGGTTGTACAGTCGATCATGCAGTCATTTAGATCTTGAGACGGTATTTGGATTGAAGAACTTGATTGCTCTAAGTTCTCACGCAAAAATCATCAGATTCGTAGCTCCTTTATCTCCGGAGGAAATCGATGTTGAACGTCGAACAGCACGAAAATCTACCGTTTTTTTCGACTTTACCGACCGTTTTCGATCTGTTTTCTTTCTCTTACCGCGCCGGCTCTCGCTCCCCCGTAAAGCCCCGAGTTTCTAGTTTCCGAAACGGTATCGTTTTCCTGCCGAACGTTTCGCGAACCCGGAAAAAAACCGGAAAAATCGGAAAGTAGCGCGTAGTCGAGGAATTCAAAAAAATCGAAATTTTCGAACGAAAAGGGATAAAGAAAAAAAGACAGACGCTATATTTGAGTCCGACGCCCGGGCTTTCTCACGCAAAAATCGTCAGGTTCGTAGCTCCTTTATCTTCGGAGGAGATCGATGTTGAACGTCGAACAGCACGAAAATCTATCGGTTTTTTCGACTTTACCCACCGTTTTCGATCCGGTTTCTTTCTCTCACCGCTCCGGCTCACGCTCCCCCGTAAAGCGCCGAGTTTCTAGTTTCCGAAACGGTATCGTTTTCCTGCCGAACGTTTCGCGAACCCGGAAAAAACCGGAAAAATCGGAAAGTAGCGCGTAGTCGAGGAATTCAAAAAAATCGAAATTTTCGAACGAAAAGGGATAAAGAAAAAAAATAAAGACGCTATCTTTGAGTCCAACGCCCGGGCTTTCTCACGCAAAAATCGTCAGGTTCGTAGCTCCTTTATCTCAGGAGGAAATCGATGTTGGACGTCGAACAGCACGAAAATCTACCGGTTTTTTCGACTTTACCCACCGTTTTCGATCTGCTTTCTTTCTCTTACCGCGCCGGCTCTCACTCCCCCGTAAAGCTCCGTGTTTCTAGTTTCCGAAACGGTATCGTTTTCCTGCCGAACGTTTCGCGAACCCGGAAAAAACCGGAAAAATCGGAAAGTAGCGCGTAGTCGAGGAATTCAAAAAAATCGAAATTTTCGAACGAAAAGGGATAAAGAAAAAAAATAAAGACGCTATCTTTGAGTCCAACGCCCGGGTTTCTCACGCAAAAATCGTCAGGTTCGTAGCTCCTTTATCTCAGGAGGAAATCGATGTTGGACGTCGTACAGCACGAAAATCTACCGGTTTTTTCGACTTTACCCACCGTTTTCGATCTGCTTTCTTTCTCTTACCGCGCCGGCTCTCACTCCCCCGTAAAGCTCCGTGTTTCTAGTTTGCGAAACGGTATCGTTTTCCTTCCGAACGTTTCGCGAACCCGGAAAAAAACCGGAAAAATCGGAAAGTAGCGCGTAGTCGAGGAATTCAAAAAAATCGACATTTTCGAACGAAAAGGGATAAAGAAAAAAAAGAGAGACGCTATCTTTGAGTGCGACGCCCGGGATTTCTCACGCAAAAATCGTTAGGTTCGTAGCCCCTTTATCTCCGGAGAAAATCGATGTTGAACGTCGAACAGCACGAAAATCTACCGGTTTTTTCGACTTTACCCACCGTTTTCGATCTGCTTTCTTTCTCTTACTGCGCCGGCTCTCGCTCCCCCGTAAAGCTCCGAGTTTCTAGTTTCCGAAACGGTATCGTTTTCCTGCCGAGCGTTTCGCGAACCCGGAAAAAAACCGGAAAAATCGGAAAGTAGCGCGTAGTCGAGGAATTCAAAAAAATCGAAATTTTCGAACGAAAAGGGATAAAGAAAAAAAATAAAGACGCTATCTTTGAGTCCAACGCCCGGGCTTTCTCACGCAAAAATCGTCAGGTTCGTAGCTCCTTTATCTCAGGAGGAAATCGATGTTGGACGTCGAACAGCACGAAAATCTACCGGTTTTTTCGACTTTACCCACCGTTTTCGATCTGCTTTCTTTCTCTTACCGCGCCGGCTCTCACTCCCCCGTAAAGCTCCGTGTTTCTAGTTTGCGAAACGGTATCGTTTTCATTCCGAACGTTTCGCGAACCCGGAAAAAAACCGGAAAAATCGAAAAGTAGCGCGTAGTCGAGGAATTCAAAAAAATCGACATTTTCGAACGAAAAGGGATAAAGAAAAAAAAGAGAGACGCTATCTTTGAGTGCGACGCCCGGGATTTCTCACGCAAAAATCGTTAGGTTCGTAGCCCCTTTATCTCCGGAGAAAATCGATGTTGAACGTCGAACAGCACGAAAATCTACCGGTTTTTTCGACTTTACCCACCGTTTTCGATCTGCTTTCTTTCTCTTACCGCGCCGGCTCTCGCTCCCCCGTAAAGCTCCGAGTTTCTAGTTTCCGAAACGGTATCGTTTTCCTGCCGAGCGTTTCGCGAACCCGGAAAAAAACCGGAAAAATCGGAAAGTAGCGCGTAGTCGAGGAATTAAAAAAAATCGAAATTTTCGAACGAAAAGGGATAAAGAAAAAAAGACAGACGCTATCTTTGAATCCGACGCCCGGGAATTCTCACGCAAAAATCGTTATGTTCGTAGCTCCTTTATCTCCGGAGGAAATCGATGTTGAACGTCGAACAGCACGAAAATCTGCCGGTTTTTTCGACTTTACCCACCGTTTTCGATCTGCTTTCTTTCTCTCACCATGCCGGCTCTCACTCCCCCGTAAAGCGCCGAGTTTCTAGTTTCCGAAACGGTATCGTTTTCCTGCTGAACGTTTCGCGAACCCGGAAAAAACCGGAAAAATCGGAAAGTAGCGCGTAGTCGAGGAATTCAAAAAAATCGAAATTTTTGAACGAAAAGGGATAAGGAAGAAAAAGACAGACGCTATCTTTGAGTCCGATGCCCGGGCTTTCTCACGCAAAAATCGTCAGGTTCGTAGCTCCTTTATCTCCGGAGGAAATCGATGTTGAACGTCGAACAGCACGAAAATCTACCGTTTTTTTCGACTTTACCCACCGTTTTCGATCTGCTTTCTTTCTCTTACCGCACCGGCTCTCGCTCCCCCGTAAAGCGCCGAGTTTCTAGTTTCCGAAACGGTATCGTTTTCCTTCCGAACGTTTCGCGAACCCGGAAAAAACCGGAAAAATCGGAAAGTAGCGCGAAGTCGAGGAATTAAAGAAAATCGAAATTTTCGAACGAAAAGGGATTAATAAAAAAAAATAAAGACGCTATCTTTGAGTCCGACGCCCGAGCTTTCTCACGCAAGAATCGTCAGGTTCGTAGCTCCTTTATCTTCGGAGGAGATAGAAAGTGAACGTCGAACAGCACGAAAATCTACCAATTTTTCGACTTTACCCACCGTTTTCGATCTGCTTTCTTTCTATTACCGCGCCGACTCTCGTTCCCCCGTAAAGCGCCGAGTTTCTAGTTTCCGAAACGGTATCGCTTTCCTTCCGAACGTTTCGCGAACCGGGAAAAACAACCGGAAAAACCGCGTCGATGTCCACCGTTCCGATCCTGACTCGAAATCTAGATCCTACCTAAAACAGCTTAATATCGTCGATTAATAAATATTAGGATGTACGGTTGGGAAATACCATCATGGTAACACTCCTCCGATTTGATTCCCAAAATGTTAGTGTCATATCTGCCCCTGTTGTTGTATTTTGAATATATAATGTAGAATAATCGAATTATTATCCCCCCCTTTTCGTCATGACACCTGATGAATAAAATAAACAACTTCATATACGTACTCTAAATCACAACAACCCGACATCTTTGCTGGAACCCATCCTCGAAATCATTTGCTTCCCATCCCATCGGCAAGAATGGCGATCGATCGCTGTGGCCTGCTGGGTGCAGCTGTGCGTGCGGGGGAAGCGGGGGGTAGGGTGTGTAAAGGGGACGTCACAGCAGCCATTCTTCTAATAAATGTTGCTTTATCCGCGCCGAGTTAGGGGAAGCAACGCACCCTCGCATCGCAACTTGCCTCGCTTCACGTGAAATGCCACGAAAAAATCGGCAGGCGTTCGATGCATCAATGTGCGTAAGCGGGGGCGTGGAGGTAAAAAGGGGCTTGGAAATAAGAAGACGAAAAAAACAAAGCTGCTTGAAGCTTGGAAGCCTAACAACTACCAAATTGTTGCTAGAAAATAGAGCAGGTCTAAGGGGAATTGAATTTCAGGGGTCAGGAAGGACCTATCCAGGCTCAGGACATCTTGATCGTTCAAAGGGCATCAATGCTTTTCCATGAAATACCCTCGGAGTCCGACTCGCTGCAGAGCGATATAGGAGTTTTGCGGAGACTTGAGACTTGTGGTTCAGAGATCAGCATGATATTGATGGAAGTCCTGAGGTCTCCGTGGTTCGAAACTCTACAAAGCATTTCGATGAGTAATGAAAATGTTCTGCAAGTACTTCGTGGACAGGAGTCAGTGAACTACTGAAAGGAGAAATAAGTCTCAATAGCCAGCCCGTTAGAAATTCGGAGCTTGATGACTCCGGTCATATGAAAAATTGCATTGAATGGACAAGCAAGCCTCAAACGCAGGCCGTTAGAAGCTAATCGGTTGGTCAGAAAGCAAACAAAATTTCTATATATAAATGTGAATGTCTGCCCATCTGTCATCATCATCAAGTCTGAACTCCAACACGCAGAGAACTAAACAGCTATAGGCATGGTTTTATCGGCGAACACATCGTTGAGTTTACAATGAACTATCGCGGCAAGTACTAGAAACTCCACCGTTAGCGTCAATCCGGCAACAGCGCGGCCTGTTAACGCCCTACTCAACCTGTGACTGTCAAGCGATGCAGACGTTTTATTTTGCACTACCTGTTACCCACGACTTGCGCTTGCAATTGTTACCAATATAAAAAACGTTGTTATTAAGTTAAAAGTAATTCAAATATACTAAGTGACATATAAATCCGAACACCCAGTTTAAATAGTTTTATTTCAATAAAATTTTGTAGAAGTACTTAATGAAGCATAATAAGTAAATGATAAAAATTTCAAAATGATTGCACTGCTTTAAAGCCCTTTGACCTTTAATAATGTGTGGATGCACCCTGATGTGCTACGCATTCTCCAACGCGCCTAGGCATGCTTCTGATCAGGTGGTCAATGTCCTCCTGTGGTATCTCATTCCAGGCAACCACCAACTCCTCTCGAAGTGCTTCTAGAGTCTGAGGAGGACGTTGCAAATTGAGCAATCTCCTACCCATCATATCCCACACGTGCTCAATTGGGGATAAGCCTGGAGATCTTGGTGGCCATGGTAACAATGTGACATCATTATGTTGAAAGAAGTCTATTGTGACTCTTGCAACATGTGGTCGGGCATTATCTTGTTGGAAAGTTGGATCTGCCAGGGTGTCAAGATATGGTAAAAGATGGGGTTCTAGAACTTCGTGGATATAACGCTGCGCGTTCATATCACCTCTGATGAAGATTAAAGGTTACCTGGAACCATAAGCTATAGCACCCCAAACCATAACTACAACAGTGTGATGAACATGTCTTTCAACAAAAAACTGTGGATTCCTCCTTTCACCACGTCGCCTTCTAACCCTGGCATGACCATCGTGCATGCCTAAACAAAATCGAGACTCGTCACTAAAGACAATACTGTTCCATTCCTGATCCCAGAGTGACCGTTGTCTGCACCACTCAAGGCGATTACGTCTGTGTTCTCGAGTTAAAGGGAGGACTCAGTGTGGCCGGTATGAAAACAAGCCAAAACTTCTCATTCGTCGGTAAACACTTCGCATGCCAATAGGTCTTCCGTGCTCTGCAAACCATTCATTTGCAATGGACCTGGTAGTGGAGAAACGGTCCCTTAAGGCCAATAATCTTAGGCGGCGATCTTTACGGTCTGTTGTTCTACGGCGGCGTCCAGTGCCCTTTGCTCTTTGCGTACGGCCTTCTCGAAGCCATGCCTGACAACACCTAACCACAGTGTCTACACTTCTTTGCACTCTAACTGCAGTTGCCCGAAAAGAAAGTCCAGCTTCCCGAAGTCCCACTATACGGCCCCTATCAAACTCACTAAGTTGACGAAATCGTACAGGTCTCCGTACTCTAGGCATCGTAACCGATCGTAAAGGATGTCAAGAACCAAAATCCGCCAACGTTGATTCTTTACTGCGGCTGAAATATTCATTTTTAGAGCGTTAGTGAATTAAAAAAAAGCAGTATAAAAACCGGAATGTCCAACTGATAAGGCTGAAAATTTTTTCAATTGTTATTTACAGTAAGATAAATACATTCACCAACTTTTATTAAAATAAAACCATTTAAACTGGGTGTTCGGATTTATATGTCACTTAGTATATCACTTCCCTGTTTGTACCATCTCACCCCTATTATAAAAGTCTACACTAAGGCTATCTACGCCCCTGATGTAGTTGCCTTTCACCATTTACATGAGATTTTATTGGTGCTTCGCGCGGGAAGTGATGACCCTAATAAGGCTTCGATAAGTGAAAGGATGCGGCGAAAAAGGTTTCGGCGTTAGGGTGAAGCCGAGTTGATGAACTTCGGAATTATCAAATTAAATTCGTTAGTTAATTTAATCGCGGTTCATAATTAACTCAACAGCTTTTGATTACTTACTCTTTCGACCACCATCACCCTTAGATGGCCACTCGTAAACGCAGAGAGGCGTTTCATCTTTTTACTTCCCACGCCACTGACAAGGAAGTATTTAAAACGCGACAAAATTCTGTGAGATATGTTTTTTAGATGTTGTAATATCGCCGTTGAAAATACGTAAAGGCGTATCTCGAAATTCGGCGAAAATTGGATAGATACACATATTTAAACATGCTTCAAGCCGTGACGTGAATGCGAATCTCAAAAACGCACTGTCCGCTAAATGTGAAAAAAATAAATTAGGACGTGAAGGCGCTTCTCAAGATAGGCCTTTGATACAAATCTTTGAAAGGCGGATCTCCGATATCCGAGTCGACCAATATTTTTGGATTCATGGTAACCAAAAAGAGTCCCTTTAAACTATTTTTCAAAGTCGATCATACAGATAAAAATTATAGGGCAATGTTCTTAAAGCGGCAACCTGCACCTTCCCAAATCACAACTATTAATCGGTTGAATAAGGATAAGGATAAAATTTAATGGCGCTATGTACTGGGGGGGTACCCCAGTAATAAATTTATCAGAGCACGTCCAATTTTATACAAATTTACCCCGTACAAACTAATTTTTTTTCCAATTTTTCACCTTTTCTATTTTCAGTTTCGCTTGGATGGCTTATTGTATGCGGTTTAGGACTTTTTGTATTACTATCATACTAGTATAGTAGTTCGTGTTTTGTAATGTTGTTTGAGAATGTTTTCAAAGCTGTTAAAATCTATTTTGATTCAGGTAAAACATGTAGGATTCTAATGGTCACTAGCTGCATTTTTTAGAATAAATAAACATTATGTTTTTGAGATATGCATTATTTTGTATAAGATCCAAGCTTTTTAACCTGCTTTCTACAGGGTGTCTGCAAAGTTGGGGTTTTCCTTTTCAGAAACAACTACCCTTGAAATAACAAAGGTAATGTGTAGTGAAACGAGGGCGACCAAGTAAAAAAAAATAAAGGAAAAAGTACTCACTCTCCAGTTGACGAGAAGGGCTAAGTACGTCTCTGCCCGAAATCATACCGCTCCAACAGAAAATGAAATCAGCTGATGCGCTACCGAGCACACGCAGGCAAACAAGGAAGGCAAAATGTTGCGTAATGACCAAACATGAGTGTGAACGTAGATTCGTCTGTCACCAATATGCACTTCAAAAAGTCCGGATTATTGTCATGTTGATGCAACAACCACTCACAAAACCGCACTCTTGCTGGAAATTCGTCAGGTTGAAGCGCTTGTACACCTTGGACGTGAAACGGATACAGCCCCTCTTCTCGTAGCGTTTGCCACACTTTAGTTTTTGATACCTGCACTTCTCTAGCCACGTCTCTAGTGCTTGTTGTTTTTTTAAACGCAATCGATTATATGGGTTCGTTTACCTCTACACGCGTGACCGTAACCGTCGGTTGAAGGTTGCATACTGACCTGACACACTGACCCCGACCCAGTTCTGTCGTCGGGTTGAGCTAGTGTCCTAGTACCATTTGGGGATATCGCGGCTACAGGACGGTATTCAGATATTTTTGATGTTGCAGAGCCCTTTATGTCGGTTCCCTTAAGACATTGGTGTATATGGTACTAAGAAAAATTGCTTATGTTTTCAAGATCTACACGTCGTGTAAAGGAAAACCCCAACTTTGCGGACACCCTGTATACAATCGATAAAAGGGCGTACTTTGTAAGTAGATGCAAAAGTAATTGTTAATCATGGAACGTAAAGGCGTATCTAGCCTAACAAATTATTAAAAAATGCCAAAAACAAATCTTCTAAGGACTGTAACTGTTGCCTTACGTTTGAAATGGTAGAGCATATTCCTTTAAAACGCTGTCCGGAAAAATCGTTAAAAACTAGATACGCCTTTATGTATTTTCAACGGCGATAGGATGTGTACATCACAAAAGAAAAATGACCCTCATTTTCGTCAGTAAGTAGGTTATATCAATTTCCTTCTTTTCAAAGGGTCTATGAGAATATGTAATAAAAAATAGGACACCCTGTTCAAAACGGGACACGCTGTATAATTTTTCAAAATTCAGCGGTACAATTACACTATCTGACAATTTACATCAGGTGAGTCAAAGTTATTTACGAAGTATGTCATTCTATAAAAATCATTGCTAAATATTTGGTAGAAGAACATACGTATCATTTAAATTTTGAATCGAGATGAATGTATGGAATTATGTTACTCGGAAACTGTAGTGACTTAGATTAAGTTACTGTAATACAAAAAAGAACTTTGAGAAATATTTGAAGTTAATTGAATAATGAATCAAGTATTTTAACAGTTTTTTCAAGAGTGCCTCATATATCTATTTAAAAACAAGCGATTGTTGAATGAGCTTACACGTAACCATACTACAGTTTTCATACAATTGTCTATAACTGTTTAACCCTTAACCAGCAGCTGTGAAAAAGATTGTAAAACAAAGTTCATTAAAAAAAACATTATACAAAAGATTACTAAACCTAGCACCACATACAATCGATGATTTTTTCACGGCAGATTTGAATAATATGCTATAGAGCAAAATTTTATCGTTACTTTTGCTTAGTTGACGCTATTTGTATCTATCACAAGTGGTTTGCAGCTTTTGTTTAAGATTTGTATTTGCAAATATAGATTATTGTTATTGCTATTGCTGCAGTTTATAATACTTTTTTCTGTTTAAACTTCAACTAGTGGGTTAATTGTTTTTCCAGGAAGTACGTATCAAGAGCTACGAGTATTATAATCACTTATCAAACATTGTTACAAACTGTTTTACACTCCAGCTTCAAATAAATAAGGCTACCATGTACGGATATGCTCATTGCTGCAGTCTGAGTATTTTCTGCATGAATAGCCGAATAGTGCGTCATTAGACGCCTTTTAACGCCATTATCTAAAAATGAAATTGTACATGGCAAATTAACTAAAAACTGTAACGAAGGTGTGGAAAGTGTTCAGTTGACCCACTTGACGCCTTTTTTTTATGAACTCTAGAGAAACAGCATTATCATTAACGTACAATACCTACATTTAATTAAATATCTAAGAATAATTACAATTGAAACGTGACAATATCCGGTAGCCGGTTTTGCTGTCATTTTGCCTAAATCACTGCAACCGCATTACACCATTATGTTTTGTGGGTTGCTAGCTTGTAGGATGGAATTACACCATATACCTAACTTCTGATGTATTGCATTTCAAAGGACTTGTGGCGATTATAGCTTGAAACACTGTTGTCATTTTCAACATTCCCTCTGACACTGAAAATTGAAAAAATTGTAGACCATAAGGGAAGCGATACGCAGTATTGTTTTATAAAATATCTAGAAGAGGTTCCAAGGAGCTGCTCATTTATAATTATATGTATATTATACCGTATCGCCGGAAGTGTGCGAGTCTCCGAGAATACAGTATACCCAGCAAAACTACACGTAGGTATTAATACTATTTAAGCTAGTCTGACGTTTTGTGACGTTTTCTTTAGACTGTTATTATCTAACCACAAAAGGCATTTAAACCAACCTATCAGAAGGTCGAGTTTCTGTTCGTGGAACAGCTAGCTTGCGCTTTTTACGATCTGATTGTTGCATAGACTGGTTGCACTTGCAGTGGCCAATTACGGACGATGATGTAAAGTCATGACTCTATATTAACCAGTCGACGGTCGATTGCTACACGATTTGCATTGCTATTTTCTACCGCGGCGACGTAGTTTATACGACGAAGACTAGATGCAGGAACTGCGATTCAGTCAGGTGGATAAATTAAGAGCTCCTGCAAGCATAAATGGTAAATTCTCCGCACAGGGACTAGGTCTATGCCAGAGATTGGCTAGACATATAATTGATGATTTTTTTCTGAAAACTTTCACTGCCTACGTCTCAGGCGAGGAAGTACTGTAATCGCCATAAATTTCTATAATAGGATATCATGTTTGTTGGATGTTATTTGACGTAAACAGCACAAAAAATCATGTCATTTGTTTCCGTCGGTATGTCTATAACTTGGAAAGTACTACGCCAAGAACGAAAAAGATTTTGTTTTTTTTTGAAAATCGGTCTAATGGAGGCGGAGAGAAATGCAAAAACGACAAAAATTAAGATGCTTTATTTTTTGACCTTGACCTGATAATTTTCCTAAGGCTAAAATGAGTTACATCGGTCAGTGCAAAAACTACATAAGTCCTATAATTTTAATTTTTCAGGAGACAATAAAAACTTTGACACTGAAGGATAAACAAGTACTTTTTGCGGCTTAATGTATCATTATTTGAGTTCTAAGGGATGTGAACTTCCAGTAACCTCAACAGTTTATTAATAACAACAACCGTTATGGATTTACGTTGTATAGCAGGAAGTAGGGTTAGTGATATAATAACTTATGCAAAAGAATTATATTAATCATATTTTTTATTGCTTACTTTTAAAAATTACCGTTAAATATCGACATATTATTATGCAACACGTATTAATTTGGCTTGATTTAATATTTTTAAGGTACATAGGGGAAACTCGGACAAAGCGAACAGCGACGAATCAGAATTTTTCGGTTTGAATCTAAAGTATGAATCAGCCAACAACAGTCCGTTATCCTCCACCTATAGGGTAACAGACCGTCAGATACAGCGAATGAGCTTCAAGTTCCAATCAACAAATTTTAGCAACCAATAGCTATGAAATGTTGAAAACAAAATACATACTGTCAAAGTATGAGATGACAGCTTGTCATTGAAACATCACCAGCTTATTGAATATTAAGAAACTACATATAATTCAGTCAAAATTTAAAGAAATGTTAGATTTTTGAATAAAATTCATGTTTTAATTACTATTGTTGATTTGTTATTCATGTTTATATTACTTTCTTCAATTGATATGCCATACTGGGTGTTTTTTCCTATAAACCTCTTGCAGATAGCCATTAAGAACCTTCTTGATGACAGGCTCTACCAAAAGATATTGCTCGTTTCGAAACATTCATTAATTTACTTGCCGTTCATCAGAACCATTATGGCACCTTAGATTGATATTCCCACAAAACCATTCAGGTTTTTTGATATCCATCCATCCATAAAGTTGAATATTTTTGATTGTTCAGGAACTGAACAAACATTCATACTATATTCACAGCGATTAAGAAATTCCCAAATATATGCCTTAAAGCTACCAGAAAACCTAAAACCTGCAAAAAAAAACTACAAATTTGTCATATTTTTTTTTCACGAGTAAACATTCTAGGTTATATTTATATTAGACATTATTTGAATACAGCTGATTATTGCATTTCAAGGAGTGACACATGTGTGGAATGTGTCAACTCTTGGTACCAGTCACAAAACATATACTCTGAAGGTTTAATTCCTTGCTATTCAATGACAACACGGTGACTTGTGTGGTTGTCAGCGGCCATTTTGTGAGGGTGTAACAGGGTTGCCAGATTGTGCATTAATATCCCGTTTCACCCTCCTGGTCCCGGTGGAGTAAGTTCTGCCAACTATTGAAAAATGCTCTACTATGCTTTATAAGACTATTCGTGACATTTTTCCCGAAATCACTGCACAACACTTGAAAAAATGCAAATGAAAATTTAAAAGTATTCCCATGACGCCGCAAAATAGCTCCGTCGGTACCTTGGGTTATACATCTTGACAGTAGGGATGTTCGATACGATCCTATATTTAGAAGTATCAATACATTTCACGAGTATCGTCATCATTCGATCCGGACTGTGTCAGAAAGAGTGACTGCCATTTGGCTGCCAAATCAGACATATCTTTCATCATTTTCAAAGAAATTGTACAAAATCTTCAAATTTGTGAAGTAGATGATACCAAAAATATTTTCATAAATAGGAGATATTTCCCACTCCGGATCTACCAAAGATGCTTATAATCATGATACCTAGTAAATTTTCACGAAAAAAATTCAAAACCAGCAAATGTAAAAGATTCATTTCGCACCCTCCACCACAAGACGTGATCGTCGTTAGACTTGGCGACCCTGCGAGTAACAGATAGATATCCCCGCCAGTCAAAAAGAAAAACATTACTTGTTTTTATGGTTTTTTGGACTTAAAAGACATTATTTGTGAAACATTTTTCATAATTTTTTGTCTATGTCCATAGTAATTGCATTATGCATCAGGGAGATGTAATGATTGACACGTCTTACACTTATTATCTGTGTTTTGGGATGGAGAGGACATAATGTTTTTATTGCTTTGAAGAAATTTATTAACCCATAAATTAATAAATGATTACTATTATGACGTAAAGGAAGATGGGGAATTGGATGGAATGCATTTTATATTCTATTTTCTTGCAAAATACAGACAAATCCACACTATTCAACAGGTATGTGATGATAACTTTCAGTATATTGAAGTTGCTAAATTCGAGAGTGCCATGCATTAACAAACGTCCAAATCTGCTGCCAAATTTAACAGCTAGAAAATCGACCTATTATTTGCCGCATCCCGATTCGCTGAAGGGGATAACGGATTGTTAAATGTAAACCTATAACATAAATCAAAATACAAGAAAGTTGTCCTGTTTTTTTCTGTACAAAAGCATCATGTTGGAATCAAAAAGTGGTCTTGTTTATAATACAGTCGAATTTTCACGATTTTATTCAATATTTCAATAGAAATCACTAATATTCAGAGACCTTTGACAGCTTCTGTCAAATTGCATTTCGATAAGGTATTTTCCCATTGGTCCATAATATTAATGTTGGTGGTCAACTTTTTTCAATAATCGGCAATCGCTTGTAGAAGAACAGAGGTGCTTATTTGACTACCAGGAATCAAAATGTGACAAGCAAAAAAAAATTACATTTCAAGAGAAGTGTTAGGCGTGTAATTCCATCTTCATCCTATCTATACGAAGAGCTATTTACAATTTTTAACTCATATTTAAAGTACCTTCTCAGTCATTCAAATGACAAGGATTGAGTCAATGGTGTTTCTAGGAAATAAGAAAACTGTTAAATAGGTAGTGATTTCGGGCAAGGCGAATCAGGCCTTATTTTTATAGTTAGTGAATTTAAAATCGATATTTTGGTGCATACATATGAAAATCTTGTTTACTCCTGTTTTTTTAAATTTAATTTTAAGTCATATGTCTTTTACGTCCATGTTACCTATGCAAGTACACCAACGAATTTCAATTTGAACACTGTTTGATCTGATCTTCAATCGAATGATTGTGATACACTCACGGATCCACGTCATGTGTCATTAGCAGCGACATAGCAAATATGAACTAATATCAACTAACTTGAGGGCACTCGAACAATACGAACCTAATACGTTCTCAAGAGCCACGTCAATCCCAAATCAAAATCATTAGACGTCAGTAACCTCACTCGAATGTACACCAAAGTGAATGAATTCTGCTGACAATAAAAATGAGGGTCAGACCTGGAGGGATCGATACTTGATACGCAAAGTAGAGAATAGTCTTGGGGACTGTGCGTTTGTACGTGGCGGAAATGAGATTATATCTTAGTTCACGGCGTTCAATTTTGAAATCGGAAACCGCCGGCTGTAGAGTGGCTTTACGGTCGATTTGGTTCAGAATGGACGGATGTGGGCTCGCAAGCAAACGTTTTATAATAATATAGCTATATAATACTGCCTACTTACATGTACAGGTTAGTTTATAATAAGATTGTCAAATGCATATTTCTGTTTCTTTCGATTAAATTGGTTGTCCTACTTTGTCGATAAGACAATCTTGTCAGGATTTCATGTTGAAGCTGTTCGAGAACACTCTTGTGCTGTTCAATTATTTTTTCATAAAGGAGCAGTTGATAATAATAATAAGCCTTTATTACCCAACAGCAACAGCTTATCGCCAATAACAGAGCATTGTATAAAAATATACAGGGCGTCCGCAAAGTTGGGGTTTTCCTTTTCAGAAACAACTACCCTTGAAATAACAAAGGTAATGTGTAGTGAAACGAGAGCGACCAAGTAAAAAAAAAATAAAGGAAAAAGTACTCACTCTCCAGTTGACGAGAAGGGCTAAGTACGTCTCTGCCCGAAATCATACCGCTCCAACAGAAAATGAAATCAGCTGATGCGCTACCGAGCAGACGCAGGCAAACAAGGAAGTCAAAATGTTGCGTAACAAGTCTAGGTATTGCATCCCGTCCAATCGATTAATGGTCCAATGAGCATACCGTTCACCATGCCAGCCCAAACATTCACCGAAAATGTTTATTGAAAATGTGCCCGACGGACAGCGTGCGGATTTTCTACTGACCAAACATGAGTGTTGCGAAAGTTATTCACCCCATCACGCGTGAACGTAGATTCGTCTGTCACCAATATGCACTTCAAAAAGTCCGGATTATTGTCATGTTGATGCAACAACCACTCACAAAACCGCACTCTTGCTGGAAAATCGTCAGGTTGAAGGGCTTGTACACGTTGGACGTGAAACGGATACAGCCCCTCTTCACGCAGCGTTTGCCACACTTTAGTTTTTGATACTTGCACTTCTCTAGCCACGTCTCTAGTGCTTGTTGAGGGATTCTCGTCTACGCGATTACCTCTAGACGCGTAACCGTAACCGTCGGTTGAAGGTTGCATACTGACCTGACACACTGACCCCGACCCAGTTCTGTCGTCGGGTTGAGCTAGTGTTCTAGTAGCAGTCGGGGATGTCGCGGCTACAGGACGGTATTCAGATATTTTTGATGTTGCAGAGCCCTTTATCTCGGTTCCTTTAAGACATTGGTGTTTATGGTACTAAGGAAAATTGCTTATGTTTTCAAGATCTACACGTCGTGTAAAGGAAAACCCCAACTTTGCGGACACCCTGTAGGTTAGCCTAGAGGTGTTTCCATACAAACAAAGCATACAGCGTGTCCCAAAAATATTGACACACCCAAATATTTCGAAAACAAATGGCGCTAGAAAAAAACTTTAATTGGAAATCAAATGGCGCATAGCGGTGAACTTGACTTTGAAGTCGACATTCATCTTCAACGTTATTTCAAGAGCAAGTTGATTTTTTCAAATGGAACGCCATTTTTCATTATAGAAATAGAAAGCCTAAACAATTTACTTTTCAACGCATGAATATCGTAAAGGTTAAAACTACATCTAGAAGTTATTTGAAGGTCAGTTATGCATCGCCTATATTTGTAAGTCCTGTTGAGTCCCCTCTCGAGCAATATCCACGATATTTGCTTTAAGCATTCAGTTTCTCTAATTGAAAATCGATCGTCCGAGCGATCGTCTAACTGACCATGAGCGAATAACTATTCTCATGATGAGAGGATGGGGCTAATATAGTTAGAACGTACAGTCTAATAGATCATTTGAAATTGAAATAATCTCTAGGTGTGATTTTGCCTACGTTAATTAAACCTCTGAACATGATATCTTCAGCGCTGGGATCAAAATGGAGAGTTTCCGTATGAAAAAATCAATTTGACCTTGAATTCATCTTCTAGGTCAGAGTGAAGGTCACCATCAGATGTGCCGTTGGATGTCCAGCATTCCATGAAAATTGACCTTGAAATAACCTCTAGATGTAATTTTAGACCCTATAATATAGGGTGTCCGCAAAGTTGGGGTTTTCCTTTACACGACGTGCAGATCTTGAAAACATAAGCAATTTTTCTTAGTACCATATACACCAATGTCTTAAGGGAACCGAGAAAAAGGGCTCTGCAACATCAAAAATATTTGAATACCGTCCTGTAGCCGCGACATCCCCGAGTGGTACTAGGACACTAGCTCAACCCGACGACAGAACTGGGTCGGGGTTAGTGTGTGTGCAAGAGTGCGGTTTTGTGAGTGGTTGTTGCATCAACATGACAATAATCCGGACTTTTTGAAGTGCATATTGGTGACAGACGAATCTACGTTCACGCATAATGGGCTCTTCAATAAACATTTTCGGTGAATGTTTGGGCTTGCATGGTGAACAGTATGCTCATTGGACCATTTATTCTCCCAAATCGATTGGACGGGATGCAATACCTAGACTTTTTACGCAACATTTTGCCTTCCTTGTTTGCCTGCGTCTGCTCGGTAGCGCTTCAGCTGATTTCATTTTCTGTTGGAGCGGTATGATTTCGGGCAGAGACGTACTTAGCCCTTATCGTCAACTGGAGAGTGAGTACTTTTTCCTTTATTTTTTTTTACTTGGTCGCCCTCGTTTCACTACACATTACCTTTGTTATTTCAAGGGTAGTTGTTTCTGAAAACGAAAACCCCAACTTTGCGGACACCCTGTATACATACCGTTGAAAATAAAATCTTTTTGGCTTTCTATTTCTGCAAATGGGGCTTCCCATTTAAAAAATGCAACTTGCTCTTGAAATGATCTTCAAGGTGAATGTCAGCCTCAAATCCAAGGTCACAGCTAGATGCGCCATTTGATTTTCTAAAACTGTTGTATCTAAAGTTTTTTCTATCACTCCTGACAGGGCTGTCCAAAGAGACAAGTGATGACGGTATTATCCGTTGTTTTGGATGTACCACCGGCTTACTGTTATGCAAAGTTTAGTAAAAATTGTGGATCTGGATCATGGATCTGAAATACGAGAAATAGTTCTTAGGCACCTCAACGGCATCATATTGTTCGTCTTGTGAGAAAATAATATGACACAAAAGTTGGTGCAGCACCAATTGAAAAACACTCAAGCCTGAGAAAGTCAAGCTATAGGATTTAATTCCTCTGATACCTAAAAACCATAAGCCTGATTCTGACATCCAACAGAAATTTGTGTTATGCTCTCTCACACTGACTGATGTTAGTCGTAACGCAGGTGGGAAATGACTAAATCGGCTAGGAGATGCAATGTAATTTATCCCTTTGACGCTCCGTCATCTTCGATCCAACTGCGTTTCCGACGTCCCGCACGTCCACGTCCAGGTAGAGGGCTGGCTGCCTATCTGCTTCTGCTGCACCT
The DNA here is from genome assembly GCA_963669975.1 of Acanthoscelides obtectus. Taxonomy (NCBI): domain Eukaryota; kingdom Metazoa; phylum Arthropoda; class Insecta; order Coleoptera; family Chrysomelidae; genus Acanthoscelides; species Acanthoscelides obtectus. Next base: position 11,987,658 of record CAVLJG010000005.1, read on the forward strand.
TCTTTCTTTTCCTTTGTTTGTAAATGCGCCTGCTGGCCGCATCTCGTACGCGGCTGGTCTGGCTGACCGCACACACCAGCAGGTGTCCACATCATGCTAATTCCTCGATGGCACGGTCGTACCAAAGTCGTACCTCGTCCAACGTACAGCTGTACAGTTACAGCCTACCTTCCATTTCAGAAATGCCGACTACGAGGAGGATAAAAAGATATAGTCAAGTAGCCATCCATCGAACCGCAGAATCATAACAAACTGTCTAAGTCTGAAGTGAACAGACATTGCAAATCGAAATTTCTTGCTTGAAGTACTTGTGAAATCTGACCATCGCTACCTAACGATGGTTTATCAAGCTGATTTCATCCCCAACACATACGATGAAAATGCAGAAAGAATCAGATTGAAAAGTTTTATTCACCTGTGCAAAAATCCAGCATGGCGTCCATAAGAAAAAAGTTGATGATCAAGGACAAAAGTCAGGAAAAACACAAGCCATTTTTAGAAAGTTCGATGTCTTTCGCTTCATTTCCAGAGATAAATTTGTAAACTACTTAGATGTTTGAAAAGTTTTATTCCAGACTGTCTATACAATACTGAGATCTCAAAATTGTATGTATACTAAGTGACATATAAATCCGAACACCCAGTTTAAATGGTTTTATTTTAATAAAAGTTGGTGAATGTATTTATCTTACTGTAAATAACAAGTGAACAAATTTTCACCCTTATCAGTTGGACATTCCGGTTTTTATACTGCTTTTTTTTAATTCACTAACGCTCTAAAAATGAATATTTCAGCCGCAGTAAAGAATCAACGTTGGCGGATTTTGGTTCTTGACATCCTTTACGATCGGTTACGATGCCTAGAGTACGGAGACCTGTACGATTTCGTCAACTTAGTGAGTTTGATAGGGGCCGTATAGTGGGACTTCGGGAAGCTGGACTTTCTTTTCGGGCAATTGCAGTTAGAGTGCAAAGAAGTGTAGATAGACACTGTGGTTAGGTGTTGTCAGGCATGACTTCAAGAAGGCCGTACGCAAAGAGGAAGGGGCACTGGACGCCGCCGTAGAACAACAGACGGTGAAGATCGCCGCCTAAGATTATTGGGCTTAAGGGACCGTTTCTCCAATACCAGGTCCATTGCAAATGAATGGTTTGCAGAACACGGAAGACCTATTGGCATGCGAAGTGTTTACCGACGAATGAGAAGTTTTGGCTTGTTTTCATACCGGCCACACTGGGTCCTCCCTTTAACTCGAGAACACCGACGTAATCGCCTTGAGTGGTGCAGACAACGGTCACTCTGGGATCAGGAATGGAACAGTATTGTCTTTAGTGACGAGTCTCGATTTTGTTTAGGCATGCACGATGGTCGTGCCAGGGTTAGAAGGCGACGTGGTGAAAGGAGGAATCTACAGTTTTTTGTTGAAAGACATGTTCATCACACTGTTGGAGTATGGTTTGGGGTGCTATAGCTTATGGTTCCAGGTCACCTTTAATCTTCATCAGAGGTAACATGAACGCGCAGCGTTATATCCACGAAGTTCTAGAACCCCATCTTTTACCCTATCTTGACACCCTGGCACATCCAACTTTCCAACAAGATAATGCCCGACCACATGTTGCAAGAGTCACAATAGACTTCTTTCAACATAATGATGGCACATTGTTACCATGGCCACCAAGATCTCCCGACTTATCCCCAATTGAGCACGTGTGGGATATGATGGGTAGGAGATTGCTCAATTTGCAACGTCCTCCTCAGACTCTAGAAGCACTTCGAGAGGAGTTGGTGGTTGCCTGGAATGAGATACCACAGGAGGACATTGATCACCTGATCAGAAGCATGTCTAGGCGCGTTGGAGAATGCGTAGCACATCAGGGTGCATCCACACATTATTAAAGGTCAAAGGGCTTTAAAGCAGTGCAATCATTTTGAAATTTTTATCATTTACTTATTATGCTTCATTAAGTACTTATACAAAATTTTATTAAAATAAAACCATTTAAACTGGGTGTTCGGATTTATATGTTATTTAGTATAGTTCTTGAATGAGCTACGATAAGGAATACTTTAGGACAGATCGAGATTTGGAGTTAAATAGAGACGCAGACCTTGGAGTTAAGCAGCTGATTTTGTCGGTTGTTAGAATCGTCCGTGGGTCCATAGTTCTTGAGCACGTACAGTTAGCTTTCCTCTCATTTCTTTTCAATATAATAGCACAGTGCTGCCCACGATGCAAATCATCCAGTGATAAAGCCATTGCTTGAATCTGTACAGTAACATCTTCCACTACATTTCAGTACGACCCAAGCGGTCAGTACTAAGTTTTGTATATGGCATGTTATCCTGATTACAAGTGCCAAGATCAGCATTCTTACTTTCCTGGTGGTGATTTTCCCCTGCAGTGCCTCTTCCACCAGCCTTGTCGGCATTAGCGCCCACAGGAGGAGAGGGAGAGGTTGGGGGAGCTCCCCCCCCTCCCTGAGAGTCTGCTTAGACCTTAAAATTTGCATATACAGCATGATTTAGTGTACAATTTTGGGGATTCTTAGGATGTGGCCCTCCATGGGTAAATTAGCTACCCATCGCTCTTCAAAAAGGTTTGGCTGAAGGTAATACTTTCACAAAAAGTTATCTCTTGCCTGTAAGCGTCTCCCCCTGAGAAAAATTCCTGAGGACGCCCATGCTTCTCGAGCACTCGAGTTCTTTTGTGCCGTTGTCGTGTAACCATTCTTTGATTTAGTACTTTGCCTTTGTTAGGGTATTGTAATCGGAAGTGAACAGTTTGAAAAACTCTTCTTGTAAAATTACTGGACATCCCCTATACTACCGAGCTCCAGTCATCTAAACAATGTGACCTTGAAAGTCACTTCGCATATATAATTGCTGGCCCTCATTGTCGAACACCTGACTAATTACCATAATTGATGAGAACGTATCGCACTCCCCCCGTATCAAAATTAATGTGCATAATGATAAACAACATCCTACGACGACCATTTATACACACGGCTGGCCGGTCGAAAGCAGGAATATTAAAATATCGTTTGTATCTGTCATTATCGTGTGCTCGAGCTTTTAATAAAGCTAATCCGACAGACCACTTCAATTGTTTCGAATGGCGAGTTGGCCTACTTCCACTTCGCTGGCAATTTTTATGACGAGCGCGCGTGGCGGCAATAGATTTTTTCGATAGATCGAAGCATGCTCTGGAAATGTCAAGATCGTTAGAAATGACGGTTGACGGCGTGTGCGGCCAGTCCTTTCTCGTAGGATGACTGATAATTTGCTACCGAGCTTGCTAAGGAACTAGTTAATTAGTGGATGAAAGTATTGTGAGGGGAGCATAAATATGATGTTACAGCAGAGTACGTGATCTACCAATTCGTGATCTATCTTGCGCTTCACTAGAGCTCTAGAACAGGAGGTCCCAACCAGGGGGCGCGCCTTCAAAGGGGTACATAGAGAGATGTCAAGTGGAGTGGAAAGCCTTTGAATTTTAAAGAGTAAAAGCAAAAAAATAAACAAACAACGTTAAGAAATTACAATGTAATTTACACGTATAAAATTAGAAATTAAATATCATATTCACTATTCTGTCAACCGCTGTTTCAAAACCCGGCGTCCTCAATCGCAGTTTATACAAGTTTCGACAAGTCACAACATCACTTAGAAAACAATTATTGTGTACCTACCAGACGCGGATGAGCATCTGTGACATTCATTCCCATAAACTTGCGAAAAATTTGACGTTTCAATGTACATGTTTTGTTATGAAATCTGTTTGAGGTGTCAAATTATTGTGTCTCACTGTTAAAAGGTAAGTTTGTGTATTTACAAACTTCAGTTACCATTTTCATTTGATTTACTAAATTCTTGATTCAGTGGAGACGCGTTTATAGATTAGATTATCACATCACAATCAAACCAGCGTGGCGAAATAATTTTAACACGACGAACTTCAAGTACCTAATATTATTGATTCCAAATGTATTTAAAATTACTATTATAACGTCAACCTGCCTACAAAAATATAAATCTCCCGGTGGCCAATATACTGTTGAATACATTACGTTATTAAGATAAAATAATGGGCATATAATTAGTAATTACATGTAGGTATTTTGCTTATTTATTTATTACTTATTTGTTTTATTGCTATAGGTGCAAAATGGCAGCGAAAAAAAGAAAGTTTTCCGAAGATTACGTTAAATTTGGATTTACCTTCATAGAAAAAGACGAGTTACAATTGCCTCAGTGTGCGATATATATGAAAGTTTTAAGTAATGGGGCCCAATCGCGTTGAAAGGCATTTGAAGCAACAACATCCTACTCTGGTTTTGAAGACGAAAAGATTCTTCTAAAGCAGAATCACCCAAGCGGATGAGACTGGATAAATCGGGAAGTTATCATACAGGTGTATCGCAGCATCTCAAAGCTTCATTTGAAATCGCTTTTATGATAGCAAAGCAAAAGAGACCTCATACTGTCGGTGAAGAATTAATAAAACCAGAGCAAAAAATGAAGTCTATTTCTCTTTCGAAAAACACAGTCAAACGTAAAATCGATGACATTGCTGCAGACATAAATTCACAAATAATTAACAAAGTAAAATTATCGCCATTTTTTGTCAATAGTTGCGATGACTACAGCACTCGTAATAAAAATAATATAGTTAGGCATGTGTCATATCATACGTTGCATTCAAAATCTCCCATAATAGCAGGAATATACTTTTACCTCCGGAGATCAAAAACGTAAACTCCATAGCGCTTTCCAAAAGACGTTTGCGGAACAAGTTATCGGATTGCGGTTTTTATGACATAGGTGAATTTGTCACATTCCACAGCGCTTCTGATAGATCTTAATAAATAATTTATTGCCATCTGTGTTTGTATGATGTGATGTGATGTGTGATATGATATTGTTTTTTTATGTTATTTGTATTGTACTTCATTTTATCTATACTTTAATCTGTATACTCACACTTATCCAATGTCTACAATGTAGATCTAACTGGACCAATAAATGAATCTGAATCTGATGAATCCACTGACATCGTTAATTGTGCACAGTTTATAGTTTATGTTCGTTACATCGGCGGATATATCATTCAAGAAGAGATTTTGTATTCCCAATCTCGTACTACATCTGAAGATATATTTAATCCAATATCAAACTTTCTTGAAAAAAGCGATTTGGATTGGAAGAAACTCATTGGACATTGCACAGATGGTGCACCTGCAATGATAGGTGTACACATTGTGTTATTCATCGGCAAACTTTGGCTTCCAAAACAATGCCACAGAAATTACGCCAGACTTTGGGCTCGGCTATAAGGATTGTAAATTACATCAAGAGCAGAGCTTTGAACAGTCGATTATTCACTTTGCGAGGATCTTGATTCTGTCCCATTCAGAATTATGCTGGCTGTCCAAAGGCAAAATGTTGGCTCGCCTTTATGAATTGAAAGAAGAGGAAATTCTTTTTCCTGAGTTCAAAGAATAACACGATTTCTTGACAATGTTCAAAGATGACACATTTCAGTGGAGGTTGGCCTACTTAACTGACATATTTGACTCCTTGAATGAGTTAAATTTGAAACCTCAGGGCAGAAACAACACTATAAAATTATGATTATATTTAGGGGTTCATATCAAGGCTTCAACTTTGGAATCAAGAAGTGTCTTCTGAAAATGTTATATCATACTGGATGCAAATTTAAAAGCAGCCATAAAAACTCATTTGCAAGCGCTGGAAGACGAATTTCGCCGATACTATCGAGACATCAATTCGGAGTCACCAATGTGGTACATGACATGAAATCCATTTGTCGTCGATGTGTCACAATTACCAGAAGAAGTGCAGGAGGAATTTCTAGAAATGGAGGCTGATTTGTCTATGAAAGATGACTTCCATCTTTTAACAATGGAGAAATTTTGGATTTACGAATACTAGTTCCTTTTTCTTCAACTTATGAGAGACAGGCTTTTCTGCTCTGGTTTTAATTAAAACTAAACAGCGAAATCGTCTTGATGTCAATAGCGACCTGATGATAGCTATGGCAAAAACAGAACCTAGAATCAACCAACTGGTACAGAACATGCAATCTCAAGTGTCTCATTAGTACCTACTCTTATTTTATTCAAGTTTTTCGATAAAAAACATTTATCGCTTATTTAAACTTTTAAAGTTTCTTCATTAGAATGAAAATAAAAGTCTTTGTACCTACATAATGTGCGTTTTTTTGTATTGATCGAAAAAGTAAAGGGGGCATGGAAATATAATTTATAGTCCGGGGACTTCAACAAAAAAAAAACTGGTCTAGAAGTAAAGTTATTACCTATATCCGACTCTTCAATACCAAAATGAAGATTCCTTAGACGTAGGCACTTGCCTGTGCCCGGGTCGAATTCATGCCCTATTGCAAACATCTCCTTGATTGAATAACCTAGAAAATATCACAAGCAGCAAACACTTGCACTTTTGAAAAAATAACAATAAAACTACGAATTTAATAACAGAACTGTCAAAAAATTGATTTATGTCGAGTGCAGTTTCATCCTGACTGCAGACTATGAGGATAAGGAGACAAAGAAATCCTCGAATGGCCGTTCTACCTAGTCTGAATTCGTTGGTCCTAATGACATTTTTTAAGTCTCTAGCTTGATGTTAACGCCTAATGAAGTATTAATGATCAACTCATTATATGGATCTGTTTCCTTCCCTGTTGATCTTTCTTGAGTTGTTAAAAGCTTCAATATACTTGAAAGTTCCTGTTGTGCAAGTTTCACTGTTGCCATAGCAAACAATCTTGGCGTCTCACAACCCCTCGGCATAAACATTCTCTTGTGTTTGCTTGTCTTCAATCTACAAGATGAGTATTTACCTGAATGCGTTTCTGAATGATAAAGTTTATTAGAGGTTAAGAGGTTCGATGCTGCGTTTTAGATTCAAGGTAATGAGCATTTTTAATTCTAGCTGGAATTTGAAATTAGATTGTTGCACTACGCCACAAAGAAATGGCAAACTCGGGAAACAAGTGAAATTAAGTTTGTATCATTATAGGGCGTCTCAGAACAGACTAAGCAGTTTCATAGTCTTACAAAAAAGACATTTTCCACGCGCCTTGTTATTAGTTAATAAATCGATTTTAAAAAACTATAATGCTGTTTTGTTGACTGACCGGCGTTAAAGACGGATTAATGATGAGCAGACATAGACCGACCGAGAGACCAACAAAATCGAATGACGTGGCTTTTCACGATGATAATATCCAAGAATATACAATCTCATTTTTCAAATCCTTCGCGTTTACAATACTTCCCCTCCAGCGGTGTGGGAAGTAACATGTTTTCAATTGCGGAGTGAACCAATTCTGACGTTCTGAACAGCTCGTTTCACATGTCCGGGAGAATAGAGATTACTCTAACGGGGTGTGAGGAGGATACCTTAGCAAATTTGTACTTAGATACTAATACAATTAATATTTCGAGAAAATTGTTGCCAGGACGTGTCGTCTCGCCCGAAGGGGATCTGAAGCGTCCTGTGCGTTCACGAGATTTGAGTAGCTGAGACTTTTTCCCTGGGGATGAGCTATTCTCATCACGCCCTATTAGGGCAAAGAGGGCGGACTGTTAAAGAAGTGAATGCTATTCCTCACGATATGTGTAAATGAGCTCTTCGGAGATTCATAAGTCGTTTCCAACAGTGTGGTGTAAAATCGTATAAACGGCTCCTCCCAAAATTAAATATAGATCCAGATGCCTTTTTACAGCTCTTTGAAACTGCACAGTCAGTTCCGCCGCACCCTGTATAAAACATATTGTCACTGTCACCTTTTAGATTTGTACCTTTTAAAAAAGATTCTCGAGGTGACCGAAACGTTAGTAAAAATGAAGTGTACATGTTTTGTGGTTTCATTTAGCGGCCAGAAAATATGAAGTTACAGGACGAGTTTCAGATGATACATTAAAATTCATGGTGCTTCAATTAATTCAAGTTGCGATCTCCTACAGCTCCCAGACAAAAATAAAGCTTGATCATGTTACATTTCCTCTGAGGTCAGCTGAAAATCTATCACTGCTCTCAAGCCAAAATAGTGAGCAGCTTATGTCAGAAAAAAAATTGCAAAAGGCGTTACACCAAATATACGACTTATAATACACCAGTTTTACCTGAGAAATGTGTCAGTTGCACCACTAGTAAAGTAACCAACTATCCCAAGCAAGCCTTGTTGGCTGTCAACTTGCCAATGCCGTCAAAGATACAAATCGTGATCGGAAGTTACTTGAAAACAATGTTTTATGTTAGTAACAGATTCAACCATCCGAAGTCGCGGGTAACAGGTAGTGCAAAATTATATGATCAAACGAACTTACCTGTAAGTGATGTTCGATCTTAATTATGTGAAGTCCTCGTCGAAATATTTAGAGTACATATCGTAGTACCCTCGTAGTAGTATCCAACCGCCATGAGCCTGAGACTACTATAATTCAGCAGGCGGAGAGCTTGACGCATTTCATGTACTGAGGGTTGTCAATTGTGACACTCTCTGGTAAAACCGACTTCATCCATCTGGGAGCCGAGGCACCATGATAAAGTTACTGTACAGTGACAAATAAATACTTTGGACAGATATTTGGGCGTAAAATACGGTAGAACTTAAGTGGTTGCCACATGAGTGACCCCGAGACTTTCAAAAACTGAGAAATCCCAATTTCAGTATAATTCAACCCAATCCGGATGCTGCCTGTTTCAATTAGTTTGCACACTCTGACCTGAGGCTAGAGCTAGCAGTGTTGCTGGTTTCCTCATCCAAATATCTACAGAGCTTACCAGCATCCCCTTTGGTTGGTTGAGAACAACCACTGTATCTATATTTCAGTTGAGATGGCCTCAGCCTGTACATGCCCTGTCTGCATCGTTAGTAACATTTTGGCTAAAATACTGATAGCTCAAACAATTATATCTTGGTCTCTTATCACCTGTAAGGTAAGAAATTTCAAGGTAGGAAACAAGACATGTATTTCTTCCCGGCAAAGGTCCTACCGTAATCTGGGCCCCCGATACATGATGGATTATCGATGTTGATTGGAACGACAGCTTTCCAGTGACGATAACCAGGGTAAGCTTCAGAATTAGTGGGAGCGGCGTCCTGGGTCGCTCCATCAGATCCTTAGGTTACTTCTAGAAGTGAAGGTTTATGGGCGGCCAGAGGGGAGAAAGGTAGTGGGAAGGGGCGCGGTGCCGCTACTACGAGGGTACTACGATATGTATTCTAAATATTTACTTCGACGAGGACGGAACATAATGAAACGTCTGTATGGCTTGACGGTCACATGTAAAGTGGGACGATGGCAGGCCGCACTGTTGCCGGCTTGACGCTGACGGTGGAGATTTTGCTACTTGTCGCGACGTTGATTACGAAGTCGACGATGAGTTGCGGATAAAAGCATGTATCTAATCTTCCTCAGGTAGCATCTAGTAAGTATTCATAGCTTTACATCTCTCCATATTGTGGTTCAGACGTGATTAGCTGACTGGACATTTAAATTTATATAGACATATCTGGTGAAACCGAATTGTGACTAGTAAATGGGCCGCCTCGAATTTGCTGCCCATATTAGCAGAATTGACATCGAATCCGGAATCTACCTACTCGATTTATCAAAAAACAAATGATCTTCCAAATCAATGATCTTATAATATCAATATTGCGTTGCAGATCAAGATTTACCTCTTTCCATAGCTCGTTACTATAAACGAATAGAACCCAGCAGATTTAGGTAATACCTGATATGCTGAATTTAAATTTGACCATCCAGAAATTCTGAGAAATATACTAAGTGACATATAAATCCGAACACCCAGTTTAAATGGTTTTATTTTAATAAAAGTTGGTGAATGTATTTATCTTACTGTAAATAACAAGTGAAAAAATTTTCAGCCTTATCAGTTGGACATTCCGGTTTTTATACTGCTTGTTTTTAATTCACTAACGCACTAAAAATGAATATTTCAGCCGCAGTAAAGAATCAACGTTGGCGGATTTTCGTTCTTGACATCCTTTACGATCGGTTACGATGCCTAGAGTACGGAGACCTGTACGATTTCGTCAACTTAGTGAGTTTGATAGGGGCCGTATAGTGGGACTTCGGGAAGCTGGACTTTCTTTTCGGGCAATTGCAGTTAGAGTGCAAAGAAGTGTAGACACTGTGGTTAGGTGTTGTCAGGCATGACTTCGAGAAGGCCGTACGCAAAGAGCAAGGGGCACTGGACGCCGCCGTAGAACAACAGACCGTGAAGATCGCCGCCTAAGATTATTGGCCTTAAGGGACCGTTTCTCCACTACCAGGTCCATTGCAAATGAATGGTTTGCAGAACACGGAAGACCTATTTGCATGCGAAGTGTTTACCGACGAATGAGAAGTTTTGGCTTGTTTTCATACCGGCCACACTGGGTCCTCCCTTTAACTCGAGAACACCGACGTAATCGCCTTGAGTGGTGCAGACAACGGTCACTCTGGGATCAGGAATGGAACAGTATTGTCTTTAGTGACGAGTCTCGATTTTGTTTAGGCATGCACGATGGTCGTGCCAGAGTTAGAAGGCGACGTGGTGAAAGGAGGAATCCACAGTTTTTTGTTGAAAGACATGTTCATCACACTGTTGTAGTTATGGTTTGGGGTGCTATAGCTTATGGTTCCAGGTCACCTTTAATCTTCATCAGAGGTAACATGAACGCGCAGCGTCATATCCACGAAGTTCTAGAACCCCATCTTTTACCCTATCTTGACACCCTGGCAGATCCAACTTTCCAACAAGATAATGCCCGACCACATGTTGCAAGAGTCACAATAGACTTCTTTCAACATAATGATGTCACATTGTTACCACGGCCACCAAGATCTCCCGACTTATCCCCAATTGAGCACGTGTGGGATATGATGGGTAGGAGATTGCTCAATTTGCAACGTCCTCCTCAGACTCTAGAAGCACTTCGAGAGGAGTTGGTGGTTGCCTGGAATGAGATACCACAGGAGGACATTGACCACCTGATCAGAAGCATGCCTAGACGCGTTGGAGAATGCATCAGGGTGCATCCACACATTATTAAAGGTCAAAGGGCTTTAAAGCAGTGCAATCATTTTGAAATTTTTATCATTTACTTATTATGCTTCATTAAGTACTTATACAAAATTTTATTAAAATAAAACCATTTAAACTGGGTGTTCGGATTTGTATGTCACTTAGTATATATCGTCTGGGACTCTCCGTTGATTCCAGTACAAATTAGTTCGAATCCGCACACCCACTTAAAATCAAGCATTTAACAATTTTAACATCGTATATCTTTCAAAATCAATAATAGATTAGTTCTACTGACAATTTTACAGTCCATTTACCTTCAATGCTCTCTGCTTCTGTTTCGTATTAAATACATTTTTACTTTTTTTGTTTCAGGTTAGTTTTGAGCAAAAAAAGGAAGCCGCTACCCTGTTGGAACGTGAGTAAAAGCATTAACTTTAGTTGCGAGCACCAACGAAATATAGTACGAGAAAATTATAGTAATAACTATATGTATTTACATGAACATATAAAGTAAATAAAATGGCACCCCACAGAAGGCAAGTAACATGATGCCGATTTTTTTTAACATTATGCTGTTTTTTTTTTCATTATGTAGGTTTTTTACATTAACTCAGCACTTAGTTGTACGTGTTGCCTAAACGTCATGAGGCTTGTTATCAGTATTTGGCTCTGATGTGATGAAAATCTGCTTCTGAGATAGCATTACTGCAGTTCTAAGCTGTAAGTTGTATGTGTTGATGAAAATTACATTGGGTTCTTGCGTTACATATGCGGATCATCCTATAGTCTCGTACTGAAACGGAAGAAAGCAAAACACATCGTACGCCACTGTTAACACGTGTCCCGGCTTTGACGACACGCTAGCAGTACTACTTTCTTCCATTTTGGTACCCGAGTATAGAATAGAAAGCGGTTGACATAGTGTTGCGTGTCATGCTGGACATGATCCTACCCCTACTTGAGACGGGATGGTGGTCGAAAGCTTTAAGGCTTGCGCCTTGTATTTTGATGCCGTGAACAGTACAGCTTCGAATCCCGCGCTTTAAGAAATGGAGAAATAAGAGAGGATTACATCTTTCACCATGTCATAATGCCTACGTTAGTTTCTGTTGAACATTTTTGTTTTACGAAATATTTCACGTATTTCTCTAACTTCACTGTTCTATAAAAAAATTTGCAACATGTTGCAACGCTTGGGGCGAATGCAAATTACTGTTATTGGTATCGATAACAGTTTATTAACGGTTATTAGACGTTATCACCGATAAATCTACTGTCCGCAAAAAATTATTTCCTAGGGGCACTGCAATAAGTGTATCTATCAGGACAAACCTTTCAGCATTTGACTAACGTCTATCGCTAATTAGGCTACAATTACTAATGGGAAATTTCACCTGGATAATAGATACCTAATATTAGCAGATAAAGCTGATTTCTTTGGTTAATTGTGACATATTTCAACGCATTCCTTTTCACAACATTCCCCAGAATGACCATTAAACTCGTAATTTGACAACCACTATAAAGTGAAGATTACTAGATGTGTCTTTTTTACATTTTGTTTTCACTAAGAATCAGTGAAAGAACGATCATTTTAACGTCGCCCAAAGATAATTTTTTGGTATCGACGCATTCAGAGACCACCAGAATTTAGATTTGAGATGCAATCTGGCGTCCTGATTACGTATTGGCGATTGCGATTTTTTTTCCAAAATTCACATTGCTCACTGGGTGTCAGTGCCTTGTACTATACTACAACTATTTAAAACTGTAATGACTCATACGCGTGATCAACACGTGATCAGAGCTCGATCCCGGCTTCGTTCCAGTACAGCCGTATAGTGTATGACATATGTCGTTTCTGTGGCTTTGCGGTGGTCAACAGCACAGACAGAGATGGAAATAATGGCTGATTGTTCCCGCCGGTAGAACCAATGAAATCAAAGACGTGCCTCGACCGGCAGACTCATAGGCGTCGGCAACGCATTGGAACGTGTTTCGTTGAGCGATCGCATATTGTGTGTTTTTATAAGATTTGTTAGGTGATTGTTATTGTTCTGGTTTCTGTGGTTACTGTTTTGGTTATACTTCACCATGGAGAGTACAAATGGTACGAGTGGAAGTACTGAAAGCCAGGGAACAAGTAGACGGCTTCGTAAAGCACTGAAGAGGGACGCGAAAGAAATCGTGCTCAACGTGTTCAATTATCTGAACAGAACTATGTCGCAGGGAGATGCACTCGCGCGTTGTGAAAGTATGACAGGCGTTCCAGAGTGGACCATTCGCAGGGTGGTGCATCAAAAGAAGAAAACTGGAGCTACTACTGATCCAAAGTTTAATTTGAAGGGACGAAAGGCCGTTAAATTGGATGACGATAGCAAAATGGCGTTAAGGCGAACCGTACATTCATTCTTCTTTAGGAATGAGATACTAACCCTCAAGGCTGTACATGCAGCGATCAAGGAAAATGAAATTATACCCGAAATGAGCGTCGAGGTAATGAGGAAATCCCTGCACGAAATTAATTTTCGTTACGAAACGCGTAATGGGAAGTCAGTATTGATAGAGAGACCTGAAATAGTCGCCTGGCGTCGAAAATACCTACGCGAAATGATTGAATATAGGCGACAAAGCAGAAAAATCTATTATTTGGACGAGACATGGGTAAATGCAGGTCACACAGTTAAAAAAACCTGGATAGACAAAAACGTAGTGAGTAACCCACAAGCAAGCATTGAAGGTTTGTCAACAGGTCTTCGTGGACCGTCAGGGAAAGGTCAAAGATTGATCGTAACTCATGTTGGTAGCGATAGTGGCTTTTTAGAAGAGTGTGACTTGATTTCCGTCTCTAAGAAAGGAGGTGATTACCATGACGAAATGAATGCCAGCTGCTTCGAGAGCTGGTTTCAAGGGGTGCTTCAGCGAGTTGAGCCCAACTCTGTGATCGTCATGGATACTGCTTCCTACCATAGTCGTCGAGCCGAACGTGTACCGACTATGGGATCTCGAAAAAGTGACATGCAGCAATGGTTGCGCGAAAAAGGAATCCCGTTTGACGATTCATGTGTGAAAGCGGAATTGTATGCAAAAATTAAACAGCACAAACCTGCGAACATTAGTTACGTGACTGATGAGATGGCCCGTCAATGTGGTGTCACTGTGCTGCGGTTACCGCCCTACCACTGTGAACTGAACCCAATAGAGCTCATCTGGGCTCAAGTGAAGGGTTATATTGCGCGCCATAACACAACCTTCAAATTACCAGACGTTAAGGTTTTACTTGAGACTTCCATACAGCTAGTAACGCCCGAAGCTTGGCAGAATGCTATCCGTCATGTTGTGAAGGAAGAAACAAAAATGTGGCAGCTTGACCGCCACATCGACACCATCAAAGAGCCAGTTATAGTCAATTTCAACGAGGAAAGCGATAGCGACAGTTTATTACTGTCAGATGTAAGTGGAAGAGACGATGAATAAAGGTAATTCCCAAATTTTTGACTTACAATATGTTTCAAACCACTCTTTATTAAGCATGTGACAAATCTAGTTCACCCATGTTAAACATTCATACCCCGCCTATGAACAGTCGACTACTGGTGGTTAAGTGATTGATGTTCACGTGAACATCGATGAGTCATTACAGTTTTAGATAGTTATAGTATACCTGTGTGTGTGTGTTGGTTACTTTGAGTGAGATAACGTAGGTTTTACTGACTCTATCAAGTATTTTCCAACTGATGGACAGCATATAGATATACAGGGTGTCCCAACAAACAGTTTCAAGAGCAAACTGGAAGAGATATAAAAAATCTGTTTTCGTAGCAACCTTGATATGTTACTAGTGCATATTTTGAAATTATTTATTTTGTACAGGGTGTTTCATAACTTTGTGCCATAACAAACGTGTACTTTTTTAAAAAAAATACCCCCATATTTTATTGAATATTTGGATAGAGCTTCTAAAAACAAGAAGTTTGATATCATATATAATATATGGTTTCTACTGTCAATTGTTTAGATATTTAGTGAAAAATCCCCAACTTTGACTGCTCGCAACTCCGCCATTTATGAAGACATTTGGATAAATTTCAGATCTGGAAAAATTTATTTCTATTTATACAGGATATCTCAAAACAAAACAATGTACGTTTTCTCATAAATGTCAAATGGAACACCTTGTATATTGCTACATCGTTAAAGAGTTTTTTTGGTAAACTTTTTTTTACAACTTTTCTCCAGACATTTTTGACTTATTGCTATTAATTTAAATAAAACCCAAATACATATTGTATTCAAACACTAAATCTACTATCAAAACAATATCTTTTATTAACGCAATTTCTTAATAGGCATGTGGACCATCCGAGCGGAGGCGAAGTACCTCGTGCGAATTTTGTAAAATCGCGACCGTCAATAATTCGAAAACGTGTCTTTTTAGAAAATATGGACGTGAAATTTTTACTACAGTCTCAATAAACGTAGGCGTTGCTCTGTCGGAGAGGATTTCAATCCTTTCACAAACCAAAATTACTGGGCCACACACAAGTTCGTCCTGATTGCGATGCCTTCTCATCCTGTGCTGGGAAGTAGCATCATCTTTAAGTAGACATGACGTCCGATTATTAATACACATTACATTATTTATGACAACATCGGCCTGTCGTAATAAATTCTCATTGCGTACTTCCGCACGGAGCATAATTTCCATGCACTTAATGCACAATACGATGCCCCGAAACTATCATAAATTACGATTATAAATATTTACATTGATAACAGTTCATTAACTGCACCATTATACATTTATCGATACGATATTATAATCGCGCCAAAGGAGTTTTACGTTGTTCGCTGTCTTTATACTCGTTTGATTTCCAATCTACCTTTCACCACTTACTAGTTACAGTTTTAAAATTATCGAGAATTCAAGCAGCCCAAATATTGGTGGTAATATGATGAGAAGACACAAATTCTTCCAACTCAAATCATTCATCCTTGTAAGGCATTAACTCTTGTCTCCTAGTACGAGGTCTGTAAATTAAGTGATGAGACTGTTTCATAAACAGAAACCAAAACAACCAAATTACTCGGGCGAGTTCAAACTTGTACTGAACGCGGATAACATGTTCCCCTATCTCGCCTCCAAGCCCGACGCCTCCAGTGTTGCCAGATCTAACGCTACGTTACTAGTCTGATCACTTAATTTACAGAATTAGTCGGTAAGTTTTGTCAGGTCTGGTAACCAGAAATCAGACAATGTTGGGGAAAAAGGGGGAGTGTAAAAGAAGGAAGGAAGGGTGAAATCAGGCAGCAGCGGTGGCCGCAGAAGTAGACTCTTCGGTCTCCTGATCAGTTGCCGTGAGCTGTGCGGGTTCGAGTCCCGTCCCAGGAGAAATTTTTCTCTTGGCTATGGCTGTTGTGATTGTCCGTAGGTGGTAGATGGTCTCTGACTGTCGAACGCGGAGGTACCACCCGGCGGATGTCGTAGGCGGGGCCAGAATGTGTGCATGTTGCATGCACACATGTTCCCTCGCCAGAGTCCGTGTGGCGTTCCCCCTTTCCCATGTATCCCCCTATATCCCCACGGTACCCAATGGGTGCTTAGGCCTTAGGCCTTCGTGGTAGTTAGAGTATATAAAAAAAGCAACGAAAAAGAAGGTATTTTTTAGGACAGGAGAGGGTCAGTAATGTGCGACCAAAACAAGTTTTTCAACCGAAATTTTGGTCTCAGCTTTGGTTTCTGCCGTAACCGACACCAGCACCCCTTATTGAGAAATATGGTCGTCTTATTAAAGCAATTCTTTGTTAAACTACAGTCAACGCCAAACAAAGTGGCGTGCACGTCATCACGATAAAAATTCCCCGACCTAATGCCTAGGTTTCTATCACAAACAATTGCTCTATTGCAGTTTCATATTAATGTGATATATAAATTGTAAAATGGTCATTACTCTCTTATTATGGTTAATAGTCATATAAACATTGTTATTAAAATATCACATAAGTTGCTTTCTGATAAATTTAGACGCATTATGCGAAATAAAATGTTTTGCAAACGCTCCAATCACTTATCGACATGTAAACGCACTAAACCGATTTCGCAGCGTTGACACATTGTCACCTTGAAACTTATTTAAACTGGGAACTGACATTTGTATTAATTTTGACACTGAATCAATTTGTGGCATTTCAAATCTTTATAAATCCTTTGGCCCCGCATACTGTAAATCAACAACTGTTTGTTTCAAAACAAAATTATTCATTTTACGAGTAGATAAAGGCAATTTTGGTATATAAAGATGCCCAAACAGTTAAATAGTCGGTGTAAGGAACTCGTGGCCTCGTTAATGCACTACTTTGAGCAAGAAAGGGACAACAACGGGCCTTTGTTGCCTTTAAATGCTCTTCAAGAGGTAGGTTACTAATAATTATATGTAATGTATATTAATAATAGTGAAATTTTATTTCATTTTTTGTAGCGTGTTGCTGCTGCTTTAAAAATTAGTTTAAGGACAGTTAGTCGTATTTCCGAGGGTGTGAAAAGTGATGCAAATTTAGAATCGCCCAAGAAAAAGCGGAGTTATATTAAACGTGTAACCAACACAGCGACATTGGATACAAGTGCCATTCGAGAAGTGATCTATAATATGTATCACAAAAGTAAGATCTTATTATAATAACTTATCAGAAATTTGCATTAATTTGTTAACTAAATTATAATGTCATATTACACATGGTTTCAGAAGAACAAGTTACGATACAAACTTTATGGTCTCGATTAAGAGATAGGGCATTATTTGATGGTAGTGCCACGTCTTTAAGGCGGTTGCTTAGAGATCTTGGATTTAAGTGGCTTAAGGACAATCCGCGACGAGGGCTCATGGAACTACCAAGTATAGCTTTGAAAAGGGTGGAATTTCTAAGGCAATACAATCAAGCCAAGGTTGAGGCCTTATACCAGTTTGTCTTCCTCGATGAAACTTGGATATTTCAAAATGGGACCATAGGTCGCTCTTGGCAAAATGGAAACCAAAAAAGCGTGAAAGCTATTAAAACAGATGGTAAAAGGTATGTATTTTTACACAATTTGCACTATAAAATTTAAAACTAATATATTTTAGATACATTATATTACATGCTGGAAATGAAAATGGGTTTATTGAGGGTAGTGAAGCGATATTTTCTTCGAAAACAAAATTGAGCGATTACCATGGAGAGATGAACCAGGACAATTTTTTGAAATGGTTTCAACATCAGTTATTAGAAAAATTGGAGAGTCCATCTATGATTATACTGGATAACGCCCCTTATCACAGCATGATATTGAACAAAGTGCCCAACAATGCATGGACAAAAAAAAATATCCAAGACTGGTTGACAAATCAAAACATACCATTTTTAAACACAATGTTTAAAACAGAGCTATTGAGTATTGTTGCTCGGTACATAATGCTTCTTAATTATATATATTTTGGTCGACAGTTTATATTTCTTTTGTTTATTCCTATTCTTAAAATAACTGCTTTTTTAGAAACAAACCACCTAAAATATACGTGATTGATGAATTGGCGGAACAACATGGGCACAAAGTTCTTCGTCTGCCTCCTTACCATTGTATATTTAACCCTATTGAGTTAATTTGGGGCATAGCAAAAGGTTACTATAACAGACATATTGGTAGAGATGGTAACAGTGAAAAAGACTGTTTGGATATGTGGAACGAGGCTCTACAAACGGTTACCCCAGACATGTGGAAAAATAGTGTTCGACATACTGAGCAAGAAATTTTTAAATGGTATGAAAGAGAACGAATTTTTGATCGACCAGACATCGAACCTTTAATAATCAACTTTGAGAGTGATGAACATTCAGATTCAGACAGCGCTGAAGAAAGAAACTCCGACTAACTTTATTGTACAGAAAAAGCTTACACCAGTAGCTTACCTAATTTTAGAATGCATTTTTCTGTATGAATTCTGTAAAATAAATACCATGCATAAAATTTGGAGGACCCCATTTGGATTTTTATTCAGTACCTTTAAGCTATCAATTAAATATGGTAGTTTCATAGTGTCATCTGATCAATAATTGTCATACTTAATGATTATGCAAGTACAGATCTATAATTTTATTATACTATTATTTTTGTTCTCATTTGAGGTTAATATTGCTTATAAACCTAGATATGTAAATAATAAATTTTATTATTTTACAAAAAGTTTGGCAACAATGTAAATTTTTCAACGCACCCACCTTGATGACGTGCACGCCACTTTGTTTGGCGTTGACTATAATTAATAATTAGATGTTCTAAAATCCTATAGGGTGTTTCAGTTTATTGTTGCATAACTTTAAGATTCGATAGAACTTTCAAAATTAATGCATAAAGTCTATATAAACATGGGTAGAAAAATGCGTGGCTTCCGAAATACAGGGTGTTTAAATTTACTTTTTAAAATAGTTTTTTTTAAATATTTCGAACAATATTTGCTCGAAATGTAAACCCAATTGTTCAATACACAATTCACATCTACGAATGATCGAACGTGGTATAGCATTATTCAAATAAGGCCTTATATCTACTTAATAATGAGCTGGACAACCATCAAGCTGGAACCAGGCCAATCTTCTTAAATCTAACATAACATCATCCCACATATTTGCATGTTCAGCCTTTAAAAATTCCAAGATGGTCGCAGCATTTAACCTTGCAGGCAAAAGGTAATGTCCAAATAGTCGATTACGATAGATACCAATCCACACGTTCACACTAAATTCATGCTGAAAATTTCTTTCCCGAACTGCATGCGGATTTTCATGCGACCAAATATGTTGATTATGAAAATTCACCGCTCCACGTCTAGTGAAGCATGACTCATCGGTCCATAAAACGTTTCTTAAAAACTCCCTATTATTATCAGTTCTATCATTAATCCACTGACAAAATATGATTCTTCGTTCTCCGTCCCCTGGCTGTAGTCCTTGCACAGGTTGCAAATGGTAAGGACGTCTATGGTCATTTCTAAGAACACGGTGAACATGGCTTGCTGAAATTCGGAATTCACCAGAAACTCTCCTAACACTTGTGGTCGGATCTCTATGAAACTCACATAGAATCTTACGGGTAAATCTGCGATGACGAACATTTATGTTTTGATCCCTTTGGAGATCTCCAAATTTTCAATTATTTGGCGTTGCACTCTTACAAATACTGAGCGAGTTGGATGTCGTCTGTTTGGAAATCTTCGTGCGTATTCTCTGGCTGCTCCTGCTGCGTTTCCATTTACAAAGCCATACACAAAATGAATATCCGCTAACTCTTGATTGGAGAATAAAAATGGCATTTTTATAAAACTTACAAAAAAAAAAACAGGTAAAAGAAACTAAATTTCGTGCATTCACAATTGCAAAAAAACGTTTCAGGTTTCAACAGACAACAAAACTAACTGTCAACTAATTGACGTTTAACCTTATTCTGCTTTCAATTTCAAAAATATTTGCAGGCACAGACTACTTCTAAAAATTATCGAGATACTGACTTTTTAACGTTATTTTATCATAAATAATTAAGAGAGCTTTTTTATGTTGAAAAGTGCGAAGAATCAGTTTTTTTATTCAAAAAGCAAAAAATTGCACTAAGAAAAAATTTTCGGTCATTTTAATACACTACAGGTACAGTAGAGAGCGCCCTCCAGCGGCTACTGTAAAACTATGCCCATGGTTCGTTTTGTCGTACCAAAAAACCCTTGTATACTAATTTTCACTGCTATACATCAAATATTGTTCGAAATATTTCGGAAGCCACGCATTTTTCGACCCATGTTTATATAGACTTTATGCATTAATTTTAGAAGTTCTATCGAATCTTAAAGTTATGCAACAATAAACTGAAACACCCTATAAAAGCGAACAGCGTGTTCTAAAATTAGAGCAAGAGTTTTCTTTTGTATTAGCACTATATAAAAAATAAAATAAACGATGTGAAAAAATATTTTGCACATACATGTATCCAGCGTTATTTATAATTTCCTGTTAAAAAAATGAATTTGAAATATTATGCACAAAACTAAGTTAAATATGTAACTTTTAGGAGGCAGCCAAATTCTCAGAAAGACTAAGTTGAAAGGAAAACTGAAATTCCTTGAACTTTCTCACCGACTGAAAAGATCCTCAAGTAGGTAAATTAGTGTCGTTCATTCTAACACATCGTTGTCCCAGTTAAAAAGGAAGTAAATTAAACTCAACAAGATTCTGAAACCGCGTTCGGTGAACATATGTGGCAATAAAACGATGCTATCTTCCACATTATCTTGCTGTGAATCGTTCAAATAAAGGAGGTATTGAAGCACACAAACTTAACTACTTAAAGGGCCATAATTTATGATACCGGATAAGCGAGTACTTTAGATCTTTAGATAGACGTTATGATATCTCTTTTAGAGTGGGCAAGGGCAGACGTAGTATTTTTTTATAGCATTCCTAAATTTGGCTGCTCAACGCTTTTAAAGCCTTTGAGAGAGACAGCCAGTGTTCATTGTCGATCGCACTATTGAATTAAAAAGAGATCATTCAAAAATGCATCACTGTAGTAGTTAACACTAATTACTAATACACAGGGTGTTCCAGGACATAAAGGAAATCTCTGGATGTCATAAAGCTCTAAGGTACACTATTAGTAATTGGCCTCTTTAGAATTAACCTTTCTTTTTTTTTTTATATCGAAACAGCCGCGCAGGCAGAAGCCTAAATGCCGGAACACCGCTACTGCTATGATGATCCCAAAGAAATTTTGTTAATACGATTTTTGAACTGCCTAAGGTTAGTAGAACTGGGAAAAGCTTCCTCCCGTAGATTGTTCCACAATCTAGACACCCTCGGGACAAAGGAGCGGTCGTATCGGCCAGTTCTGGATGTACGAAGTTTGACACGGTTAGGATGGGACGCCGAAGTCAGGCGAGTCTGTCTGGCAGGCACATCGCGCGGCGGCATCATGGAAGAGAGCTCTGAGGAGCAAAGCCCGTTGGTGTAGCGATAGAAAAGAGCTAGATCGCCGACGGCCCGCCGGTGCGAAAGAGTCCCGAGACTGTCTGTTAGGGAAGAGTCATCGATCAGTCGGACCGCCCTCCTCTGGACAGCATCGAGCATGGACAATGTAGTCGGGGCGGCAGCACCCCAAATGTGTGAGCAATACTCGAGGCTAGGCCTTATCTGGGCCTTGTATAGAGTGAGAAGGTCATGCGGAGAAAAGTACTTCTTAGCCCTAAACAAATAGCCTAGCTTTTTCCCAGCAGCTGCAGCTATTGAAGAGATGTGTTCGTGCCAGATCAGGTCCTCGGCGATCTGGACTCCGACCAGCCGAAATGAATGGCTCTTTGGTAGAACTCGACCGTCCATCGAAACTGTATGAGCGCTAGGACGCTTTTTGTTCGACAAAGTACAGTACTGTGTTTTGGAAGCATTGAACTGTACAAGATTGTTGCGTCCCCAAGCAGTTATAGCCTCCAGGTCTCTTGTCAGAGAAGAAGTCGTCGCTAGTCTTCTTTTTTCCAGCTCAGCGGCAGAGATCGGCTTGTCACTCTGAATTCCTGCATTTAGAGTGCTGTCATCAGCGAAGCTGTGGATTGAGTTGATCGTGCAGGAAAGGAGGTCGTTGATATGTAAGAGAAACAGTGTTGGAGCCAAGACCGATCCCTGGGGAACACCCGCGTTGACGTTGTGGGATGAAGAGGAGAATCCGTCAATTACGACGGATATCTTGCGGCCAGAGATAAAGTCAGCCACCCATCTGCAAAGCTTTTCTGGGAGGCCGTAGGATGGAAGTTTACTCAAGAGGGCAGCGTGCCACAGCTGATCGAACGCTTTCGTGATGTCAAGAGCAACGACATGAGCCTCACCATGAGACTGGATGAGTTTACTCCACAGTTGCGTGACGTAAGCTAGGAGGTCCCCTGTGGATCGTTGGTGCCGGAAACCGTACTGCCTGTCGCTAATCAAGCTGTGACGTTCGAGGTAGTCCAGAAGCTCGCGATTTATGCACCTCTCCATCACTTTACTTATAACAGAAAGCAGAGCTATAGGCCTGTAGTTGTAAGGGTCGGTTTTAGATCCTTTTTTTGGGATGGGCTGTACATGAGCAAATTTCCAGTTTTCTGGGAAGGTGCCGGATTCATAAGATATCTGGAAGAGACGTGAAAGAACTGGAGCAAGTTCCGCTGCACATCTCTTCAGTACAATGGCAGGAATCAAGTCCGGACCAGAAGCTTTGTTGATGTCGAGCGACAAGAGCACTCGTCTTACGGTCTTATGCCTGAATGTTACCTCCCGCATAGTGTGGGGAACCCTTTGAATTGACGGCGCTTGGGCGTTGGTGGGGACGTCCATGGTGGAGTTGGCAGCAAAGATCTTGGCTAGCACTTCCGCCTTGGCCTTTGAGTCGAATATAATAGTTCCATCCTGACACGTAAGTGGTGGAAGGCTACTGTGTGAGAAGTTCTTTTCAATCTGCTTGGCCAGCGTCCAGAAAGACCGACTGCCATTGCGCTGCGACATTACCCTGTTCCTAACTTTTATATCATGCTGGTTTTTGGCATTGCGAACCGCTTCGTTATATTTGTTTCTGGACTCGACGTCGGCTTGTCTGTTCTCTACAGTGGGGTTTTGTAAGTAGGTTCTGTGGGCCTTGATCTTCTGCTGGCGAGCTGTGTCACACGATTTGTTGAACCAGCCGTTGGACCCTGGTTTAGGAACTTTCACTGTGTGAGGGATGTATTCCTCCATTCCGACGTGGATAATTTCGGTTATTGAAGAACAGACAGTCGACGCATCCGCGTCAGTGAAACAGACATCTCTCCAAGGAAAGCTAGAGAAGAAGTCTCTGAGCCCCTCCCAGTCGGCATGTCCGTAATGCCAAGTTTTGCGGCCTGTGCGAGTTTCTGCTGCCACAGCGGCTTCTGACCGAAACCTAACCTCCACAACACCGTGATCTGAGTTACCCAGGGGGGACAGGACAGCAGTGCTGTAAGGGGCAGGATGCGTGGTCAGAAAGAGATCCAGCAGGCTACTGGCGTGTGACGAGACGCGGGGGAAAAAAGTAGGGCTCGTCACCAGCTGGGTCAGCCCTTGAGTAAGAGCGAACGCTTCGACTGCACGACCTGCTGCATCGGTCTTATTTGAGCCCAACCAAAGCTCATTATGGGCATTGAAATCACCGAGAAGAACTACCTCTGAAGCGGGGTGATTGATGTTCAGGAAGTCGATCTGGACGGCGAGGTATTCGAGTAGGTCATCCCAGTTATGGTTCGATGGAGAGCGATAAAGGCAGCAAATAAATTTGGGTGATGTTTTGGAGTTGAGGCGAAGCCACAGAATGTCCTTCCGGTCTGATTCCAAAGAAAGATCCCTGGAGCAGGAAAGACTGCTGCGGACAAAAGCCACAACTCCCCCGTTCTTTCTCAGATTGGAGTGCACCTCGTAGTTTGGGAAGTTGAGATGGTTAATCGGTGCAGTCTCTGAGATTTTTGTCTCCGCCAAGAAAAGCACGGCGGGACGATTGGATTGCAGGTAGTGATGAACAGCATCAATGTTGCTGTTGATCCCGCAGATGTTCGAAAAACAAATTTTATCTTCGATGTTGTTCCCTCGAGCCCACCCTCCACCCGGACATTCCGAGAGTGGAGTGAGTTTACGTCCGGAGTTTTTAGTGCTCGAGGGATCCATCATCATTAATTTCTTTGTTTTGGTAGATAACCGACTGTATAGCTTAGGTGTGGAAACATGCGGACATTTATAAGACACCCTGGGAAAAGGTAGCGGGTGGTACTGCCTCGGTCGACTGGTCCTTGTCTACCACCTTCTTTTTAAGCTAGTGATGTTAAATAGACCTAAAGTGGCCCGTTGGCGGACTTGTACCGCCACCCGGCAATCGGTACTGAGGTATTCCTTAACGCGTGCACAATCACTTGGACGGGAAGAAGTTGTATACTGGATACAACGACTTCCGGAACAAGCATTTGCCACGGCCCTCGCTCAGTAGGGGTGCAACTCACTCTCACTCATTTAGCTTCAGAGGTGGACTAGTTCTATCACAGTGTTACTATACTGTATATCCTTGTATTATCATATTTTGAGGATGACATGATTTTGATAAGCCTAGTATTTTAGTTGGAAAAAAATATTTTTGAACGTCGGCAGACATCGACATCGTTTCGAATTGCCTAGGGTATGCAAGAATACTGCAGACTGCACCGTTGGAAAATCAATTTTCACCAGTAATCTACGTTACATTGTCGTAGTAATTAAATAACATGCCGCTTTGTGAATTTTTCGCTCAAGTATCGTTATACAAATCCCCTATCATTATTAAGATACCCAGCAATGTGGCAAAAGAGCAATTCATCTTACATTTCCAGAACACCCATCTACAGTATCGCATAATGAACGACTGGTGACGCCGAACCGTAGAGTGAATTTAGAGGGGGAACGGTTGCTATGATATAAAAGAAAACATCGAATCATTATCGAAAACGATGCTAGGGGAAAACTGCTACATTAAGGTTTTCATACATTCTAGTACAAAATTATCAAAATGAGTGAATACAAGAAAAATTGGCCTAATGTCATGTACCACGAAATTCGTATTCAGGAGTCCTATAGAGGTCCATAGGTTCTACCCGAATTGTTCGCACCAACAGAGATGGTCTTAGGTGAATACCAACCACAATTTACGATGAAACAGCTGTTCTACAATAGCTTTGAACGAAGTCTTGGTTTACACGCATTATTTATTGATTTCAAGCAAGTTTCATTGGCAGAGTGAAATTATATGAAGCTATCGAATAAGCTAATAAGTTTGGTCAAAATAACAACGAATGTGGCAATGAACAAAGTCGCATTGGAAGGGAAAATATCTAGAATTTTTGACATAAGAAGACAAGGGTCAATTTAAGCTGGAAGCTGTTATTATTATTATTATGATAATTGAGATGAGCAGAGTACACAGTACTATAAGCTCATGCAGTAAATATAGTGTACGGACACGTAACACAAATACATCAAATAGAAACAAATAAAAAAATACAGTTCATAGCTATAAAGTTTGTACACTCCTCCAGCTATCATACTGCACTTTGAAGTTATTAACTGAAGTAGCACCAACCACACTTTCAGGTAAACTATTCCAGGTGTTGAATATGCGGTTGGGAAGAAACCACTGTCGGACTGTTGTTTTAAATGGATCCTTATGCAGTTTGAAGCTGAGCATGAGGTTGGTGCCCATCAAACCATGAAGTATCCTGAACGTAACTATAAGATCGCCTCGAAGTCTTCGCTCAGAGAATGAGGTCAGGTTGAATAATTCAAGGCGATCTTCATAGCTTGGTCTTCGTGCTCCAAAAGGGATACGAGTAGCCCGACGCTGTACTGATTCGACGAGATTTCTATCGCGCAGAAGCACAGTGTCCCATACCGGGCCAGCGAATTGAAGAATTGGCCTCACGAATGCCTTGTAAATGTAGGCGCAAGTGTTGACATCGGATCCTTTGAAAGACCTCTCCAGCATGTATAGAAGTTTCTTGGCTTTTGATGTAACGTGGTGAATATGCTCTGACCAGGAAAGACGATCGTTGACTACAACGCCCAGATCAGTGTGGCTGGAAACTGCTTCGATGTTGTGGTCAGAGATCTTGTATGTAAATCGCGGATTTGTCTTCCCGAGGTGAAGGACACAACACTTAGTTAGATTTAAGGGTAAAAGCCAACTGACTGACCATTGACAAACAATATCAAGATCTCGTTGAAGCATAGCAGAATTTACGACAGTATTGTAAATCTTGGTGTCGTCGGCATAAGCTGAACATGTGGAGGAAATCAATGCGGGCAGGTCACTTGTATACAGAAGGAACAGCACTGGCCCCAAGACAGAGCCTTGAGGAACTCCACTTGCTACATGATGAAGGCGAGACTGGCTATCACTGACGCGCACAGAGAAAGTCCTCCCGGTGAGAAAAGCCTTAATCCACAGTAACAACTCGCCTCTTATTTTTACGTGAGTTTGGTATACAAACCGACAGGGTTGTGTACTGTAGAAAATATCAGTTAATTCCTTAAGCCGATGATATAGCAATAATAACGATATCAAAAGCAAAATTTTAAAAGACATTTAGATCGGAAGAAACTGCTAAGCGTTTAGGGCATCATACAAATGAAGACGAAACGAAATAATTAGAAATGAGAGAAAACGATGGTAGAAAGATAACAATAAAAAGTTTTTTTGCTACCCTGTATACAGCAACTGACCGAAAAATCTTATTTTATCGTATTACCACAACAAAAAAGGTTTACTTGTTAGAATTGTCTAAAGCTAATAGTTTTCGTGATATTTGTTTTTAAAAGTGTTGCCAAGCGTATCAAGGATTTACCTAAGCCTAGTTTGAGCTTTTACGGTGCATAGTCTGCCATATTAAGCTGACATTAATTATTGGGACAAGCTTAGGAAAGCGGAGCTTATGCGAAAGACGGTGCATGCAGGCATTAGCCTTACTACAAGACGGATATTCTATGCAGGCTTTAACAAAGAGTAATAAACAAATCGGCAAGCTATCAGCACCTACCGTTATACTTTTCGCAATACCTTGCAATTAACATAACTCAAAAACAGCATGTTTCGCGCGGTGTACACCAGTATTATATAACAGGCCGTTCTTTCTTCGGGAGGCATATAATAAATTCGCGTATGAAGAAGCTAAATACCGTCCTTCGAAGATGCATTTACCTGCCAATTTTTATTATGATCACCTTTGCTGTAATTGCTACAGGTAGCAAGAAGCATGATGTTTTGATCAAAGAGGAATGCATCGCACCTCTCACCTTTTTTGTTATATTGAAACGACCGCGAGGCAAAGCGACTTAAAATGAGAAGCAACACTCTATTGGGTTCGTTTAGCAGGTCCAGACTGAGGTTACATGGTTCAGGAGAGCTCAATGGCCGACTGGTAAACTAAGCTTGGAAGACTATTTACGCGGTGTTCCGTACTTAAATGGACATAGCGTATTGGTAGGTAGTATGGACCGAGGCTTTTTCATATCTGAAGATCCCTGCAATCCAATCGTCCCGCCGTGCTTTTCTTGGCGGAGACAAAAATCTCAGAGCCTGCACCGATTAACCATCTCAACTTCCCAAACTACGAGGTGCACTCCAATCTGAGAAAGAACGGGGGAGTTGTGGCTTTTGTCCGCAGCAGTCTTTCCTGCTCCAGGGATCTTTCTTTGGAATCAGACCGGAAGGACATTCTGTGGCTTCGCCTCAACTCCAAAACATCACCCAAATTTATTTGCTGCCTTTATCGCTCTCCCTCGAACCATAACTGGGATGACCTACTCGAATACCTCGCCGTCCAGATCGACTTCCTGAACATCAATCACCCCGCTTCAGAGGTAGTTCTTCTCGGTGATTTCAATGCCCATAATGAGCTTTGGTTGGGCTCAAATAAGACCGATGCAGCAGGTCGTGCAGTCGAAGCGTTCGCTCTTACTCAAGGGCTGACCCAGCGGTGACGAGCCCTACTTTTTCCCCCGCGTCTCGTCACACGCCAGTAGCCTGCTAGATCTCTTTCTGACCACGCATCCTGCCCCTTACAGCACTGCTGTCCTGTCCCCCCTGGGTAATTCAGATCACGGTGTTGTGGAGGTTAGGTTTCGGTCAGAAGCCGCTGTGGCAGCAGAAACTCGCACAGGCCGCAAAACTTGGCATTACGGACATGCCGACTGGGAGGGGCTCAGAGACTTCTTCTCTAGCTTTCCTTGGAGAGATGTCTGTTTCACTGACGCGGATGCGTCGACTGTCTGTTCTTCAATAACCGAAATTATCCACGTCGGAATGGAGGAATATATCCCTCACACAGTGAAAGTTCCTAAACCAGGGTCCAACGGCTGGTTCAACAAATCGTGTGACACTGCTCGCCAGCAGAAGATCAAGGCCCACAGAACCTACTTACAAAACCCCACTGTAGAGAACAGACAAGCCGACGTCGAGTCCAGAAACAAATATAACAAAGCGGTTCGCAATGCCAAAAACCAGCATGATATAAAAGTTAGGCATAGGGTAATGTCGCAGCGCAATGGCAGTCGGTCTTTCTGGACGCTAGCCAAGCAGATTGAAAAGAACTTCTCACACAGTAGCCTTCCACCACTTACGTGTCAGGATGGAACTATTGTATTCGACTCAAAGGCCAAGGCGGAAGTGCTAGCCAAGATCTTTGCTGCCAACTCCACCATGGACGTCCCCACCAACGCCCAAGTGCCGTCAATTCAAAGGGTTCCCCACACTATGTGGGAAGTAACATTCAGGCATAAGACCGTAAGACGAGTGCTCTTGTCGCTCGACATCAACAAAGCTTCTGGTCCGGACTTGATTCCTGCCATTGTACTGAAGAGATGTGCAGCGGAGCTTGCTCCAGTTCTTTCGCGTCTCTTCCAGATATCTTATGAATCCGGCACCTTCCCAGAAAACTGGAAATTTGCTCATGTACAGCCCATCCCAAAAAAAGGATCTAAAACCGACCCTTACAACTACAGGCCTGTAGCTCTGCTTTCTGTTATAAGTAAAGTGATGGAGAGGTGCATAAATCGCGAGCTTCTGGACTACCTCGAACGTCACAGCTTGATTAGCGACAGGCAGTACGGTTTCCGGCACCAACGATCCACAGGGGACCTCCTAGCTTACGTCACGCAACTGTGGAGTAAACTCATCCAGTCTCATGGTGAGGCTCATGTCGTTGCTCTTGACATCACGAAAGCGTTCGATCAGCTGTGGCACGCTGCCCTCTTAAGCAAACTTCCATCCTACGGCCTCCCAGAAAAGCTTTGCAGATGGGTGGCTGACTTTATCTCTGGCCGCAAGATATCCGTCGTAATTGACGGATTCTCCTCTTCATCCCACAACGTCAACGCGGGTGTTCCCCAGGGATCGGTCTTGGCTCCAACACTGTTTCTCTTACATATCAACGACCTCCTTTCCTGCACGATCAACCCAATCCACAGCTTCGCTGATGACAGCACTCTACATGCAGGAATTCAGAGTGACAAGCCGATCTCTGCCGCTGAGCTGGAAAAAAGAAGACTAGCGACGACTTCTTCTCTGACAAGAGACCTGGAGGCTATCACTGCTTGGGGACGCAACAATCTTGTACAGTTCAATGCTTCCAAAACACAGTACTGTACCTTGACGAACAAAAAGCGTCCTAGCGCTCATACAGTTTCGATGGACGGTCGAGTTCTACCAAAGAGCCATTCATTTCGGCTGGTCGGAGTCCAGATCACCGAGGACCTGATCTGGCACGAACACATCTCTTCAATAGCTGCAGCTGCTGGGAAAAAGCTAGGCTATTTGTTTAGGGCTAAGAAGTACTTTTCTCCGCATGACCTTCTCACTCTATACAAGGCCCAGATAAGGCCTAGCCTCGAGTATTGCTCACACATTTGGGGTGCTGCCGCCCCGACTACATTGTCCATGCTCGATGCTGTTCAGAGGAGGGCGGTCCGACTGATCGATGACTCTTCTCTAACAGACAGTCTCGGGACTCTTTCGCACCGGCGGGCCGTCGGCGATCTAGTTCTTTTCTATCGCTACACCAACGGGCTTTGCTCCTCAGAGATCTCTTTCATGATGCCGCCGCGCGATGCGCCTGCCAGACAGACCCGCCTGACTTCGGCATCCCATCCTAACCGTGTCAAACTTCGTACATCCAGAACTGGCCGATACGACCGCTCCTTTGTCCCGAGGGTGTCTAGATTGTGGAACAATCTACGGGAGGAAGCTTTTCCCAGTTCTACTAACCTTAGGCAGTTCAAAAATCGTATTAACAAAATTTCTTTGGGATCATCATAGCAGCCGCGGTGTTCCGGCATTTAGGCTTCTGCCTGCGCGGCTGTTTCGATATAAAAAAAAAAAGATAAAAAAGTTCTAAATTCGGATATTTATATAAAATCACTGTATCTTGAATATCACGTATTCAACCGATTTTGCTGAAATTTGCGCGAAAACAAAGTTGCCCAGAAGTAACGTAAAACTAGACGGACGGTTGAAAAATCCAGTGCCGGACTCGAGTCTTTTCACTTTTTTGTTTTGTATCAAAATCAAGACCTTTTAAGCTGAATATTTAAACGTCAGACCTTGTACAAGAAGGGGCAATGAATGGTGCTTATTAATTAGAAAAATAGATTGATTGATTCTTCAAAAAAATTTTAATTACTCAAATATCTTATTATTAGCAGTTCATGTGATACAAAACTCAAAATTTTAAGGGTTATCAACTTTCGGTTCGATCAACATTCGATAAAATAATGCTTAAAATTGAACTAAAGATTCTGGACTTGGAAAGTCGTAAAGCGCCATCATCTGCAAAACTTTGGATCGGCCCTTTCGTGTCAGATAGGAGGCTATCAATGCCAAATTATGCGACTGAAAGAGATCTCTCTGGTACAGCAATGTTGCTATTGTAGACGGAGAATCAATTCTCATCGAGAACGCATTGTATGGAGGCATAACGCTATTAGCAGCAACGATGTGAGCCTTCCTAATAAGACTAATGAGATGATTGGTCTACAAATATCTGACGAGCGAAAGAATGCAAGAGAGGAAACTCTCGGATACTTCTTGATGATGATTTGTTCATGTGAGGTAGTTAATATCACCCACTGAATAGCCCTTCGATCATCGTAATACAGTTAGTTTACCTTACAGTGTTGTCGTACGAGACAGCTTGAGTTTTTTTTTGACACTATAGCTACTGATTAAGATGAAAAATTAGTTGAGTATGTTGCGTCTTCTTCTTGCAGAGCCTTCTTCTGTTTGCAGTTGTTCTTAAAAGTTTGTGTGTATTGTGTGGTTACGGAGATTTCTTAATCAGATATGTCTAACCCCCTCTCCCCTGATTAGATGTTGTAATAATTAGTTCTACTCCATCCCCCAAAACCTTAACTCTAATAAGATTTTCCAAAATTGGTAATTTTGGTGTAGAAGTGTCGAATTTATTTAAACAACACGATTTTCATTATTTTTTTTTGAGGCTAGTGAAGACTAGTTTGTAAGGTTGCTTAGGTTTTGCCATATTTTAGTCAACAGGCATGTTTTACCCTCCCTGAATACCTCACGTAATCAGTGGGCTTTTGTACGTTCAGTGACATATTATCAATGAATGTATATTTCGTACACAATGTCTGACAACATCGCTATTTCTGTCCCGTATTCTGCCTCCTGTCATGTTATTTTAAAAGCTTCCAATTCAGTAATAAGCAGCTCTTAGATTTATTGTAATTCTGAATTAATATACTTTTCCGCATGGTCTAACACATCGTCAGTTCTATCATGCAGGTTGCAGGTTGACTTAGGAACAGGTGATAATAATATTTAATCGAAATTCTACCTGCATGGATCGCTTTCGATCCGCCTCTAGCGTCTGCATCGTCTGCACCGATGGCGCATTTTTCACGGTCTGGTCTGACTTATTACTTGGGGCACCTCGTTATCTGAAATTGTTTTTCTAGTAACGGCGGCTGCCGTTCTCCGGCTATTTTATGTTAAAGTCACCGTGCACTGGGAGGCAATTTGCTATCAACTACTACTGTTACAACTTACGGCATGTAATTTCATACTGTCAAACGTTGTTCGAAGTCATGCTGCTGGGTAGTAAGTACTCCTTGTGCAAGGAGACAAAATATCTATCCGCCACGTGATAAATGTTTTCAAGATCGTCAGAAATGATCTTGGATGACCTTGGAGAAAAAACGGATTGTTCTTTTCATTTCCACGTGCTCCTCAGGGCTTCCTCGAGGCTGCTACAACACCCGAGTGATGAATGCTTTCAAGGTCTCTTCAGAAGTGGGCTTGGATGGGATATAAGCCAATAACCTCAAACAGATTCTTGACATTGACCTCTAAAAACAGAGAAAGAAATAAGTTGAAAGTTCCATCTAAATCGTAAACAAAAGGTGTTTCACATTCCACATTTCAAAACAAGGACACGACCTTGAAATACCTTGGAGAAAAAACGGATTCTTCTTTTCATTTCCACGTGTTCCTCAGGGCTTCCTCGAGGCTGCTACAACACCCGAGTGATGAATGCTTTCAAGGTCTCTTCAGAAGTGGGCTTGCATGGGATATAAGCCGATAACCTCAAACAGATTCTTGACATTGACCTCTAAAAACAGAGGAAGAAATAAGTTGAAAGTTCCATCTAAATCGCAAACAAAAGGTGTTTCACATTCCACATTTCAAAACAAGGACACGACCTTGAAATACCTTGGAGAAAAAACGGATTCTTCTTTTCATTTCCACGTGCTCCTCAGGGCTTCCTCGAGGCTGCTACAACAACCAAGATATGAATGCTTTCAAGGTCTCTTCAGAAGTGGGCTTGGATGGGATATAAGCCAATAACCTCAAACAGATTCTTGACATTGACCTCTAAAAAGAGAGGAAGAAATAAGTTGAAAGTTCCATCTAAATCGCAAACAAGAGATGTTTCACATTCCACATTTCAAAACAAGGACACGACCTTGAAATCTAATGATTCCAGGTGACAGAAACATAGGTTATGGTATAATTATATTACATAAAATACCGAATTGCAACGTTGTATTAGTGCCTAAACTGGTTCAAAAAGCTAAAGGTAGTGTCGCAAAATATGGATTATAGAAGAGAAGCGTCACTCCGTCGTTAAAACAGTTTTTGGCCAGGTGTCAGAAATGATATTGTGGTATCCAAAATCCTACATGCAGTGTAGCTGTGATATCTGTGATATAGCAGGTAGTGAGGAGAAATGTAAACATCCAGATAATAAATCACATGTCGCAAAACAAGCAGGAAGTGGGGCGCTGATATTTTAATGCTCCGCTAATGGTGTAAAGGCGAGTATTGTTATTCCAACATATTTGAAATTTGAGGTCGTACTATGTCTATACATAATCAGCGATTACAGTATGCCTTTGTTTCATGTCGTTATCTACTACGTTTCAAAAAATAGAAACTGAATAGAAATTGAACTTTCTCATAATTACGATCCAAGCTGCGATGATGATGGACAGGTAGCCGCTACCTGCCATATCATAACGTCAAGAAGATAACGACTGCTATCATAACGTCATGAAGATAACAATCTCATATGTTCACATCACATACGATTTGCGTAGTTTTCGAACCTTTTATAAAACTACTTGCACTTGGCTGGAGCGGTTGAAAACATGAACCTAAGAGCTCTTGATTTATCGCTGGATTGTGCGTTGTACACAAGTTGTACACATGCCAGTGCCGTCTTTTTGCCGTTGGAGCTCTTGAAATTTTTATTCCTTTCACGTGGAACCCTGTAATATTCGCTACTTAAAAAATATCAGATGTCGCTTCTATTGCCTCGTGGTATTAAATTTTTTTCAAAACAGTTCAAAATGTCGTATCCCTAGTCAACTCTGCAGTAACTCCCCTTTCAGCTGTGCATCTTTAGTAACATTTTGTTAGTAGATCATGTACTTCTACATACCCCCAAAAATTTTTTAAATGAGATATTACGTTTTTTGGATGCTACATCACATGTACAATCGCGAAAAAACTTACATAAGTGTGTCGGTGTGTTTTCCGCTTGGCCCCTCGATAACCTGGAAAATATCACTCGGATTTCGATGAAATGTTTAAACAATGTTTGTTTTTGAAAATCTGTGCAGGGAGAAGAGCCGGAGGCAAAAAATTGACAAATAACTTCGTTTTTTGTTGTTTCAGAGGGTCTTGATCATTTTCAGAAAAATGGGTTATAGATTGGGGCTTGTAGGGAATGGGGGAAGGTATACTTCAATATTTGGAATTAGGGACTTTTTCCTCCGGTAATTCTACGCAATTGTTAGACATATTGCACGCATTATAGATTTCTCCGCACACTCGCTCTTGAAATGGAATGATCCATAAATATTTCGAACACAGGCGTCTCTGGATATCTGCGTGGCGGTCTGACCTATGGGTGGCCGCCGTGGTTGGCGTGTGGCGAGGTTAGTCATAGCAACGCTGCCAGATGGTCGGTATTATCGGAAGTGCAGGGAAGATCATAACGTTGTGAGACGGGTCGGGACTACGAACCAATTGTATGGGTCTATTTGACTGACTCGATCCATTTGATGATGACAACATTGCGTGCATAGTCAACCTACTTGGCGCCCTTTTTTTAATAAGGATCTTGTATCTTCCGTCAAACAGGTAAGTTCGTTGTTATGAGCTATTCTACTGGTAAGTGAGGTAAATTCTAAACAAATAGAGTTCTCGCCTACTCTGAGTCACTTTCAACTTTGATGCCGATTTGCATCTTACAAACTGTGACATTAGCATATGCTTTTGGTATGCCGGATTATAAATAATAATTTATTTCTCGCATCCGCTACTACGTACCTGGGATAACTTTTTGCATATAATATGTTATAGTAATGATAGCTATATGTATCGCTGACATTTGAAATAGTTCAAGTTCGAGCCAACCGACTCTCATGTTACATCCGCTTATTCTTCAATGAGCTTTCTGCATATTTTACATAAACCGCTCGTATACTATAAATACATTATCCATAAATCTTAATGATATTACTTTTACAGTACGTACGCGTACATGTAAGTATTTTGATTATGGATACCTGTTATCTGAGATTGTTTTCTGCATAATGCAACAGGTTGAGATTTTTTAGGCTGTCAAGCATAACGTAGAATGGAATAATGAGTATCAAAGTTTCGCACGTACCTCAAGGAGGTTTTCCGGGACATGGAGTAATTAGTTTGTATAATATTGTTCATGATACATGTTCAACTGCATGTGAATATTCTTTGAACAACAGTGATTTGAATGCTAATTCTTGGATGAATAATGTTTACAGTATATCCATCAGAGATCCATGAAAATGTTAACCTGCTACGGAGTGAACCCTGGACTCAACTCTAATAACCAACTGACTTATCCATTAGATAGCATTGTATATAACTGGACTGTAGAAGGATTAGAAGTGCCATTTGTGACCAAATGGTTTGGGATCACTGATGGAAGCTTGTAAAATACATGACTGCATACGCGTACACAATTGTAATTATAATTTACATCTTGGTATTCATGTAAAACACAATGTAGGTATAGCAAGTAATAGCTGAGGTCGCTTGCATATATGCAGAGCAACGCCTGTAGAAGTTTTTTCAATAATTAGAAAAGGTATAATTATAGCTTTCTGTATAAGAAGTTTTCAATTAATTAGGAACGTTTCTAAAAGAAAATAAAATACGTTCTGCAAATAGAATCCACCCATTTATGCGACGTTAGCTTTAATTCAAAAAATAAGATGGTTTCGTGCTTCTTTATTATTTTGTCATAATTTTCACAAAACAAGAAGAAAACATCAAACTCTATCAGCTTCCTGAACGGCCTATCCCACAAAGCTCCCCCATTTCAATTTGTCTATAATCGTTATGATCTTCTTCCACTAATCTTCCGAATTTTGACGTAAAATCTTCGAATTTCAAAAGGTCTCCCTTTTCGGAAATTGTTGCCAGACGACTCCAAAATGCTGGGCACAGCGGTTCTAGTATTACGTCACGCCACAGCATAGTGTTTCCTATGGTTATGTATCGAGGAGAGGCGAAGTTTCCAGATGTACTACCGGTAAGGCAGCGAAAGAATGTCTATGGACCTGTTTGACTGACTTTTTTTCCGGATGTTTTGGTTTGTGCTAAACTTATTCCTTTTTGTTAACCTTCTTGACGCCATTTTTTTTAGTTATTGAGGTATCTTCGACAGGTTTGCATCAAATTGCATTTCAATGACCTGATGATCTGGTCGTCAAATGATAATGTATGTGAAATGAACTCTAATAGTGTACGACGATTTTGTTTTTTAGGATACATCCAAATATTATAGATGTAGCGAGTTTTGTATCTAAATGGAGTTAGGGGTTTTTGGACTTCAATCACTTCTTTTTACAACCAACCCGGGAAATAAATAAAATTTTTGAAAGTGATTTGGATGATTTTGAAACGTATTTTAGGATCTAAACATTACTTAAAGTATCTGCTGACACTGCTGTTTGGTTGAAAAATGGATAAAGGGGGCTTTGAAACTAGGCAACAGTGTTAGTAGTGAAAAAATCTATACATACCTCGATTGATAACGCCGCTATTGTATATAATAAGTACATAATGCCAGTATTATGTTAGATGAAGCAGATCCTACCCAGCCCTGGGGCGAATGGTAACCAGGATAAAAACATCTTTCAATCAAATTAGGCTAGCTTTTAGAAAAAATGTTATATAGCAGTCTATTTGAGGGCTTTCCTCCCCCTGTCGACCTATAAAAAGCGCATTTCGTCGGCGACGCGTCGCGACGCCCGGCGTTAGCGGCGGAGCGCTACAGCGTGGTGCCAGGAGGTATGTACAGGGCGATTATAAAGATGATAATATTTCTAAAGCTGAACGTATATCCTAAAATTACACGAAAAGTTAGTGTCAAGATGTAGGTGTTTGACTGATTAAGTATAAATCATGGATATACCTATTTCAAATAACGCAGTTGTAGATTGGGATTTCTCCTCTAATATACTATACTAAGTGACATATAAATCCGAACACCCAGTTTAAATGGTTTTATTTTAATAAAAGTTGGTGAATGTATTTATCTTACTGTAAATAACAAGTGAAAAAATTTTCAGCCTTATCAGTTGGACATTTCGGTTTTTATACTGCTTTTTTTTAATTCACTAATGCTCTAAAAATGAACATTTCAGCCGCAGTAAAGAATCAACGTTGGCGGATTTTGGTTCTTGACATCCTTTACGATCGGTTACGATGCCTAGAGTACGGAGACCTGTACGATTTCGTCAACTTAGTGAGTTTGATAGGTGCCGTATAGTGGGACTTCGGGAAGCTGGACTTTCTTTTCGGGCAATTGCAGTTAGAGTGCAAAGAAGTGTAGACACTGTGGTTAGGTGTTGTCAGGCATGGCTTCGAGAAGGCCGTACGCAAAGAGCAAGGGACACTGGACGAAGATTCTTGGCCTTAAGGGACCGTTTCTCCACTACCAGGTCCATTGCAAATGAATGGTTTGCAGAACACGGAAGACCTATTGGCATGCGAAGTGTTTACCGACGAATGAGAAGTTTTGGCTTTTTCTCGAAAACGATGGTTTGACAAAAAAATTTCAAGAGGTGCAAATCATGTATAATCAATTCAGTTATTCAAAAACGCATTAATTACTTAAAAAAATCTGTGACGCGGAAAATATTTTCAATTTTACCATTCTGTAGGGTGAAAATATCCGAGTGTCCACGCGACTAGTATCAGCCGTGCGAATGTACCTATCTATTGGTTATGATGTTAGTACTAAATTTAAAAAAATTAAATCGTCACCTGTTTTTAACGGTCCCATTTTCGTAAAATCTGTATTCCGCCCACCTCTATATATATTTGCAGGCGATACCAAAACTCCGTGACCTCGACAATAACTTTCATCTGCAGAGTAATTTCTTGTTTCTTCTTTCTACTATTCTTGTTGTGGCTATAATTTTGTTCAGCTGATGGCGCCTTAATTGGGAGCTATGTGCTGGATTCAATTATGTGTCTGTCTAATTAGGCAAAATAATAGTGGGGCACCCTCTTATTTAATCCTAGGTGCTTAGCCTAATACGTAGCCTACCTAGGGGTTGCCTTAGTTAAACCTAGGCTACCCCAGTCTTTACTCTAATCTATGGACTAATCTACATCAAGCCCTATTGTATGGACTACACTAATCTTACTAGTCTTGGCTACATCTAGACCCTCATCTCTATCTAATTTAGATTTACGGTTTAAGATCTATGTTTGGCAGTATGGAGGTCATGGAGAAAATTTTTCGCTTTCGATATGACAACAAAAAGCCGAAATCAGCCCCTTTAAGCCTGGGTGTGCAAAGTTTCTGTTGTTTTAATTGCTGTAGCATATTTTCTATGTTTTATATGTGTTCGATTCCAAAATTACATTTTCAATACCCTGTGTCTCGGTGTCATTTTTGAACCCGGATGATCTTTCCATGTCATTACTGGACCTACTGTTTGCCCTACAAATATTGACAATTTTTAAAATCACCCTGTATGCCGTGGTGGTGCTACTACTCCGGTTAAGGGCCTCTCGCCGCACGTCAGGCTGTCGAGGGTTGTAGGGGGTGGAAAAGTGGGTGGGGGTGGGTTGTGCGGAAGGGATTGTAGGGGGCGGTAGTCGACAGAAGCGCTGACAGTGTTGCCAGATCAGTATCGCTTGTCCGGCTAGCCAGTTTTCACGAATCTCTTCTTTCATTTAGATCAGAAGTGGGATGGAATTCCGTACCGCATTTTATGGTTCTGCGATGCGAGTATCTTTTTTTTTGTTTGATAGATAAACATGGTTTGCACAGTGAATTCATTTTGCCAATATTTTCCCTGGTATCTGGCTCTGGCCCTTGATTAATTGAAACGTAAGACTAGTTGAACTTTCTCTTTTCTTCATTTGTGTATTATAGAAAAGTTTATTTTTAGACGATATTAAGTCTGTCAAACTGAACGAATTCGGACTAGGTAGCAACTAGGGAGCAGGTATACGATGTGTTTGTAACTAAATTTACGAAGTCAGTAGCCGGGATGCAAGCTCGTACTACATACCGGCTTCAGACGCCAGCTGTTGACCGGTCACATTAAATTCGTAATTTTCTGCGGAAACATATAAAAGTGCGTGGGTTCCATACAACCCTAGCGTTCCAGACAATTTCCGAAAATGGCGGATTGCAAAAGCAGTTTAAATTCAATAGAGTGTAAATATTTCTATTGGACTTTTACCTGGACAGTTGTGAGACAATTTTAATTTACTCCGTTTCACATCTGGTTTTATACTGAAAAGGGACAAAAGTATTTTGGAATACAAAGTTGTCAAATTAATATAATGTTATCACTACTTACCAAGGAAAGAAAAGCTACTTCTCAGTGGGGAATTGAGGTCAGTAATGGTGATTTCTGTGGTTATTAGTACAAAAATATATTTACGGTAGGTAAATAATCGATAATGTGAAGAATGCCCAAAGCGTAGGGTGCAATTTCGATCCGGCAACGCCGAACTGAGCGATCAATACGCGCCCTACCGCCTGTCAGCCCTTCTGTGCTGTGAACATACCTTCGCCGATGAACTGCTACTGGTAGAAACCCCATAGGGAAGCCTCCATGGCACGCGCGAGCCATACATGCCATCTTTCTACTTCTACAGACAACAGATACATGTAGGGCCAATTTCATAACAAATATTACCAGTTTGATAATCCTTTGGCAGGTGCGGCCTACGAATGACTTTTTGGTCTAAGGTTTTCCCTTCTTGGCAGGCAATTACACATATCAACGAACATATCGGTTATTTAGGCCCAAATGGAGGACTACCAAATACTACCCTGCCAAAGCTCCCTGTCTTTATGTAAGCAATTTGATTGAAACTTTACTTACCTACAAACAATGATCGCTAAATAAAAATTGGAGTAGCATTTAAAAACCAACACCAACTCCAACCCACACAAGATTTCCGATTCTTTGGTATTAGGAGCTTAGATGCACCTTTGACAATCTTTCGCAAAATTTCCAAGTGTAGATTTTTCGATTATTTTGAAACTGCTGAGTCTTGAAAAAATGAAGTCACCCATTAAGCACGGGGAGAATAAGTGAAGAACAATCAAGAATTTCGTACGTTCTATTAATCAATTTACATTAAACAAAAATTGAATAAGGGTTTAGTAAACGAGAACCACCTTCGACCCACGTATGTTTGCCGATTTTTTGTTATCTGAAGCTTAGAAGCACCTCTTGCAGAATTACCAAGCGTAGGTTTTCCTATTTTTTGAAACTACTGGTTGGTTGAAAACATGAAGCATATCGATCAAATACCGGAACAATCAGTTGAGAACAATCAAGAATCACGTTTAACTCTGTCAATTCATGACAAAGCTACATCCCAATAACACTAAATAGTTTCTTACTTTTCGTTGTTTTACTTTCCATGCCAACTGGCGTGGAAGCATTGTAATTGTCAAAAAATGTGAAAATGGGATATTATGTTTTTTGGATATCACGAAAGACCATGTCACTCATTTTCATCGATGTCTTAATGCCTGTCGGTCTGCCCTCTAATCCTTGGCCCCTAGTACCGTTTTTGATAAAATTTTGGCACAAAGTTCCTACTATGTCAAGAACGAACAAGCTTTTTAGTTTTTGGAAATCAATCCAGTGGAGGCGTAGCTACCAGCTAAAAACAAAACATAAACATCGCTTTTTGAAGTCTTTCATATTTGAAAAAATTGTTTGAAGGGAATCATTTTGAGTGGGGGTTGTGGGGTTTCCTGGCGTTAATATATGGTATTTATGCACTTCTAACCCCTGTAATTTTACGTACCTGTTAGACAACATATTTCGTATATAGAGTTCTCCTTATATTCGTCCTTTATGGGACTTAATCAAATCAAATCATTTATGGATTCTAATCACAATTTTATAGCAAACTAGAAACAAGTCATCTTACAGTTTATGTAAATTCTAGTTTTATACGATACAGGTATCTAAATGATATAAATAGCATGTTAAATACATTATTACATAAAACAACCGTTAAAAAAACTGGCTATAAAAAAGTTAGAAAGGCCCTACCAGTTCAATATATTCGTGGAGATTTTTGAAAACAATTTCGAGATTAGCTATACCAAGTGACATATAAATCCGAACACCCAGTTTAAATGGTTTTATTTTAATAAAATTTTGTATAAGTACTTAATGAAGCATAATAAGTAAGTGATAAAAATTTCAAAATGATTGCACTGCTTTCAAGCCCTTTGACCTTTAATAATGTGTGGATGCACTCTGATGTGCTACGCATTCACCAACGCGCCTAGGCATGCTTCTGATCAGGTGGTCAATGTCCTCCTGTGGTATCTCATTCCA
Organism: Acanthoscelides obtectus; assembly: GCA_963669975.1. Classification (NCBI taxonomy): domain Eukaryota; kingdom Metazoa; phylum Arthropoda; class Insecta; order Coleoptera; family Chrysomelidae; genus Acanthoscelides; species Acanthoscelides obtectus. The sequence goes on from CAVLJG010000005.1 coordinate 12,029,728, forward strand.
AGCAACCACCAACTCCTCTCGAAGTGCTTCTAGAGTCTGAAGAGGACGTTGCAAATTGAGCAATCTCCTACCCATCATATCCCACACGTGCTCAATTGGGGATAAGTCGGGAGATCTTGGTGGCCATGGTAACAATGTGACATCATTATGTTGAAAGAAGTCTATTGTGACTTTTGCAACATGTGGTCGGGCATTATCTTGTTGGAAAGTTGGATCTGCCAGGGTGTCAAGATAGGGTAAAAGATGGGGTTCTAGAACTTCGTGGATATAACGCTGCGCGTTCATGTTACCTCTGATGAAGATTAAAGGTGACCTGGAACCATAAGCTATAGCACCCCAAACCATAACTCCAACAGTGTGATGAACATGTCTTTCAACAATAAACTGTGGATTCCTCCTTTCAGCACGTCGCCTTCTAACCCTGGCACGACCATCGTGCATGCCTACAAAATCGAGACTCGTCACTAAAGACAATACTGTTCCATTCCTGATCGCAGAGTGACCGTTGTCTGCACCACTCAAGGCGATTACGTCGGTGTTCTCGAGTTAAAGGGGGGGCCCAGTGTGGCCGGTATGAAAACAAGCCAAAACTTCTCATTCGTCGGTAAACACTTCGCATGCCAATAGGTCTTCCGTGTTCTGCAAACCATTCATTTGCAATGGACCTGGTAGTGGAGAAACGGTCCCTTAAGGCCAATAATCTTAGGCGGCGATCTTCACGGTCTGTTGTTCTACGGCGGCGTCCAGTGCCCCTTGCTCTTTGCGTACGGCCTTCTCGAAGCCATGCCTGACAACACCTAACCACAGTGTCTACACTTCTTTGCACTCTAACTGCAATTACCCGAAAATAAAGTCCAGCTTCCAGAAGTCCCACTATACGGCCCCTATCAAACTCACTAAGTTGACGAAATCGTACAGGTCTCCGTACTCTAGGCATCGTAACCGATCGTAAAGGATGTCAAGAACCAAAATCCGCCAACGTTGATTCTTTACTGCGGCTGAAATATTCACTTTTAGAGCGTTAGTGAATTAAAAAAAAGCAGTATAAAAACCGGAATGTCCAACTGATAAGGCTTAAAAATTTTTCCCTTGTTATTTACAGTAAGATAAATACATTCACCAACTTTTATTAAAATAAAACCATTTAAACTGGGTGTTCGGATTTATATGTCACTTAGTATATAAAATCCTCTGATTTGAATTTTTTTGAGAAACTTTCATTCCTTCTGGCAACTTATTATAAAATGTGCAACTAGCATACTCACGTGACCTTTTGAACAATGTGTATGTACTTTATTTATTTATCCCTTTTTCTTTCTTTATGACGCGTGTAGTAATTGTGATCCTCGTAGTGGGTGGTGCATTTATTTTTTGTACTCTGTATTTACGTTAATAATTTCAACAGATATACGAAAGTGACTGTGTTGTTTAGGACTAAGAAGTTGTTTTCTCCGCATGACCTTTTTACTCTATACAAGGCGCAGATAAACCTAGCCTCGAGTATTGTTCACACGTTTGGGGAGCTGCCGCGCCGTTGTACATTATTTATACTCGATGCTGTCTAGTGGAGGGCTGTTCGACTGATCGATGACTCCTTTCTAACACCATTTCGCACCGGGGACCGTCGGCGATCTAGCTCTTTTCTATCGCTACATGATGCCTCCGCCCCATGTGCCTGCCAGACAGACCCGCCTGACTTCGGCCTCCCATCCTAACCGTGTCTAACTTCGTACATTCAGAACAGGCCGACACGACCGCTCCTTTGTCCCAAGGGTGTCGAGATTGTGGTACAATGTTCACGAGGAAGCTTTTCCCAGTTCTATTAACCTTAGGCAAAAACCGGATTAATAAAATTTCTTTGGGATTCTCATAACAGCCGCGGTGTCCTGGTATTTAGGCTTTTGTTTGCGTGGTTGCTTCCTCACCCACTGAGTTGAAACAAAACAAATTAAAAAGGACCTCCTAACCTACAAGACATTCCATATCGCTCAACCGTTAATCGCAGTGAATTAATTTGGAATAAAAAACGCATTGAAGTGACGGGAACGAAACAAGCGTACGAGGTCAGGTGGAATCTGCTTATACTAACGGAAATGCACGTTTAACACCCTTGGACTTGGAGCGACCCCTTTTAAACCTTATCTCACGCTACGATCGCACAGCAATCTAGGTCTTGAGCTACTGCGTCCTTAAAGGGTTGGTCTGAGTGTGAATATGCTGGGCTTAAGGGCAACCAGAGATTCCTTGTTATGTGAATATTATTACACTGATCAACAGCCAAAAAATATCCTAAATAAAATCAACAAAATATTACTACTTTTAATGTGCTAAAACCGGAATGAAACTTATTTTTTCAATATTAGTTCAAGTTTTAGAGATACGGTAATTATATGTGTTCCTGCTGTGACAGTGTTAATATACTGTAATTGACAAGAATGCACGTGCTACATTTTTATATTCGGCAAGGAAAGATGATGTAATCGGCATGATTGTGTCATACGTTATACATACGTGTACATTATATTGTTTTATATTAGCCATTTTTTCCTCAGTTGGCTGACAGCGTTCATGCAAGATGTCTCGAAAGTGTGTAAACAATCCAGATCAGTTTTGTTACGTGTGTGGTGATGTGACTTTTGCGTCTCAGAGACGGTCTATTACTCCACTAATAACAAAGACATATCAGCTTTACTTCGGTTGTAAACTAGGTGATCAAGACAAACAGTGGGCACCCCACATATGCTTCAAGTCTGAGGAGCTGGTTAAATGGCAAAAAACGGTCTATGCGCTTTGCTGTCCCAATGGTTTGGAGAGAGCCTACAAATCATATTAACGATTGTTACTTTTGCATGGTACCTTGTGTTGGACAAGCCACAGGTATGTCCAAGAAAAAAAAATCGGTTATTAACTACCCAAACATACCATCTGCGATGAGACCTGTGCCTCACAGTGACGAAAATCCTATTCCAAAACCCCCAGAATCCTACACTTGCGAATCAGAAAACGAATCAGATCATGGCGATCGAGTGATTCGTCAGGAAGAAGATATGCCATCAACGTCAAGAGATCCTGATTTTATACCGACCACGTCATGCCACCAACCGCACAAAATAACACAGTCAGAATTAAATGATCTTGTAAGAGATTTATAACTTCCAAAATGTAAGGCAGAGTTACTTGGATCAAGACTGCAGCAGTGGAACTTGTTAGAAGACGATGTTTCGGTATGTGTTTTTCGTAAACGCCACAAAGACTTAGAACCATTTTTCAATATGGAGAATAACTTGGTTTTCTGCAGTAACATTAACGGCTTACTGGCGGCTTTAAATATAAACTATAACCCAGAAGAATGGAGATTGTTTATAGACAGTTCAACATTGAGTTTAAAGGCAGTGTTATTGCATATTGGAAATATTTTACCATCTCTTCCTGTAGGGTATGCAGTTCACATGAAAGAATCATATGATAATATGAAGTACCTATTGACATGCATAAAATACGATGAGCACCAATGGCATATTTGTGGCGATTTGAAAGTTGTTGCACTTTTACTTGGGCTGCAGCTAGGCTACACAAAGTTTTGCTGTTTTTTGTGTGAATGGGACAGTCGGGCAGAGGCACTTCATTACACCAGACAAAACTGGCCTGTTCGTCAATTCCTAGAGCCAGGTCAAAAAGATGTACAGCATATGCCATTAGTAGATTCGAAAAAAAATTTATTACCACCACTGCATATCAAGTTGGGCCTAATCAAAAACTTTGTCAAGGAATTAGATAGAGATGGGTCAGCTTTTCAATACCTGCGTCAGAAATTTCCAAGACTAAGTGAGGCAAAGGTTAAAGAAGGTATTTTTGTTGGGCAACAGATTCGAAATATTTTGAAAGATACACAGTTTGAAAACACTTTAACAGGTATTGAAAAAACTGCTTGGAATGATGAAGTCTATCAATCAACTCTATGAAATTAGCTCAGTTTACATGGAGTGTAAGGCTCTTTGACTCTTTACCTCATTGTCTGTTAAATCTATGCTTGATGAAAACAGCATTAAGAGGCCATTAAAAGAGCTGAAAAATTTCATCTATTCTGTACAAGAATTCTTAAATGTTTAATCTGTTGAAAACAGCATTAAGAGGTCATTAAGAGAGCTGAAAAATTTCTTCTTTTCTGTGCAAGAATTCTTAAACTTTTAATCTGTTGAAAACAGCATAAGAGGTCATTAAAAGAGCTGAAAAATTTCTTCTATTCTGTACAAGAATTCTTAAATTTTCAATGTTTTTTAATGAACGTCTATTTTATCATTGTGTATGTGGTGGTTGAACCTACGTGTTTTACTTGTGCTATATTTTTATATGAACTTAAGAGCCAATTTTAAGAACTTCAAATGACTTGTCCAACATCCTTTAAGATCTACAGTGCGAATAAATTTATTATCATAAAAATCTATTTTTTGGGTAAATCGGCTACATCTGATGCAAATTTTTCACTGAGATCGGTGTATGTCCCATATTTGAAATCAGCGTCCCAAATTACCCTTCTATACTGAGTTTCATTCGCCTGTAGCCAAGAGAGGTTATGAAATGTCTGGATGTTCGGCTTTAAAGTCCTACAAATCAAATAAATGTTATCATGCAATCCTGCGGCGCCTGTTTGGAACAATTGGGGTATATTCATTTCACGGAGCGGTAGATTAAATCAAAAACATAAATATTTCGAATGCGGTCACACTAAATCATAAACAAATACGCCGGCGTTGTGGGAAAGATGGAAAAACTGGTAAAAGCCGCGGGTCGGCGATGCGTTGATGGAAAATTATTCATCAAAATCAACGGACAAAGGAAAAGCGGCGCAGAAAAAAAGCTTTTAATTTGAAATTTATGAGCTTTTATATAAATTTACATTCTGGGGAAAATCCTTAGAGGATATTAGTAAAATACCCACTTTCACTCTTAAACCTCACGGATGTGTGTTACTCTGTAGTATTAACATAGACTCGTTGTGGCATCTTATTAAGTTGTATTCATAGGAAACGGATTACCATAAACTGTAAAGTTATAGCTCGAAAATCGTAATAATATGAGAGAGATAATTTTCCTCGGCGCAAATGTTTTCGCACATTGGGACTGCTGCCAAGAGAGAAAGAGCGTAATATTGCTTTAGCACCGAGTATTTTATGACGGTGACACTGCCATTAAGAGCTTTTGTGGAAAATATGAATATGAATAAGACGTGACTATATAAAACTGGATGTGGAAGTGCTCGAGGTTTTCAACACGTAATGATTCCAAACTTTAAGTTAGGCGACGATAAAGAGGGACAAAGAAGAAAATTATTAGCCTGTGATTACATTCTGCTTGGAATGTACTCATGCACATGGATTTGTAGGATACGTAAGAAAATATTTGTATCCGACAATGATTTTGATCAATTAACATGAATGTTTCTTACCCGAAACTGGACATGTAACCATGAACCAGTATTAGTGACGTCACTACTGTTTAAGACAATATATTTGAGGTTATGGTCAACTATTATGGCAATTGTGACATGTTAAAAGCGATCAGCTGACGGCTTTGCCTAATACGTTCATTATTAGCCTAAGCGCCAGTGACATTAAGACAAATCCCAGTTCTTCACTGCTGTTACTTCCCACGCTACTGGCGAAAAAGTATCGTAATCTCGAAAAATTTCGAATACAAGATATTATGATTTTTTGGAGGTTATTATGGTACATCAAGAAAGACTCTTTGCTGTTGGCCTGTCTGTCTGTTTGTTCGCTAATCCCTGGCTCGACTATACGAGGGATGCCTTTTAAGTTTTGCATATAGAAACATAGTAGGCCGCGCGGATCGAACGTCAGTACTGAATCTTAACCTCACTCTTTAGTACACTTAAATTCAAAGTTTCACAACAATACGTGCAGTGTTCTCACTACAGTGAATTTTTAAGTGTCACCAAGTGATTAGAAAAATGGAACTCAACCGAGAACATTTTCGCGCCATAATTTATTACAACTTTCAGATACAATTATCGCAACAAGAATGCCTTGCTGAGTTACTGTCTGTTTTCGGCAACGAAGCGCCACATCAGTCGACAATTTCCCGTTTGTATGGAGAATTCAAACGTGGATGGGTGAATCTTAGCGACGATCCCAGGGTGGGTGCACCAAAAACGGCAGTCACCCAGGAAAACATGTGACATATCGTGAGATTGAGGCATCCTTGAAGATCTCAAAGACCTCAATTCAAAAAATTTTACATGAAGAATTAGGAGTAAGAAAATTAGATTCTCGTTGGATACCCCACCTGCTGACTGAAGAGCAGAAAGCAGCCAGGGTTAATTGGTGCCAAAAAACTCAATATATGTGTACAGCATTATTAGTGGTGATGAATCGCGGATTTACTGTTATGAACCAGAAAATAAACGACAGTCGGCTGTTTGGGCGTTCCAAGGTGAAGAAAAGCCAACAAAAGTCATCCGTTCTCGAAGTGTTTCGAAAAAGATGGTCGCGACATCTGTGTCAAAAGTGAGTCATATTGCAACAATTCCTCTTAATGAGCAAAGAACTGTTACTGCGGATTGGTATACCACCATTTGTTTGCCAAAAGTCATCACCGAGCTTCGAAAAATCAACCCCGAAAGAAGAATCATCCTCCACCAAGACAAAGCAAGCTCGCGCACAGCCCAAAAAACAAGGCAGTATTTAACGGAAGAAAACGTGGAATTATTGGACCATCCTCCATATAGTCCCGATCTAACGATTTCTTTACTTTCCCGAAAATTAAAAACAGACTGCGTGGTCAAAGGTTCCAATCACCAGAAGAAGCAGTTGACCCATTCAAAAATGCCGTTTTGGATCTGCCAGCACACGAGTGCTTCGAAAATTAGTTATAGCGCATGCAGATGTGTATTAATCTTCGTGGAGAATACTTCGAAAAACAATAAAGTTATTTAAAACTTATTATTTATTTCCATATGCAAAACTTAAACATCCCTCGTAACTTGGAAAGTATCTCTCGAGCTACTACTATGCTAGAAAGCAAGGACGAAAATGCTTTGTAATTGTTTAAAATCGTTCTAGCGTCGGAGGAGCTAAATGCAAAAAAAAAACAAAAAAATATAAATATCCTGATCGTTTTCAAGAAATGTTTGTAGAGGTTAAAAATTGGAGGATGGGTATTAGGAGGTGGGGGAGGTATGTCTAATTATTATGTTGGTGTTATAATAATATTTATATGGTGTTCTAGCATCTCTTCTTGAAGATGTGTTTCTAGTCCTTATTATATAACATAACTTTCGTATACGTTTTACTGAACGTCTTCATGCCCGTGTGTCTTTAATTTGTTGTGCGGACATTTTTGGTTCCGACTTCGTTGTTTTATCGTGTGATACTGAGTATGTTACAGATTGCAATTTATCTAAGTTGTTCGATACCACCAACTGATGGAAGATTATTATTATATGCTTCCAACCCTGGTAATTCTACTCGCTTAGTAGCGATATTTGAGATATCATAGATTTAATAGCCGTGCCTCTAGATGGTTGATGATTCTGGCTGAGAGCAGAAGTGACTTGTCTTGAACAGATTATTATTCAGTGCGGGCTGTCGAGTGGGGAGGTTAGTCATAGCAACGTTCATAAGAGCCCGCAGGAATTCTTAGGGGCGACAATCATCGGCAAGAGGCGAACTTCTTTTGAAAGTGTACGTGCTTTCAAAAAACTTTGAAGAGAAATGTATCTGCAGAAAAAACTTTTTAAAGAGCGATGGATCGCGAATTTTCTCGTAGTGTGGGTACAACTCATGATAATCCTTCAAGTAGCACACTACATCCTTCTAAATACGCAAATTTCAAGATCCATTCGGATTCTTCCGGCACCCTCCTGCGGAAGCCCATGACAACATTGTCAGATTTTCGTTATGTCAGCGGAGAAATTTCTAGTTCGCACCGTAGAGACTATGGACTAATTGTATGGAGCTGTTTGACTGACTTGATCCGCTTAATTTTAACTTCCCACGCCACACGGCTGAGGAAGTATGGTAATCGTGACGAATTCCCAAAATGACTATGTTAATTAGGTTACTACTATGGCAAGGAAGAAAAAGCTATGTAGTTTTTGAAAATCGCTCCACTGGAGGCGGGGAAAAGGTCAAAAACGAAAAAAGTTTGAGAGGACCCTGATCATTTTTTAACAAGTTTTTAGTGGTGATTTGTTGTTAGTATATTTATACGCTCCCAAACTTGATGATTCTACGCACCGATTAGACATATTTCACACATCATAGTTTTCCCGTACATTTTCCCATAAAACTAAATATTCTCAGCAGACGAATGACGTATCTATCGGTCGCGTCTGCATCTGCTCTCGGTGGCGCACCGGATTTAGTAAGTGTTCTGGTAGTACTGCCGCGACTGATGGCAGAGTTACCAGATGGACTACCGATATGGCAGGGAAAAAATGTCTATGGACTAAGTGTACGTGCCTCGTTGACTGCCTTTTTTCAGAGAGTCTAGCGTGTGCTGAACATCATCATGCAAGAACTGATGCCGTCGTTGCATGGCAAGTGCAGAGTCAACCTACTGGACGCCATTTTCCCAGTTCTGATAATAGTAATAACGTTTTATCGACATGAGATAGTACACGGAAACCTACTAAAAGCTTTAGTTTCCGAAGGAGAGGCACAGCCACATCTTCCTCTGGCCATAAAAGCAATAAATTCCCGAATGCAACAGCTGCCTGACTCGGCCTCGGCAACTGGCCCGAGCTTTGACGTGGAAAAGCAGGAGGCAGAAAAATAGCGAACTCTATCATCATTGGCGTGGTGAAAGCGAAATAATTCGACCCCTTTTTTGTATATACACCTTGGGAAAAACCATTATTATACATTATGATGAGGAAGAGAGATGGAAATATACAAAAGTATGTAGGTGCGTGAAAGACACTCGATTGTAGGATGCTATCTGGCAGCGTCGGAGTGTGACGGACAACGGGGTAAAGTAGAAGAGTGATAAAAGAGAGAGAACGGGCGCTGGCGCCTACCGCTTAGACGGATGCGCTCAACCAATGCGATTTGTTTCTCCCATTCGCAGAGTTGCCGATACCAATATGTCATATTTCTAAGAAATCTAAGTCTACCCAAATTTCGGGAAAAATAGCTGCGGATTCCACATAAGAGTATTCCAAAAATGAAAAAAGTTCAAACTATTAAAATTGTATTAATGTTTCATGGTTCAAATCATATTTTTCATGTTTGTATATTGTTGTATAAATGATTTTGTAATCCCTATTCTTGTTGCCAGTAGAGATACAACAGTATTGAGAGAAATCATGGACCGCTAGATAGGGCTACAACTACCGTATGACTATCAAATAGTAGTGATAAACAGGGTTTGTTTATAGCAGAGTTGCCTGGTGTGGCGAATTTGCGCCATAGGGGCGATTTGACAACTTTGAAGGACAACTATAACGGTTACTATGGTGCTCGGTATTCGGGAATCTGGCAATACCTGATGATTCCTAACGTTTATTACGCCAGATTGTTTGCTGACTTGCGCAGTACAACATGACAATCAACGTGACTGAGCACCTGGTAACCCTGGTTTAAGGTGTTATATTTGAAGAGCTTGGGGCAGTTAGGTATCTAGGTCACATTTTTTAATGTATTTCGAGAAATCCGTAATGTTGAGTAAATACTAGATCACGATTCTTGCTTAGTTTGCTGAAAATGCTACAATAGACGTACATTTTGAGAAACAGAGATTTGGTGACGACAAAATCGTAAAAATATAACGCATTTTCGTAAAATAATTTCTTTGTTGAAAAGACTGTGGCTTGATGACCCATTGAACGAGTATAGTGTCCCGCTCCGCTTTGAATATTCGAAACACTATACTCCAGCAGCATTCAGCTTCAATGTTACCTTTATGAAGTTCTAACGTCTAGGCCATGCTGATTAAAAGCTTGAATGAATCAACACTTAACTCTAAATTCCCCACAATTCGGGAAGCTCTACTCAAATTGGCAACACAGCGTATCTGCCTATTATTCTCATTCGTGATACAGGTCTGCGGTTAACGGTAAGAAATATGTACGAATAGCGATGAAAGTAGACGAGCCGATGCGCTGTTGCCAAGAAATGATTTCCCATGTATAACAATGGTTTTTCCTAAGGTGTATATTATAGCATATATTGGACGTTGACGTCATCTATGGCACGCTAATCTTTTCACAGTAGATTTCAAATTAGCGAGGAAAGGAGAAACATAGCTGTGACAAATTCCCATACGTGACCTTACGGTACCTTATGTCAACCTGGATAATTTTTTGGACGCAAAATATAGTATTAAGTAAATTCCAAGTATGAGCATCAATAAAGCACTACAGTGTCGTGAAGTCCTATTTGAATTTGAAGTAAAAGAAAGTTTTTTTTTGCCTTCGACCAATGATTTAAATGAAAAGCTGGCATCAGTGTCAATATCCACGTGCCGGATTTACAAAAAAAGGGATTTTGGTGGTGATTACAAATACGCAAGATTTTTGAAAATAACCTTCAGTGACATGTCTCTATATCGTATTGCAAGATCTCTTAAAGTCACGTTTATTTGATGAGTTCGAAAAATCCATCATTTTTCTTCGTTTAACCGTCCATGTGGCACGTGATTTAGCTACAGACAGCGCGGTCTCTGTGAGAGTGTTTTTCCTCTCTATTTTTGGCCGACAACATGTGCCTTCGAACCTCACGGCACAGTCTTCCTGCTGTACGAACGGGTTACGCAAGATATGTTACACGTTGTGTACAGGGTGTCCCACTATAAATTGAGTATTTTATATGTTTTACACGAATCCTATAAATGTTATTGGTTTAAGTTGGATCGAGGTTTTAATGGATTTTTAAGTGCAAAAATGCAGACACTATGATTTTTCATACTTATTGTTACTACTTCTTCTCTACACCTTTTCTCCTCTGCAAGATCGCATAGTTAGAATTTCAATATCACGTTTTGTCTCTTGTCCACCAGCATCAAATTTATTTTTATTAAGGATGCCATATTGGAAATTATCAACATGGCATATTTATCCCAAAAACATTTTTATTTTTTCCTAGCTTTATTTAAGATGGGATTTCAAAATAAATTGAATGTTCTCATTGTTACTTACTCTCCTTTACAAGAAATTTTCATGTCGAGATTTAATCTTTCGATTTCCATCACCAACTTTGTTTTTTTTTTCATGTGGACGCTATATAGGAATTTTGTACATTCAAATGGACTTTTCAGTCCTAAATTCAGTGATGTATTTCCGTGGTTGGCCATTAACTTGTTGGATGATAATTATGAACAAATAGAAATGAAAATTTTATTGATGATAACAAATACCTATATATATATATAGACAGAGAAAGAGAAAATTATCATGCGGAGAAAGGTATATAACAAAAACTTGCTCTTGTTGTGGACTTCGTGTGTCTTTTTTTCCCTCTCCATCTTCGTTTCCTCAGGTTACACCCGTATCCGGATGTGTGGGCATGTGTATCTACTTTTGTAGTTGCATATGTGCATTCATTTCGGGCCTGATGAAGCCAACCAGCAGAAATACGTATCGCTCGGATTACCTATCCTATTTTCTGCTCGAATCCACTTTTTGCGGATTTTGCCCACTCTATATATATATATATATATATATTTAAATAAGCAGAGGTAATAAATACATTGCAAATGTTTAAAATGCCCTTTAATTTGTAGGCAAAGCCTGACTCTTCTCTGTATATACATTGTTGACGCTCGATCTGTTTCTCTTCTCAGTCTTTCAAGCTCTGTTACTTTGTTACTGAAATATGAAACAAATGACTAACAGATAATTCCATGGCCCACCTAGGAACTTTTGTTTTTCTGCAATAACTAGGGTTTGGCAATATCAATGTATGACAAATTATACATTTTTGAAATCAGAATTTTAAGCCGTATCCATAAGCATAACAATCCAATATGGCGTCTATAAGAAGACACAAAGTTGATGCTAGAAGGCATGAGACGAAGCGTCATATTGAAGTCATAATTAGGTATGCCATCTTGTGTCAATGTGCAAATTATTTAAAAATTTGACTACAAATAAATCCAGCGAAAAATTAAAACGAGTTTAGGCAAATTCGGTTTTATCAGCCTTCCAAAAATACTTTGGATTTCAAAACTTTCTAAGCGGCATTTTGTTAGTTGCCTAAACTTTTTCCCCACTGAAGCGACTTATATCCTATCCCTTACCGTTTCCGAGATTCCAATTGTAAGGGTCGAATTTGAAACACACGCTATTCAGCTCTTTTCTGAAACATTGCTTGAAAAACTATATACATATTATCTATCTCCTATAACCTGAGTGGAAAAGATATTTTCTAAAAGGTCATAAAAAAGTTAAAGGGTATCAATTTACGGTAAGACGCCTTGTACACCACGTGTAATCACGCATCACTTCACCTGCTTTCCATACGATTTGCTTAGATTATAACAGGCCTTTGTTCTCATGTGGCAAGATTGGGGAGTAAATATTGTTTGTTTTCTCTAGAAATAGGTCGATTATGCGTAAACATATCGTAATTTTGATATAATAACGTTAGCTTTTATGGATATATCCTGCACGAAGTGAGCGAAAATGTTATAGTTATATATTGTCCACAATTTACATATGTACGTAATTCTTCCATGATTCTTTTCTTTTTTTACACAGTCAAGAATTTTGAACGCCTTGTAATAATAAAATTATTAAATAAGGTATACCAACATGTGTAATATAGAAAATACAGGGCAAAACTATAACAGAACACCGGTTCCTTTTTGAATGTTCCTTTTACCTGGTCACTCTATAAGCGTCCTTAATAGGGGCGAAGATTAGCATAGTGCTATTCTGTCACTTTACTCTGTCAAAAAAATTAAAATATCAAACAGGCTTAGATAGGGTAGGCAACAACTAGAACACGATTAATAGGGCAGCACTTCTTAAAAGAAGAAATAGTAGGGCAAGAGAATACCAAATGGCAGTCGTCTTCATAAGTCTGAGGTGACTAAAATTGAGTCTTGGGGAGAAGATATACACGGCACTAGATCCTGAGGTTTTGACCGATTATTCTCCCTCCCTTTAGAACGGGGCATAGATCACGATACAGCATGGAATGCAGCTAACGCATGATTTGCGGTGGCTTTTATTTCAGTATTGATTTTTAACACATTGGCGTTAACCGTTTTCACATCGTAAATATACGACGGGGTTGATGACATAGGGGTGATGAAATTGCATTGTACTTTTTGCCAATATATTAGGCATGAACATCGTGTTTAAAAACGGATGGAGGCACCAGTGGAAAAATACCTTTGTCAAATTATACTTAGTGAAAGAAAAAATAATTTCTTGAACTTGATTTTTTGGCAATGAGGTAGTCTTACATAAAGGATGAAACGATAACACTTTCACGGAATTTTATTGGCAAGTAATAAGAAAAAGAAATTAATAATGTGTTGGGTCACCTCAATACACTCCTGAATACGTCTAGGCACCAACAAAATGGGATGTATACTAAGTGACATATAAATCCGAACACCCAGTTTAAATGGTTTTATTTTAATAAAAGTTGGTGAATGTATTTATCTTACTGTAAATAACAAGTGAAAAAATTTTCAGCCTTATCAGTTGGACATTTCGGTTTTTATACTGCTTTTTTTTAATTCACTAACGCTCCAAAAATGAATATTTCAGCCGCAGTAAAGAATCAACGTTGGCGGATTTTGGTTCTTGACATCCTTTACGATCGGTTACGATGCCTAGAGTACGGAGACCTGTACGATTTCGTCAACTTAGTGAGTTTGATAGGGGCCGTATAGTGGGACTTCGGGAAGCTGGACTTTCTTTTCGGGCAATTGCAGTTAGAGTGCAAAGAAGTGTAGACACTGTGGTTAGGTGTTGTCAGGCATGGCTTCGAGAAGGCCGTACGCAAAGAGCAAGGGGCACTGGACGCCGCCGTAGAACAACAGACCGTGAAGATCGCCGCCTAAGATTATTGGCCTTAAGGGACCGTTTCTCCACTACCAGGTCCATTGCAAATGAATGGTTTGCAGAACACGGAAGACCTATTGGCATGCGAAGTGTTTACCGACGAATGAGAAGTTTTGGCTTGTTTTCATACCGGCCACACTGGGTCCTCCCTTTAACTCGAGAACACCGACGTAATCGCCTTGAGTGGTGCAGACAACGGTCACTCTGGGATCAGGAATGGACCAGTATTGTCTTTAGTGACGAGTCTCGATTTTGTTTAGGCATGCACGATGGTCGTGCCAGAGTTAGAAGGCGACGTGGTGAAAGGAGGAATCCACAGTTTTGTGTTTAAAGACATGTTCATCACACTGTTGGAGTCATGGTTTGGGGTGCTATAGCTTATGGTTCCAGGTCACCTTTAATCTTCATCAGAGGTAACATGAACGCGCAGCGTTATATCCACGAAGTTCTAGAACCCCATCTTTTACCCTATCTTGACACCCTGGCAGATCCAACTTTCCAACAAGATTATGCCCGACCACATGTTGCAAGAGTCACAATAGACTTCTTTCAACATAATGATGTCACATTGTTACCATGGCCACCAAGATCTCCCGACTTATCCCCAATTGAGCACGTGTGGGATATGATGGGTAGGAGATTGCTCAATTTGCAACGTCCTCCTCAGACTCTAGAAGCACTTCGAGAGGAGTTGGTGGTTGCCTGGAATGAGATACCACAGGAGAACATTGACCACCTGATCAGAAGCATGCCTAGGCGCGTTGGAGAATGCGTAGCACATCAGGGTGCATCCAGACATTATTAAAGGTCAAAGGGCTTTAAAGCAGTGCAATCATTTTGAAATTTTGATCATTTACTTATTATGCTTCATTAAGTACTTATACAAAATTTTATTAAAATAAAACCATTTAAACTGGGTGTTCGGATTTATATGTCACTTAGTATAAATGTAACACTTCTAATTTCACTGAGTATATAATATCTGTTGTTTGAAATACACGGCTACTTCAAAGATGCGCCAAAAAGCCTATATCTTGAAATTAGAATCTATGAAATAGTAGATACGAGATAAATCTCATAACGGCGTTCGATAAATAATTAGTTGTTATGGAACTAAAGATGCTGCTTTCTTCCGTCCGATCAAACACAGCCAACCATGGATGCTTTATGCAGCGCTTGCTCAGCAAGTTGCATCTGAAATAACCACTGCTTTTACTACATAGAAAAACTTCGCGCTATTGATAAATTATTCTTAGCCTTTGGTCGTCAATATTGTTTCTTCCACGAATTCGTTTTTATCTACGTATGTAAGGATGGCCTTGTTGTTGCCGTCAGTCTGATTAATTCTCTAAGTTTGTGTGATGATGTAAATTGTAAATGACAGGAGGGATGTTTCCGAAAAGAAACGCATTAATGTCACGTTGCTAACGATTTTCATCTCAGAGTGACATTGGAAATTCACAAATATATTGAAGGTCACGCTGAAGGTTGTTCTATGAGATTGGACAGTACTAGCCTATGCTAGTGTACTCAATACTAAATCCTTTGACTCTAGAAACGTTATCGCATTTCTACTTACCGATAAACGAGAAAAATAACGTAAAATTAGCCTTATTCGCGTTTTGAAATGAACTACCCCGGAACCATTTTGATCATACACAGTAGGTCCTCCAGAGATGTATTGAAGTTGGCAAGTGGGAGTTCAGATCGGTTCTGGAGAAACCCGAATGAAGCTATATGCTGGCCTTTTGCCGATGTCGACAGAAACACTCCGTTTTCGAAAATTTCTTAAAGTGGGCGGACAATGAAAAGCCACCATAACAAGTAAACAGTTATATTTCCTTTATTCACTGAATACTTATAACAAATTATTGTGTAACACTTTTCATTAAGATGGAACATTAAATACCTACGAGGTCTGTAAATTGAGTGATTTTTTAATTTTTTTGAAATGAAATGAAGAAAAACTTAACCGACCGAACTCAGTAAATATATAGGCGATGATACTGTTTAAAAACCGGTAGAATGTACTCGACTTTCCCTTTCAACTATAACCAAAGTATTACTATTTCCGTGATTTCTAGATGTTCCTTATAAAGCCCCTACCGCCCTAGCAAGGGCAACTGTCTAGTGTTTTAATTTCCTTACAAGGAAGCATTAGCTTTCCTAGGAACATAACCGATATTTTAAAACAAAAATTAAGTGATAATATTTTTCTTTGGCCCCATAGCTACTTATAAAGGTTATTTGCTAGAAAACTTGCGTTTTACTCTGAGCGCGCATTACAATTTCAACGTCGACGACCGATGGCAATAAAGGGAGGAACCTCATCGACAAAATGTCGACGTGAGTGACTTGCCTCCGCGTGTTTGCCCTTGAGCTCGATGGGTGTTAGTGTGAGCAGAAGGAATTTGTTATCGCGTGGTATTAACTACGACCTCATGAAAAGCAGGACCCTCCAGGCTTATATCGTATCAGCAATGTATGGGGTCCTTTATTTGACGATCTCACATGTGTTCCTCCTTAAGCTCACCTCGATTTAACGGGTTCGAAAATAGCTCGACCTCATGCAATGAAGCACGCGTCTTTTGCATTTCGCCTCAGATATTCCAAGTGGGGTAGATTTTATACATAGACGGCTCTAACATTGTACACAAAATCTATACGGGTGACATGATCAGTCATCCGCGACGTCTCTTATTGCGATATCGTGAAATGTGTGATCTATCTCTATGTTTTGTGTTTGGTTTGACATTTTGACTCTGTTTCGTATTTTGGATTTGTTTATAATATTCGATAGGAAAATATACGAGAAGATGGAGCAACAAAGGTTCGAATTTATCTTGTTCTTATGCAATAGATTACATACGGCGAGGTTCAAATTTTGCTGACGTCGTAATGTGTGAGTGAAAGAGACGCGAGAAGAGTGCAATATGTATGTTAGAAAGAGTGCAGCGATGGCATCCGTGACCGCGTACTCGGGTTGCTAGGCAACGAGGTGCCTCTATCTCTCTCTAACACACGTATTACACGTTTCTCTCTGTACACATTACGACGTCAGTGGTATTTCGTTTTCAGAGCATATATTTAGAATTACGTTTATTTTTCGACGTTTCTACCACTTCTTTGTTTTTTTTTTTCAAGTACGATTAGCGGTACACATTTCCGTAAACCAAAATCGACAAGCGAGCATCAGATTATCTGTCGTTTTTTAATGTACCAGACACGTCACCCTCGTCCATCGTTCCGAAAACGCTGAAGGTCCTCTAAAAATGAAGTCCCACCCAGAAGTATAGTCGTAACACACTGGTAATTTGTTATGCAATCTTCGATTACAAATGCATTATTTATGGATCTGAAATGCAGTACTTCGACATCTAAAGGGAACCATGTTGTTTGTCTTATGAGGAAGATGCAACAGTTGGTTCTTAAGTGGGCAAAGTAAAACATCTGTGTATTTGCGATCCAATAATACAGGGTGCGGCAGAGAGGATGGACGGTTTTAAAAAAATCATAAAATAGTTAATTTTTACTCGAAAACAAATTTATTGATGGAATCAGGTTCACAAGGAAATAGCATTTGAGACAGTCAAGTGTGGAAAATCACATCAGGCATGTGGTGGCCGAAACCGTTGATGCAGTGCTGGAGGCGTTCTTGGAAGTTCGCGTAGACTCTCTCCAACATCGCTCTCTCAACTTGGGCGACTTCCACGCGAATTTCGCCCTTCAATTCGTCCAGAGTTCGGGGCTTGTTCGCGTATACTTTAGCCTTGAGGTGTCCCCATAAGAAAAAATCGCATATGGATAAATCTGGGGACCGAGGAGGCCAATGAACATCGCCAAACCTGGAAATAAGGCGACCAGGGAATTCAGGGAGAAAAAAGTTGGTGAACATGTCGACGTAGCGCTCTGTGTTCACGGTAACATCGCGGCCATTACCGTCTTCGAAGAAGTAAGGTCCAATGATGCAAGTTTGCGATACAGCGCACCAAACCGGTACTTTTGGGCTGTGCAGCGGTCTTTCGTGTAACTGTTGCGGATTTTCATTAGCCCAATAACGACAATTCTGCTGGTTAACCATGCTGTTTAGGTGAAAGTGGGCTTCGTCACTCATAAACAAAATGAGGTTCTCATTTTGATCGATCAGTGCTTCCATCTCACGTGCGAAGTTCATTCGTTGTGCATAATCTCCGGGCTGTAACTGTTGCACAATGACCAATTTGTAGGGATGAAAGCGGAGATCCATATGCAAATTCGCCTTACCGAACGATCACTAAGGCGAAGTGCAGCAGCATGTTTCCGGGCAGATCGAGTCGGACTGCGAAGAAAGACCTGTCGAACGCGTTCAACATTTTCAGGAGTTCGAACTGTTCGCGGCGCTCCTCTTGGTCTTCTGTTGATCAGTTCACCACGCCTGCGAAGTGATTCAACCCAACGAAGGATGGTGTTTCGAGAGGGAACAGCTCTATTCCGATGAATGTTGAAGTGGCGACGAAACTCACGCTGTACGACGATGACTGACTCATTATTTCGGACGAAACAATCATAGGCGAAAACGCGGTGCTCCACCATCCAAGGCTCCATAAAGACAACTGGTAAAATAATGCTAGGATCTCACGAGTCAAACGGCACCCTCCCACCTCTATCGTAGACGGAAGTGGAGAGTACTACCCATCCCAAAAACGTCCGTCCTCTCTGCCGCACCCTGTATATCATAAAAAACCTGGAAGTAAAGAACTGATGATGTGTCAGTCAGTTTGGAAAGTATCATTTAGGATCAAGGATACTCAACTAAATTGGGTCACAGTCCTTAGAGGAACTAGAAAGACAATTGTTGTTTAAGGTTATATATGCTGGTTCCTTTACCATTCTTCTGTAGTTGTTATCATCTGAGATTCCCTCCCATTTGAATATATCTTTGAAGTTGAGTCATTAATTTTCAGATAATGATTGTAGAAGGAAGATAAACCAAAATATGTGTGTAAAAATAAAAATAAAATGTTACCTTGTTTTATAAAGTATCCTCCCGACAAGTATTTCAGTGCGGACCTGTATTTGATCGTGCGGTCTTGGAGCACCGGCATGCCCTCCTCTGTGAGGTCTTAAGTCACCTGATTCACGAGCCCTTTGTACTACATTCAGCATTTTCGTAAACATGTGCCATTTTTTATTCACTATTCACTCACTCACGCGTTACCGACTGACACATCGACTGAATACAACTGAATAAGATTGTACATTGTAGTAAAAACATCGTTTCAAATTCTTTCGCTTTTTTGTTTCCGATGCGATGAACGGATAAGGCGGATTATATCCGTTGTTGCCAAACACGAGCACATAATATTATTATTGAGACAGGGCGGTACTCAAACTTCTAAAGGGCTATAACTTTGTTACTTTAATTTTACCAGAAAAATGTTAAAGGAAAAAAACATTTCTTTTGATCAGGTCTACTCACTGTTAAAATAAATGACTCAACTTCGAAGTCACCCTGTATATGTCCTGTTTTCCATACACGATCGCTTAGAGTTGATTTTGATGTTTCTCGCTTGATGAAAACCACAGCCATCTTTTAGAAGAGAGTAAGTAACGAATACAACACGCAATTCATCTTGAAATTCCACCTTAAACAAAGGCAGGAATAAATAAAGGTGATTTTGGGATAATCTGATATGCGAAATGATTATCTTATAATTTCAAGGCATACCTAGGAAATTTTGCATTTTTTTAAATAACAAAGGATTGGCAATTTCAATGAACGACGTATTATACATTTTGATATCAGAATTAATCTATATAAAAATACAATATGGCGTCCGTAAGAAAAAATAAAGGTGGTGCTGGACAACAATAGACGAAACGTCATATTGAAACTCTAATTATGCCATTTTGTAGATTTGAAAGAGTGGCAATAATAATGTACAATTTATTTTGAAATCCCACTATAAATGAAGTCAGGAAACAATTTCGGGAAAATCCGGTTTTTTCCGTCTCTCTCGAGAAGTACTTTAAATTTCGAAACTTTCTATTTGTATTTTTTTGATTAGCTAAATTCGCAACTTTGCCCTTATTTAAGCCCTCGTATCTCCTAGCGTTTCCGATACCCCAATGGTGAGGGGCGAATTTGATACACCCTGTATATCGTAGTCAAGCGATCCCACTTAGAAATATTTGAATGAACTATGTGTCACGTAGGTCGACTCTATATCACTCACAATTGCTTTGATCGATTCCTTTTGAATCATGGTTCATATGGCGATGGCGTTAAGCCTGGAAATACACCGAATATTGATGACAGAAATATGCGGGAAGTACAGATTCAACCTACCTGACGCCATTTTTATAGATTTCGGATTCGCATTGCCGCATCTCCATAGTTTTTTTGGAAAACAAACGTTGTTCCATTGCCTGTCTCACTCCTGATGGAAGCCATCAAACCTTCACGTGAATCCTCGCTAATAAAAATTCTCCACGTCCTAAAGCATAACCAACGTTGCTGCAGAACAATCTTAAAAATCAAGTTCACTCAAGCTTCGTAGAACCTGTAGCCACTAAACAGCGTTTCTCCATTAGGCTCTCCAAAGAAATATATCCATAAACTTTAACGGCTGTCATCAAACTGATTAATTACAACCGTCTCCTCCGAAGTCTTCCAACGATGATACTTTGTAATGTTTATTACTACACTGAAAGTAAGTAACATAATGCTCGAATGTGTATAACAATATATTTCTTCAATACCTCGTATCGTAAGGTCGTTACATACCCTGGCCGGGTTAAGTCAATGCGAGCGAAAAAAATTGCAAGACGCCATGATGGTGTGGTCCGCGGAATTTTCTCCTCACATTTGAGTTGAAATGTCAAAAATATCACATTTTGTCATATTTCTCTATAAGGAAAAGATATACTATGGAAAAACCAGATTGTAGAAAATGCAACTTATTTAGAAAAGTTTTTAAGTACTTTTATTCCTTGAGTTACCGTTTATGAGATTTAGTGATCTATGGACTCGGTTATTCTTCTGCTCTTATGTGACATATATTAAGTCCACGCCATCGACCGTTCGATATGAACATATATGTAGAAGCATTGAATGATTGCTACTTCCACTAAAATACATACCTCTTATACAGTGTGTGTAAAAAAAAAGTGTCAGCGATTCATCTGAAAATATATTCCATGAGCAACTCAAGGTATACAGAACAATTGAACGCGAAATGCTTAAAAACACAAAAAATGTAATAATAATGATTTTAGAACATGCAATTCTTTATAAAACTTGTCCGGTGGCTTTCTTGTCAGTCGCTGTTTATGCGTTCTTTCGTTTAATACGACCTGAGATCTAAAAGCAATACTAATATATAAACACGCATTGTGTTTAAAAAATAAAAGATATGCTAGTGACTCAAAAAAAAAACCACAAAAGCTTGAAAAGTTTTACTCACCTTTAGTCTGCTGTTGCAAGTAATAAACCAAAGTTCGTATTGATACATTTAACGTAGACGTTTAGACGTACTTTCGCATTTAAGATCAAATGTATTGAAAATATTGTACCATATTTTTTTGGGCTAGTTATCATCAAAACGAGTTATACGAACTTTGTAGAACAGGCTTCCGCGTAACTTGTAATTTATGAGGCATTTTATGAACATTTTTTATAACTACAAATATATAGAAGATATAAAATATTCAAGTCATTCAAGGATTGATGGGGACTTTGGATTTATCAGTTGCAATAATGTATGCAGGCCCAAAATAATTTTCATGTGGGTACGATTTTTTTTCGAAAATACCACTTTACTTTCATTCATTTTGAGCGCAACTTGAATGGTACGAATCAATATTATTACCTTCTATTTTGAGTTTTCAAGCATTTTGAGTTCAATTTGTTTGTACACAAAGTACTGAAACAACTTTTATAATAACTGAATTATCTGCAATTTTTGTATAAGATCTTTTTGTGGTATCTCGTTCCCTTTTAGAGAAATAGGATAAAACTTGATATTTTTTACATGTCTACTCAAGTAAAACAAGGTTTGGCCGCAACGATATATGAGGAGCTTTGATATATTATTCATAATGATGTATTCAAGGTCTGTACCAATTTTCAGCTTTGTGGGAATTTTTGCAAGCCTAATTTTTATTTTGATTCTACTATAAAATAAATCGTATGCATTTCGCGAAGGTCCCTAAAAATTAAAGCTATGTTATAATCAACAGATTTTGAGAGTTACTTTTGGTTTCATAAACCTATAGATATAAAGTGATACGGCGGAGAACATACAAGAAAACTGTGGTTAATAACTTTATGAAAGCAGACGTTATTCTCAAATCATCACATAGCTACTTAACTTTTGGGGCTCACGCCGAATATTATATGACTAAGGATGGATTTCACCACGATTGTCAAATGAAAAGTCCGTTATTCTCCACCTGTAGAGTAACAGTCCGTCAAATACAGCGAATGAGCTTCAAGTTCCAATCAACAAATCTTAGCAACGAATAGCTATGAAATGTTGAAAACAAAATACTGTCAAAGTATGAGATGACAGCTTGTCATTGAAACATCACCAGCTTATTGAATATTAAG
This sequence comes from Acanthoscelides obtectus, assembly GCA_963669975.1. NCBI lineage: Eukaryota > Metazoa > Arthropoda > Insecta > Coleoptera > Chrysomelidae > Acanthoscelides > Acanthoscelides obtectus. Next base: position 12,052,353 of record CAVLJG010000005.1, read on the forward strand.
AAATTACATATAGTTTAGTCAAAATTTAAAAAAGTGTTCGACTTTGATTAAAATTCATGTTTCTATTTAATATTGTCGATTGTTTATTCATGTTTATATTATTTTCTTCAATTGATATGCGATTTTACTGACTCAACATCACCTACCGTGTGTTTTTTCCTATAAACCTCTTGCAGATAGCCATTTATTCCTGGATTTCTTGACGCAATTAGAACTTAATATAGTTTTTCGCAAGTTGGGCGTTAAATTCCATGGTGCGAACCTTGTTTTTCTTTCCACTATATTGAACATCTTTTCAATTCAAGTGTAGAACTTTGATAGAGCTTCTGCTTATGAAATTTGCTTCAAAGTTAAAACCACAATACATATAAAAATCAAAATGTTTCTAGCAAGAATTTATTGTGTGGCTGCTATACTACAACTATTTAAAACTGCAATGACTCACACGCGTGATCAACACTTTCTTCCAGTACAGCCGTATAGCGTACGACATATGTCGTTTCTGTGGCTTTGCGGTGGTCAACAGCACAGACAGAGATGGAAATAATGGCTCATTGTTCTCCGCCGGTAGAACCAATGAAATCAAAGACGCGCCTCGACCGGCAGACTCATAGGCGTCGGCACCGCATTGGAACGTGTTTCGTTGAGCGATCGCATATTGTGTGTTTTTATAAGAATTGTTGTGTGATTGTTATTGTTGTGGTTTCTGTGGTTACTGTTTTGGTTATACTTAACCATGGAGCGTACAAATGGCACGAGTGGAAGTACTGAAAGCCAGGGAACAAGTAGACGGCTTCGTAAAGCACTGAAGAGGGACGCGAAAGAAATCGTGCTCAACGTGTTCAATTATCTGAACAGAACTATGTCGCAGGGAGATGATGCACTCGCGCGTTGTGAAAGTATGACAGACGTTCCAGAGTGGACCATTCGCCGGGTGGTGCATGAAAAGAAGAAAACTGGAGCTACTACTGATCCAAAGTTTAATTTGAAGGGACGAAAGGCCGTTAAATTGGATGACGATAGCAAAATGGCGTTAAGGCGAACCGTACATTCATTCTTCTTTAGGAATGAGATATCAACCCTCAAGCCTGTACATGCAGCGATCAAGGAAAATGAAATTATACCTCAAATGAGCGTCGAGGTAATGAGGAAATCCCTGCACGAAATTAATTTTCGTTGCGAAACGCGTAATCGGAAGTCAGTATTGAAAGAGAGACCTGCGACAAAGCAGAAAAATCTATTATTTGGACGAGACATGGGTAAATGCAGGTCACACAGTTAAAAAAACCTGGATAGACAAAAACGTAGTGAGTAACCGAGAAGCAAGCATTGAAGGTTTGTCAACAGGTCTTCGTGGACCGTCAGGGAAAGGTCAAAGATTGATCGTACCTCATATTGGTAGCGATAGTGGCTTTTTAGAAGAGTGTAACTTGATTTTCGTCTCTAAGAAAGGAGGTGATTACCATGACGAAATGAATGCCAGCTGCTTCGAGAGCTGGTTTCAAGGGGTGCTTCAGCGAGTTGAGCCCAACTCTGTGATCGTCATGGATAATGCTTCCTACCATAGTCGTCGAGCCGAACGTGTACCGACTATGGGATCTCGAAAAAGTGACATGCAGCAATGGTTGCGCGAAAAAGGAATCCCATTTGACGATTTATGTGTGAAAGCGGAATTGTATGAAAAAATTAAACAGCACAAACCTGCGAACATTAGTTACGTGACTGATGAGATGGCCCGTCAATGTGGTGTCACTGTGCTGCGGTTACTGCCCTACCACTGTGAACTGAACGCAATAGAGCTCATCTGGGCTCAAGTGAAGGGTTATATTGCGCGCCATAACACAACCTTCAAATTACCAGACGTTAAGGTTTTACTTGAGACTTTCATACAGCTAGTAACGCCCGAAGCTTGGCAGAATGCTATCCGTCATGTTGTGAAGGAAGAAACAAAAATGTGGCAGTTTGACCACCACATCGACACCATCATAGAGCCAGTTATAGTCAATTTCAACGAGGAAAGCGATAGCGACAGTTTATTACTGTCAGATATAAGTGGAAGCGACGATGAATAAAGGTAATTCCCAAATTTTTTACTTGCAATATGTTTCAAACCACTCTTTATTAAGCATGTGACAAATCTAGTTCACCCATGGTAAACATTCATACCCCGCCTATGAACAGCCGACTACTGGTAGTTAAGTGATGTTCACGTGAACATCGATGAGTCATTACAGTTTTAGATAGTTATAGTATAGCACTGTGTACTTTCAGATAATCAATGAATTTGTGCATTGATGTAAACACCGCAAACATAATCAGGCTCTTGACCTTGAGAAATCCATCTGAATAAATTCTTCAAGAAATTGTTTTTGTTAAAGGGGTATAAGCCATTGGTAGAATATTTCACAGTAATAGTGAGGGAAACCTACCAAACTCAGTATTTTTGACAGGCTTATTTTTCTCTCTGGTCGTCAAGACAATGAACCCCCACCAACTTTATTTCTGGATATATCTTTAAACAATGTACTTGTAGTATTTTTCAGCTAAATCATCGCATACCTTCATTCATTTCACTTGGAGTCAGTTTGTCGGTCTGATTTCTACTAACCCTTTTCTCCATGAAAATTTAATAAAAGCTGCAATTATATCTATCTCTGTCGTTTTAACCGACAATTAACGCATAAAATCTCTTTAGTACAAAAGCAGAAAAGACCAACAATATCCACATAGAACTAAAAACGGCAACGTCACTGTAATGTCATTAGAAGTTTTTGCCGGAAACCGGAACGCGAGGAGTCGGCAGGACGAAGTCTCGCTGAAGTTCGAAAGTTTGGGTCGAAGTTCGACGCTGCGTAATGTGCGCCAAGGGTGAGGGGAGTTTTAGTAACGATAAAACGATTGATCCAGATTTGAGGAAAATTGGGAAGTTTTTCATTTTCGTATCAGATTGGCTTGTCACCGTAATGGAAGGTCGCAACATGTGCATGCAGTATCAGGAGGATATTGTAGATGGTATATCCGGGGTGTCCAAGAAGCAACATACGTCTCCCAGAGAGAAATGTTATAAAACAAAGCTGTAAGTTTTGTAAATCGTCATCCAATTAATGGTGGTCTTGAATGTGATGTTGACGCTACTTGAAGGTCAAGACAATTTTCTGAAATTGAACCCTCCATTTTTGGCGTCGGATATTTAAAGAGTAGGACATTCTACGTTAAAGTATTTCTTTGCATATGACCTCGAAAAATTATGGAAAGGACAAAGTATCTCGAAAAATACGTTTTCCAAAGTGTTGTTTAACGAAGTTGTAAGGTTTAAAAAGGGTCATCTAATGGTGGCCTTGACCGTGACCTTAACTATGACCTTCAAGGCCATTTGGAGGTCAAGTCAGTTTGCTGAAATGGAACCCCCAACTTTTGACGCTGGAAGTGTAAAGAGCAGAAAACTATATGTTTGAGTATGTCCCTGACCGTCAAGGTCCTTTGTGGATCAAGTGAATTTTGAAGGGAGATTTTTATTTTCCGAAATGGAAATAGCTGACAATCTTAGGTTCAAGTATACTTGTCCACGAACCTGAACATGGTTTTCAAGGTAATTTAAAGAGCAGATAATTTGTGTCCGGAATATGAAAAAGCGCTACTTTTTACGATCAAGGTCACTGTCACGACTTGACCGTCACCTTGACTATGGTCTTCAAGGACATCTGAAGGTCAAATAATTGTTTAACGAGAGACTTATATTGTTGCTTCCAGAACGTCCCGCTAAAACCTCAATCATCCTGAAACCCGTAAGGTCATTGACAAGGTCATATTCAAGGTCACCTTCAGATGACCCTTTTTGAACCTTGCAACTTTACGCTGCAACAATTTTTTCCGGGTAGTATATTTTTCGTTATATTTTTTTATCTCGGTACATGACTTTGAAGGTCATAGTCAAGGACGCAGTCAAGGATTTACTTGAATGTAATATTTCCCGCTCTTTACATTTCCGGTGTAAGGATTTCCATTTGAGAAAACTGTATTGATCTTCAAATGACCTTGATGGTCATTCAAGGTCACTATTAACCCTTTCCAAACGTGATAATATTGTTCTACAAAAATTTTCTCTGTGAATCGTATTTTTCAAGATATTGTGTTGTATTCATACTTTTTAAACCAAAGCGTAGTAGCAGGGGGGTTGTTGGGGACAAGGCAAAACCATTCTGGAATAGTCAAGGTTTGTTTGACGGACTTGAATCATTTAATTTTTCTGTTATGCATGTTCGTAACAACTTTTTTGTCAAAGTGACTAACTTTCACATCCTGCTTGCGCCCGTCTGGTTCAAGACAGCCAACCATGGACAACTGTTTCGCGGTTTTTTGGCGACTCATCAGGATAATCTAGGCGTGGTCTCTGGGACAACAAAAGAAAGCCTAGCAACTATTTTCTGTCCAGGATCAAAGTTCGATGGCGCTGACTTAATTCGTGCTGAACATAATGCTTTTTTCCATCGTCCCGACACAATGGGAACAAAGAAGCAGTCGTACCGGTCAGTACTGGATGTACAAGGGTCAACAGAGTTGGGATAAGAGGAAAAAGTCTGGTGGGTCCATCTGGCAGGTCAAAAGTAGTAGGATGTTACCATTCGCGAAGTAGGTGAGATGAGGACTACGTAGAATAAACGTTTTGCGAGCGGTGAATTAAATTCGTTCAGTATTAGTTCTTGTTTCACTGGGAAGGAAATATATGTTCCGAACGTTTTGCTGAAGAAAGCTACGGGTACACTTCTGAACAGAGCTCACCCTGTTGTCTTGTTGAGGCACCCTATATGCCCTATGAACTCTTCACAATATATCTTGTATTTTGAATTATTATAGTCCATCCCTGCTTGTTCATAAATCCTCATTATCCTCGTCCTCGTCACCCAACCAGCTTGGCGGAAAACTGCTTCACTACGGCCGAAGTTCGAGTGACCTTCTATTCGGTCCGTTGACCCACGGCTGTCCTTTTCTAATGCTCTAACCTGTCCGTAAACATATACCCATCTTCCTTTATAGCTTGATGCACATGGACTGTTCCTTTTTGGCACTGAGGGACAGCCATTATTCCTTAATACATTTATGTCTTCCAATAAGTTTCCTGTGAACTAGAGAAATCGGAAGAATACAATCATACCAACATTACGAACTTTGGGCTTTTTAAGAGCAATCAAATACTAAAATGGCCTCCAGTAGATTGAGTCTGTACTTTCCACGCCTTCGAAACTTCTAGTACGATTTCCAGCCAGAACCATTAATGGCCAATTTGGGCTTTTTATGAAAAACAGTTCCTCAAATTGCCGCAATCAGCGTGCCTGTACCGGGTAGCCTCATTTCTTTGGAGTTCTGGAGTAAAACTGCTGGTCAACAATATTTGACAACTGCGTATAATAGCTCTTGATACATAAGTATGTAACTATATAATATTACCTCACTAAATCAAATAACCTCATTGAATTACACTCCAATCATAATGCTCGTATAAGTCGTTATACATATATATATATATATAAAAAATACAATTAATTGTTAATTGGGAAATTGGTAAACTTTTAGGCTTTAGTTAACTCTTTTGACGATAATATCAAGCTATCTACCTTCATCAGCAACCAATACAGGAACGACTTAAAATGTCAAACAATTTACTCGTCGTTGAGGTTGCAGCCAAATGGTGTTTCAAAATGAACTTGGAGATAAGAGCACTTGCTACAATTATAAAGCCAACCGGAAACATTGGGTTTATTGATAACGGCGGATACCATCGTTATGTGTTTAAACTATCAATACACCTGAACATATTAAAAATTGATTACGATAAGAAATTTTGGGGACAATTACAATCGGAATGCAGTTTCTAACCTCCTACTTCCGCTACACGTGGAGAAGGTGGACGGAACGGAAATGTAATGCGCCGACAGATGACATGTGATTGACGCGACGGAATGTGCAACTATAAACATCATTGTCAAATTTGGGTATGAAGTATACATTTTAAGTCGTTCCTGTATTGGTTGCTAGCATCACAATTTTGTTTTCAGCTCCTGATGAAGGCTCCATAGAGAATCGCCGAAAGCTTGATATTATCGTCAAAAGAGCCTAAAAGTTTGCCAATTTCCCAATTAACAATTAATTGTATTTTTTGCCCAGCTGGTCGTTGGCAATGGCAATGGCTACTGCTCATATATATATACAGGGTTATCCAAATTAAGTGTCCACCATTAGTAACTTTGTTATTAGTGAAAATACAAAGTTGTTTGAATTAGCAAACTAGTAGCATTTTTAACGCTGGTAAAAATGAGAAATAAAAAAAACAATTGAGAGTCGTTATTTTGATTTTTTTCAGTAAAATAACATTTTTTAAATGGAAACCCCTGTATATTATATTTTTTTCTGTTAAAGCATCAAATTTTAAACAAAAAAGCTTACAATAACTTTTCTCCTAGGTTACAAATTGTTGAAGTTATGGCCTCCAATCTGAAACAATTAAATTGTATCGACAAACTTTATTTTCAACATCAACTTATAATCTTACAAAATACAATAACAATTTTTTTTAAAGAAGATGCTCGAAAACACCACCTTGTTCTTCAATACATTTTTGGGCACGTTTTTCAACTGCTCGAACTGTCTTAAGTATGGTCCTACCATCTATCTGGGTTATCTTTTCCCTAACTGCAGTCTTTAACGCGTCAAGGTTATCGTACCTTCGCTTGTAAATTTGGTTCTTTAAGTTACCCCACAAGAAGTAATCAAGTGGGTTTAGATCTGGTGATCTGGGAGGCCACTGTATTGGGCCATTTGTTCCTATCCACTGATCATTAAAAGTAGTACTTACAAAATGATAAGTACCTCTGGAGTTGTGGGCAGGTGCGCCATCTTGCTGAAAATGCAGATGATGTCTACTTATAAGATCCAATTCGTCTAAGAAATTAGTCAGAATTTCTGACATAAATTCCACATATCTTTCACCAGTTAGGGTTCCCTCATAAAAGAACGGGCCAACAATTTTTGAACCAATTATACCGCACCAAACGTTGAAACTGAAACGGACTTGTGGGCCTCTTGGATGTACTAACAACAGATTTTCTCTTGACCAATAATGGTGGTTTTTTCTATTAAACATTCCAGAATTTGAAAAATTTGATTCATCTGTCCATAAAAGGTAACGAAAGTTATTTACATTTTGGCGACAGAAGCTAAGATACCAATGGCAAAAAACAAGTCTTCTCTCTGGATCCCCTGCCAAAAGCGTTTGAACTGGTCGGTACTTATACGGAATAAATTTGTATTTTTTTAAAATCCTTTGAACAGTACCATAACTGAAATTAGAGTCCTTGAGAATATCTGCTATTGAATTCTCACGATAAGCTTCAAAATATCCAATAACTGCAATTTCCGTGGCCTCGCTTATTATGAATTCTTTTTTTGCCCTTGTTTTAGCAAAAACATTTTCGTTGCCCCTAAATTTTCGATAAAGTCTCAGAAAATATCGTTCATACGGTTGAATGCGAGCGGGATATAATTCACTGTAGTATTCTCTTGCTCTCAAGGAGGATTTTCTGCACACTAAATAGCATTCTAACATATCACACTTTTCTTCATGGGAGAACATTTTTCTTTAAATTAATGACACAATAAAGCTTATAAACAAGTATTTACACTAATGTTTGACATTATTTGATTTTATCATTGTTTTCCAAAGCCTTCTAGTTGCGAGTATGTCTAGTTTAACAATTTGTCGCTTATCTTAATGCTGTCAAATCGCGAACGCCATGTTGTTTTCATAGCCGTCTTAATATTATAATACTGCAAATAATTATTTTTGACTTTAGCGGAAAAGTCATTATGAACTTTTTTGTTTAAAATTTGATGCTTTAACAGAAAAAAATACAATATACAGGGGGTTTCCATTTAAAAAAGTGTTATTTTACTGAAAAAAATCAAAATAACGACTCTCAATTGTTTTTTTTTATTTCTCATTTTTACTAGCGTTAAAAATGCTACTAGTTTGCTAATTCAAACAACTTTGTATTTTCACTAATAACAAAAAAAAGACACTTAATTTGGATAACCCTGTATATACATTTACTCTTTATATATATATATATAATAAACGCCCACCTCGTATATACATATCACGTTGACCCGTCATCTGCTACCTGCTTTTATTATTCACTCAGATTGACTACCAAAAATGCAATATCTACATCTCAAGTTTTGAGCTCAAATGTACGAGGAAATCTTTGATGTGCAGAAGATGTCTAATAGGTGGGTAGAATTACGGGGCTATACCAACATCAAAAATTGCGATACATCCTCCCCCACCCCCTACAATTTCTCATTCTCCAATTTTTTAGCTTCTCAAACGTCAAAAAACCAGGTTTGAGCGATTTTTAGTTTTTCCATATTTGAGCTTTTCTTCTGCAGCCAGCTGTAACATTGTGCAAAAATGTTATCCAAATCCTAGCAGTATTTTACAAATTATAGACGGTTCAAGTATTAGCAGATTAGGCGTGGGAAGTAGAAGAGAAGTATTGACGAAAGTTGAAAATACATCTATTCTAAAATATTTAAATGCATATGAGATCAACTTGAAATTTAGTTATTTCCAAGGCCGAGAACTTCGCTTATAGAACGCGTTCCATTGGATCACTAACCTGCCAAAGCATTGTTCTGTTTGTTTTTGACTCCTTAAGATGGCATTTAAGACATATATTTCATGGGTAGCGACCTTTTTAACTGGCTATATAAATAGCTTCCTACCAGTTTTGCGCATATAACCAGCTTGCGATTGATGTTTTGGCATACGATTGTGATGGTTGTAAATCCGACAGACATGAGGTTGTGACATACGGTCATTCTGAAAAGTTTATCACTTTCATCTGGCTATTTGTTACAGAAACATGAAACTAAAGGCGGACTGTTCTACGACCTCCCACGATCACTGTCTTTATTTCGTAGATGTGACGTTGCTAGGTTTAGCTAAGTTAAAATTAGATTTAAGAACATTGGACAGTTGGGATGAAGAAATAACAAAATATAAAAACGTGGAACTCTAGGACCAAAAAAACGAAATAAGACAGGAAAATAGAGATTACGTGAAAAACGACAGCTAAATGAAAAAATAATATATTGGGATAGTGGTTGGGTAGTATCTTGAAGTATGTTTGACAGTTGTTTACATCGGATAAAATATAGTTCCACAAGGATCTGTTTTGGTAGTATCGCACTTATAATTAATAATATGAAGATCAGTAAAAAGAAAGTTGCTGCTTTATACAGGTGGTCCTCAAAGTTGGGACTTGTCTCCATACGGCAATGGTGAAAAAATGCATTGTTTGGTAATGTACACCAAACTCTTAAGATTACCAAGATGTGAGGCTCCGCAAAATCAATCAAAACTAAACAAAACCTAATCCGGACCTGCATCTCAATCACGTAAAATGTGAACAAGTATAATACGCATTAGTACTCAATCCAGGCGCTGGCCGCGTTGATAAACAAAACCTTTACTCATCGGTTCTAAAAAAAAACCAAAATAAAAATGGCACACACATTCAGCAATATTGGAGTTATCCATATAATTTTAATAAGCGGTGAGAGTCTTCGAAATGCTACCGATGCTTCGCGAGTGAAGATCGTTGTTCAAGATCCTTCGTGATTTTTTTTTGTTTGGGGCGAAACGAAATATTTAGTGTATAAAACTGGTTAGCGAACTACGACTGCGAAAAGGCAGTCCCTTCTAAAAGCCTACACTGATTGATGATTAGCTAAGTCAAGCACATATATATGTCTCTTGATCTATCGCAGACAGCTTTAAACAATATTTACAAGTGACAGAGCTGTATTTGAAATTTCATTTCGACGAACGGTGGATAATTTTTCATTTATTTTTTTTACCTTTTTGCTGTTGTTGCACCACACATTAGCTTTGTTATTACAAACGTAGTTGTTTCTGAACCGGAAAGTATCAACTTTTAGGACATGTAATATGTAAAATTCCTTTGGAAAGGGAAATTGTGTACCTATGTGGTTTTGGCATTCAATACCTTATTAGACACACTGTATATCTTGAACATTTTGAAGCCCGGTGATTCCATGGCGGTCCCAAAAGGGCAATAAACCTGGCCAGGCACATTACGTAGATTTCTACGCGTACCTGCTACGTGCTCTTTACTCGGTCTGAAACTAGCAACCGGGGTTGCCAACTCTTGGCCAACTCAACCCAACAGATGGTTTGGTATAACGCTTGCACTGTCGAAAAGTAACTTATTGGGATTCGAAGAAACCCATGCTGTTGACCAAATATATCGAAAAATGTTATAATATAATATTTTGTTTTTAATAATATAATATTTATTCACTCAATGTACAAAGATAACAAACAATATGAGTAAATAAATATAAAATCAAAACAGGCCCAATAGAAGGCATCGCCTGTACATGGACCAATAAATTTAAGTTGAAACTGTAGAATGCAAATGACAAAAAAGGACAAAAATTAGCTACAGTAGATTATGTATTTAGTTGATGTTCGTATTTATGAGTTTATGAATTTCAGTCCTAGATATAGAATGTAGCCACTTTTTTAAATTTCTTTTGAAACAATTTCCGAAACGTAAATCTTTTAAGTCTTTAGGTATAATTTCATAAAATTTAGGCGCTAAATAGAGATATGATCGCTGCATTATAGATTTATGCGGTTGAGGAACTACTGTGCCACGAATTTTGTATCTGGTATAATAATTATGTTTAATTTTTTGGTCGGTGTTTACAAATTTATGGTAGTGAGTGATACTGTGTAAGAAATAAAGCTGTCTAATATCATACATTCGAACATCTGCGTATAATTTTTCAGTGGGATAAAGTTTCGGTTTTTTAAATATCATTTTTAGAATACTTTTTTGAAAAACATCTAAATTATAGATATGTGAGGAACATGCAGCTCCCCATGCTAATATACCATATGTGAGATGAGGCTCAATCAGTGCATGGTATAATGTTCGAAGATATTTTTCTGTGAATATATTCCCAAGGTATTTAATTTTGTGGGATACAAATCTAACTTTTTTTAAAATATAATTGACATGGATGTCCCATCGTAAGTGAGGATCCAAGACCACTCCAAGGTATTTTATGTTGGGCACTCTATTAATTTGCATTTTTTGATCATTAATATTGAAGGAGAAATTTGTGTAATTTGGCAGATGTCTAGCATAAGATCCAAATGGTAATAAATGTGTTTTAGAGTAGTTAATGCTTAATTTTCTACTGTTAAACCACCGAAAAATTTTGATAAAGTCATTTTCAATTACATTTTTCAGATCAGACAGTGCCTTCATATAATATTGCAGTATCATCTGCAAAACTAGTTATTTTGCCAACACAATTAATTTGGAAAATATCATTTAAATATATATTGAATAACAGCGGACCTAAGACAGTTCCTTGTGGGACACCACACTTAATATACATTTCTTTACTAAATGATCCTGATATCTGCACAGATTGTGGGCGATTTGACAAATAACTTTCGATCAGTGAGTACGCGTTTCCTCTGAAACCAATTCTCTCCAATGCTTCTAATAATAATTTGTGATTAACTGTATCGAAAGCTTTATTTAAATCAACAAAAATGCAGATTGAGGGGATTCTGTTATCAATATTTTGATGTATTTGATTTACAATTTCAGTTATTGCGTCCGATGTAGCCTTCCCTTCTGTAAATCCATATTGATTTTCACTTTTGAACTTTGTGAGGTATCGAATCATTCTAGTAGATAAAACTTTTTCAAAAACCTTTGCTACACTGGATATTATTGATATTGGTCTATAGTTGTTACCATCTGTTTTTGTTCCTGATTTATGTATCGGTATTATATTACCTTTTTTTAAAATTGAGGGATATATGCCAGATTCAAAGCATTTGTTGATAAGTGAGTGGTTCTGTTATGTCCTCGACTATAATTTTCAAATGCTCGCTTTCAATACCATCGAACCCAGGACTTTTCCGATTTTTTAAGGACATAACAGTGGTGTATACTTCACATTGCTCGACTTTATCCAAAATAAATGAGTTCAAAGTTCTTTTTGGAGGCTGAGTATTTTGTACATTTGCTTGTATATTACTTGCTAAATTTCCGCCTATGTCAGTAAAGAATTGTACAAATTCATCGCATATCTGTTGAGTATTTTTTAATACTGTTCCCGATGTTGTATTTAACTCAGTGACACACTCTTTAACTTTTGTTTTCCCAGTAATCTCATCAATAGTTGTCCAAAGCCGCTTAGGATCATTTAAGTTATTATTCAATTTATTTAGGTAATGTTTTCGTTTGGTTTGCCTTACAAGCTCTATAAATTTATTTTTATATTGGTTGTAGCAGTCGGTATTCTCTGTAGTTGGCGTTAGTTTCATTACATTATATACTCTTTCTTTTTCTATTGCCGATGTTATTAATCCTTTGGTAATCCAGGCATTTCTGCTTTTCTCTTTGTGACTAATTATTACTTTATTGGTACTAATATCTATTAGTTTTTTTATTTTCTCTATGAACAGTCATGGTTACAAAGATATGAAAAGATCTTGAATGTGACCTAAAATATGAACTTCAAGGCCATTTGAAGGTCAAGTCAGTTTTCTTAATTAAGCTACTTGCAAGTGTAAGCTCTTTTTGTAAATGAAATCTAAAGAGCTGGAAAAGAACAACATATCTCAAAAATCTTGACTATGACCATCAAGGTCAAGGTGAATACAATTTTGACACCGGAAATAAAAAGAACAAGAACCTTTATATTCAAGTATGTCCATGACCATGGCTGTGATCAAGGACATTTGAAGATCTAATGAATGCTTAACGGGAAAGATAAATTTTATCTGAATCTGGCCATGGCCAAGTTCATCAGATAGATTTTCAAGTAAACTCCTAAATTTTTGATATAGATATAAAAAAGCGAAACATTGAAGTTAATTTTTTTGCATTAAAATTATGGGTAAAACATGCTCACTGCCAAAGTAACTTTGAACTTTGAATACATTGCATTTCTTCCCCCGAAACCAATATCATTCACACGGTCACTCCTCCAACGTTTTAATTGCCATTATAGCCCAAAGGCTGCTGATTATAATTTTTTACTAGATCTTATGACTGTATCGAGCAGCGAGACAAAAAGTTGCGTGAAAATCCAAGAAAACCTGAGGAGATCCAAAGCTTCCCATGGAGAGTTCAAGATCTTTTGTTCCCATAAACTGTCAGTGACTATTCCCTGACGATAATTGTCAGAAAGTCTCGCACATCTGACACAAATGATTCATGGATGGGCAATTTATAATTCCTTCATCCTAAAACCCTTGAAGTCCCATAAAAGCTTACCTATGATGAAACGGAATGTAGTAAGAAGTAGGAGACACGAGGAAATTCCACAAAGTTGGCGACACTGCTTGCAGCGGTGTGCGTCGATCGTTAAGACGAAATGGATATTCGAGATTGGATTGGACAGGAGATCGAATTACCAGAAAACAATCGAAGGTTTCTTTGTGCTGGCTGCGCACTTAGGAAGGGGAGGGACATTCGTGCGTTGAATGATACGTCGACGAGACGCGTGAAATGCCCTTGTTATGTGGGAAATTTGGGATGGAACTGACCACTCGTGCGTAAAGATGCCGACGTTTCAAGGGCCATTGTCAAAGTACTTCATTAATAAAACTAATCGCAAAAACATAATTTCTGTTGGTTGTTTATTGCATAATGGAAACAAGAATCCTCCACACTAAAACCAGTTTCCAAACATTTACGACTGGCTGAGCGTCGTTTTTAATTGACATTACTCGCAAACCTTTTTGGCTTAATTTGAGCGTATAATCCTATTATACCTTTTTCGGTGATTAACCCTGACTTTGGTATCAGCCAAACGATCAGATCGACTCGTTTGCAGGATGCAAGCCCCTACCTACGCAAAAACTGTTTAAATTCAGTCAGTCGACTCAGTTATCTGGTATGCAGTGAAATAGTGGGACTATTTAGTAGTAACTTTGTATACCTTTTGCTTAATAACGTGCCTCACGGGGGAGCTCACCCTAGAGGTGTTCTTCCTCTCAGCCGTTGCCAGTAGAAGAATACATGTAAATAATAGCCTAACGTAAAGCTAACAAAAAAAAACACACAGGGTCACCTAAATTAAACATGTCACTTGTAATAATTTGATTGTTCATAAGGTAATCCAGAAGTAGTTCCTTAAATTTATGTCGAATGCATGACTTGTGATAATAAGAAAGAGAATTAAACCCTACTTCACGAGTATCTCGTTTTGACGTCCACCGAGGTGAACAGCTGATCAGCAAACGACATCTATGTATTAGTCTGTAACATTGGCAATAATGAATGGGGTGTAAATCTAGCGAAACTTGCTTGTAGCTTTTTTTTGAATGCCAATGAACTTTTCTAAATAAAAGAGCTGTTAGAAAATACAAAAGGAATCTGTAACGTACAAAAAACCAAAACAAAATACGGCTGGCATTGACAGATCCGTCATTAGTCGATATGCGGAATTTTATTACTAAATAATCTGTTAGTCTGCCGTACTGGATACTCGTGAAAAAGACAATATAATATCTAGCAGTAGTAAATTTGAAAAGAACTATCCTGAGAGATGGTATATTGATAGGAGCTTATATCTCGTACCAGCTTCTGCGCGAAATGACACTTTTTGGTAAAGACAGGGGATATCTATACTACAGTAGTTTGTGAAATAAGTACATCTTCTTAGTGTATATATGTACATGTATACTAAGTGACATATAAATCCGAACACCCAGTTTAAATGGTTTTATTTTAATAAAATTTTGTATAAGTACTTAATGAAGCATAATAAGTAAATGATAAAAATTTCAAAATGATTGCACTGCTTTAAAGCCCTTTGACCTTTAATAATGTATGGATGCACCATGATGTGCTACGCATTCTCCAACGCGCCTATGCATGCTTCTGATCAGGTGGTCAATGTCTTCCTGTGGTATCTCATTCCAGGAGTAACCACCAACTCCTCTCAAAGTGCTTCTAGAGTCTGAGGAGGACGTTGCAAATTGAGCAATCGCCTACCCATCATATCCCACACGTGCTCAATTGGGGATAAGTCGGGAGATCTTGGTGGCCATGGTAACAATGTGACATCATTATGTTGAAAGAAGTCTATTGTGACTCTTGCAACATGTGGTCGGGCATTATCTTGTTGGAAAGTTGGATCTGCCAGGGTGTCAAGATAGGGTAAAAGATGGGGTTCTAGAACTTCGTGGATATAACGCTGCGCGTTCATGTTACCTCTGTTGAAGATTAAAGGTGACATGGAACCATAAGCTATAGCACCCCAAACCATAACTCCAACAGTGTGATGAACATGTCTTTCAACAAAAACTGTGGATTCCTCCTTTCACCACTTCGCCTTCTAACCCTGGCACGACCATCGTGCATGCCTAAACAAAATCGAGACTCGTCACTAAGGACAATACTGCTCCATTCCTGATCCCAGAGTGACCGTTGTCTGCACCACTCAAGGCGATTACGTCGGTGTTCTCGAGTTAAAGGGAGGACCCAGTGTGGCCGGTATGAAAACAAGCCAAAACTTCTCAATGGACCTGGTAGTGGAGAAACGGTCCCTTGAGGCCAATAATCTTAGGCGGCGATCTTCACGGTCTGTTGTTCTACGGCGGCGTCCAGTGCCCCTTGCTCTTTGCGTACGGCCTTCTCGAAGCCATGCCTGACAATACCTAACCACAGTGTCTACACTTCTTTGCACTCTAACTGCAATTGCCCGAAAAGAAAGTCCAGCTTCCCGAAGTCCCACTATACGGCCCCTATCAAACTACTAAGTTGACGAAATCGTACAGGTATCCGTACTCTAGGCATCGTAACCGATCGTAAAGGATGTCAAGAATCAAAATCCGCCAACGTTGATTCTTTACTGCGGCTGAAATATTCCTTTTTAGAGCGTTAGTGAATTAAAAAAAAGCAGTATAAAAACCGGAATGTCCAACTGATAAGGCTGAAAATTTTTTCACTTGTTATTTACAGTAAGATAAATACATTCACCAACTTTTATTAGAATAAAACCATTTAAACTGGGTGTTCGGATTTATATGTCACTTAGTATATATGCCCTATGGGTATAGAGTAACTTTAGCGATGCGTTTGCTCTCTGTACGCATTTCGTTACATCATCGGTAAACCTCAGATCCTGGTCATCGTGTAAGTCCAGATTCTTTGCCTTACCTCTAATTTTACTTCCAGTATTATTTACATCTATTGTAGGTTGTGATTCCAGATTTTTCGGCAAATACCATAGCTACAGATTAGCTAGGATTTAATGAGAGTGAAAACCTTGCAGAAATATCTGCCAGTAGATATGATTTGACATACAATGCAAACTGGTTTAATTGCGACCTCAGAAATATGAGAGAACATTTGTTTTTTCTTAATTCCTTGTATAACAAAGACAAATCTGTTTACATGAAAAAAGACTAAATAGCTTTACGAAAAGACATAAACTAAAAATAAATGCAACGATAAAAGTTATGATGAACGAATCATTAAAAGATCTAACAACCAAATGGAGAAATTGTTGAAAAAACACATGTTCAATACGTGAATAGAACCAAAATAATTAAACGACCTTTTCTGTACTGTTGCGAATAAATTTGGATGAAGGTGAGCTACATCCAGAAAGTAATATACTTCCACCAATGCGTCACTTCAACTTCAAAAAGGTATCATTTAATGTTGTTAGAGATGCTAACAATTCTCTTGAAAGAAAGTACTCCAAAGATGTTTATGATATGAGCACTTTTTTAATGAAAATGATCAAGAATCCAATCATAATGCCTCTAGCACGTGATCTATCATGTCAGGAGCCTTACTTAACAGCACAAGGATAGTTGACTGATAATATTTTTTGTTTGTTTTTACAGGTGAGCGTTTTTTCGATGTGCCGTTTTTTCTATACGGTGAGTAGTATACCCGCCTAATTAATCTTTTGTATGCAGTTTTATATAAACTTGACGTACACAGCTGTTCTCGCTGATTATAAAATAAATATCAAATCTTCCCAATCTACATTGAAACCTGAGTACACAATTGTTGTTTATAGATGTTACCATTCGTCTGTAGTTCCTTTGGATACACCTTGAAGTCAATGGCTCAGTAAGACGTGTTCACACTGTTTACCACTTAAGTATTAATACTGAGTAAATAATAGCGGAAGATAAGGAGAAACTTTTTGTATCAATATTAACTTGCTGAAGGGTTGTACCAAGTTGCAATTCTCATCTTAAGCATATTTATATATATTTTCACAAGTAAGGTATTTTTGGGATAGATCAAGGCCAGGTCTATACGAACTTTGAACAAAAGGTTGAATAATGGCCTTGGATTTCACTTCGTGCCTCATCCTCAAGGTTATTGCAAGGTCAAGTTTTGTTGTTTACATAGAATGCATCCCTTTTGATACTGGAAATCGGAACGGAAAAAACTACGTCCGAATGTGTATTAAAATCAAGGTCACCTGTAAAGGTCAAATGAAGGTGAAATATGTGAGGCTAAGGAAAATTTGTAGAAGTTTAGCAGCAAAATCAAGGTAACACCTATAGTAATTTTTTACGAGGATTTCAATGTTGACCTTCAGCATGAGAACGTATTAGAAAGTAAATTTTTCCAGAGCCGGTGCACAATTAAAAAAAAATTACCTTGATATTACTTTGAATGTGAGGTTCAAGCATGATTCAAAGGCGCCACTGATAACCTTGTTAAAAATTACCAAAGACCTATCTTTAATAATTGTTTAGACCTTGATTTGACCTTCAGGGATGACCTAGATCTTAGATTTTAATACATATTCGATCGTAGGAGTTTTCGTTATTCCGATTGTCGATCTCGAAAAGGAAGCTTTCCATCTAAAAACAGAAGTTGACGCCGTAAAGGTGTTAGGTCAAATCTAAGATTATTATTGGATGCCTCGTTCAAAGTTAGTATAGACCTGATCTTGATTTAAAAAAATATCTTACCCGAAAAATACAGAATCGTTCCGTAACTTTTGTTACACCGCTTATATATACTAACACAATACTAGATGATACGAGGTCTATAAATTAAGTAATGAGACTGATTGCTTTATTCCGACTGTCCCAAGATGAGTCGCCTTGATGTGAGTTTTCAACTTCGGGAAGAGGAAGAAGGCTGAGGAGCCACAGAAATGTTTTTACTGGCCAAAAAATCCTTCATTGACATTGAAATTCTTGATCTGGTGAACGGTGGTGTGAGTCAAATTTAACTCTTCCCCGATCATTCTTGACGATCTGAACGCACAAGATCCCGGATTCTGGCGATAGTTTCCGTTGCACTGTGCCTAAGTCTGAAACAAAACGTAATAGTTACACCGTTGCTTGAAATTCATGTCACTCATCCTTAGAACACAATAGAGACAACAACAAATGACTCGAGCGAGTTCAAACTTGTACTGAAGGCGGGCCTCATGTTCCCTTGCCTCCTCTTAAATCCCGGCGCCTCCAGTGTTGCCAGATCGAATGCTACGTTGCCAGTATCATCACTTAATTTAGAGACCTCGTACATCCATTCTTCAACGTAAGTAAGTGTACCATAGCAGATATTTACAGCATCTCAGTGAACTTGTCAAGACTGAGACAGGTCTTTTCTACCAAGAAAACCACCATAGCGCGTCTCCCATCTGGTCATCGTTTGAGTAGTTCTCTTACCACTTATCCTCTTTCATTCACCATTAATAAACGTCATCTTAAGTAGCCAAACCGAAATCTATATCGCACGATCCAGCGCTTTTTATATACAAAATTGCTCGCGCTTTTAACTACTGTTACTTTTATTGGAATACCGTCCTGATTTCACTTTTATATGACTCGTCACCGTTCAAGCCGCGCTGACGCCAAGCGTTGCCGCTTCCACTACGGACGTAAACAAATCGCTCGACACGCCGCCAGGTTTATTAATAGTAAAAAAATCCTGCCGACGTTTTTTATGAATGGGAATCGAAAATAAAATAGCGCGTACGATACTTTTTGCGGTAGGTCACACACGAGTATGTAAGAATTCGTTCATTACGCTGCATCGAAACTTATAGATGCGTACTGATTGAGGTAACTGTCTCAATCAACGGAAAGTCATCTAAAGCTACGCTCACAATGCAACAAGTTGCATGCACATGTTCCGAGTGCACGTTGCGAAACGTGTCAGAGAAATGTGGGCGGCTACTACATTATTAAGTGTTTTGCAGTCTACAGAGCCAAACTCAAATTAAAATTGCCTGAATTTAGATATATATAGGATTTTGTAACCGACTATTCATGATATCGTTGAAAAAAGTATCCACATATAAAGGTCTTCTATTTGTCGTATTTCACCATTCAATAATTTCATTAATAATATATCTAGCGACAACATATTTTGAACCTTTTGAATTCTATAACGGCCACCTTTAAAAAAGTTACTCTATTTCGGGGTGCGCTGTTTCGAAAGAGCCTCTCTGCACTGTAAAATAAGGCTGAAGTTACCCAGAAACTTATTCGCGTCCTGACTATTCATATTCCTCTCCTAGCACCCCACTTCTGAATGCGGGATACACAAGGCAAAATCACATAAATGCCGCCTGAAATATTGTAATTCAAGCGTAGCATGAATGTAAGTAACCCACAATTATAAATAAATAAAAATGGTCGGTACACGAACGGTATTTTTTTATCGCGGCGGCATGTTGTGGTAGGTCGGTACAATGAGTGTGTAAATATCGTTACGGAATTGAAACTGAATAATTTATTGGCAGTGTTTCCTAAATGGAATAGAGGTAATTACACCGGAGCAAATTTAATGACGTTCGTCACACTGTCTGATTGCAGACTGGTTTTTTTTGCGTCAAAATGGAAACTTTCAAAGTTTTATGCCTGATGATGATGATGTCAGAATATGTTGCAGTGTAATGTTTCTAAAAGTGAATACCTAATTCTAATGGATTGCCTGCTTCCTCTACTGCCTTTCAAAAAGATCTCCGCTTACTTATTTTTTGAACGGATCAAGTTAGCATCACCAAACAATACACGCAGCTACCACAAAAGCTTAACAGAAAAACCTGACCATGTTATCACTTGTTGTTCATGGCAAGGTAAATCGATATGTAAAAAATGCTTGAATTCTAATAAACGTACGTAGGTGCTTACATGTTTCTGTCACTCAGTATATCTTCTCTTGGAAGTGTCTATCCGAATATGCGATAAAGTATGGAACATTCCATTTAACTAATGTCAAAAGCTATCATGTTTTCTACTGGATGTCTGTTCCATATTTTATTGCATATTAAACCCTCCCAAAAGTAGACATTTTGAGGATTAGTAGTTAAGTCAATAAGTGATTCAAAGTGCAAATCGCTCAATATTAACAGCCTATCATTCTGTCATTTTGAAAGCTATTCTAAAGTTGTAAAAGGCGCCCAGCTACTATTTTGATATTTTCAACTGCTAATTTACTTTAACACAAATTATTGATGCGTCAATTTTACCTTACCAAACCTTTGTGAAAAGCGCTTTATGTATAGAGATCTATATGCATTGAGGAACAGTTCAAATCTCTTGATATAAACGGCGTTCCCGCTTCAATGTACCTTCCTCAAGAAGGCAAATTTTAGAATATCTCCAGGTCATTCATAAAGGAAGCAACAGGCTGCTCATGTGTCTACGTCTCTTCCTCCAATGGTGGTCTTGGAGCAGACAATTCTTCAGCATGTCCGAACATCTCTAGGGTCTTTCTTTCCAAGTTTGTACTAAGGATTCTCAATATCTAGCTTCTCAAACGTTCTCAACTTCTCTAAAGTAAGATTTGTCTTCAAAAGCTGTAATAATCCTCTGGTCCATGCACTGCTCTTATGGGAAAAGTAATTTCAATGAATTTGCTCCAATCTTTGAGGTTATGTTTTCCATCTGATGCTGATTACTTGCGTCAACTCAACCTAAAGCAGCGAACTAAATGATCCAGGCGGTTTGGAAGTTGTATCTTTAAGCCTCATACATAAGCATTATTTTTTTTATTTATTCATTTTGTCCCTGAGTATCTTTCAAAGTCGGAGAAATATCCTTTCTGTGATCTTACGAAGATAAAACTGGTTGATACTTGATCGTCTGTCCCTTTGAAGTTCACGCACGCGGGACTTTCCACCTGCCAACTCGCAAAGGTCAAGATTGCCCGAGTTCCAGTTGATTTTCCTTTGTAATTTTCCTGAATGTAGGTCGGCATTTGCATAAATCCGATGCGGCCAGCCAGTCCTGTATTGATCGACCAGCCAAAGATTGCTAGGGACGAAAGGGGGAAATGCGATGAAAAAACCTTACCATTAGACGATTTTATATGGAGTCATAGGCGGAGATCGGAGAGACTTGAATTATTAATTGAATTTATATTTTATTACAACTGGTAGTATTAATATTTTTTTGCGATTCATAATGACGTGATACCAAACAAACATTATAAGAAATAAATATACACAAACACTGAATATTGAGAACAAAATAAATATATTTTTTAGGCAACAAGTAATATTCCTATGTACGCATTATGATTGAACAGCAAAACAAATTATGCATTCTTCTAAAATAGAATACAACAAGTCAAAAATATCTGACTGAATAGAAAAATATAGGAAAACAAAAAGTAATTTCTTGATGAAATAACCCATAAACAACACATAGAATTAGACTTTCTACTGAGATACTAAAAGCCACAAACCAATAGTATAATAAATGAATATCTAAAAATTCTAAAAGGTAGCCAATCTAGTATAGTTTCAATCCTGATTAGAGTCATGATCACTGTCTGAGGAACTGTCATTGCTATCACTTTCACCTCCTATGTTGATTATTATTTCTTCCTGTATTTCTTGAATGAGACTGTCTTTTTCCCAATATTCATCTTCAATTTTTATAACATGTCCAATAACCTTTTGCCAGTCACTGGCACTTACTGAAGCGATGGCCTTATTAGAAATTTCATCTAGTTTTTTTATAGTAAATTCGCCGCTTGTATTATGGCTTCTAATGAAAAATTTTACTTGTGCCCAAATCATCTCTATGGGATTAAACTGACACATATAGGGTGGCGTTCGAAGTGGGGTGTGTCCGAAACTTCTTATTAAATTATCTATCTTATAATTTTTCTCATCAGATGGTGGCCTATGTAGACAAGCTATTTCATAAAGCTCCATTTTTTTAGCATTAGGATCATGCTCTATACCTTTTTTGCTCAACCACGTGATGATGTCTCTTTTTAGAGAAGATCTAGTTGGAGGCTTGTCTTCCAAAGCTGAATGGTAAGGTGCATTATCCATTATTATAATACTATTAGGAGGAATGTTAGGAAATAGTTTTTCAGTAAGCCACTTCGTGAAATTTTCTTGGTTCATTTGACCGTGATAATCACCAGTGGCACAGCCAGCCTTGAAAATGAGACAGGCTCCAGGAACAAAACCATCTTGCGAACCCGCATGAACAATTATAAGTCGTCCTGGAAATGAATAAATAGCCTCATTTTAGTGTTATTTTAAGTTTGCCAACACCTTTTTGAATCACTATGTATAAAAAACATATTTTTGAGAAAAAAATACTTGCAAGGGATTATGTATTCAATTAGACAAATTAAATGAGCACTTATTAAGAATATTCCAAAATTGAGAAAAATGTATAATAAGCAAAATCGAGGTGAAAGAAACTTGTAGAACTTATATTGCTCAGGACACCCATAATTTCTTCGCTTTGCCAGCATTTCTTGAAAGTGAGGTCATTATCAACCCAAGTTTCGTCCAAATAAATAATATGCCTTCCTTCTTCCCGGAACTTTTTAATAGACCTAAGATACTTGTATCGCCAATGTAAAATACTGGGTCTTTCCATTAGTAATTTCCTTTTGTTGTGGCATTTACGCCAGTAAAATCCTTTTGCTTTTAAAAGCAGCCTCAACGATTCTTTACCAAATGGAAATTCCATTTCTTCCTTCAGTTTGATTAGAAGTTTACTACAAGTAGGTACCACTTTAAAATCACAGTAAAATTTTTCTATCATTCTCCGAATAATGGAAAAATCGACTCCATCAATTTTTTGGATCACAGAAGGGCGTGATCTCTTTTTTCCGGGAGAAGCTAAAGGCTGTGTGGAGGTTGCATTTTGCCTGTCTTTATCTTCTTTTCTAATTTTACTTATAGTTCGTTCACTAACACCCGTATAATATGCCGCCCTTGCATTTCTAGCTACCAGTGGATAAACGAAAGTATTGTTAGCCGCTTCTGCATCGCAAGCACGTATCACGTTTGCTATTATTTCCCTTGCCTGGCTGTGAATAACTTTCCCATGCTTGAATTCCATTATCACCACTAAACAGTAAATTATATTTTCAAAGTATTTGCCAACTGCCTACGCCTATGGGAGTAGGTTTATAAATGACCGTGCCATCGGCACGTTATTCTAGTTTCAGATAAGATAAGAGTTTTGGACCAATCAGCGACCGGATGTTTACCTGCGGCCTGGGTTTTCCAGCTACATTGCCAAATTCAGCGGAACAATTCTATATCTTAAATATGTTAATATGTATGGACCGCATTTTATGTAGAACATCTGACAACTTCGCAATTTTTTGTCCGCATTCTTTCGGCTTGCAATCTTTCGCTGGTCCAACTATACATGCTTCTATGTTAGCCCAGTAAAATTAGGAATGTATAATAAATATTCTAGGGCGACATGAAATTGCGATCTAAAATTAGGTATCCGAAGAGTGACATAGGAGAAGAAGTAGTAATATGGAGATTCAAGACCTTGTAACTGGTGTAATTATAAATGTCTTAAAAGTATCTGGTTTCTATTGGAAGATCTGACCTAATGAACTTTTTGGAAATGAACCATTCTAATTTTGTGTATCTTATTCTCAACTGAGATTAAATGAATCTTATGTAACGATGATTTTGCATCATACCTACCTTAGCTTAGTGTTGTCATCTGGAACTAAAAGAAATATGTAGCAATAGAATTTGTATAAATCGAAATACTTACGTGAACGCAAACAAATGAAATGCAGATAATGACCACATCCGTCGATACTGCTGAAACAAAATAAAAAAAAATTAACATTAATGAATATATGCCTGACAAATTTACTCGTCTAACATTTCCCAGAGATTATCTTTTGTTCCTAATAGAATCTGAAAATAAATAACAATAGTATATCCTTTTCGATTAATATCTGGAATTTGCATATTTAGTTTTTTTTTAAATGCAACATTTACCATATAGTCATGTAAGAGATTATACAGGGTGTCCGCAAAGTTGGGGTTTTCCTTTTCAGAAACAACTACCCTTGAAATAACAAAGGTAATGTGTAGTGAAACGAGGGCGACCAAGTAAAAATAAATAAAGGAAAAAGTACTCACTCTCCAGTTGACGAGAAGGGCTAAGTACGTCTCTGCCCGAAATCATACCGCTCCAACAGAAAATGAAATCAGCTGATGCGCTACCGAGCACACGCAGGTAAACAAGGAAGGTAAAATGTTGCGTAAATAGTCTAGGTATTGCATCCCGTCCAATCGATTTGCGAGAATAAATGGTCCAATGAGCATACCGTTTACCATGCCAGCCCAAACATTCACCGAAAATGTTTGTTGAAAATGTGCCCGACGGACAGCGTGCGGATTTTCTACTGACCAAACATGAGTGTTGCGAAAGTTATTCACCCCATTACGCGTGAACGTAGATTCGTCTGTCATCAATATGCACTTCAAAAAGTCCGGATTATTGTCATGTTGATGCAACAACCACTCACAAAACCGCACTCTTGCTGGAAAATCGTCAGGTTGAAGGGCTTGTACACGTTGGACGTGAAACGGATACAGCCCCTCTTCACGCAGCGTTTGCCACACTTTAGTTTTTGATACTTGCACTTCTCTAGCCACGTCTCTAGTGCTAGTTGTTTTTTGAAACGCAATCGATTATACGCGTTCGTTTACCTCTACACGCGTGACCGTAACCGTCGGCTGAAGGTTGCATACTGACCTGACACACTGACCCCGCCCCAGTTCTCTCGTCGGGTTGAGCTAGTGTCCTAGTACCATTCGGGATATCGCGGCTACAGGACGGTATTCAGATATTTCTGATGTTGCAGAGCCCTTTATCTCGGTTCCCTTAAGACATTGGTGTATATAGTACTAAGAAAAATTGCTTATGTTTTCAAGATCTACACGTCGTGTAAAGGAAAACCCCAACTTTGCGGACACCCTGTATATTTTATACTACAGATTTATATATTTTTACTTACACTTGCAATTATTACACTATATTATTGAATACGGCTAATAACCATAGAAGTTGACGCCGTCAAAAAAAAATGTCTTAGTGTAATATAAAGTTTTAACTGTTTCAATGTAACTTTTATGATTGTGTCTAATTATGAAAAGGTCATTATTTGACGCTACTATGTTTTGTAATATATGTATGTGTTTTTTTTGCACCTGGCATAACTTTTTTTGTACATTAGCATCAATAAATGTAATGAAAACATGAAAATCAATCTGTGCTTTCGGCAGTTTCCTATGTGCCCAGTCGCGTAACAGGGGCGGATTCAGGATTTGTGTCAGTGGGCACAGGATTCATGTTCGGCAACATATTCGTCTCTGGAAGGAGGAAGGGGGGGGGAGATGATTCCGATATAATAAACCGTTCTGGGGTTTTGGAGTCAAACAGCCCTATTATTTTGGGTCAGTTTTATAACTTATTTATGTAGCCTACTTCGAATACTGGTTCCTCCGTTTTAGTAATTCCCCCCCTCTGTGAGTAGCGACCTGAAAAACCACGTTTTTTTATAAAAACGGTAGATACTATCGAAATCAAACATGAATAAATTTCTTCGAACAGCCACAGGTACATGTACATTGATGTACATGGAACAGTCACCACTATCGGGGAACGTTCCAATTTCGAAGAATATTACTTTTAAGTCATTTTTATGCAAAACAATTAGCAATATATTGCTAGTCTGTCTCTGGTGAACTAAATGAGTTATTAGTTTTTGTTGGATGATATCGTCGCTTAAGTTCTAACACAACGTAACTCAGAACTGGCAAATTTCAAAAAAGCACAAAAACGGCGGATCTTTGGATTCCCTATCGAATGACACGCATACGTGGTATTAAAACTACAAAACGACGATATGTGTAAGTTATTTGAGAAAAACCTAGTTCCGTCTCCTTCAGGACCCTGTTACTACTTACCATCTCCTTTCAATCAAATCAAACCGCTTTTCTCTGATTTTGTGCATCAAAAAGTATTTTTATCAATTTTTTTTTCTTATATTCCAGTCCGAATGTCTGCATTTTCAATCAACTACCTTAATCACAGAACACACGTGGCTCAATTTCCGATAATGTTCTAACAGACATGCAGTGCTACCAAGCAGAAAAACGCGGAATCACTATTTTATTTATATTTGCGTCAAGCTGAACGTCATCATCGATTCGCTTACAAATTGATCAGGGTTGGCAGGTGTGGTGATTTTTCACCAAATCTGGTGATTTTTTACCCGTTTGCACCCATTACATGGAGGTTTGAAAGTCATAAATATTAGTGGTCGTAGATTCTAGGGGGTCATGACCCCCCCCCTCCCTGGAACCGTGCTTGTCGCGTAAGGAGGCAGCATCGGTTCGGGACCAATACAAGGTCGCTTAGCCTCTATTCTTATGTAAATACCGCTCCAAAGCCATCTGGATTCGACTGAGCATTTTGAATTGACATACCATAAAAGAATCGCCGAAGCAATCTGGCAACGTAGGAACGCATGCAACTTACAACCGCAACAGGATGCGGGTTAGAAGCCACATTAGCAGCCGTCCAAACATCATGTCGAATGTAATAATAATTTGTAATTTGTACCCCGCGTACGCCATATGCAAGTTTAAAAAAATTAGAACTTTCTGCTGACTACCATCATTAGCAGTGTAAGAAGGGGTCCTTAATTATTTAATGCATTATGCAAGTGTTTCCCAATCAATTTTAATTATTCAAATTACGCATAAAATTTGTCAGCCGTCATATCTGCAGCATCTGCTCGCAGAATTTATTATCTAGCTCTAAGGCTAGAATGTGCAGGTACCAGCAGGCAATTTGTAGGCGGAAATTTGCAAGATACTTTGACGGGGAGTAAATAATGAAATAATGCCTGCTTTGGCAGTAAAAGGTGCAGTTTACATGTCATAAAGCCGTTAGCGGTTTGTATTTTATGAATCGAGTGATGAGCAAAGGCATTTTTATCAAGTCACTGTTGTAAATAATGTCAAGTCATATAAATACAAGGAAAACTGCCACAATTCCGGAAATATGCCTAGATATTCATTGAGAAAACGCTGCGCAATAATTTTAAATTATGAAAAGTAACAGTACTGACGATGGCCTCTCGAAAAAATTGTTAGTGAAGTACCGAAGATACTGTCAACATTTTATTATTGCACTTTGTATACTCAAGTACCAAAACGGAAGAGAGAAGCATAAAATATCGTACGCTACTGCTAACGTCTTTTGTTTGGTGCTCTCTTCAGTTCCAGAGTATAACAATATAATAATAACTTTTTTCAAATTGCTTCGCGGATATGACACGTCAACAGGAAAAGGTCAGATTTACATAAGCAAAATAAAAATATACATGACTAAAAATAAGTTTAGAAGTATAAATAGTTAAATAGAATGATAGAAAAAGTATGCATCATAGATGATGTATAATAAGTAAAATAATCAATAAAACAGTTAGATATGTAATTATAAGAAATTATAAAACTCATGCAGAGAGTAAAACACTTAGGGTACAAGAATATTGTTTTTTTAAGACATTTAAGTTATTGATGATTTTAATTCGGAGTGCAAATTATTGTAGCTAGAACCACATAGGTAATCTGAGCTATTACGGTATGTGCTGAGGCTATATTTCTTCAATACAACGTTCTCATTATTCCTTAGATTGTATCCCTGTGACTCTTTTAGGTAGGTGAATTTGGAAGAATATGATTTCAAATATATTTGTGTACAATTTCAAGTGCCTAATTCGAATACAACCGCCAAAATTGCGAAACGCCATGATCCCAAACTAAAGGTATATAATACGCTTAGACACCTCCGATGGTAAAGTAACTTTTTCAGAAGGTACTGTGATTGTCGAAAGTGCTGTAAAAATGCGAATAACGGGTAGTAGCGTCACTGATCGACCCAAGATACGCAAAATGTATTGCAAATATCGTGCCTAGTCCATTGTTGTCTCTTTATTATGTCTCCCTATCAACGACGTAGCTGGCAAAGGTGTAGTTAAACTAGACATTTCTGTTTAATTTTGCCCTTGTAAAAAACGTCGCAAGCCTTTTCGTGTCGTTCATCGTGGATATTTTGAAATATGTCTAATCATTAAGACTGTCGGTTACACCAAATGACACCTCGGCGTGGCTCAAAAACCTTCCTCACAAAATTCCGTCACGTGACCGATTCACTACCGCATCCGGCGACAGATGACAATCGACGGCCTGCTTGATCCCTTTAAGGCGGTCACCGCGTATTGTTCATTTGTTGTTCCACGGCCGCCTCAGACGAAACACGCGACGCGGGTCATTAGGGGGCTTTTTATGCCTTCCGAGCATAATTCGTCGGTTTTTGGCAAAGACGAGAGTCCAGTCGCAGTTGGCATTGAATGCGACTTTTGAAAGAAGAAGTGGCGGCGGAAGTTTGGTGTATTGAAGCCAGCACGTGCCGCGGGTATTGAACAATAATTCGTTGAGCGACGTTGCCGTACAGTCATGCTTTGCACGACAGATTCGGCTTTAGGATCATATTGATAGATTTTTTTTGCCTGTACGCCGGCAACATTTGGATCAATCTCCGAAAATTACAAAGCCAAGGACTAGGAAATTAACAGCGTTTCTCGTGATGTATATGCTGTCCCATTTTCGAAATTTTTCGCGGTTACAATACTTCGTCGCCAGCTTGCGTGGGAAGTAAATGTAATTGATCAAGCCGAAATGCCTCTTGGTTACCATCGACTACTAGCATAAAAAGTCAGAGGAATAAGGAGCCATTTTTCGATCAACCCTGACCAATCTGTGCACCAAACAAAACTGCTGTCATGTCCCAACAAAACAAAACACTAATCAGCTGTAGTACAGCGACACGCTCGCCTACCGCGTACATACCGAAAATAAAAATAAATACATCTCGTGTCAGCAAAAGACGCGTTCCGTTGTTAATGTCTGTATAGACCAGACGGGTATATCCGACGATAAACAACACATGATGCATGAGGTATTCAAGAAACGATTATTCGGCTTACCAAGTGTCATCAACTCGTTTCGAAGATGACAACTAGGATTAATTCGAATCTTGCTTGCGATGTTAGATATATGAAGTGCATTCCCCTTACTACCTTGGATTCAGCTATTTTTCTTGATATGAGAGATAACTGATGAGTGTTTTTACACAATAGTAGAACCGAGAGTCATCAATGAGCTGTCAGCGGTCTGACACTTTTCATCCAATAGAAGCGTTATGCGGGTCCTACATGATCTGATAATTTTGTGGTTATGAATATATTTTCCTTGATCTTCCGAAATCTCTTGTGCTTTTTGGATTATGGCGGAGTATTGCATTGGGAAGTATTTCGTTAGTCATTCTATTAACTTGTATAGGATTTTCTCTGTACTGATTTACTTTGTCATTTGGGGCGCATATACAGGGTGTCCGCAAAGTTGGGATTTTCCTTTACACAACGTGTAGATCTTGAAAACATAAGCAATTTTTCTTAGTACCATATACAGCAATATCTTAAGGGAACCGAGATAAAGGGCTCTGCAACATCAAAAATATCTGAATACCTTCCTGTAGCCGCGACTCGCGACATCCCCGAGTGGTACTAGGACACTAGCTCAACCCGACGACAGAACTGGGTCGGGGTCAGTGTGTCAGGTCAGTATGCAACCTTTAAGCGACGGTTACGGTCACGCGTGTAGAGGTACACGAACCCGTATAATCGATTGCGTTTCAAAAAACAACAAGCACTAGAGACGTGGCTAGAGAAGTGCAAGTATCAAAAACTAAAGTGTGGCAAACGCTGCGTGAAGAGGGGCTGTATCCGTTTCACGTTCAACGTGTACAAGCCCCTCAACCTGACGATTTTCCAGCAAGAGTGCGGTTTTGTGAGTGGTTGTTGCATCAACATGACAATAATCCGGACTTTTTGAAGTGCATATTGGTGACAGACGAATCTACGTTCACGCGTAATGGGGTGAATAACTTTCGCAACACTCATGTTTGGTCAGTAGAAAATCCGCACGCTGTCCGTCGGGCACATTTTCAACAAACATTTTCGGTGAATGTTTGAGCTGGCATGGTGAACGGTACGCTCATTGGACCATTTATTCTCCCAAATCGATTGGACGGGATGCAATACCTAGACTTTTTACGCAACATTTTGCCTTTCTTGTTAGAAGATGTGCCATTAAGTGTAAGACAATCAATGTGATTTCTGCACGATGGTCATATTTGTTACCTCTGTTCGTGGTCTGCATCACCGCCGGCGTATGCTTGGTAGCGCATCAGCTGATTTCATTTTCTGCTGGAGCGGTATGATTTCGGGCAGAGACGTACTTAGCCCTTCTCGTCAACTGGAGAGTGAGTACTTTTTCCTTTATTTTTTTTTACTTGAGCGCCCTCGTTTCACTACATATTACCTTTGTTATTTCAAGGGTAGTTGTTTCTGAAAAGGAAAACCCCAACTTTGCGGACACCCTGTATTTAATTCCGTGCATGAGCCTTTATAGAGTTTGACTTTTGTATTTTTTTTTTGATTTTGGGACTATTTATTGTACTGCAAACTAACCTGAAATTTGTGTATCTTTTCATCAGTGTCATTGTTATTTATACTTGTAGCTAGTTTCGCAGATTGAATAATTAAAATGTGACAGGTGTTCAACTATTCCATCATTAACTACTATTTTCGAGCGTACAGGGAGGGCGATTACTGATGTCTTCTTTAGAGGTAATTTGAGGGTAAATTTTTCAGACAATAGATTTAGCTTATGTAATGCTAGTTGGAGTTTATCTTCGTTTTCTTGTACTATTATTTTGCAACTAGTTGGACAATTTTGTATTCAATAGTTTCCAGTTTTTTAGGACATTGTCAATATATACTACAAGATTGTCACAAAGGTAACTGACAGAAAATTAGATTCTTTCTTTCCCTTAGCAACAAACAACTAAACAGATATAACAACAAATACAGTTCGCCCAAGGTATCTGTGTTGATGAAAAGAATGTGGAAAAAAATTCTGGTTGTTATTTGGTTGTTGCCACGTCTAATCTTCCAAATTGCTGTTTTCCGTAGTTTCCGTTTTAAATTATAAACGAATTGTAGATTTGGCAAACTCTAACGGGTAACATTTTGAACACTTATTGAAATAAAAAGTGATATTTGCGTGTGTTTTTGTTTTGTATTGTATAAATTAAGATAAATAAAGATTTTTCTAATTTTCTTCAAAACAAATTTACTGATTCTTAAAAATCAAGCGTCAAAATAAAGGACATCGAAAGACCTTCCAAACAAGCTGTTACTTATTGTCATTTGAAATTTTTAAGGGGATGACCCTGGGGGGGGGCGGATAGAGGGTGAAATGGGGTGAAGTAGTTTTTGGTTAAAAAGTTGTGCCCCTTGTCAAATCCTTTGACGTGTCTAATCTCATCAAATCTGTCTTTCAGTTGTGTTTATTACTATCATTGTCTATAGTATAAGCTTTTTATCGTATTCATGAGATGTGGGGGTAACCGTTATCAGACATGATTTCCCAGTGTTGACTGTGTCAAAAGCTTTCACGTAATCGATGGATGCTATGTGAGTTTAAAATAAAATCTCCACGTTTTTCTATGAGTCGCTATGGAATAAGGATACTGTTACTGTACGTAAGCCCTTTTCGAAAACCTTTTTGCTACAACCTTCGATCTATTATTTAGAATTCCTTAGCAAACTGATACCCCTGTAATTTCGACAGATCACCGAGGACTTGATCCGGCACAGACACATCTCGCAGTTAGGCTAAGTGTAACGCGAATTTATCAACGCCCAATGTTGAACTGCTCTACGGACTAGAGTACCTCTAGCAGTTGTCAGCTCATTGGTTGTTGGCGGCAAAGTCAAGAATGGCTTGATAGGCGTCGTCGTGGTGCCGTGGTTTCGTTCGCTGGCATCACCAGGTGAATGATCCGGCCAAGGACACAAGCAGACGGGGTTCAAGTTCGCGCCCGACGGACTCACCGACCGAAAGACCGACGGTACCACTAGCAGCCAGCGGTCAGGGTACGACGGCCATGCCCAGCGCCGCTGGTTCTTGATGCATCCTCAGCACGGTCGGCGGTCGTACGGTGTTAGAAGAGGCCAAGTTGCGAGGTCGATTCAGCGGGTACCGCAAAACATATCGTCTAGGTCAATAAAGGTCATTTCTTGCTACTAATGATTCTTGATCTAGATACAGAGGATTTCCTATTTTTTAAAACACAGATAGAATGGTAGTCTAAATAAAGTTGAGCACAGCACTGACAATATTATTCGAATATCTTAAAAAATGACTAAGTTTCTTGCTTGGAGGATTATCTTGCTGCTAGAACATGTGACTGAGCAATGACGTCACAATACACCAGCCACCACAAAGCGATGCGCCTGCCACAGAGAATAATCGGAATTGCCTCTTTCGGACATACCATCATTTCTGATGTAAATCTCATTTTGATGGAAGTTAATATGGTATGAATGATTATAATAATTATTATCTGTGTGTATGTCTATTATGATGGTGAAGCAATCTATTCGAATAAGTAATATATATATTGTAAACATTCCGTTTATGTTTACAAGACAAGTTGACGCCACTAACATCAATCTTAGATTTTTTGGGATCACA
The DNA here is from genome assembly GCA_963669975.1 of Acanthoscelides obtectus. Taxonomy (NCBI): domain Eukaryota; kingdom Metazoa; phylum Arthropoda; class Insecta; order Coleoptera; family Chrysomelidae; genus Acanthoscelides; species Acanthoscelides obtectus. The sequence continues at coordinate 12,085,380 of CAVLJG010000005.1, forward strand.
GTGCTTCCCTTGTTTACTCTTCCTTTTATGTATGGAAAGTAGAATAAATACTATGCACGCTCACGGATTTTAAAGATTGTTGATAAGAACGTTATGTATACTGTTACTAGAAAAACTTAAGTACCATTACAAAGTCAACGCCACAACATACATGATGGATTCAAGGAATATTTCGTAATCCTATTCGCAATTGGAAGCAGTTCCCATGGAACGTTTGGTTCCTTTTCATGACCACTTTCCACTATAGTCACGTAGATTCCAATACGATTAGCATACATTGATTAGGAGTTTTTTTCGAGTAGTAGCACAGCTAGACTATTCTTGGAATTGCTACATAACAAACTAAAAGAATTAAAAAGTGTTCAAAGTTATAATAAACCTCCACACCAATTCCAATGATAAAATTCGATGTAAATTTAGAAAATACTAAACCAAAACTTAAACCACTTAATATCAAAGAACGAAATTACTCTTCGTTCCTTCTGGATATCAGTTTCTAGATAGCACGTTTTGTAATTATTCTTGTCAATGTTGAGTCTACGGATTTGTCACAGTAAAAATTACTTCACCTGGTGACTGGTTTCTGGTGTTACCGACTGGAAAAAGCAGGTATACGACGTATAGAGACACCCCTATTAATCCGTGACAACAGAAAAGAGACTATTGTTCCCTTCTGTAACACCTTTGATGCCACGTTGCCATGTTTTGAGCACATCCTCTTTAAGCGAACCGTCTATGTAGCTATGGTGTATTAGAAACATGAAAGTATTTTAGATACAATTCAAGCTTATGCTATAAAGTAGGTGTTCCTAAAATTTCGACTTGATCTCGACTGTCATTGAAGTTGGAATCCTAGCATTGAAATAATCCTTTTTGATTTTGGACTATAGATGAGAGTACTTACATTCGACTACTGCACATGCTATGACTTGTGACATAGTTTGCCAATGAATAGAGAACATTTTTTATGTATGATCCAACTTGAAGTGTACCTCATAGCCCATTTAAAAAATGCAACTGGCATACAACTGAGTTTGAATAGGATGTTTACTTTCCTAACCAACCGTTTTCAACGTTGTTTCGCGCTTTTTAGCACTGATCGTATAGGTATAGTCCGCAGGGTTCAGTTTGGGTAGGTACCCATGCAGGTGCATGATCTCTGATTTATTTCAATTCAATGCGATCGTTGCCAACACAAATTATAATGCAAATAAGCGGGAAGATCTTTTAACGTAAGGTGTGAAGCGTGGGTCACTTTTGCAAGCATTTAGCTGTATGTCACTAAAACGTTAGTAATACTCGTAACACCACGTGTGTAATTAAATCATAAAAATATTTTCACGCACCAGTTACAATGTCCATTAGCATAGAACGACCAGCCTGAAAGCAACTTGGTTCCATTTTTGAGACGTCAGGAATTTGTACACGTGCTGCATTATATGCATAAATGCAGGCTACTGTTTATTTGGTAAGAATAAAGGAACTTCATGTTGGAGCCTGAGTAACGGTAGGTACCATGCAGCTAAAGGGAGACACAAAGAGGAGAAACGACATGCGTTCTATAATGGACAAAAACATGTGCATTGGGATCAACTGAAATGTGTAGCAGATCTCATGCTAATTGAAACAGTGAAAAAGCCAGATAAAATATTGTGTTCGTCCATTACTACTACTACTACAACTACCAGTACTACTACTACATATTATACGTATGTAAAACTCATCTTAATTTTTATTTCATTTTTCACTTTTTTACTTTATTTGTGACATGTGCAATCTAAGAATATTTTAATATAATTATTTCCTTTCAATTTCCTAACGTTACTAGTCTTAAGAAAAATGTTTGACTTAAAGAACAGTAAACAAGTTCGTAACATATATACTAAGTGACATATAAATCCGAACACCCAGTTTAAATGGTTTTATTTTAATATAAGTTGGTGAATGTATTTATCTTACTAAATAACTAAATAACAAGTGAAAACATTTTCAGCCTTATCAGTTGGACATTCCGGTTTTTATACTGCTTTTTTTTATTCACTAACGCTCTAAAAATGAATATTTCAGCCGCAGTAAAGAATCAACGTTGGCGGATTTTGGTTCTTGACATCCTTTACGATCGGTTACGATGCCTAGAGTACGGAGACCTGGACGATTTCGTCAACTTAGTGAGTTTGATAGGGGCCGTATAGTGGGACTTCAGGAAGCTGGACTTTCTTTTCGGGCAATTGCAGTTAGAATGCAAAGAAGTGTAGACACTGTGGTTAGGTTTTGTCAGGCATGGCTTCGAGAAGGCCGTATGCAAAGAGCAAGGGGCACTGGACGCCGCCGTAAAACAACAGACCCTGAAGATCGCCGCCTAAGATTATTGGCCTTAAGGGACCGTTTCTCCACTACCAGGTCCATTGCAAATGATTGGTTTGCAGAACACGGAAGACCTATTGGCATGCGAAGTGTTTACCGACGAATGAGAAGTTTTGGCTTGTTTTCATACCGGCCACACTGGGTCCTGCCTTTAACTCGAGAACACCGACGTAATCGCCTTGAGTGGTGCAGACAACGGTCACTCTGGGATCAGGAATGGAACAGTATTGTCTTTAGTGACGAGTCTCGATTTTGTTTAGGTATGCACGATGGTCATGCCAGGGTTAGAAGGCGACGTGGTGAAAGGAGGAATCCACAGTTTTTTGTTGAAAGACATGTTCATCACACTGTTGGAGTTATGGTTTGGGGTGCTATAGCTTATGGTTCCAGGTCACCTTTAATCTTCATCAGAGGTAACATGAACGCGCAGCGTTATATCCACGAAGTTCTAGAACCCCATCTTTTACCCTATTTTGACACCCTGGCAGATCCAACTTTCCAACAAGATAATGCCCGACCACATGTTGCAAGAGTCACAATAGACTTCTTTCAACATAATGATGTCACATTGTTACCATGGCCACCAAGATCTCCCGACTTATCCCCAATTGAGCACGTGTGGGATATGATGGGTAGGAGATTGCTCAATTTGCAACGTCCTCCTCAGACTCTAGAAGCACTTCGAGAGGAGTTGGTGGTTGCCTGGAATGAGATACCACAGGAGGACATTGACCACCTGATCAGAAGCATGCCTAGGCGCGTTGGAGAATGCGTAGCACTTCAGGGTGCATCCACACATTATTAAAGGTCAAAGGGCTTTAAAGCAGTGCAATCATTTTGAAATTTTTATCATTTACTTATTATGCTTCATTAAGTACTTAGTCACTTAGTATATTTTGGATTCTTATTAAATATTCTATGGACCAAAAGGATTTAAAATTAAACGAAATATACATCCAGTGCAATTTATTATTTAATAATATTCTCTACAAGGTAATCAATAGTTAAGATTTATATGTATATCGCTATTTAATTATCTGCAATCGTACACTGAATGACTTGAAGGAGATATCTAGTTAGCTTTTCTAGTTGATTTGATAATTTGAGCTTGGATACATCAATCCCACGTACTTTATAATTACCAACTACTCATACAACTAACGTATTGCTAAAGTATAAATCTAAACATTGAATTATTAATATATTAACAATATAACTACATTATTTTGTTGGAAGAAAATCGTTACAAGTTGCAAATCGCCTGCTAATGAGGATGCTGCACATCTATTCTCCCGGAACAAAGTGCATAGTGGGGGTAACTGAATCGATTGCTATCACCTAGTTCGGTAAGGGAACATATTACCATAGGCAGGAACTGAAAAATTTGAAAAACGTTTTAATTTTTTGTTACGGTCCTGTAAATATGTTATATAGAAAAAGGTTGTTAAGGCAGTTTTATAGCTTGATGAATAAGCTTCAAAAGTTGTCTACGATATTCTCATATCTACGAGATTAAATGCTTAAGTGTTCGTATGCGGGGTTTTTGAGCGATCTGATTCATAAAATAGTATTCATTACATTGTATTCGTTGTATATAAACATTTTATACAATGTATACGTTGTATATATTGTATACCTTGTGGGCATTGTATATATTGTATAGAATGTATACGTTGTATACATTGTATACGTTGTACATATACATTGTATACACGTATACGTATACATATTGTGTATTGTATTCGCATTGTCTACGCATCAAGGCCTACCACCCTTTCACTAGAGATGTCGCTAGTCAGACAGTCCAGACGCCACCTGTGGAGCAATCACGCTATGGCCGGTTTGTTTATATTTGCCTAAACTGCTACAACTTCCATTTCAGGAGCATGGTTTGCGAGTTGCAGACTCGTAGGATACTATATTGAGTATACTTTTGGAACAAGATGTAATGGAGGAAATATGACGTAATAACAATAAATCGCAATATAATATAAGAAATTGTAATCTGACAGTTGCAGTTGCGTATTAAGGATGCCGGACTAATGCCCACCTACTAGCAATAACCTGCTATACTATGATCGGTGCCAGTAAGTAATTGCGTATGTGCTTCAACCAGTTCAGCCCAAGGGTGGCGCAAAGATGCATGTGAGCAATCTGAATAATATACCTCTTAAGTAGAAACATGCAACGATCATCTGCAGGGTACATCTAGCCTCTGGGGTATCTTGAAGTAGAAATCTAGTATAGAAGATGCTTCTAGTATCTAAGAGAAGCTGCGTTCTATTAAGGAACATAAATGTCAACATCGCTTCAGCGCTGTATACTAGCGCCGCATAATGTCTGTGAGAATGGAGTCCGCGGCGGTGTTGCCGTTGCTTGGTTCTATTCGTGACAACCGAAATAAGGAATGATAGGTAAAGAAACCCTTTGTCAGACGACTAGTAGAACCAATATTATTTGTTTTTCTGTAAACCTCATTCTGTATTCTAAATAGTATTTCCTTGTCGAGTTGCCTCATCTGATCATATGGTATAAAATCAACATACAAGCTTGTGTTAACACAAAGCTTGTGCTCTAAACGACGGTTGCTCACGTAAGTGGAAATTGTATCCACAAAGCAACGTCGACCCTAATTACATGACCGTTCTTTTACAAATACGTGGAATTAGAGAAAACAAACATCGCACTGCGTAGTAGACTGTACCCTTGCTTGATTCGGATATAGCTACAGGCTACAGGTACCTATTCATAATTAGACATGCACTGGTACTCTACGTAATTATAATTTAGATTTAAAGACTAATTTATGCAAAATAACAATATTTCAGGTGGTTTTGAGACATACTTTTATTCTGACTGGCGGAGGGATAATTAGACTTGCGCAGCTGATTTTTTGCACAGATTCAGATATAATTCCTGGTAATACGAAGTGACGGAAAGAAATAATACAGCAAACAGTTTTAGCACAACGAAAATTTGTAAAGTGATTTTCAAAAAGGTTTAAGATGATTTAAAGAAGACGGGTGGACGTCATCTCGAAACATTTCCTTAATATAATGAGCCATCATGTGATATCGCATTTTGAAGATTCTTATCAATACTTTATGACCTTAGAATACAAATTTACTGTCAGAGTTGAGCCTTCTAGTACATTGAATTTCTTACAATTTAACAATTATATCGTAAAACGTATATCATTCTTATTCTTTTGGAAGAGTCTCTTTGAATGTACAATAAAATATGTAATATTCCATTGAAATGTTGATAGTTTTTGACATTTTTTTAATAGTATGTTCCTTATTTTATTCCATATTCCGGCAGATCCTTATGAGAGAAGAAGATTGATATAATATGCTGATTGATGATTGGTTGTTCGCTCAACTTAGACAACCTGCCAGTCAGCAATTTTGAAAGATAGTGATTTTATACTCTATGGACCTTCAGTGAGGTGATAGAGGTGAATAAGTCGGGGGCTTCTGGAGTACCTCGAACGTCACGACTTGATTAGCGACAGGTAGTATGGTTTTCGGCACCAGCGATCCACAGGGGACTTCCTAGCTTACATCCCACAACTTCAACACGGGTGTTCCGCAAGGATCGGTCTGGGCTCCGGCATTGTTTCTCGCACATCAACGACCTAATTTCGAAGCTAATCCGCATTCAGCTTGCTAATCTTTTGGGAAAAAAGCTATATACGTTTGAACGCTTGATCTTTCCAGTCAGGTTTTGGAGATTTTTGAATATTTAACCTTCATCTAAATAGCTGCGCAGACATAATCTGAGTAGCGAGGTACAGTGACCAATGCAAGTATTATGATTGCATTTTATTGCATTTCTGTTTAATCACGGGTCAGATCGGCGAGTGTTCCTGATTGTTCATATTACGGGCCATTACCGTTCACTATTTGAACCTGTCAATCATAATAAACGGTTCAGACTCGTAGCAGAGTACCAACCACACGATTACGAAGGCTTACGATGGCATGGTAGCCGCAACATTCGCGTTTCGATTTAGCAAAACATTATTATTTCTCTGGTCGTAAATATGCTGGTTACATCAAAACGCGGCGAGGTTTGAAAGTAAATCAATTTTATTGACAGTTTTACTATTAAATTTTATAACTCATTTAAAAAACATGCGCCGTAACTCTCCATGCCAGACGCTGTTGAACGTGACGATATTTGGGGCCATTAAATACCTTGTATCCAATTAATAATGAGTGTTTACACCAGGGGGAACAGCAAGTTATCTTTGAGAGACCTCTGCTAGAGCCGGCATGATGCCTGGCTTCGAGTACTGCTCTTCTAACTGCAGAGTTGTCCCAACAGCAAATGAGGAATGCTGAAGAAAACAAAACCATACTCGGATATCGAAACGGATTAGAGTAGCAGTGATATTTATGTCGGCAAGGTCGGTGCGTAACAACAAATTCGTACTCGGTATATGGAGCAAGCGATTTGTTTTCGTACTGCAAGTCGATAAGCCTCCAGTATGACAGTTGGTGACATTTCACATTAAATTCGTACTTTCCTGCGAAACCATATAAAAGTGCGTGGGTTCCATGCAATCCTAGTGTTCCAGGCAGTTGCCGAAAATGATAAAGGTTTTTGTGGATTGCAAAAAGCAGCTTAAACCTAATAAAGTAAACTTTTTTATCGATAAGTCTTATATTATGGTCATCGGCGCTGCTAAAGGGTATGCATTAAGCTTCTATCTGGAGAATTGGGAGGAAAATTTGATGCTTTTCATTTCACTTCTTATTTCAATGAGCACTCAGTCCTAATCTAACGTATGTTAACAGAATTGTATACCTAACAACAACATGCAAAATGTTCGAGGTATTCCAAATTTTTTGATAGATACCGAAACTAAAACAAAATTAAACTAAAATGTAACCTTATTTAATTCAATTTTGAATCTAAAAGTTCTTAGGAAAGATACTTTCGAGTTATAAGTAGCACACACCTGTGCAGTCTCATTTCAGATCTCTTAAATAAAAACACCAACCTTTTCATAGCTGGTGACTTCAATCTACGTGACATTAGCTGGCCTATGTCAACCATTCCTGAATGCAAATCTTCTTCTGCTGCTTACATCGACTTGCTACGCAACTCTAGCATATCTCAACTTGTTGATCGTCCAACGAGATTCAGGGAAGGACAGACGCCTAGGGCTCTGGATTTGATATTCGTTAACGACGCCGACTTTGTTTCTAATTTAGATTGTTTGCCACCTTTTGGCAAGTCTGACCACTGTTCACTTTTATCTTCTCTCCAGTTCAATATAAATAGTCGTTCTACAACCGATAAGTTTAAAACCATCAAAATTGTAAACCACGATGCTCTTAACCAAGCCCTGTCTGAAGTCAACTGGCCTGCTTTGCTTAAAAACCGTAGCACCCAAGATATGTGGGACACTTTCGCTCAACGAGTCCTAAGCGAAACGGCTGACAATACTGTTGAAAAGAAGGTATACTGTGACCCCTCAAAGCCCTGGATTAACTCTAACATATCGAGGATGCTTCGTCACAAGAGATCTTTGTGGCAACGGTTTAGGAGGAGTGGCCATTCACAAGATTACGTGTCTCATCGATCCTTTTCTAACCTCCTATCTAGAACGTTACATAATGCCAAACATGCTTATGAACGAAAACTCGTTACCTCCAAAAATAAGAAGAAGCTGTTTCGGTATCTAAGAAAAAACCTGAATTCCAAAGTTTCATCACCTCAGATCCGCGACGCTGACGGTCATCTCCACATGGATGCCACCGAATCTGCCAACTTACTGGCAGAGTCCTTTAGTGATGACTTCGTCGATGAGCCTAATGGAGACCTTCTACCGACCATTATCTGCCATAGGTGTCCCAACAGCCTTTGCGAAGTTGAGTTCCTGCCTGAAGATGTATTAATGCACCTGCGAAATCTGAAGACCTCTTCCTCCCTGGTAAAGATGGGATGACGGCTGCTGTACTTAAAAACTGCGCTTCAGCACTGGCCCTACCATTAAGCTTGATATTCACATCGTCTTTTAGATCTCGTACCCTACCCTCATGCTGGCTTAGTGCTTCTGTTACCCCTGTATTCAAAAAGGGCGACAAATCCTCCGCTAAAAATTATCGACCAATGTCTCGTTCCTATCGCCGCCAAAATAGCTGAAAGAATCATATTAGATAAGCTCCTGTCATTTGCTTTCGAAAATGACCTTATCCCTAAGAATCAGCATGGATTTCTCCCTGGTCGATCAATAATGACCAACCTTCTCCACTCTCTCAACGATTGGACTCAGTATCTGGACACTAAGACTCCTGTTGATATAATCTACTTAGATTTTTCTAGGGCTTTCGATCGCGTACCACATAGAAGGCTTCTGTTTAAGTAGGAATGTATGGGAATAAGAGGCGAGTTGTTGCTGTGGATTAAAGCTTTTCTCACCGGGAGGACTTTCTCTGTACGCGTCAGTGATAGCCACTCTCACCTTCATCATGTAGCAAGTGGAGTTCCTCAAGGCTCTGTCTTGGGGCCAGTGCTGTTCCTTCTGTATACAAGTGACCTGCCCCCATTGATTTCCTCCACATTTTCAGCTTATGCCGACGACACCAAGATTTACAATACTGTCGTAAATTCTGCTATGCTTCAACGACATCTTGATATTGTTTGTCAATGGTCAGTCAGTTGGCTTTTACCCTTAAATCTAACTAAGTGTTGTGTCCTTCACCTCGGGAAGACAAATCCGAGATTTACATACAAGATCTCTGACCACAACATCGAAGCAGTTTCCAGCCACACTGATCTGGGCATTGTAGTCAACGATCGTCTTTCCTGGTCAGAGCATATTCACCACGTTACATCCAAGAAACTTCTATACATGCTGGAGAGGTCTTTCAAAGGATCCGATGTCAACACTTGCGCCTACATTTACAAGGCATTCGTGAGGCCAATTCTTGAATTCGCTGGCCCGGTATGGGACACTGTGCTTCTGCGCGATAGAAATCTCGTCGAATCAGTACAGCGTCGGGCTACTCGTATCCCTTTTGGAGCACGAAGACCAAGCTATGAAGATCGCCTTGCATTATTCAACCTGACCTCATTCTCTGAGCGAAGACTTCGTGGCGATCTTATAGTTACGTTCAGGATACTTCATGGTTTGATGGGCACCAACCTCATGCATCTATACCGTCTGTCGCGCAGCAATCTACACGGACACAGCTTCAAACTGCATAAGGAGCCATTTAAAACAACAGTCCGACAGTGGTTTCTTCCCAACCGCATATTCAACACGTGGAATAGTTTACCTGAAAGTGTGGTTGGTGCTACTTCAGTTAATAGCTTCAAAGTGCAGTATGATAGCTGGAGGAGTGTACAAACTTTATAGCTATGAACTGTCTTTTTTTATTTTTTTCTATTTGATGTGTTTGTGTTACGTGTCCGTACACTATATTTACTGCATGAGCTTATAGTACTGTGTACTCTGCTCATCTCAATTTTATCATAATAATAATAATAATAATAATTTTATGATCTCATTATAGTGTCACGAGATTCTACGGAGGAGGCATAGTGCGCCCAAAAAAACAAACTATAAATCAAATCAAATTAATTGAAGTTCAGACCTTTTTATTGGATAACTATAGCAACAATGATATAATAGCTTGAAATTCCATATTATGCTCAAGAAGGTATTTGTTTTTAGCCAAGAATCTGTTCGGATCACGACAACCATTTAAAAAACCCGAGTACAATTTTAATATTTTTCACCTTTCAAAATCACGAATTAAGTAGAACTATTCATATGCTGTACCGATATTGAATAATTACTAATGTTTCTTAACCTTAGCTTTATTATTATTTTTTTATTCTCCAACTAGTAGGTAGCAAATCTTCTCAGAGAGAGGATACATCCTAGAAACCTGGGATATTGTATACAAAACCGTACTTAAGAAATACCAATTTTAAGGGTCAACCGGATTATCACGGGGCCGCCCATGACCCTGACCATACTGCGTTTTGAATTGGAATGTAAACTCCTCTTATACATAGTCCTCTATGTCATTTCCTCACATTATGCTTATTGAAATCTACGTAGTTCAACATTATTGGGAGCTTGAAATCATCCACATAAAATACCGTTCTTTCATGCACACTGTGCATGCTGCATCGAAAGAACATACCGCAATTAATTTTATTATTAAATTATGCAACACGTAACGTTCGCAATGCTGTAAATAATTGCGGTTTCATTTTAATTGAAAGTCCCATTTGTAATTTCATAATCTCTCAGGCTTCTTACTTATGAGTAACATCCACGATGTGTGCAACGGTAGAGCCAAGGTATGTTAAGATGGGGTTGTTTGTTGTATATGGTTATAAAATGGAGACGGATTTTGCAATAATTTTTCCCTTTTCTGTTATTTTACCGTATCACACAGCATCGGTTAAGACTAGGACTGCCATCATCCCGTCTGGGATTCCTCAGATTTGTCCTTAGTCTAAGCACTAAATTAATGTTAGGCCTGTTTAATTTCTCTATTGAAAATATTCGAAACTTAGCGTAGGAAAAGCAGAGTCAATCTACTTGACTCCATTCTTTGTATTTCAAACACTTATAAATAAATAATGAAAAGCTCATTATTACAATTTTTCAATTGCCTAAATCGACGTCCGCGTTTCAAGTTCAATATCGCCTTTTAAACTGACTTAATCCTGTAATCAGCATTTAACCGCTAATTACTTTGGATACAAGGGAATACTCAGTAAAAAATTCCGCTTACTAAATGTCTATACATAAATATGGAAGCCTGAAAAATGGATAGTCGTTTGGTTTACGACTGGAACGGAACGAGTAGTCGATAAGCTTAAGTGGTTCCGAGATTTCATTCTGTTTTTGTTTGTTACAGGTAAGGAAACTGGCCAGTTGGATCTTGCATGATCGGATAAGCCAATGGTCGACAGCTAATATGGACGTTGACAATAAGGAGGTAAGAGGAATCAGAGGAATACTCCGAATCACTGGACAACAAATTTTAGTTTTTTAATTATTGTATCTTGTGGGAAAAGTGCGCTTCTTTGTTAATTTTGGGGCGCTGAATCCAAAAATGATAATGAAATAAAAAAATTAGTTGCGGCTTAGAAAAAAATCTTTTTATTTTTAAGGATATATTAAAACAAGTAACAAGATTCATACACTTATAAGAATCACTATATGCGCTGTCTTTTTGCTGTTCTTTTATGGATCGTTTCTGGAGCATCTCTACCAAGAGTCCAAAAGTAGTCTGCAAGCATGGAAGGATTCCACTTTCCCTGGTACCTTTTTTCCATTGTTGAAATATCCTGATGAAAACGTTCGCCGTGCTCATCACTTACGGCTCCGCAATTGTCAGGAAGAGAAAAGTCCAGGTGTGAGTGTAGGAAATGTATCTTAAGAGACATATTACAGCCCATCTTTTGATACGATGACAGCATATTTTTGACAAGGGTTTTATAGTTGTCAGCTTTTATATTTCCCAGGAAATTAGTGACCACCAGACGGAAATGATTCCAAGCAGTTTTTTCAATACCTGTTAAAGTGTTTTCAAACTGTGTATCTTTCAAAATATTTCGAATCTGTGGTTCAACAAAAATACCTTCTTTAACCTGTGCCTCACTTAGTCCTGGAAATTTCTGACGCAGGTATTGAAAAGCTGACCTATCTCTATCTAATGCCTTGACAAAGTTTTTCATTAGGCCCAACTTGATATGCAGTGGTGGTAATAAAATTTTTTTCGAATCTACTAATGGCATATGCTGTACATTTTTTTGACCTGGCTCTAGGAATTGACGAACAGGCCAGTTTTGTCTGGTGTAATGAAGTGCCTTTGCCCGACTGTCCCATTCACACAAAAAACAGCAAAACTTTGTGTAGCCTAGCTGCAGCCCAAGTAAAAGTGCAACAACTTTCAAATCGCCACAAATATGCCATTGTGCTCATCGTATTTTATGCATGTCAATAGGTACTTCATATTGTCATATGATTCTTTCATGTGAACTGCATACCCTACAGAAAGAGATGGTAAAATATTTCCAATATGCAATAACACTGCCTTTAAACTCAATGTTGAACTGTCTGTAAACAATCTCCATTCTTCTGGGTTATAGTTTATATTTAAAGCCGCCAGTAAGCCGTTAATGTTACTGCAGAAAACCAAGTTATTCTCCATATTGAAAAATGGTTCTAAGTCTTTGTGGCGTTTACGAAAAACACATACCGAAACATCGTCTTCTAACAAGTTCCACTGCTGCAGTCTTGATCCAAGTAACTCTGCCTTACATTTTGGAAGTTCTAAATCTCTTACAAGATCATTTAATTCTGACTGTGTTATTTTGTGCGGTTGGTGGCATGACGTGCTCGGTATAAAATCAGGATCTCTTGACGTTGATGGCATATCTTCTTCTTGACGAATCACTCGATCCCCATGATCTGATTCGTTTTCTGATTCGCAAGTGTAGGATTCTGGGAGTTTTGGAATAGGATTTTCGTCACTGTGAGGCACAGGTCTCATCGCAGATGGTATGTTTGAGTAGTTAATAACCGATTTTTTTCCTTGGACATACCTGTGGCTTGTCCAACACAAGGTACCATGCAAAAGTAACAATCATTAATATGATTTGTAGGCTCTCTCCAAACTATTGGGACAGCAAAGCGCATAGACCGTTTTTTGCCATTTAACCAGCTCCTCAGACTTGAAGCACATGTATTACAGCAGATGTGGGGTGCCCACTGTTTGTCTTGATCACCTAGTTTACAACCGAAATAAAGCTGATATGCCTTTGTTATTAGTGGAGTAATAGACCGTCTCTGAGACGCAAAAGTCACATCACCACACACGTAACAAAACTGATCTGGATTGTTTACCTACACATTTTCGAGACATCTTGCATGAACGCTGTCAGCCAACTGAGGAAAAAATGGCTAATATAAAACAATATAATGTACACGTATGTATAACGTAACACAATCATGCCGATTACATTATCTCTCCTTGCCGAATATAAAAATGTAGCACGTGCATTCTTGTGAATTACAGTATATTAACACTGTCACAGCAGGAACACATATAATTACAGTATCTCTAAAACTTGAACTAATATTGAAAAAATAAGTTTCATTCCGGTTTTAGCACATTAAAAATAGTAATATTTTGTTGATTTTATTTAGGATATTTTTTGGCTGTTGATCAGTGATACAGTAAATGTTCATGAATTGCAAATATGATAGGCATCTTTTCCAGCTCTCGGAAACAAAAACTCGTATTAAAATTTTATGTCAAACCTTCACCACGCCTTCAAAAGGAGGTTACAATAAGTGGCAACTCCCTTCATAAAGTGTTTTTCAGAAAGGATCCCTTCGAACTTACTTTTTGGATGGGTCAAGTTACCAAGATGCATTTGGGTACTCGTATAATGAACCTGAAGCATGATCTCTATATTTTAACTTTTAACAGTTGAACATTACAATTCCATTATGAGTCTATTTTTTTTTAATAATCGAGGACAACTTTGGTATGCCCTGTTATTATTTGCTTGAAGCTATAATATAGTACTCACGCAGCAATTCCAATCTTTTTGAAAAGCACTGAATAATCTATCAAATACTATCGAACCGAATATTTTAGATCTACGTTTCGGCACACGATACACATGAAGAGGAATATCGATTCATCATCTATCTCCAGAAAGATCCTGTTTAATTTGCAGCGGCCTGTAGAAATTCCAACCAGAAGATTGAGCGACTACCTATATTCCATACTCACAGCATTCGACCGTATATCTGGGCCAGCAATGGACATCATGGCTTGAATAATGTTATCTCTAACTATCCTTCACCAGTTCCCGATGTGCTAACCAAGAGAGGTTTTATCCTGGCACCTGCTAATCCCCACCTGTAGGAACCAATGAAAGAACCTTTGGCCCCTAGCACTATCAATTGATTCGCTTTCTTAAATACGTGTTGAAAGTAGATAATATATTTTATAAACTTTCACTAAAATAAGCAATTCAGTTTAGATGCATTATTTTTTAATCGCAGTTCCAAATTACTAGAACATCTGACACTGAAAATCTAACCAGGAATTATTCTCTTTTGCCATCTCACTGGTTGTAAATGCTCGCCGTATGGTCGCTGAATAAATTATAACCTTGATTTATGTTAATGTTATTTTAATTATCAGACTGACACTTAATTGGATGTAAATTGAATTTATAAGCAGGTAAATGAAAAGCATGTTTCTTTCGGAGAGATAATCTTCATATTATGATTGCAATGACACCTGAGTATAAGCTGACCCCTTTTTTCGTGCAAGCTCATGTTTTGCTGATAAATCAGTAGTAACCAAATACTGTAGCTCCAAATCTGTTATGCAACGTCAAATGTAAAAAATATCTTTTTGTATGCACAGAAAAAATAGTTGAGTACGAAAGTTACTATTATTAGTTGATTGTTCTGTCTTGACGATTCACAGGATATTTGCATTAGTTACTGTGTATGTGTCGAATCTGTCTGTCGTGGTTGTCTAGAAACGAGGGAATGACAAGAAAAAATGAATGGAAAAAGTAGAAAAGCAAAAAAAAATCAGTTTTTTTATTTGTACCTTCCAATAGATCACCTAGGTAACCGAAGCGTTAGTAAAAGGTCATACCTACATATGTGAAGACAAGAAGAATAAAGAAAGGAGAGTATCGCTTTAAGGCTTATTGATTTGGGTCAAAACGAACGTAGAGAAACACCTTGTGGCTGCAACCTCAACGACGAGTAAGATGTCTGACAATTTAAATCTGTCCTGTTTTCTTTGCTAGCATCAGAATTGTGTTTTCAGACTACTGATGAAGGCTCCATAGAGAATGCCGAAAGCTTGATTTATCGTCAAAAGAGTCAACTTAAGCCTACAGATTTGCCAATTTCTCAATTAACAATTAATTGTATTTTTTCCCAACTGGTCTGGTCGTTGGCAATGGCAATGACTACTGATCACATGTATAAATATAATATTTTTTTAGGCTTTAGTTAACTCTTTTGACGGTAATCTCTAGCTTTCGGCAATTCTCTAGGAGCCTTCATCAGGAGCTGAATATATATATATAGGTGAAAAATTAAAGCTTCCGCCTTTTGTTGGGTACTTCGACAAAATTTAAGCAAAGAGGACTCTTTATACTTTTTTTAATTCTCTCTAGCTTTCAATGGACTTTGCCATCATCATCAGGAGCTGCAATTACAATGATAACAGTAGCAACAAAAGTGTAAAATGAATTTAAATTGACTCAACTTACAGTAGTATGTGAGGAAGTTGCTAATTGTTGTTTACGTATAGGATGAGGGAAACGTCCAGTAACATGGTGAGAGCTGGATAGATGGTACAATGGTCAAAATTATATAAAATATGACAAGACCAGTTAAAAACAGATTAAAAATTATTTAAAAAACATTAGAGCATTACATCCTGAAGCCACTTGATGATTGCACAAAATGGTGGTCATGGAATAATGAGTGAGATAAACCTTTGACAGAAGGCCGAAGGTTGTCAATGTCTGTGTTGAAAGATGGAACGAATTGTGGGCGTGTGCCAAACGTTGCCAAATCACTTCAGATGATGTGATTTTCAGAACGTTTCCCTCATCCTATACGTAAACAACAATTAGCAACATCCTCACATACTACTGTAAGTTGAGTCAATTTAAATTCATTTTACACTTTTGTTGCTACTGTTATCATTGTAATTGCAGCTCCTGATGATGATGGCAAAGTCCATTGAAAGCTAGAGAGAATTAAAAAAAGTATAAAGAGTCCTCTTTGCTTAAATTTTGTCGAAGTACCCAACAAAAGGCGGAAGCTTTAATTTTTCACCTAACTGGTCTAGACGACAATGACCACGTCTCAAGTTATATATATATATATATACATCGTATAGTAGATAGATTGTTAACTGCTTAGATAATTAGTAAAATGTCTGAAAAAACTGACGGCTCGCAGCTCCGCCATTTTTGAAGATATTTAGATAACTTATTTCAAACAAATTTTATTATCATGCTGATCTGAGAGATATGCTAAAATATCTTTCTATTTGTACAGGGTATCTCAAAACTCAAAATGTACGTTTTCTCATTCATTTCAAATGGAACACCCTGCATATTTCTACTATTAAATAGCTTTCCTTGATATAAGGCTTATACCACTTTTCCCAGGTAGTTTTCGAATTATCGCTTTTAATTCCAATAAAGAAATATATTCCACATTTAGACTCAAAATCAAATCCTCCATGAAAACAATATAGTTTGAGGCTTGTAGCAGTTTTTTATTTCAAGTATAAGACCAACTTAAGGTTTTTGCTGTTTCATTCAGAAATAGAAATGCCATACGATCCCCACAATATAACACTGTTACAAAGGCAATTGATTTAAAAATGTTTCATACGTCTTCGAAGGTCATATATTATCAATTCATATAATCAAAGCCAACCCTAATGCAAATTCAACTCAACCGTATCTGGTACTCCATTTCCTCAAAGTCGAATCTTCCTTCTTTACCTATGCACTCATCAGCTCGAAAAATTCTGTGGGACTTCATCAAGAAAGCCAAACTTAAATTTTGATCAACGTCCGAAGCTACAGTGTGTCAGTTTCTACAGTTGCTTTTACCTATTTGTTATTACACGTATACCTACTACCTGTTGTCTGTTTAAAAAAAGGTCGTCATGACTCATGACCTGCATCTTGACGAGAAACGTCTGTCCCTGTCCTTCCTGAATCTCGGTTCTTTCATAATCTCTGGCCACCAACATCAGTCTGCTAGCACCGGACAATACAAACTTCAGAAATTGTTAGCAATGTGAGCATGTTTATAACATTTTCGTGGTTGAATAGGTTAGCACATCTAGACCCATTAAAAAAAACAACCAAACAACCCAAAACTACAAGCTATAAATAGTAGACAGAGACACTGTAATAATTACTCCTAACACTGCTTAACAATATCAAATGAAACAAATGACTATGGGGCTTTGAATTGGTCGATCGTGTAAGCAAAACGCCACGAAGCGCCGCTAGGGGGTTTCTCTCTCTATTTTTAACTGTAATCTCTAAGTTGGCCATGTTAATTATAGGGATCCCTCCTGTAGTTGATGGCGAGCATTTGGACGGAGGGGACTCGATCCACGGGCGACTCGTTAGAAGAGGGATGCTGGTTGTGTATACAAAAAACTAATTGAATCACAGTGCACGCATGTGATCGACCTATTAGTTAATAAGTGTATATTCATAAAGAAGCATAACGTGTTACAAAAGGGTTGTTCGTAGAATAAAATTGGGTATCAATTATTATGTAAACCGAGTGAATGGCTTATATGCGGGCTATTATTTTCAAATCTATCTTGTTTTGTTAAACGAGAAAGATAATGACTAGACTAAATTTGATATAACATCCATTGTCTGTTGTTGGTTAGTCTGTTTTTATGCCCAAATGTTTTTTGTTATTACGATAACCGCTGCATCTGTTATGGAGAAATTTGGCGGGTAACATAGACTGTACGAAGATGGTTTTGCAGAACTTAAATATCAATATCAAGGTTTTCCTAAATATGCTTGACAATGACATAAGTTGTCATGGATGCAGGGTTGCCAGATCTTTTTCTCGAGCTAGAAATGTCAAATCTCTCGTACATTCAGCACATAATCTCGTACACAGTGACTTGAGTTGAGGGGAATCCTATGGATGGGGGGATGCGAGGGTGTACTAGATTTGTATTAATATCGTATCTCGTGCAGGAACTTATAATTTCGTACATATACAGGGTGGCCAATGTATAACTGATTGATTTAAATTGCGCGCCATTTTTGATACACGCATTTCACTAGACGGCACCGTAGTAGTTGCTTAAAGCATATGTATCCAATTCATCATGGAGCGCTACACGATCCCACAACGCGTCCGTATTTTTAAAACGTTTCACTTGAATAATGAGTCGATTGTTGCAACGATTGGGAAGCTACAAGATTTCGGTCGTAATAGTGTGCCCAGTGTCAACACCATTTGTCGGTGCGGAAATTTGAACAAGCACGTGAAATTAAAGACTTGTCAAGGAACTGTCCGTGAAAGTGTAGTGGAG